>JAPQWN010000009.1:58382607-58982607 GCA_028538565.1 Umbellularia californica | reverse complement strand
TCTAGAAGGTCAAACACCGCATGGTTACCAAATTTCAACTGTTAATTCCTCTTATATCTCGAGATATGTGCCAAATACGTCTGACTGTTACACTAATGTTGAAGACGGTAATAAAAATAATCCGTTTTGTTTTTCATTTTTGTGTTTATGTGGGGTCCACGATCAAGATCCAAACCGGTCATTAGTTCAGGAGGGTCGAACACGGCAAGGTGACCAAATTTCATCCATTGATTCCTCTTATATCTCGAGATATGTGCCAAAACATTTACTGTTTACACTAATTTTGAAAATGGGAAATAAAAAATAGTCATTTTTCCAAATCTTCTGGTTCTTGTGGGGTCCAAAATCATGATCGAAACCAGTCATTAGTTTGGGACGGTCAAACATGGTAAGGTGACCAAATTTCAACCGTTGATCCTTACTGTATCTTGAGATATTTGTAAAAATATCAATTGGATCATACATTCTACTCGTTGTAGGAATCCTCCCTCCATCCAAACATGGAACTTTCATTGGGAATCATACTTGAGGATTATAGACTTCTTTGGAGATGGAGAGAATCCTCTTAATAGAGGATTCTTCATGGTTTACCAAACGTGCCCTCAGAGTCTAGTCCTCATCCCCTTACCTAACAGAAAGCATAAAATAATGCAAGAGAAGCCTATAAGACAGACAACCATGTATTACTTCTTTTGAGCAACCGAGCCAATGGTGGTTGGGACCCAAGTAAGAGCCCACATACACATGAAAAAACGGTCCACTCTAGTGAAAAAAGAGCCCCACATATGGAAAAAGAGCCCCCACACAAATGAAAAGAGAAACCAGTACACACGAGAAAAGTTGGTGCACTCATAATTCAAACCCTGTGAAGTCAGGTGAGAAGTGCTTCTCTCTCACCCACGTATTACTAACAGAATTGTTCAGTAGTAGATATATGTCAATCTCACAATTAATAACCCTTTTAGCACATGACTTTTATGTCAATGTACCAGGCCCTGGAGACAATCTGCCCACAGATTTGTAGAGAGTAGCTATATGTCAATTCACCAATTTTACTTTGTACCTTTTCTTCTTTGAATGAAATCTTTCGGGAAAGAAAAAAAAAAAAAAAAAAAAAACCTAGCAACAAGGTTTTTACAAAAAAATAAAAATAACATAACTGTCAATAAGGAAAGAGATAAATAACTCCAAGTATTAATCTGAATTTAATAGATTTTTCTTTGAGTAATCATATGTCAATTTTATTTATTTGTTTATATTTAATGTTCATATTTGTGTAGGCATAATCAGAAATGCTTACAGGCCTCTCCCATTCTAGAAAGCACTTCTTCTCACCTTTGTGCTTGTTTGCTCTTGCTTATATGGATGAAAACAGGTCAGGTTCGAATTGGCACATGGACCACGACCTAAATTAATTGGATGTAACATGGGTTTAGCCTAACCGAATTCAAATTAAAGACCCAAAACTGGACACTAATGGACTTGGGCCCGGCTGGAATCGAGACCCCAATACTTAAATGTGTATCAAGTATACTTAATATATATATATATATATATATTTATATCCATGTACAAGGTGGTGGCATCATATTTTCAGGCCCTCAGGTATGAAATATGTACACATGGATACAGACCTAGACCCCCTGAGCCATACACAGGTTTTATTCGGGTCTATACAGTCCGCTGGGTCCATACCCGCCCACCTACCGACACATTCACAGTGAGATTTATAGACTGACTTCATCATCCATTTTGTTAGGACCAAAATGCCCAAACTAAACTTCTTGTCAAGCGAGTGGAAGTAATTTGGTTTACACATAACTAACAATTCATGCATTTGAATGGCCTGAATCCATGCAAGTCATAGTTCTTTTGTTCTTTACCATTGCCAATTAGCAAGGCCGGTTCTGAAATTTTTCAGGGCCCAGGGCAAGAGTAAAAATTAGGCATATATATATATATAAACACTCAGTGATGGCCTCACATTCATTTTTCAACCAATATCTAACCTGTCAAAATTAACTAAAAATTTAACATTCAAAGCATAGAAATTCAAACTTCAATATATAAACATTCAAAATAAAAGGCTATAATGTATAAACAAGACAAATATTTGTAAGTTGTAACAATTCAATAGTTCTTTTTCATATAGCAATAAGCAACTAACAAAATAAAAATTTCTTTGCATCCTCAATAGCCAAAGCAAACAACAGCATCCTACTTGAAATCCCCTTGCATCTTCAGCAACCAGCAAAACAAATGAAGCAGAAGCAACATCTTCACCAAAGTGGTAGTAAGAATTTCTTTTGGGTTTGGCCATATCTATACCACGAGTGGTATTAAGCTAGGGAACAGGCCCGACCCTGATACAATCTCAATCCAAACGACATCAAATCAGAGATCGAGAGGTCTTTTTTTCATATCGAGCATTTCCACAAACACATATAATACAAATAAGAATAGAAAGACAGATGCATTTCTTTCATTTTGACATCGATACCTGTTTGGATGGATCGGTTTAAGAGACAACAGGAATTGCCGCCATCTTTCTCTGTAACTGTTCCACTTCTTCAAAAATCAAAGCAGATGCTTTAGCCTTTACCCAAATACTTGACCTCTGTTTGTTTCCGAGAGAGAGAGAGAGAGAGAGAGAGAGGGAGAGTCAACAGTAGATAAGATGAGATGAAGAAGAGGAAGATAAAAAGAAGAAAAATTTATAACAGAAAAATCTAACGTTACTAACCGAGGAGTAGAAACGTTTTCTACTTTTCTTGAGGAGTGGAAGAGTCGGAGGAAGAAGCAAAAATCACTCTTTGAAAAATGTCTAAAATCGCAAAGCGTGAAAGAGTAGGAGGGAAAATTTTTGGGCCCCCGTGAAAAGTGGGCCCAGGGCGAGTGCACTTACAGCCCCCCTTTAGGGCCGGCCCTGAGTAGGAGGGAAAATTTTTGGGCCCCCCTGAAAAGTGGGCCCAGGGCGAGTGCACCTACGGCCCCCCTTCAGGGCCGGGCCTGCCAATTGGAGGTATAAGTATTGGAAATAACTAATTGGTGGGTTATTGGGTAGTCATTAATTTTATATCTGTTTTAGTTCAATCTTTTGTGTTTTATGCCATCAGTCAAGATTAGTTCATGACATCATCTTAAAAAAATCTATATTTTAGCACAGAGTCTGTTTTACTAATTGAATAGGATGCTATTATATGCATGAGATCTCGTGTCATGATACTAACCCAACATTAATTTTCTTGTTAAGCAGATCCCAGTTTTGCTTCGCTATTTTTCTTTTCTTTCTTTTTGTAAGTGGTGGCAGTTTAATTTCACCTAACATACCAGGGTTCAAACCCTGAGTACGCCACTTCTTCCCACTTGTGGGGCATTCTTCTCACTTGTGCGGACTCCTTTCCCATTTGTGTGGGCCTTCTTCCCGCTTGTATAGGTTGTCTTCCCGTGTGTGTGCGGGATCTCTCTTGAGTCCCAATCCCCTTGGCTGGATTACCAATAAAAAACACAAAAGAGAGTATTGCTAGCTAGTTGAATGTTGGATTTGGAAACATAAGCTCACTCAGTTGTCTAATATTGTCCCACAAATAGGGATTGATTTGCAAGCATATGTGATCAACTCCATACGTAATCCAATGATCACATAAAAGATATAAAACCCTATAGACAAGTTTCTTGACCACACCCACAGATATCAATGAATATAGTCTCATGCATCTTAGGTAATTTAGCTCTACAATATCCAAAAAGAAGAGTTAAGTGCAAACTAACTAGCTATGTATCCCCGACACTTCAAGAGAAGAATCACTTTATTACAGTACCACGCACTGATGTATTGCATCTGTTGTCATTAAAAAAATCTTTCCAGAGCTATCCACTAGAGAATTTGGAACCAAAAAAAGTCCCACTTTTTAAAAGTTCTATAGTGACATGATTTCTCACTTGTAAAATAAGAAAGAATAAAGGTTGGAAAACAACTAGCCACTTCGTATGAGGGAACTAGTATTATCACTTTTAGTACGAGCCTGTATGCATGCATGGAAAGTGGGGAAGGGAACTAGGATTATGACTTATCATGAGGGCCTGTTTTGTCACAGGTTTTTGGTGAAAGAAGCCTAGATCGTTTGGTGAAGTTTTCTAGGAAAGCGAAAGCTTCACCATCTAGAGGAGGAAAGCACAAATTTTCCACTTTTTAACTATTGATCAAACTATCTCCCATACATTAATACTCTCTAAATCATAAAACAAAATATTAATTTTAGAGTTTCCAAAGGGGCCTTAAAGTTTAAACAAGAGTAATGTACTACATTCTTCGTAGTAAAGGAATGTTGTATCGAGATTATATCAAATAGACTTTGCTTTTCTATTTCAATTCTACGGTGCCAAATAGGAATAATTGAAGGATGAGATATTACATAAAAAGAATTATGTAGCAACGAATGTAAAAAAATGATATAATCCGGAAAGATATCATGCTACTATAGTACGTGATATATGATCTTGGAGATTAAAACAAAGATCTCAAGAGATGCTTTTAATATCTTCTTATGGGGGAATAAATAGTGCTGTGATAAGAGGGGGAATAGTCTTATCTGATTACTCTTTCATATGATATAATTATTGAAAAGCATTTTCGCTGCCTCTATTAATACTTTGAGGTTTTGGTATGATTGATTATGAAATTTAATATGGTATCAGAGATAACCGGTCATGAATACGAATTCTTACAGGAACGATTCGGCGTAAAAAAATCCGTGTTACGAAAAGTGCGCCGGCCGGATTCCACCTGAGAGGAGAGTATTAAGGAGTGGGCTCCACCCGATGGGGAATATTGAAAAAGTATTTCCGATGTGTCTGCTAGCGCCTTGAGGTTCTTGTAAGAATGGTTGGCTAAAGAAATCTAATAATAATGTTGGAAGTTCAAAACGGGACACTTAAATATGTTTACTATTTTGAGAAAAGCTCATTACGTACGCAACAGGTTTAGGCATGCTCATTACAAACGCATCTTATGATCTCCCCCTTTACGGGAGGTGGCTTAACCTACTCCTGTTACATCTTAATGAAGTTCCATCATTTTTGGTATTAGTCTTATCTGCAGTTGAAGCTTTAACATAGCTAGAGAAAAGGAGATCAGTATTCAAACACTAACTAGTGCTTAAATTAAATGGGAATACACAAATTGAAACGTTAAATGATGTTTGTGTCCTTTGAGTCTGTATTGCATTATACGCATTTGTGCAGGCCTTGACACGTCTAAAAAGACAAAGGAAGAAAAGAAGAATACCTTGCAAAGTTGTGTGAATTCCTCCTAAGTCCTAACATATGACGTTGGTACAAACTCCAAAATCCAAACTTATCTTGAACTTCAAAATCATTCATTCTAATTTTCCTTCCAACTGTATCTCATGCTAATTTTCTTTTAACTGTAGAGGTGTCGAGATTTATGTAGGTGTGCATCCTGGACCAGGCTGAACCGGACTTAATTGATCCAAGCCGATGATCAAAATGCATATTTGGGTTGTGCATTTTGAGGATTTCTGCTGAGGTTGGGTATTTTTATAAGAGAAATTATCTAGCAGCTATCTGGCTTGGCACTGGGGATGCAATGTGTTGAGTTGAATGGGTGACCTCGGCTGGTTTGGTAGTAGTATTGTCTTGTTTAGCACAGACATCATATTTTTACTTATAGACCTTGACTCAATTTGGGTTTGCTAGGTTTAGATTTTAGTTACTCCACTTCCACCAGTGCCATCTAAGTTGTGGATTAGCATTTTAAATTTAAGGGAATCAATTAAACTGAAAAGTCCAGATGCGTCCGACTCCAAGAACAAAATAGACGGCTGCTCATTGGCTCGTGCGTGGGCCCTTTCATTTTTCATTGGGACTTGAAGATGCACTGCTGTGTCACCATAACCCCTTCCAATACTAATCTTATTCTATCTAATCAATTAAGCAAATAGCCTGCCCAGCCCCACCTTGCCCACCCCAGAACAAATTAACAAAAACTAGCTCTAGGACCAGATTAATAATTGATGTACTTCCTTCACCCAAAAAAACTAATAAATCCTTGTATCCCTCTCAAAGTCTCAATCCTCCTTTCTCTCATTGGAAGTCTCACATGCAAGTGTAAGAAATTAATAAAACACAGCACAAGCTCCCCACATGAATATGAGATGGAGCAAGAGGTGACATCACATTTCCCAATGCCTTTATATGGAAAATGCTAACCTTATACTCGTTGACAACAAAGCATCATAAAAGTATGATAGAGAGACATAGGTGACCACGGCACTTCAGAAAATTATAATAAACAAGTCACCCAAAACCAACCAACATGCTCTTACACTCACACTCCCACCCCACTGCATCACAACCCACTACTACTTGCTCCTTCAAAAGAAATGCATCTCCCAAAATTCAAATGACGAAACATCACCACATCATAATTCAATTTTCTCATTAAAGAAAACCCCAAATCTCACAACACCCTGTCACATCATCAGTAAAGTTTAGCTTTTTTTTTCTTTCTATTTTTGTCATTTATGAGCATGAATTCAAATATGATTAATCCAATCCCTTTACACATAGCCACCCACTACCCATCTGGATTGACACTATTCTATGAATATATCTTTTCACATATAATTAGAGTATTAGCCACTGATAGATTCTATCACAATTAGCTTGCATGGTGTATAGCTATTAAAATTTGATGACCTAAAATAATGACTAAAAGAAGAACTATTTTGTGTACTTTCCTAGGCCGCCATGCATTTAGATATATTGCCCCAAAGGAAATACGGATGTTTTAAGAGACTCTCTCTAGTGTTGCTCCATAGACATATTCGATATTTCATTCATCTAGAAGTGGCAGCCGAGTTTGGTTTGATCGGGTACAGTTCAGGATGACCAACAGGGGTAACATGAATAGGCACACAACCCAAACACAACCTATTCATTAATCAGATTGTAAATGTTAACTGGAACCCAATCAATAAAGGGGCTAGTTGTTTGCATTGAAATACATGGGAGATGTATGCTATAAGTAGTTAGAAATGAAGACCATAAATCAATATTAAAAAAATGAGCATCAAATATCCTTTTCTTTTATGAAAATATAATATGGGAAATAAATAACCAACCATCACCCTTAGTTATTAATTCTTCATCTTTCTATAATTCTATTTTCCATAAATGGAAAGGTTATTTGATGCTTATTTTTTAAAATCCGCCTTTGGTCTTCAATTTTAGTCACTTAATGGCAAGATTTTTATTCAATTCATATATATTCTAATGCAAACAAATAGGCCTCAATAAAAACAGGTTAAGCTAAACCCAAAATTGACAGGTGTGATTTGCGCTTAAAGGGCGTACTACGATGCATTTTGTAGAGTTTGATCGGGTTCGGATCAGGTTATTAACATGTCAAATACAGACAATGGATTAAATCTGATTGACAATCCATTCATAAATCGGATTAAAAGTGTAAACCCAAACCCAACCCATATATAAAGGGTCCACCCGAATCCCAAATCATCTTGTGGGCTTGACCGGTAGCGTTAGAAATTTCTCCATTTTTGAATGGTAGGTAGGGTCAGAAATTCCCATCCCTAAATTTCCATCTCCTACCAAATAATATGCTTAATCAGTCCTTTTCTCCATCCTGGTCCAAATAATATGCTTACTGAGTCTTTTTCTCCATCCTGGTCCAAATAATATGCTTACTGAGTCCTTTTCTCCATCATGTAACAAATAACAAGCTCAACAATTTATTTTATCTAACATGTAGAACCTTATATTATATCCCCATGCTCTGCTCTAACAAGTGGATCCCAAAAGGCTGAAGGCTGATAGTTAATAATAAGTTTCATTAAAGTAACATCACTAGCCCCATGATCAAACACAATGACATGGACAGTTAAGAAATTAAAGCACAGCATTCTCTGTAACTTTATTTATGATGACAAACAGCAACATGGGGTTGAGGTTAGATTTCTATTCTTTAACTAGGGGGTTGAAACTTGAAATTAAAGCACTGAATAGCATTTCACATATTCTCCTCAGTTGGGTGCCCAATTTGGTTAGGATCTCAAGTCTCAATCTCTGTTCTGGGATCCCAATATATATAGGCATCCTCGACACTGCTCTCTCCAACAGGTTATCCAGCAGTAAACTAAAAAGCCCATCTGCATTTATCTCTCAAAATGCCAAATACATACCCTTTTGAGTTTGCCAAACCCAGTGAACAGAAAAAAAAAAAAAAAAAATAGAAAAGGTGAGGTGGTGAGAGAGATCTTACTCAAATCTGATATGTGAAAGAGAAACTTAGCATAGACACAGAGGCCCCCAAGAGAGAGAGAGAGAGAGGCTCGTCCCATTTCTCATTCTCTCCATTGTTTAATAACACCTGTTGTCTTCCAATCCTTCACAAAAAGGGACAGTAGTGGAGATAACAACACCCACCTTGATTTGGTCTCTCAGCTGTCATCGACAGTCTGCACCGGCTCACAATACCATTGCATCAGAAGATACCCAGGTCAGGAAAACCAAACCCAAGTATTGGATTTTTGCTCTGTTTCTGATTTCAGCCCTTGTCTCGTTGTGCTTGGTATTAGATAGATAAAAATGAAGGAAACCCAGGAATCTTTTGGTGGTTGTCTCCGCAGAGAATGAGTTTGTTTTTACGTGCAATGTGTCTGCAGCATCGCTCTCAAAAAACCCAGTTTCTCCTTGCTCTGCAACCTGTCGCCCTTTTGGGGCATTTCTCCAACACCTCATATTCGTATATGGTGTAATGCCCATTAGAGAATTCAATCTCCTGAGCTCGGTTTTACTGGAATTGTCCCCGAAAACCCATCTTTCTTATCCGATTTCGCATCTGAATTGATGGGTTTTCTCCACAACATCAAGTTGTCATTGCCCATTTTGAGTCATTTCCAAGACCTTCCTCTTTCCGAGCGTATCTCCCTCTCCGCCCACTCGGCGCTGCTCGTTCTCTTCCTGTTCTTCGTCTCGGCGAGGCGGATTTTCACTTGTATCGGGAGGATCCCTGTTTTCAAGGAGAACCATGCAGATTCGGGCCCAGTTGGGAGAGAAGCTCGGCTGCAGACGGTCAATGTTGGTATTGGATTCAAAACCACAGTTTTCTGTTGCTTCTATATGCTGTTTTTGCAATCTTTGGTATTGGGGTTTGAAATTTTGGGTTTGGTGAGAGAAAGGAATGTTGAGGATTGGTCTGCAATTTACTTGCCGTCTGTACAATTCTTGTCTTGGTTTGTTTTGAGCTTTTCTGCATTTCACTGTAAATTCAAGGTGTCTGAGAAATTCCCATTATTGCTGAGAATATGGTGGTTTCTATCATCCATCATCTGTATTTGCACCGTTTATGTCGATGCCAAGGGACTAATTCTTGGGTCGGGGGACTTGAATTCCCATATTTTGTTGAATTTCGCTGCCACCCCGGCTCTGTTATTTCTCCTTTTCGTCTCAATTCGGGGTGTTACAGGCATCGAAGTACATAGGAACCAGGATCTTCAGGAACCATTGCTTGGAGAGGAGGCAGGTTGTCTTAAGGTGACCGCTTACAGTGAAGCAGGGTTCTTTAGCTTGGCCACCCTTTCTTGGCTTAACCCTCTCTTGTCTATTGGTGCAAAGCGCCCGCTTGAGCTTAGGGATGTCCCATTGTTGGCCCCAAAAGACCGCTCAAAGACTTCATATAAGATTTTAAAATCGAATTGGGAGAAGATGAAAGCTGCAAATCCTTCCAAGCAGCCTTCGTTGGCCATGGCAATTTTCAGGTCATTCTGGAAGGAAGCTGCATGGAATGCAGTCTTTGCGGGCTTGAATACTCTGGTTTCTTATATTGGTCCTTATCTGGTCAGCTACTTTGTCGACTACTTGGGCGGTATTATAGCTTTTCCTCATGAGGGTTATATTTTAGCGTCAATCTTTTTTGGAGCTAAGCTTGTAGAGACCATAACCACCCGACAATGGTACTTAGGAGTTGACATCTTAGGCATGCACGTGAGATCCGCCTTAACAGCCATGGTGTACCGAAAAGGGCTTAGGCTTTCAAGCACCGCCAGGCAGAGTCATACTAGTGGCGAGATTGTAAATTACATGGCGGTTGATGTGCAGAGGGTTGGCGATTATTCATGGTATCTCCATGATATATGGATGCTCCCTCTGCAAATTATTCTTGCTTTGGCAATTCTGTATAAGAACGTTGGCATTGCATCTGTTGCAACATTGATTGCCACCATCATCTCTATAGTTGTCACCGTTCCTCTGGCAAAGATGCAAGAGGATTATCAGGATAAACTAATGGCATCAAAAGATGACCGTATGAGGAAGACTTCAGAGTGTTTGAGGAACATGAGGATTCTCAAGTTGCAGGCATGGGAGGATCGGTATCGGCGGAAACTGGAAGAGATGAGGGGTGTAGAATTCAAATGGCTGCGGAAGGCCCTATATTCCCAGGCATTCATTACATTTATCTTCTGGGGCTCCCCCATTTTTGTCTCGGTTGTCACTTTTGCCACTTCTATACTCTTGGGTGGACAGCTTACAGCAGGAGGTGTTCTTTCTGCATTAGCCACTTTCCGAATCCTCCAGGAACCACTTCGAAATTTCCCGGATCTGGTATCAATGATGGCACAGACAAAGGTTTCTGTGGACCGCATTTCAGGGTTCTTGCTAGAGGAAGAGTTGCAAGCGGATGCTACCATTGTTCTTCCTAAGGGGCTTACAAACATTGCAATAGAAATTAAAGATGGTGAGTTTTGCTGGGATCCTTCGTCTTCCAGGCCAACACTATCAGGAATACAGATGAAAGTAGAGAGGGGGATGCGGGTGGCTGTCTGTGGCATGGTTGGTTCAGGAAAATCAAGCTTCCTTTCTTGCATCCTTGGGGAGATACCCAAGATCTCTGGTGAAGTAAGTCATCTTTGCAACACTTCAATTTCTTTTTTTTTTCTTTGTATTTTCTTGTTTGTCTTTATATTCCTATTTTAGCAGTATTTTTAAATTTTTATACAATGGTAATGCATGTCTGGTTTCTGTATCTGTCATTATATGTATTTACATAATAATGCTAATTTGATTTCGGCACCTTGGGTTTTCCGGGTCCTGTGTCTGAAACTAGTGTTCATGTTGACAGGTGTGTTAAGTGTGTCCAAGTTGCTTTGCTGAATTCGTTACCTTAATGTATTATACTGTTTCATCTATAAGTCCTTTTTAATGGATTGTTTATTCCCCTTTTCCACGTTTAATTTTGTTTTTTAGGTTAGAATAAGTGGCTCTGCAGCTTATGTCTCTCAGTCAGCCTGGATACAATCTGGAAATATAGAGGAGAATATTCTTTTTGGAAGCTCAATGGATAAAGCTAGGTATAAGAGTGTCCTCCATGCATGTTCATTAAAAAAGGACTTGGAACTACTCTCGCATGGAGATCAGACAATCATTGGTGATAGAGGCATAAATCTCAGTGGGGGCCAGAAGCAAAGGGTTCAACTTGCCAGAGCACTCTATCAAGATGCAGACATTTACTTACTTGACGATCCTTTTAGTGCAGTTGATGCACATACAGGATCAGAATTATTTAAGGTTCAAAATCCTTTAAAGTTTGGGCATATGATATGAAATGATTTTTACAATATTCCTTGTGAGAAACATATGATTTTTTATTTTATTTTTTTGCTGCAGGAATACATATTGACGGCACTGGCTAACAAGAGTGTGATCTTTGTCACCCATCAAGTGGAATTTTTACCAGCTGCAGACCTCATACTGGTACAAAGTTGTCTTCCCCCTGCCTAAATATTACTATTTCTCAGCAACATCTGTTAGAAAAACTATATATGCATGATTAGGAATACGTTTCTTTCCTGATATTTTATTTCGATTGTAGTGTTGAATGCTTTAGATCTTCTCCTGAATTATGCCCTCCTTAACTCTAAAACGTTGTCCATAAAATTTCTGGGTTTACTGATTAGATGTTGTGTTCATGCGTTGCAGCTTACATGTGAGTAATGCTTGAATCTACCGTAGTTTGCTATTATCACTAATTCACTATAATGTGTACAATACCAGTAGAATTAGTCAATACCACATCTCTTGCTTGGGCTTGGCCCATTATCTCAACTTCAACAATTTGAATTCATGTTTAACCTTGAGCAACTACAATGCTTAGCTTTGAGCAACCTAAGGAATTCAGGGTTTTTTTTTTTAGCTTATTTAGTGAAGTTAAATGGCACCTTGTGACTGATGACTTTCAAATCAAATCTTTACATGTACCATCCACTTTTTGAAGATCCAATTATCAAAACTATTAAGAAAATGTACCCCCATCGTCTTTAGCTGAGTAGATCCATGATTTGTTGCAAAACACCATTTGGCTTGGACTTTTTTTTTTTCCAAAAATTCCGGCTAAATCACATTGTAGTCATATTTTCCTAATAAAATCAGGTTTTCTATAAAATGGGGACTGGATATCAAGGATCCAAACCCTGTTCATTTAGTTTTCTCTTTGTTGATTGGTATGTGCCCCATCTCAAGTTTCAAATATATCGTTCTAAGATTGACTATTTAGTTGGGCGGGTGTGAGAATTTTGGCCAAATTTTGTTTGTCTAATTTGATGGTGGATGTGACTCCTATTGGACATTTTGGCTGGAAATTCATGCAGTTGTTATAGGAAACTGCACATCTCATGGACAGTCCTGGTTGAAATGTGGGCCCTTTTGTGTTTAGGAAATAAAGTTATTAGCAGATTATTATTAATTAGTGCTCTAATCACAGTTTTCTTCAATCCAATAGTTGATTCTACTTTCTTTGTAGAAGGGATCAAGCTTATAATGGTAAACAGAGTGGGGCCACAACTTGAATGGTTAGGATCTTTGAAGGTGGGCCCACTTGTTTGTAACTTGAATGGTACACACGATTTTGAGCTCATCGGCGATTTCACACAAGATGGTGGCATCGTTGTGGGGCACACTTCTAGATCCCTTTTGCTGGTTCAAAACTTGGACTGGGTCCCCTTTGGATGGACTAGGTCGAGTTACATGACTTGGCCTAGTTGGGTCGAGTCTTGATTTGGGCCAAAATGAAAGCCACCTAAAAAAAAAAAAAAAAAAACACTTTAGGAGTTGTAAAAAGATTTTAAAACCTTATTATACTATCTTATCTTAACAACCCTCAATCTTGTGTTATTTGTCATTTTAACTCAATTTGTCATTTTAACTCAGGGTATTGATGGTTAATGAATATCTATTTTTTCCCTTTTTTTTAAAATTTTCTGCATTTAAAAAAAAATAAAAATATCATGTTTGTGGAACGATCTATGATACGATTACCCACCTTGGAGTTCGTGGAGTGGCATAAGGCATGGGTTTGGTTCCCATGTCTTGTGCACGAAAACTGCTCGAGATTTGCCCGGTGTGCGTTTGCGTGGGTTTAACGGGTGCCCTCGGGGGGAATTAGTCCTGCTGGGTCAAAGACCACAAGGATACTGCGTCATAAAAATGAAAAAGAAGAAGATCCAATTCCAATTTTTAGAACTTTTCAATATCCAGCATCCACCCATATGTAACAGAGATGTATGATGATGCAAAAAGGTGAAAATCAACCCTAGAGTTAGATCAAACTAAGCACAGGCATATAAGCCAGCAGTTCTACACCTGAGGGTTTTGTGGCCATTTTTTCCCTATTATTCCAACAAAAATTGAAATTTCCTTTCAAAAGCATTGTTCGAACAAGCCAACATGTGTTTTCGATCATATAGAAATAAAAGAAACCCCTAACCAGATATAAACCACTAACCAATCTATAATAGCCTCAGATTTCTTTAATCTAGGCCATTGGAACTACACATGCGTGCACAAATTTAAAAAAAAAAATGATATGGTGTACCCTTTTTACTTGATGAACCAACCTGTTGTATAACATCATAACTCTATTTTTCCTATTATTGAAAAGAAGTTATGGTTAGAATAAGGTAAAGTGGCTTTAGATTTTGTTACATTTGAATTTTGGTGGCCTGACCTTGCACTTAAAAAAAAAATGTATCCCTTACATTTTTATGGTCCTTCCATGCAGGTCCTTAAAGAGGGTCGTATAATACAGGCTGGAAAATATGAAGATCTTTTGCAAGCTGGAACTGATTTCAATGCTTTGGTTTCAGCACATCATGAAGCAATTGAAGCTATGGATATTTCTGAGTGTGCAACCGAAGATTCGATTAGTAACTCTGTGATATGCAAAAGAATAGAGTCAACACCAAGCAATGTAGATGGTTTGACAAAAGAACTGTCAGAGAACGGAACACCATCTGAAAGGAAGGAAATAAAAGAAAAGAAAAAGGCAAAGCGAATGAGAAAAAAGCAGCTTGTTCAGGAAGAGGAACGAGAAAGAGGCAGAGTTAGCTTGAAGGTATACTTGTCATATATGGCTGCTGCATATAAGGGTGTACTGATACCATTGATTATCCTCGCCCAGACTATGTTTCAGGTCCTCCAAATAGCTAGCAACTGGTGGATGGCTTGGGCAAATCCACAAACCAAAGGAGATACTCCCAAGACTAGTAGTATGGTTCTTCTTGTTGTTTACATGGCCCTTGCTTTTGGAAGCTCTTGGTTTGTATTTGTTAGAGCTGTTCTTGTTGCTACCTTTGGCTTAGCCGCTGCACAGAAGTTGTTTGTTAAGATGCTCACAAGCGTTTTTCGTGCACCCATGTCTTTTTTTGACTCAACTCCGGCTGGACGTATCTTGAATCGTGTAAGTTTTTTTTATTAACAAGGAATTGTGATATCATTGAATCTCTATTTGAAAACTAGTCATGTCTCGGTTTTTTTTTTTTTTTTTTTGGAATCATGTCTTTCTCTGTGATGAATAATCAGGTTTCTATTGATCAAAGTGTTGTTGATCTTGATATTCCTTTCCGACTTGGCGGGTTTGCGGCAACAACAATACAACTGCTCGGTATAGTTGGTGTAATGGCGAAGGTCACATGGCAAGTCTTACTTCTATTTATTCCCATGGCTATTGCTTGCTTATGGATGCAGGTAACTAATAAATCAATTCCCCTTTATTATCCACAGTTGGATCTTAGTGAAAAAAGGATATTAGCAATGAACTCATGACTATATATATATATATATATTTGACAGATGTACATGGCACTGATAACTTAGCAGTTTAATCTTGTCTCAAAATTTGAACTCAACTCGAGTAAGGGCCTGTCTGACTGCAGTCCTTTAAGGAAGTTTGTGTTGGAGGAATTTTGAAATCTGTTAGACAAATGCTAGTCTCAAGGAATTCCTAACTTGAGATTTTGGAGCATTTTGGGGCCATTTTGTTCATTTGGGTCATTTTTTTCGAAAATCGGCTGAGCCTGATTGCATCACTATTTGCAAAACAGCTCTCTCTCTCTCTCTCTCTCTCTCTCTCTATATATATATATATATATATATCTGTGTGTCTGAGCGCGTGGCTACATTACTCTCGCATGTTATTTTTTAGAAACACTCCTGATAGTGAAAGGAGAGTGAGGAAGGACCCGAGGGTTGATCCCAAGCTGAAGCATAAGATAATCACTAATCTGTGAATCATCACCAATGGAAACAACACAAATGTAAAGAAAACAAAATATTCAACAGTATTCAATTTTGAAAATAGTAGGTGAATAGATGGATTTATCGAATCCATTAGATGTCCCTTTCCCTTCCCTTGCACATTATTATATAAGATTTCCATAAACTTTTGAAGCGAGGTAACTTCTAATTTTTTTCCTTCTATAGCTACTAAGACTATTTATCACTTTTGAAAATAACAGCTAAGAAAAATATAAGAGAATATGAACAGATTTCGATGTGTGGAAGACACTAGGAATGGTGCATGTGTAGAATTACATCACATAACATTTCCATGAATCATATTTCAAGGGATGTGGACTTGAAGAACCACGGACTAGCCCGAGTGGCCCTTAGGCTGGATCTACCCCATGATCTAAGAGCCCCTTTAGGGCTGCATCAGCCATTCTATGGGGTTCACTTGGATGCATGTCAATCAAGGGAGTGGGGAAGATAGGCAGGTCTTATCATGGTTAGGGGGCGAACCGGGTAATAGTTTGATCAAATGATCCCTACCACTTAACTTTAGGCCCTCAAAGTTTTAATTCTTCATATAAAGTTTATTATTTATATTTATTTATTTATTTATTTCTGCGATTATAAGTGTGGTCTGTGTTGAATTGGGAGAAGTGCCGATTCATGGGAGCAGATATATGAAGGGTTTGGATTGGAGATAGGTGGCCCCAGTCCATCCATAAATAATATGGAAGATGTAAAACGAGAGTAAAAGGAGGTGATCAGATACTAGTCTGATCAAATGATCCCTTGCCCTTAACTTTAGGGCCTCAAAGTTTAATTGATTTATATAGCACTGATTGTTTGCAAGTTAGTGTTAAATCAAGAAATGCCAATTCACAGGGGTCGGTGTTTGAAGGGACTGAATTCGTGATAGGTGGCCCCACCATAAAGATTATAGAGGGTGGAAAAAGTGGTAGATAAAAAGGACACATTGTTTGGAACCCACCTGCATATATGCATGTTTGAAGATTTTCTTGAAACGATTTTTTACCCAATTCCATATTTAGCCCTAGCCCTACCTTGGTATTGAATCCCTATGCCAATCTATGTGCCGGTCGGGATCAGGGAGAGTCAGTGTCAGTCCATGCCTATCTTTATTAGACTTGTACAGCTGTGCATGTCGTAAAAAAAAACTAGAAATCAAGAAAATTAATAAATAACAGAAAGAATTTAAAAAATGTCTAATATGATTATTTAACTGTATCTTAGCCTAATTATAGAGGCGTAATTTTTTTTTTTCAGGGAAATGCCTCTGCAATGCTCATGGCTGAATTTATCTAATGAAATCTAACATATTTCAACCTCCATTGACCCAAAAAGCCTCAAAAGCATGCCTATTAGAAAAGGTCTAAATTTCTTCTTAGGAACTAAAATTTTCAAGATGTCGGCTGTAGAAAGCAAGGACCAGGAGAAAAACGAAGAGAAGAAGCAAGTGAAATGTAGAAATTAAGTAGGACTGGCCCCAAATCCAAATTGATGAGTATAAGGATTTATATTTGGGTACCATATTGATTGTTGTCCCTTCCACTTCAAAGGGCAAAAGTGGAAAAAATGAGTCTCTATATATGCTTTTTGTTGAGTTGATGTGCAACTCAATTCATACGTATCCTGTGCCAATCCATGCTGGTCTACGTTGGCCCTTGCCCCCTCGACTTGACTGAGTTGGTTTTGACTTGACCAAGTCAGGGCTATTTCAGCATTTCGGTCTGTGACTTGTACCAGTACTGACCAACATTGAGTCATCTTGGTGCTGGACAAATTTATTACCATGATCCCTGCCGCTCCTTTTATTACCATGATCTCGTACGCATGGCATGCTTTCAAGTGTGCCACACAAAATGTCTCTCATTGTGCTAATAAGGTGTTGTTTCCCTCTTGATAATCCCTTTCACATGAACAAACACAAATACCCTAAACTTTATTTTTTAAATGTTCTTAAATACTCCAAACGAAACTGACACTTTAAACTTTTTGTCGCTGGTTGTAGCTCTCAGCTGGTTAGGGACACGCTTTGTGAAAGTACATTAGTTTGAATCCTCACGTAGCAAATTTTTTTTTTTTTTTTTTAAGTGGTCACAAGTATGCTAAACTGATCGCCCCATTTAAACAAATTGACATTGCCCAGCATTAGTTTGGTCACACTTGGCATGCTGATGGGTTCAGTAGCCATACAAACTTAAAGAGGTGGTCACCTACAAAAAATAAGCCCTTTTGACAAGTATAGTTGTTTGATCAAAGGCAATGATTGTGACCCATCCACTGATTTTTTGTTATTACCTAATGTCTAGAACCCTTGGATTTGATGGCTAAAAATGTCAGATGGAGTTGAATTTCAGTAGATGGATAATCCACATCCCCGTCTTTTATTTTATAAGATTAGTAGCCCACAGTGTGCCACATGTCACCAACTGATGACAATTAGAATCACCTTCTAATGGTGTGTGTGTGTGTGTGTGTGTGTGTGTGTGTGTGAGAGAGAGAGAGAGAGAGAGAGAGAGAGAGAGAGAGATTTGACTTAGCCAGGTTGAGTTGATGAGTGTTAGAACTACGGTTTAATCATCATCATCATCATCAAAGCCTTGTCCAGTTGTCCCAACTATGTTGGGGTGGCCAGAACTATGGTTTGATATCATTGAAAAATTCCAAACACCATCAAGTTTGGGATTCGTAATGGAACATCTCCATTGCTAATTATTGGTTGATTAAATTAGTTGATTCTTCTGTTTGCAACTTTTTGAGTTGAATGCATTCTTTTTTGTTTGGAGTATGGATCATTCTAAGTTTCTTCCCACCAGTGCAGAAATACTACATGGCTTCATCAAGGGAACTTGTTCGCATTGTTAGTATCCAGAAATCTCCAATCATCAATCTCTTTGGGGAGTCAATTGCTGGAGCAGCTACAATTCGAGGCTTTGGACAAGAGAAACGGTTCATGAAGAGGAATTTGTATTTGCTAGATTGCTTTGCTCGCCCATTCTTCTGCAGCATTGCAGCCATTGAATGGCTCTGCCTGCGCATGGAATTACTATCAACTTTTGTATTCGCTTTCTGCATGGCCCTGCTTGTGAGCTTCCCTCATGGAAGTATAGATCCAAGTATGTACTTTTGCATCTCTGTTTACCTTAATCATTTGATATCCCTCCTTTTGCTCTTAAAATCCTTCATGGAGTTTCTATATGGATAAGAATGATGGGCAGTGCTGTTTCTTTCTAAAAAAAAAAAAAAGCAGAACATATCATGGCTTAGATTCACTTGTTCTAAAAAAACCCAGGAATACAAACTCCTGCGTAATCCAGATTATAATGTCAGATAAGCCTACTCTTTTGACAGCATAGTCCCATCCTGACCTCTCCATATACCAAACTGGCCCTCAAAAAGTCTTACGAAGATTTTTCTCTATTATTTCTATGGTGTTAAACCTTGTATTATCACACAGTTCAAGGTGGTTCTGCATTTTAGATGTGGAGTGGTCTAGGGTCATCTCTAACATACAATTATTATTATGTAATGGTCCACTCCTCAGGCCCATTTGGTTTGTTGGGATTGGAATCGCATGGCGTGGCTCACCGTTCCCATGGCATTCACCTTCCCTATGTCTAGTCTAGCACTGAACTATGATTATATCTAGTCGGGCACTGAACTATGATTTCCAGTGCTGTGTGTTCAGATTAGTTTAGGCATTAGTGTTTCAACAGTGGCAAATAGGCCCTGCCTAATCGCTGTATGCATACCCATGTTAGTCAGCGGTTGATGCTTCTGTCAGTAAAAAAAAACGAAGTAATTTCTTTTGTTTTATTTTTTAACAGTATGAGTATGCTATTAATATAGTTTGTTGATATGTCGGAAAGGAATTACAAACCCACTTCAGAGTTCTCAACTTGAGATATATTACCAATTAAGGAAATGCTGCCCTTATTTAGGCAAATTTTTTTTATTAACTTATTCATTTATGAAGCTATTGTTTTTAAATAATGATAATAATACATATTTCTACTTCCAATATCTTTAATCAATACAAAAATAGTATCTTGGTTGTTTCTGATTCCTTTGTCTGCTACCATGTGACCAAGTGCGACAATGGTATATAATTGTTCAAGTTTGCTTAGGCTTACCATGCTTTTCAGATGTATCATTATGACAACCAATTAATTGCAATTGCTGCTTCTTTATACAGGTATGGCAGGTCTTGCGGTTACCTACGGACTTAATTTGAATGCACGCTTATCCAGGTGGATATTGAGCTTCTGCAAGCTTGAAAATAAGATTATTTCTATTGAGCGCATTCACCAGTATTGCCAAATCCCCAGTGAAGCTCTGCCTATTATTGAGAACTGTCGTCCTCCACCATCATGGCCAGAGAATGGAACAATTGAACTCATTGATCTGAAGGTACTATGTTTTTCCTACCCTGATATATATTGGATTCTTTTTTTCCTAATCCAAAATTGAGTTATTTTGCACTCTCCATTGTCAAAAGCTTTCAGTATTCAAACCGCAAATGTTATAACCTATGAGCAAGGTTTTCACCTATGGTGACCTCTGCATGTGGATGTTCCCATCCGTCCATCCAAGACATTATGGGACCCAGGGACTCCCCCTTAATTCATGGCACTGACCATGACAACTGTGGATGTCCTTGTGCGGGAAAGTTCGCAGGAGAAAGCTCCCTTACCTGTGATATGCAAAAACTCTAAAGGTAACATGTCCCGCCGTATCCATGACATGTCCCTACTGTATCCTTGTGGTTATTCAGCCATTATAGGTCATTAAGTAGTTCACTTCTTAAAGTGCTACTACCCACCCATCAAAGATCTGTTGACCTTGCTCAGTTGAAGTGTTCTAGGAGGCAAACTATCTCATTCCTGAGTCTGTAAACATTGTAGCTATCTTTTATTGGAAAAACATAATCACATTGAAAGATGACTCAGTCAGTTGGAAAAAACATAATCACAGAGAAATATTAGTCCTGTCAGGTCAAATCCCGCGGGGATACCCCCATCAGCTAAATAAATAAATGAGGAGTTCAAAAGGGAAACAGCATAGAAATACCTAAAAACTGGAAATAAATATGAGAGCATGCATCGATGCTGTTTTCTTTTGGTAAATGTTTATCATATTGTTTTGCTTAGTAAGTTCATTTTATGTAGCCCCCTGTCTCTAGATTTGCGCTCCCCTTTTGTCTTACTGATATTGTCAGAACTTTTAATTAAAGACACAATGATGATGACATGGTTTTAAAGGTCGAAATTACATCTCAAGTTTTTCAATGGATCGAATCTTATCATGAATAGTAATTTTTTATTTAAAACTATAAAAATTCTAGAAAATAAAAAATAAGAAAAATAATAGCTATTTTCATTCCATTTATAGCAGCATGAATAACTTATAGAACATCATTGAAATATTCAATACAGCATACACTATATGCTTGAATAGTTAAAAGTATTTAAGAAATGAATGTTATGACTGGTATGATACCCGGCTACTTCAAAAAAGGAATGAATTATGTCATATTGTACCCATGAGAGAGAGAGAGAGAGAGAGAGAGAGAGAGAGAGAGAGAGACCCATACCTCCAGATGAATCTTGTTCACTAGGAATCTAGGATATGACACGAATTGTAGGATTCATATCCTGAATCTTGGAATTTTAGCAGAAGCAATGATGATAAAAAAATATAATTAAAGAGAGAAGATGCTATGTAGCAGGCTATAATAGAAAACCCATGCAGCCACTTTGAAATATACACTGTAGGGGGCCATCAGTTGTCAATCTAAACAGCTGAATCAAAATTGTCACCCCTGCATTGGCAATGGCCCTGAGCATCACTACAACTAGAGCGATGTTCATTTGTTGTGAACATGATTAGCTCACTTCAGTTTTGATACAAACACCTGATCATTCCAATTGTGATTGTGAGGATCATCATCGTCATGGTTATTGTTGTTGTTTTTCTTCTTCTTGTTATTGTGTGGGGGACGGGGAAGTGGTCAATGGTTTGAAACTCTGAATTCATGAACTCTGGCGTCTGGCCCCTTCAAGCTGTCTGTGGAATTGACTAGCTATCTGGCTACAGTTGATCTTTTCTCTTGAAAAAATCCCATCTATAAAAGAGATGATGTCCCATTTATTCCCCTATTTGAAGGTTCTTTCTTTAGAATATATTAGCACGCAAAATATATTTTTGTGGATAGAGAACAAGTAATGGATGACTTTTCATGTCCCATTAGAAAATTATCAAAGCTATTTTCTTTTTGTCGTCTCCAATTTTTCCACAATATGAACTTATTTTGACTGCTAGGATCACTGACAGAATTCCCCGTTCTCTTCTAAAAGGTCCGTTACAAGGAGAGTCTTCCCGTAGTTCTTCATGGTATAAGTTGCATGTTTCCTGGTGGGAAGAAGATTGGGATTGTTGGACGCACTGGAAGTGGCAAATCCACTCTGATGCAGGCCCTGTTCCGCCTGATTGAACCTGCTGCTGGGAAAATTATCATTGACAACATTGATATCTCCACAATTGGTCTTCATGATCTGCGTTCCCGTCTCGGTATAATCCCACAAGATCCGACCTTGTTTGAAGGAACCATCAGAGGCAATCTTGATCCCCTTGAAGAGCACTCTGATCATGTAGTCTGGCATGTAAGAGCTGTCCACTTACCCTCCAACATTTTCTGCGTTAATGAATAAGCATTGAAGATTAATTCATATTTTCTGAATTGATCTGCCTATGGTTTTCTTTCAGGCTCTTGACAAATGTCAGCTTGGAGAGATAATCCGCCAGAAAGAACAAAAGCTTGACACCCCAGGTAAGTTGCACACGCATAGGCATGGAGCCTCTTCACAGTTTTTTTTTTTTTCCTTTATTTCTTTCTTTCTCTTTTTAAGGAATGGACTGAAATCGGGCAATTTTGAAATTGTAGTGCTCGAGAATGGAGATAATTGGAGTGTTGGGCAGCGGCAACTTGTTTCTCTTGGTCGGGCATTGCTGAAACAGGCACGGATATTGGTGCTTGATGAGGCAACAGCTTCGGTTGATACAGCCACAGACAATCTTATTCAGAAGATCATAAGGACAGAATTCAAGGACTGTACTGTCTGCACAATAGCACACCGGATCCCAACCGTTATTGACAGTGATCTGGTTCTGGTCCTTAGTGATGGTATGTACAGTAATTTGGTAATCATATGAAGATCAAATCATGATTATGTTAAGGTAAAAATTATGAGCATTCCTGATAGAGGCTCACATGGTTCTTAACATGGCCCCAAAGTACCCCTATGTGTTAGCACCAGCCATACTCCGAGCCTTATAATGATTGAAGCTCCCTTTCTTAATATTATTTTTGCTATTCATCTTTTGCCCTTAAATTCCATAGGATGGATTCCAAGGAGGATTACCTTGTTCTACGACTTAAGGACATAACCATCATTGACTCCAGTGGTGTTTTTAAACTCAACTAAGGACCTAAACACCAAGCAAGACGGGATGGACCCAGTCATAGAATGTGCTATTGCCCTCGAGCGGCTAGGGGGTGAGGCCTATCGTGAATGAGTACTTCCTTTTTGTAGAACCATAAGTGAGATTGTGTCTCATAGGACAATCCTATGTAGCCAACTACATGGGAGTTCTCAGTTTGTTGGTGTCACGTCATCTATGGACCACCATTTGAAAATATAAACTGCTCATACACAATTCCCCAGGCATTGGCAATATCCTGAATTCCACTATAATTGGTGGGGTGTGATCTACACTGTTGGCTTGAACACATGTAAAACACATGGTAAACTTTCCTAATTTTATGGTAAGGTCTTAGGGTGGATTAGACATGACCTTAAAATGATTGAATTAGATGAGGATCGATATGGACTTCATGGCCCAAAAGATCTAACCACCAATCATCATAATCATTGAATCCTTTGTAAATCTGGTGTCAGCTTTGTGACTTCTACTTTACCTCTCAACCCTATTTAAATCCATGTTCTTTTTTATTCCACAACCTAGCATGCCTTTTTCCACCACTTGATTCAATGTCATCTCTTGTCTCCTTGTAGTCGTGTAGGGTTTGTTCTAATCTTCTTTGTAATGTCCAGACCTTTTCAAATGGCATGCAAACCTAGTACTAAAAATCTTGAAACTCAAATATGCGGGCATTAGCTTTTTAAACTGAAAGATCCCGATGGACACTGAGTTAACTTTCATCATACTTAAAGACTCAGTGGACAAGTGCTCATTGAATCCTAAGTATCACTTATATAATTGTTCTCGTATTATCTATCAAAGTTCCTATATTAATTGATTCCATGAAAGGTCAATTTTGTATCTCCTCAGGATGTTCTATTATTATTTTTTAACTGTAATGAACAATATTTACCACTACAATCACAGGGTTTTTCTATTTTTGGATGTATAAGATATGTTTCTACCATAATAATGACTATTGACTGTTTCCCAGGTAAGGTTGCCGAGTTTGACAGTCCACTACGGCTGTTAGAGGATAAGTCATCCATGTTTATGAAGCTAGTATCTGAATATTCTTCAAGGTCAAGTAGCATACCAGATGCTTGAGTTCTTCTTCCTACATGCGGTTCAAGAACAGATAGGCCGATTACGGGAGCAAAGGAGCCCCTCACTTGTTCCAAAAAAATGAGCCCACTCCACCGGCAATCAGCAATCGAGGGCAGGGGGAGAAAGAAGGCTATTCCTTATATAACCAATCTGTAAAGGAAGATGTCAAGCGGCGGCTATGGCCATTGCACATAATGTCTGCCTGTTAAGGGAGAGTAGTCTTTTCTCCAATGGAGGGTTGGTGTACCATCGGGCCAAAATCTGTATAATTAATCGAGTCTGTCAGGGTGAAATGCGAAATAATGCCAATGGAAGAGATGGGCGTGCAGCCATTTTCCGTTCTACACACGTGAAACATTTTTTTTTTTTTTTTACAAGAAAATCGGATGTTTCTGCCCCCTTTTTTTTACGTTCTGCAAAAGCATCCACACTCATCTCTCAGTTATATTTATTGTTGGCCAAGTTTCATTTCAAGCTGCACTTAAATGCCTTTGCCATTAATCATGCTTTGTATCTTTTAATGAATTGTTTCTTGGAAGAAATGGACCACGTGTTGGGAGGCAAGTGAATCTTGAATCAAGATGGTTTAGTTAAAAAAGGGTTCTCGCGGTCATAATTCTTTGAAGAATTTCCTTTGTCATGAAGCTGCAATTTTCTTATTTTTGTACCCCAAAATCAGTTATTAATAATATATATATAGGGAAGTGCTCTTATGAGAGACACTCTCACCAACTTTATGAGAGATGGGTGGGAGCCCTTACTTCCATATCCACTCTCACCAACTTAAATGCAAGGACCCCCAACTTAAATGTGATGGCCCCCACCCATCTCTCACCAAGTTGGTGAGAGTGTCTCTCATAGGAGCACTTCCCATATATATATATATATATATATATATATATATATATATATATATATATATAACACCAGCTTTACCTGTGTATCTGTCATGATTTCCCCAAAAAGAGATTGCTGAGCTTTTGTTTGGAGCAGGTTGTTGAAGTTCAACTAATACTGTTTCCATAAATTAAGTACATGTAATATTAGGTAGGGTAAGTAGGAAGGGTATATATAGGGCTGCACAAAAATAACCGTAACCCGCCAACCCGCCCGCTCCGCCCCGCCCCGCCCCGCTACAAGTGGATATACATCAAAACCGCCTTTAGGCGAAACCGCCCCGCCCGCTCATTATTTAAAAAAAAAAAAAAAAAAACTCTTCACCTATTCTTCAAAGACTTCACGTATCTTTCAAAAAATATATGGTTGCTAAAAAAATGCTTCATATTCACAATTAGATTTTTGACTTTTGGACGTTAGATTATATAAGTGATTGTATTTTTTAATTTTGGTGATGCCTTTGGATTTTAATTTTACATTAATATACTTAGTTGAAATTTTTGTTTATTACTGATTATTGACTTTTATTAAAAATCATGTTTAATTTTTATTCTTTATGTTAAGTACTTTGAAACTTTAGTTACATTCTATTAAAAATAAAAAAATAAAAAAGAGAGAAATAGATACAAATACCAAACCGCCCAACATGCCGCCCAAATCGCCCGCTAAAAAAACCGCCCAAACCGCCTATACTTTGGGCAGTTACAGTTTCTACTTTTTACAAACCGCCATAAAACAAAACCGCCCAAGCCGCCCAATAACCGCCCAAGCCGCCCGCCGTGCACCCCTAGGTATATATGGCCAGTGGGTAGTTAGAACCTCCAGCCATTTTGTTCTGAAAAGATCAAGTCGTGAGCTTTTGCATTGGAAGCAAATTGAAAAAGATTGAGAAAATGCATCGGAAACACGAGAAAACCCTCCATTATCTTGTTTGTCCGAGTTGTATATCGAAAATCCCCTTGTTTATGTCTCTGTTGAATGAATGCAGTTCACTTGCTGCTACTAGCCATTAGCACAATGATCCTGGTTTGTTATGGGAGAATGAGCTAATTCAGCCATTTGAATAACTTGGGTTATACCGTTATAGGCACTTCTGTTCACTTGGAAAGTATGACTTCTTTTCTCGGATATCAAATCTTTCCTTCCAATCTCTGCAATCTTCTGGTTGTTGAGACTAAAAAAGACAGATAGGTTTTAATATCCTAGTCATCCAGTTTTTAACTTCCTCCTTGGTTGAATATGAATGATTGTTGTATTTCTTTAATGAAAGATCAGAGTTCTTCCATTGGCAGTATCTTGGGCCTTTTTTTTGGTTCCTCCAAAATAGGACTAACAACTAAAGGGCTAGGGCCAAAGGAAATTGAACTACGCAAAGCTGCTGTGACTCTGACAGCAAATCACAGGGGTGGAGTGATCTAGGCAAGGCTGCCATGAACAACCCATGCCAGATTCTGTAATATCAACATTCAAATTTCTGCTCGCCAATATGAATAACAAAATCTTCTGAATTTTCTTAAACAGTGAAACAGTTATTGTCAATGTACATATGTAAACAGACTTTATACAGCAACCAGGATACCGCATTCATAACAAATATTCATATCAATTCAAGGCCGGCACATTCACCATTGAAGTTCTCTTCATAGCCTACAATCCACGAAATAAGCATTCAAATCAAGGGAGGTCTTACTTCTTACCAAAACATGGAACTGGAGTAATCATTGGCCCAAACCCAACTGCATTCATTATTTCATTTCACTCCTTGAAAGCATGATCCATGCCAAAATGTAGAAGATTAGCTCTTCTCATCTCCTTTTATAACCTCTGTTCCTGATTTCCTCTCTACCCTTCACTACTGCTAGCAGGCAGAAGTGCCGCTCTTCTCCTTTTGCTTCTTCGCCTCCTTTTCCCTTCTGTTTGTGAAATGGGTATTTGAGATATCCATCCTAAAGGTAACAATGCTGCGACAACTTGCAATATGATGCCTAGAGGCAAGCTCGAGTAGTCGTCAGTTGATATCCCCATCAGATAGGCCAACACAACACCTGAAAAGCCACTAAATATCGATGATAAACACAATGCAGATGCCAAGAAAGCTACAAGTGATCCTTCACACCCCGGCGGGCATAAATTTGCAAACAACACTGAGAAAGGAAGGATCTTGAACTGCGCGACAGCTTCTGTTAAAGCTGATAAACACAAGACATAAATCTCATTTGAAATTCCCAGTCTAACATTGATCTGTTTAACAAGGAAGAAATCCGAGAGCATGGAGACTGCATACATGATCTGCACCCAATATATCAATTTCCTCATAGGAATCCTTTTCAAGCATCTATTGTAGACTATGGTTGCAGATAACACCACCAATTGCCCGATTACTTTAGAGATCCCAATGATCGAAGGATCAAGCTTTAAGGACTGTGTCTGGTAGCAGAAGGTAGTTCCTGAAAGCATTGGAACAACTGCAACAGAAGCAACAACCCAAGAAAGAGGCCGCAGAATGCTTTCTTCAGTAACTGCCGTGAAAAGATCTGAGAACTGTTTGCTTAGATTTTCAGAAACTGATTTCTGTACTAGATGATGATTTGAGCAACGTGGTGAATCAAGTAAATTCTCTTTTGTGGTTAAGGAAATCGCGAGTTGGAAGGAGAGTAGGAGAGAGAATATTAGGAAAAGAACTTTGGGTTGTTGAGTTCTTTTCAAGAAAAATCCTCCAGAAAAGTTGCCTAAGATCCCACCTGCAGCTAGTGCCATGAAAGCATAAGACTGGAGCTCGCCAGCCTTGTACTTTTTACTGTGTTCGGTAATGAGAGCATCACTAGCAACCTCTGCAAATGATGCCCCAAGGTTGCTAAGTAGAACGCATGCCATTTGAGTAGAAAGAGTTCCACCAGCAACTGGGATCAATGCCAGTGTACTCCATGACAGGACCTGCAAAAGGACTGATATCTATCGAAATTAACTTAATATAGTTTGGGCATCAATCACCTTAACATTTAAGGTTGATGGAGTCCAGAAATCACAAAATCTGTCAATGTTAACATGTGTATCACATTTCATTTATTCAATGATTGTAATAGATGAACCTCAAAGAAAAAAAGCAGAGAGGTTTATGCAGGATTGAAACTGTGTTTAATCTGTCCTAGCTTTTGCATCAGCTCAACAGAAAATATTGATTGAACAATGGAAAGAAAAAGAGAAAAGGAGATGCTCCCTGAAGGAAAGAGGCGGGGAGAGAGAACTTCTTATTTCTTAAAGAAGCCAACAGGTCCTACCATACAAATTTGTTTGAGCTGACCACTCAAACAGATCAACATATACACATCATCATTTACCTCTCCAATCTCTATAGTTGGTTAATTTTTTGCATTTGCTTAGCTTGTCTTCAATATATGATTACCCAAGTTTTTACCTTAGTGACAATTAACAATAAAATAAATAGCTTTATTATGTATTAACATTAAAGTTGAGCATCTCCAACATAGAATTTCTTGGTCTCTGAGGTTACCATTTTTTTTTCTTTCTTGTGGAATTAAAAGAAAACCTAAATGAGAACCACTATGAGTTGATTCTGATAATAGAAGGCTACACGTTTTGGAACTCTTTAGGTCACCAAAACAAAAATCAACACAGATATTGTCTGAATGAACTTATTAATGTCAGAATTCAAGAGAACTTGCAAAGCTGTATAAAATTAAACTGCATTGACCAGAAAAATAAGACTTAATTTCTCTATTTACAACAGACACTCACAATTACTCCAAATCTATGAGATGGCAATATAATTGAAATATAACCCTGAGCCACATATTATTTTCACCAAAACACACTCTAATATCTCATTCCATAATCTATATAGATTTAAAAAAAAAAGATATGAACAAAAAGAAAAGAAAAAAAAAAAACCAACCTCCAAATGTTATATAGGGGATTCTCTGAGCACCTCCAATGTCAATTGTATCTGATAGGATCCCATACAGAGGTTTGGCCACCATGGGTAGGTTAGCAGAGTACTGCACAAGCTGCAGAGTAGAAGGGTGCAGATTAAGACCCTGTGCCATGTGGAAGTTGAGTGCTAACCATGGAAAGCATCTAAGTCCTTGCACCCAATACCCAAAACCACATAAACCCAGCACTTGCCTGTCACCCACATGAAGCAAATGGCAGCCATAGTTGTCTTGGCCATTTGTCCTTACGGGAAGACTATAGAGAGATTTGGGGGGTTGAGTTTGGTTTAAGAGAGGTTTTAGGATGTGGGTATTGGGTATAATGGATTTTCTGCTGTTGGGGTATGAGATTTTTTGGTTGTGGGGGGGATTGTGAATGGAAGTGAAGAGGAGGGAGGGTGGTGATCTTGTTGGGTGTTTGGGTTTTGGTGTGGTTAGTGTGAGAGAAATCATGGTAGGTCTTTTTGTAAGTTTGAGATCTTGAACTTTCCTCAGGGGAGAGATGGCCAGACAGATGGGTTTTGAAGGTCAGAGACTGAGAGAGAGAGAGAGAGAGAGAGAGAGAGAGTGTTTAAGTTTTAAAATGTTGACAACGACGAGAGAGAGTTTTAAGTTTTAAAATGTTGACAACGACTACCTGAGCTGATGTCCCCGAGAGAGGAGGAACGGCAAGTTTGCAACTTGCATTTGGAAGATCCAAGAGCTGATGTCATGCGTGGTATTAACGGACGAGGATTTACAATGTCTGGGGCCACTTGCTGTTCATTGATTTGTCCTATAATCATATCAGCTGTTTGATTTGGAGAATTTGCAGAATTCATGTGGTAGGCAAAGAATTTGGAATGTTCCTCATATGTTGTCCTTTTTTCATTTCCAGAATGCTGTATGTTATATAAGAGCAGACGAGAATTCCAAAAGAATAAGGTAACTGCTGAAAATGAGACATCATATCATACTCGTAGTGAAAGAGGCCGCCTTTTGCGAGGGAGTCATAAATGATATGATTTTAATTCAGACCTCTCGGCGTCTTTAGAAAAATCTCAAAAGCTAAAATTGCAATTTACTGAAGCAAATCATCTCAACAGCTAGAGCGAGTTTCAGCCATCAATCAGATCAAGGATGGTCCAAGATATACAATATATTTTCTTATGTATGATCATATACGTCCATAGTCCATACACATCGTAGCCAACTGGTTCCTCGGCCACTTACATGCATGGTGCATAGTGCATGGTTAGACAGTAGTTTGATTCCTAAAAAAATCTAAGACATGCATTTAATCAGTTCAAAATTAAGAAATAAAGATGAGTATCCCAAAAATGTCTATCTGATAAAAAAATTTTAATTAAAAATAAATCAAGGGAAAATGGGAAATGATATCTAGCCATCACCCTACCATTTAAATCTTAGGAAAGTCATATGTTTCATCTACATCCCTACCTTCTATGCTCCCATCAATGCTTCACTCGATTCTTTAGCATTCAATTCCTGCATATTCAATGCTAAGCAATTGGCCCAAATTTTCAACTTGTCCAATAATAATAATAATAATAAAGGGGGCGGGTTGGGTAGGGAAATGATGGCCCAGTGTGGATGTAATCTGAGATACTCTAACCAAGATCAATGCCCTTGCTCTAATCCAAGAAAAAACTTTTTCATACAAAAATAAAACAACTCAGATTTCATCGACGGTCGAAAACCAACCACTGGAGTGGTTGACTGAGATTTTCAGAGTAATAGAGATGTTGCACTTTCAAAAATAGAGGTGGCTATAACTAGCTAGATTTCCATTTTAAAATGCCTATTTCTTCTGCGCCCTCTGATTAAGGTTTAGGATTGTTCCAATTCTAGCATATGGTCCACCATTGTGGTGCTCACAACTTGCAAGTAGGAGCTAGTGAAATACCAAAATTTGGCACAAGCTTTTCACTTCTTTCTAGATTAGCAGCAGTCACATTCCTTGGGAGCTTTTGAAAGAAAAGTGCAAGCTACTTGCAACTCAAGGAATTAATGCTTTTTTTTTTTTTGTAAGGACGTGGTCCACATACATTGGCCTCTTTTTTTATGTGTGATTAAGAAAGGTATTGGATTCACATGCCGGAAGAGGCAGCATTTAGTACGTTCCGTTAATAGGAAGAAAGTTCATGGGGTACCCCATAACTTGAGGCATTTCCAGATGAAGGGAGCAGGGGCTTGTTCCAGATTTCACAAGCTAATATGACATCTCCCTTTCTACTGTTGTGGACTGATTAGACTTCCTTTCACTATCTTGAACCACAATGCAAACACAGTGGTTGATGTTAAGTTTTAACCTTTGCTGGGAGAAAAGACATGACAATGTCTCAGTAAGTGGGAAATGATGCACCAAATGCCATTGTTAAAGAAAAAGGACTTCACTTGGATTCGATTATGATTCCTTAGAAATTATGGACAGTTTGTAGCAATTGATAAAATGCGGTCAACATAGGAACAGATGAATGAATATCTGATGCCCAAAAATATTCATTAATAATTGGTGAAAATTTTTATTCTCTCTTCTATTTAGTAAACATGGAGGTGAAAAATAAGAAATAAAAACCACTGCTTGCGCAATAATCTTGAAGTATAGCGTCACAATTGCATGTGACATATTTATTCTATATGATGGCGAATATACCTTAATCCTGACAGTTGAAGAATATATGAGACACTTTCAGGATGATCATGAGTTATGGCATCCATTTACCTCAGTTCTAAGATGCCCAATATGGCATGGATACGGCAGGGGACACAAATTTTAAACATAAAAATTGAAATATCGAATACAATATGACACAGTATATTGCTAATTTGAAGTATCCGAACATCATAGCCTCCACTACCGTCGAAAAAACTTCAGATCAAGGAGCCAGTTCAAAATTTGCTTCCAATAATGAAAACACTTCTCCCAGTGAAGAGACCTTGAAATCTGGTTTTACTCCAGCTATGAAAGAATCAGGGGAGTCATATCTTCCCATTTCATCAAGCAAGCATGTAAAGGCTCCCGCGCGTTTCCCACAAACCACCTGTAAAGTATCAAAAGTTCAGTTGTTAGTTGAGCACTCCACATGTCCACACCAGCTGTGTAAATCAGTACACTGAAAACAACACAGCATATTTACATAGATGCTTAACTAAGAAAAACTTCTACATTATTAATGTAAATTTCATATTGGTTGTTCTTTTTTCCTTTTTTATTGGTTTTGTTTTTTTGTTTTTCCTTTTTTTCTTTTTTTTTTGTTTTGGTTGGGGGGGGGGGGGGGGGGGGGGGGGTGGGGTTGGGTGGGGGGTGAGCTTTTAAAAGTTTCTAATAGATCCAAAGGAAATTTGTGACCAGGGAGGGAGTTTTTACTAACAGTAGGACATAACAGAAATATAAGTAGAAATTGATTTTTAATTAACATTTCTGAGAGTTCAAATCAACACCCGCCACCTTCTTATAGGAAAATTAAAATCTGTTCTCTTAAATATAACAAACCTCCAATTCTAAACAAGTTATCATTCTCTGGACAAAGTCTGAAGAATCACATGAAACTATCCATTGGAAGGCCACATAAAACAGAGGAAATCAAATTTCCCCAGTGCTTACAGAAATGTTGCAATATAAACTCTCTACTAAAAAGAAAGAAATGTAACACAATAAGTTGGGATTCTTGAATGTCAATTAAACATGAATTTGTGATACATGCATTAAAACAATAGCTACTCACATCATCTTTAAGGCTATCTCCAATCATTATCACTTCGTTTGGCTGAACACCCCAAGTTGAACAAATGTGCAGCAAAGGAGCTGGGTCCGGTTTATAAGGGCGAAACTCCCGGCTAAGTGCTGGAGTGAATTCTATCTGCAGAAATAGAAGGAAAGAAAAGCATTAATAATTGAAGTATACAGTAAGAGAAGAACGTGATTACACAGGCTCATAGTGAATGCTAAAAGGATAAATTATAAATAGGCATTATTAAGTATAGGATTATTATACATAAGAAATAATAGGGGTGGAGCCCTATCATATTCAGACTCTGATTTTTCAAGGATTAAATTTTGATATGGCATCCAAATGGTCATTAAAATCTACACATCTCCCTGAATTTGAAATAATTTTTTGTAGTATGCATTTAGAGTGCCTGGGGAATGATTATGAAACATTGTGCTAGGAAAAAAGAAAAAGGAAAAAAAAAAAAAAAAAGAGGCAGCACCAGTAACTCGGTCACATTAGCTATTAGTTGTAACTGAAACTATTTTTAAATTTCTCATGCCTAAAGTTGAACATTTGCCTGGCCAACTTACCCCTAAACGTAGGTGAAACAAATCAACAGAGGCCTTGACATTACGGGTGATTAAACCTCTTCTGCAAAACCAGCAGGCAAAATCGTTGATATTAGTAGCAAAATTAATGTGCATCTGAATCACATAGGCAGACAAGGAATATGAATGTGAAAAAGTTCTACAACAATTCTATTATATGCATCAAACAAATGAAATGTGAATCACTTGTGCTAATCACGAGTCCACTTGCAAGTAAGCTGATACAGACGGATGGAAGGAAGAGCCCATGTGTTCCACAGAGTGCCCACTTCTCAAAAAAAGCTTCCCATGTGGGGTGGGGATTTCCACAAGCCCTTTGGACATGAAACTTTCTTATTTAGTTCAGACTCTAATATTTTGGCATGTTATTTGAATAGAAGTAGGAGCCGTAGTCAGCAGATAATTTCATTTTAAGAAGAATTTTTTTCATCAATTGTTTGGATTTAGCCTAGGGTTATACTAGGGCAAAGGAGCCCTACTTAGTATTGTAGAGCTGCTCGCCCATGACACTATTGGATGTAGACAATTGAAAGAATTTTTGTAACTGGAGTGTGAATCTCATATTTCAGATTGAAGTTCATATCTTCTCATCTTGGTCATGAAGAAAATTAACTTGATAGTGTGAACCATTGCTGACATTGGCAAGAAGCTTCATGTGCTTGGAAGATCAAAAGCCTTCTTTGATTGTACCTTCTGGGACAAACTGAATTCATTTCAGCCAAGTGGTGCAATTTGCTTCTAATCGGGTGGACGATTTATCACTGTGACTGAATACCTTCGAGTTGTTGAAATTCCACATTGGGAATCACTTCCAGAGGCGAGAACTTAAGTTCTTTCAGTAACTGATCTCCACATATCAAGCAAGCTCCATCATTCTTTTGGAACACCTTCACACAAGTGGCCATAATGGACTTAAGGTGGCTTTTAGATTATCTAAGCGGAGAAAGGAAATCTAGAGGTCTCTACAGAAGTGGAGCTGTCGTATACACCTTTAGTGTCATTGACTTTGGATGCTTGCTCGAAGTGGAATGTTTTGTTAAAATTCAAGTGGTCTTTTGCATTATCTGATTGTGGCGGTCATATATTAACACTTCGGCCATAGAATCCTTTACAGTTTGAATAACTTCTTGCTAGATTTGTTTTCTGTTAAATAGCAGGAATTTATGTCTTGGGTTGAGCATTGTGAGAGTGATCTTAAAAACAAAACCCAATGTTAATCCAATCCTTCGATTGCATTAAGAGAACAAGCGTGGTTACTTCCTATCTGTTTTTTTTTTTTTAATCAATGGCAGTCGGGTCTTGTAAGATCAACTGAAGGACAAATAGTTCAAGGTACCGTGAGGTGAGAGATACCTATTAAGACCTTGGGTGAAACAGTTTGTAACGACATGTTAGACTATTGAGTTATTATGAGGATGACAATGATGAATCAAATGCATGTTTTTATTATAATACAAGATGTTATGCAAGCAAGTATATCAATTTAACTAAATTATAATGAAAACTTCAAACTGCAAGTATATCAATTTAACTAAATTATAATGAAAACTTCAAACTGCCAAGCAGAATTGAAATATGTTAATAATATGGTTACTGGAAAGTACAACCAGGTCTGCTACAAATAATGGAGATAATGAACACATAAATACTAAAATCTACCAAAGAAATAATTTTGAAACTTCATATTTAAAACATGCATAAATATAAGATAAGTTCATTATTTGTACAAAAAATGAATTGTCTGATAAATCTATTCCATGAACTAATACACTGCTATAAATAAATGAAACAATTATAAATTAACTATATGCCAAAGCAAGCACTAGTTATTTGTTTGCTAAAACAGAACATTGAATAGAAAGGATAACTAATTAGATAAGTTCAAGCGCGAATTGAATCTTCACCTTATTTTTCTAGAATCAAGGAATCTGCAAAGTTCAGTCACACCTGCACCCTTTCTACTCTTCAGTGAAACATATAATGACAACAGAACAGATAACCAAACACATGAAAAACCTTAAATGAATTTGTTAAGGTTCAAGATGCAATCATTGGTTCTCCATATCAGGAGAAGAACCTCCAAATGCTAGAAAACCATCTTTGTTCAGAACTATTGGGTGGGCAGAAAAGCTTCATTCATTTCTATATACACATAATTTGAGAGCCCGGACCACCCACCCACTCACCCAACAGTGGGTAAAGGATTATTTAAATAACTACGAGTTTAGAGAATCTCAAATCTTCAATCAGGAACATATAATAACAATTAAGAATTGAAATACAGCCTTGATACCTATTACATTTAAAGTGAAATCGATTGAGGGTTGCTGAAATTTATCCAATATGGAGATTTTTAGAGACTTCGTTTATCAAAAGTAGTTCTCATTCCCATGTCTGATAAACCCTAGAATAAAAAATAATGATTCAAATATGTCAAATAACACCAGCAACCATTCACTACCCAATTGGGCCAATCCACAAAAATCCCCAAATTGAACAAGAAAATGTACCAGCATGATTGTGTAGCGCCCGCAAAAATCGAATTAATGGACTTTCAAAAAATGCTTTTTTTTTAAAGAAAAGGCGGAAAATTAAGCTCATTTTTACGCCTCTCCTCGTTGCGAGAAGAAAATCGCCACAATAAATGTGGAAAAAAAAAATTCATTGGATGAAAGCAGCCAACTTTTTCTCGCCCATTCTCCATAAACGTGAAAATTACTTGGTGCCCATCAAAATCAATTCAAAGAAAACACACCAGGCATGATTTGGAGGCGGTCAAGAGCTTGGCTTTCGAAGTCGGCGATGGTCTCGTAAGCTTTCTGCTGCTTTTCTGGGCTCAAGGTCTCGATGTAGTGCAAGATATCGATTCCAGAAGGGTTGTTGGCTTTCATTGAAGCGAACTCTTCTTCGCCCAACACGGCTATATACATGGCCGTGAAGTCGATGACGGGAACCGTTAGGGTTCCGTCCATGTCGAAAACAACCCCTCTCAGCCTCGCCTTGCCGCCGCTGCTAAAATGCGCCATGGGAGTCAGTCAGGGATGCAGGAAGCTGAAGAAGGATGTTGATGGCAGCAACGACGAGTTTTGATGGAATCAGATTTGGCGGTATTTAGGTTTGGACAGAGAATTTCTGAAGTAGCCCCCAGGCTTTCGCCTAATTAAAGAAAGGTCCCCAGGTATTTTGCCTACCCTTTTGTTTTATTCTATGAATCTTATTCTAATTCATATATTTTGCGCTTAAAGTCACATTTGGCAACCGAATCCTCATAGATTTCTTATCATTTTTTTTGAAGATTTAAAGAGTTCAAGTTCAGCAAGCAAAAATCCTATTTTTTTAAGGTTTTAAAATCCTGCACTTCCCTAGTCCTCAAGTTTATGAAGTTTTTTTAAAATCCTGCACTTCCCTAGTCCTCAAGTTTATGAAGTTTTTTTAAAATCCTGCACTTCCCTAGTCCTCAAGTTTATGAAGTTTCTTTACCTATACACACTAATATCAATGTAAAATCCCAATCATCTTCAAAAATGTGGCAGCATCACGAATTCATCACTTGTTACCAAATTTTTCCTTAGCCTTCCAAAACCTTATCACTTTATATAATTTTATTTTTTTGACATTTTCTACATAGTGTTTAAGTCTTGTCTTCATCTTCGTGTAGCATGGATGGGCATCCAAAGTTAGGCTTCAACAGCCAAGATTCTTATGACTTTCAAAAACCATAACATTTTCTATTTTTTCACATTTTGCACCTAGTGTGTAAGAGGATCTCCAATGAATATGTTGTTTTTGATATGCCAAATTCCATTTGAAGGCTTATGTGGCAATTTAAAGGTTTGGAATTTGACATCTCTTAAAATTGGAACTCTACCCTATATGTCAAATTTATTATTTTTTTGTATTACTCTCTTCTTATGGGACCCACATCATAAAAGAAAAAAAGATTTTTTGCATTCTTGCAATCTTATATGCCCACATTGTAAAAAAATAATCCGAAATAAGAAAAGGCATGTGCCTTTTTCATACTTAAATTTGGCATATCAATTAGCCATGCCAAATGCCACATCACAAATGTCATGGCTGTTGAAGACATGCTGCATGCCATTTATGACCTCTGCTATTGCCATGTGGCAAATGGCATGGCTGTTGGAAATGCTCTAAGTTTTAAGGCATCTTTATCTTCATGAAGCATGGGTATACAAAGTTTGGCCTTGGCCAACCAAGATTCTTATATCTTTCAGCTACATGATTTTGCTGTTTTATATAGATTTTGGTTTGGAGATTATAAAAATATCTTTGTTTCACCGTTCCAACCTATCCCGGCTAGATTTTATATAGATTGCACTTTTTAAATCTATCCTTATTCCTTACTACCTTCATTCATATCTTCTTCAACGTTGCTTTTCCCTCGGGTGCATCAACTTGTAACGTCTAAACCATAAGTTTGTTTTAGAGATATTCAGATTTGGGGTGTAAAAGACTTAGGATTTGTGAAATATGAAACCGTCCTCTGAAGAGATATTCAGTTTTTCATTAAAAAAAAGGTAAATATGATTAATTCAAGAGGATTTTACAGGAAAACTCCCAATAAGTGGCCGTTGCACCAAAAAAGTCCCTCCTAACTCGGGCAACATAAATGGGGTCTGTCAGATCCTATTTGGTTCTTCTTCTTTTTCTTTTTTTCTTTTTTTGAAAAATGAGTGAAGCGATGCTAGCGTCACCCCCCATCTCTCCCTCATCCGAGTCCTCCATTATTATCTTCTCCGTTCACGGCGGCGCAGCAACTCCAATTCTCCTTTTAACAGAGAATGGTATGACTCAGTGGACTCTCCCATCTCCCTCTTCTCCTTACCGCAGCCCGTCTCTTCTTCCCTTATTCTTCTTTCCCTCTCTCCATTCTCGCCGCTTCAAATCCAAGATCGAATTCTCTTCAAAAGTCGTGATGAAACCTCCAATGGTGAAGAAGGTCAAGCACGAGATGGTCATGTTTGGAGTTGTCAGGAACGACCGCTATTATTGGCTTCATGATGACTCATGTCAGATCCTCAAGTTCTTTCATACCTTAAAGAGGAAAATGCCTACACAAATAGTGTTATGGAAGGTGAGGACTGATATGAGCTAGGGTTTCGTTTCGTCAAAGCTTCTGATTTCATTTTTTTTCTCCATGTGTTTGGAAGAGTACAAAAAATGATTCTCTACCTGTTTAGGTTCGAATATGCTTTTTGCAAAGAAATGCGGAGAACGTTTTCACCTTAGAAAAGAAAATGGTAGCAAATGTGGAACAGAAAACTAAAAAGAAGCAGATCTCGTGGGGGTTTACTCGTTGGAGAAGAAGCAGGTCAGAGCAAGTTCTAGGCGTGTGAAGAACATATAGAAGAAGAGGGGTATGCGCTGCATAGGGGTTGCTACGCGGCCGTGAATGGAGAGTGATACCGAAGAACATACAGAAGAAGAGGTGTATGCGCCACCATTAACGGAGAATAGGGGTTACTGCTCCTCCGTGAACGGAGAGCGACGCCCCCATCAGTGTAGCTCCTCTCAAGATTCTAAAAAAAATGAAAATGGGCTAATGGGGCCCTTTTTCGTGCTACCCAAATTACCCAACCCTTTTTTGTTCAATGGCCACCTATTGGGAATTTTTCATAAAATCCTCTTAATTAAATAAAAACCTAACTATTAGAGAATATCAATTTGAAAATCCCCCTAGTGAAAGGTCATTTGAGTAATTTTGTCTATTTATTTATTTCAAAGGTCCCCAAAAATCTAAAAAATATTTTTATAAATCAATTCATAGAACCCCTACTCCCATTAGGTCAAAAATTTAAAGGCTACTTAAAACTTTCCTTTGTGATTATTGCTTCTTCTTTTTTTTTTCTCTTTGGTTTGTAATTGCAATAATGTATAAGTTTATGTCCGGATTAATGTCCTAATTTACTAGACTTAGACTCTTTTCTTTAACCCAACCAAAGGGCTGGGAACCATGCGAGAAGCCAACCATGGGAAAGAAGCCTCTTCCTATAGGGAAAAAAGCCACAAGCATGGGGAAAGAAGTCTACTCCCACAAAAGGAGAAGTCTTAGCAACAGGGAAAGAAACCTCCTCCCACAGAAAAAGGAACTCATGGATCAAATTCCAGGCATTAGGTGAGAAATGCGGTACCAAACTAATTGGGCAACCCCTTATTATCGACCAAACCCAAACTTGACTCCATGTACTAACAATTTTAAAACCCTGTGCAATCTTTTGTCGGATCACCAAATGAAGGTGAGTTTAGAGGAAAGTGAAAAAAAAAAGTTGAAGGTAAATTTCTTTAGCCATAGGCACCCTGTATATAGGTCAATTAAATTTCAAAACAAAAGGCATAATTTTATTAATTGACCAGCAAAAATAAATTTTCATCTTTTTATTAACTACCCCTCCCTCTTCTTCCCTCTCTCCTCCCGGCCCACCTCCGCCCATGCTCTCTCTCCTTCTCCCCTTCTCTCTCCCTCTCCCTCTCGCACTCCCTCTCCCTCTTTTGGCGTAGGGGGATTATTGGATCTTTATGTTTGGATTGAATAGGAGGATGCTTGGCTCTTTTCTTGACTTCAAAATTTTAAAACGAGATGAGGCCTGGCTTTTGTTGATATTTCATCGTGTTTTCTTTCAGTTTTTTTAGTCTTTATTATTGTTTCCAATGATAGAACTTTGAAGCAACGCAAAAAGCTAGTTGGAGGATATTGGGAAAAAAAAACACAAAAATGTTACAGAGGGTCCACTAAGACCCCATTTCTAACAGCCAACTTGGCTGGTTCTCAATAAAAACCTGTCCAAAGCTACACCTCAGTTCATTGAGCATGCCATATTCTACGCCTTCTGAGGTTTTTTATTGGACCGATATTTATTTGTGTTCTTTTTTTCCTGAGCGTAGTGATAATTATTGATTGCAAATTGCAACTGTCCAAGGAATTCATACTTCTCAAATAGAAGCATACCTACAGCTTTAAACAGATTTTCAATAATAAAAACTAATTCCTAACGGGACATGCTATTGGCACACATGAAACCTCCCTTCCCACACACACATTAAAAAGAAAAGAAAAGAAAAACTATGAAGTTACATTTTTGCCCCCCCCCCCCCCTCCCCTCTCTCCCAGGCTCCGGCGCTGGCCTAGACCGGTGGCAACCACCTGCTCCGACCTAGGACGGCGGCACATCCCTCTCCCTCCCCCACTGTTTTCTCTCTCTTCTCCCTTTCTCTCCCTCCGCATCTCCGCCTCTCGCCCACGTCCCTCCCCTCCCCTCTCCTCCCCTCTCTCTTCCTCCCTCTCTCTCCCCCACTGTTTTCTCTCCCACCCTCTCCCTGTCTCTCCCTCCCCATCCCCTACCTCTCCCTTCCTTTCCTTGGCTGGGCAATAAATAAGGGTTCCCGCTCAAGGTTGATGTCAACCCTCAGCACATAAAAAAGAGGGCTGATATCGACGCTCGAAAAAAATGGTAAAAAAAAAAAGAGTTTTGGGGCGAAATGCCCTATTTGGTGCATAGTTCGCTAATTTGTTTGTTTCGATCCTATGGCCACGTAAAGTGTTTTTTCGGTTAAAATCCTCTTACCTCAATGTTTTCCATTTATTTTAAAAGTTTTAACTTTATTTCAAGTTGAGAATCCTAAGAGTTCATTTATATAGTCTCTTTCAATTTATGTAAAACTTTTTTTAGAAAATTAGAAAAATTAAGAAGAGGCATGTGGGCTGGCCCGTGGTGGCATGGCCTAGCACGACACGACCTAAGCCAAGAAATCAGGAAATCTACTTGGTGATTGAAGGTAAAACTACCAATCACTACCAAGATACAAATACCCAAAATCCTTGATATTCCATGATGGCAAATTAGCTTTCAAGTCTACTCCACTTGCCACACTAGTGTTATTCCTCAACATGGCTCTCATTAGTGTTATTCCTCAACATCCTTGGATACTTCATTGTCTTTCACAATTTATCTAAGTAGTCTACATTCTCATTTTATCTATCATAGGAATGAGGATTAACTTATGAAGAAAACTCAATTCCCCTTCCCCCACTTCAACTCTAGACAGCAATAAAAAATGGGTACTCTCTACAGAGCAAATGATAAGAAAATACTGCTTAGGCCTTTTAACAAACACATGGAAGGCAAACCTTCAACTTTCATTCTCAAAAGCTTTGCTGTACTTCATTTGCTTTTGATGGAAGAAATCTATGAATCCCTTCTATAGTTGACAAACAACCCAATTGAAACATTCAAATTTATGTCAAATTGTTAACTTCGGTCATGACTTTTTTAACCAAAATCAATCCATCAAAGTGATTTTCTGATCATAACATAAACAAAAAAGGAAAAAGAGACTGGTTTTGATACGTACCTATTATTTAATTTCAGAATTATATATTTTATTAGAATATTTTATTTAGGAATTAGTTTTATTAGGATTCTTAATTGTATTTAAAATAGTGTTGTCTAGATTGTATGTAAATATGCTTTATGTATGTGGAAGAGTGGAGAGATCGTGGGTTAGTAGAGCAGTGGTTAGTGGGTTAGTGGTAGAGTAGTTTTAAGAGTTATGGAATATGTATAAATATTTGTAGATGCCATATGATTAAAGATATGAATGAAGAAAAATTCAAGGCTTTGCTCTTGTCTCAGGAGTTGTGGTTCTCCTCGCATTGAACCTTAGGAGGTTTCTGTCCCCTTTGAAGTGGACTCTTTCTTTCTTATTCTAATTTTCTGTTTTATTTTTATTTTATTATGTAAAAGAGTACGTATCAGTTGGTATCAAAGCCTCTTTCAATCCACCCAATCATCTCATTTGTTTCCATGAAATCCTAACCCTATCCAACTTCCCCAAACCCAATCTCCAAACACCGTCGAACCTTATCCCAAACAACCCCCTTTCTATGTACCTAACCAATATGCCAAAAGCCCCAGGATTGTGGGGCATCGGACGCCCGGACCGGGTAAGGTCCGCCTCGGTCCACATTTTGACGACTTTTTATGAGTTTTTGAAGCCAAAAACCTATATATATGAGCCAAGTTTGTTTTTAGAGAGATTCACATCTTGGGAGAAGTTCTAGAGGCTGGTTTGGGAGCTTTGGAAGAGCTAATGGGGATTTCGTTAGATATTCTTCGTCAAGTACCTCTCGTCATGCGTAACTAAATCTCTATCTTAGGGTTGTAATATCTTAGGGTTGTAATGAAGCCCTAGTTTTGTGTTTATGGCAATGTATATGTTATAGGGTTTTATTTTGAATGCTTTGATCATATGACATTGATGTTATCCATTGTTGGATTCTATTTATTATTGCAAGATCTAGTTTTGGTATTTTATTCTTGTAGTTTGGAATACAGTCATATAATATGGTGCTTGAATGTGTGTGGAGTTAAAGCTAAGATAATCTATGCCATAGAGATAGGTTATTCTCAGATCTAAACTCGCACCCCTTATTTGTTGACTCTGTGAAGGTTTATAACCAAAACGAGTCTTTAAAGCATTGATCGCGAAACCCTAGATCTATATTCGCCATTGCACGAGACTAAGGTGGATTTGTACCTTGAGATTTTCTCTAATTGAATCAAAACCTTGTCTTTTAATTTGTTAATCTAGGAATCAAACCCATCAAACCAACACTTTGTTTTCAAATATGATTAGTTTAGGAATTTGGGAACTAACACAACTTAGCCTTTTTGTCTCAGAGGATACGACACCCGGTTGACATCTTTGCTTTCATGAGTAGAGATAGTAGCTAGATAGAAATTATATTTGCAAACCCTATTTTAAGACGATCAAATTTTGGACCAATACGCCAAAAACCCCAGGACTGATGGAATGCGTCAAATTAAGTCTTATAATCATTTAGGACCGTAACATACCACCACGCTTCCGCAGGACGTCGGTTCTCGCTCTGGCAACATGTAGTACTTTTCCAGCTCTCACTCTACTCCAAGTAGCCCTCTCCGCAGTTGCTTTCACTCTGGTGGTATCACTCTACTCTAGGTAGCCCTTTCCGAGACACGAACTCCGAGACGTGGAGATTGGCTCGGATACCAAATGTTATGTACCTAACCAATACGCCAAAAGTCCAAGGACCGATGGAACGCGTCAATTTAAGTCTTATAATCATTTAGGACCAAAAAAAAAAAAATCTAACACATAGTGAGTGACTCAAACATCAACCTTGCAACCAAATAGGTGTTGCAATATGTTACCATTGGACCCTTTAACCATGTAAGTAGGACAAGTAACGTAGACATGGCAATGGCCAAAGACCCATGTCCCTGCATTCCATCTCACCCTTCCCCTCCATCTTCACATCCACCCTTTCAAAGGTTTAAAAAACTCATTTTAGTAAATTTCCTATTAAAATGTAATGATCACTGAAGTGGGACCCATTGATAAATTTTTAGAGATATCAAATGGGGTGGGCCATATCGTGCCTACCGTGCTCGGCGTGCCTCTTTTCATTTTTATTTCAATTAGTTTTTGCCTTTTTGTTTTTAAAATTAAAAATTAAAACAAGTACGTAGAATGACAAAGTTATTTAAGTGGTTCGGTCAAATTTTGATTAATTTGATTCGTAACTATGAACCAAATCATAATCCAATTTTTAAGAAAAAAAAAGGCTCATTCCTAGTTTTTTCTTGTTTGTTCTTTTTTTTTTTTTTTTCCTTATCATGCAAACGGATATCCATTCATGGCCCAGCTGTGCCAAGAAAATGATCAGACTCATGCATGCATCCGGTGGGTCACAGTAAAATGAGTATAGTTCTTAGCCACTTCGAATAATACATTTCTCAAAATTCCAAAGGGTTTCAATTCCACGCAACAAACGGGGTCCTATATGAAATACTTGATAATATCCAATGCATGTGATATATGGTCATAGCTGATCAAATCCTTTTATAAGGTCTTGGTGCGGTCATTAAGTTCCCAAATATCAGAAACTGATACCTTGGTCCCAATGTCTACCTATTGTAGCCACGGGATAGAAGTGATCCATCAACTAAATGGCCTATGACTTAGACGACCTGGATTGGTTGGTTAAACCCAAAAAATCAAAGTTTTTAGTTTTAGCCATTCACTAAAAACTCAAAAAGAGAGGGAAAGCAGTGGTCGCAGTGAGCCGAGGAGTTTAAAAAAAAAAAAAAAAAAAAAACTTTGAAAGCTCCAAATCTCAGCCATTCAATACAATCAAGAAATTAAAATCCCCAATCATTAGAAATCTCAAAGAAAATATTCAAGCATTTATATATATATATATATATATATATATATATATCATCGTTGCAGAAAAAGAAATAAAAAGAAAAGAAAAAAAGAAAACATGACAACATACAATAATTGCTTCTTTAGATTTATAATAAATGCAGGGAAAAGATAATTATAAAAATCATTAAAATAAACAAACAGGGGAGAGTGAAAGAGTGAAGGAGAAAGTGAAAGAGTTGAATGCTTTGAGAGAGAGCTGGAGAGTGTATCGAGAGCGAAAAAGTTGAATGCTTTAGTGAGAAATAATAATGGAAGGGTTAGACTATTTATAGACTTTGTAAAATTCAAAAAGACACAAAATACCTCTGACCATTTTATGGTTGTTGGGGGGTTAAAATGGACAAAATACATGAAAATAGCGGTTGGGGTGGGCTAGGCGGGTCTTGCCTTGCGGCCGACTATTATGGATGGGTCGTGCCCACAGCGTGTTGTGTCGAAACGGCCAGTCGTGCCCGTTCCCTCGGCCCAGCACGAGCCATGCCGTTGACTGTTTCGGCATGGCCCCGGCACATTTGACGTCTCTATAAATTTCTCATCCAACATTTCTTTTGAGAAAACCACATGGAGATCTGTAATATCCTGGTACGGTTCAGGTTTTTTTTACCTTGGAATAGATTCCTGCTGTCATGCTTTATGTTACTAATAATTTTCCTTATTACGAGGAGAGGATCTTATAAGTAGTAAGGGACCCAACTTCTTAGTGCCATCCTCGTAGTAGTCGACCTTCAGCTAATTTTGCTAGGAATAGAACTTGAAATCAATCCTATTTGGGAAACATGGCGTGGCAGTGTGGCTAGAAATAGAAGGATTCCAATTGTGGAAGGAGCCTTGCACGACAAGAGTTGTTATTAGGGACACCCTATCTTAGGGCAGAAAACTATTTTTATTTATATTTATATGACCCACCCTCTCTTCTCTCACATTCACAATGGCAATCAGTACTCGTTCAACCAACCATGTCCGAGTCCTAGGCTAGAGAGAGACAAGTGGAATTAGAAAAGGAAATTGTAGTAGGAGGAGAGGATCAGCCACATTGTACTGAGCCCATATCGTCTACACCAGGAGGTCAGGTGACTATAGAATAGAATTTCCCCATATATATGCATTGTCATGTAGTGATGCATGCTTTTCCTCAATGACGATAATCGGGTGGGCGTCGATGGCTATAGGGATTGTGGTTTCTTTGCAAAATCTGCAGTAACTGTTTTCCCAGTAATGTAATGATTAATTCTTTGAATTCTCCATGATCCTCAATTGCATGTGATGGCTATAGGGTCATCAAAACAGATGCTTGGTCGACAGGGGTTGTGGGACCCCATAGCCCTCCCGATGATGAATCCCTTCTAGGGTCCCATGGGCGACCCGACCCGACCCGACCCGACCCCTACGGTGGTGGACCCATGTGGAGTGAGTCCCATCTGGCTCACCAGCCAGTTGGCTTGAGATTTTGGGATGAACGTGGACAAATACTAGTGGCACCCCTGGCCCACATCATCAGAGATCAGGTCCGGTCAAGGACAAGAGACTGCCCGCGATTAGGTCCATCTTAGGTTTGATCCAGTTGGGCCCACTATCCAGTCAGCTAGAAAGCCTAGAATGCCTGGCAGGCATGAGTCTTATTTTCAGCTGGAGCCCTCTTTCACTTTGAGAGGGAATCTCCGTCCCTCATCGATTGGGAAGACTATCAAGACTCCTTACATGTCCAGAACATATATAATTTCGATACCTTCCCTTGTCTATGTATATATATATATATATCACAGAAAGACTCTTGTTGTTATATAATAACTAAATAAATCTCCCTACTTTCTTTCTGCAGTAGATCACGCCGTGTCCATCTGTCGTCACCATGATAATCATGGTGAAGTTGATCGTTGCTCTCGTCTTCTTCTCATTGCATATTTTCTCAAGCCAATCAGGATGTATGCATGGGCCGGTTTTTCTCGCCGGAATTGAAATCCCCGAGTGAGTAATTCAATTAATTGTCTTCCCTTCCCTCCTCTCTATTTAAGTCTTTAATTTATATCATGTTACAACAATCATATATATATATATATATATATATATATATATATATATATATGAGAAATAGGGGTTACATATTTTGGGGTTTTGGGTACTTTTGATTATATGAGAAATAGGGGTTACATATTTTGGGGTTTTGGGTACTTTTGATTTGGATTTAGATATAGGGCTATTAAAGTTAGTTAGATCTGAAGAGACAGAGAGAGCATGGGGTTGAAGGACATGGAAGAGCTAGAGACAAAGGAACAAAAACTCTTCTTCTTTTTTTTTCCATAGGAAGGTGGTATTTCATACTAAAAGAGACAAGAATTTCTTTATTGAGCTATTGGATGTTTTAAACCTCTTTTTTTTTTTTTTTTTTTTAATTTCTCTTTAAACACATTTCTTGTTGTATTTTTACTCCCTACCCTTAAGATTTTGCATGTTGTGATTCCTATGTCATGTAGGTATGCATTTTTATCCACCACTTTATATAAATTAAAAATCTTACTCCTTGACATCGTTTAAACTAATATAAATGTTATTAATTTTTTCATTAAGTTAATGGTCCTCATTTTGTTATTGTTTTTTTCTTCTTTTATTTTTCTATTTTTTTTTATAATCTATCATTTTTTTCCCATGTTTGAATCAGTAAGCATAATGTTGTCCTTATTGCTTCCTCGAATGGTAGAATTGATTCAGTGAAAAGCGGCTCTTGGAAAGTCCGTTGGTCATTCTCGTCAGGCCTTGTGCTTTGTTCTTCATATCAGACTGTAGGATGGGGAAAAGATGATACAAAATCTCTTATGAATGGTGATTACTCTGTAGAATGTGGGGACGATTGGAACTTATATGTGCGGAAAACAAAGCTCCATAAAGCGGTATGTCCCCAATTCATCATTTGTTATTATTCTGTATTTACTATTTTACTATGGCTTTATCTTATTTGCCTTTTGTCTTGTGCTCCAGGATCATTTAAGAACAATGGGTAAAAATGTCAACAATGTGCCGCTTTATTTGAAAGGAATAGCTGTTTTGGGGCACAAAGAAGTGATTAAGACTGGAAGAGTAAACAATTCAGTTACTGATGGTGATGACATGACCTTCCTTTGTGGAGTGAAGGATGTTGTTTACTGTACTGATGAACATAATCCTCTACATTTTGAGCTTATATCTCTAGCTTCCTGTGATGAAGATGGAGTGATTTTATTACCTGTTACTCAACCTTCATGTTCCAGCGTGTTGAATATGTCACTTAATCAGCTGGGAAAGGGGACAAATGATTACGTTATAGGATTCCTTTTTCTTTTAGATTTTGTAATCATCATCGGCTTGCTTCATTATCGATGGTGGAGGAACCGTGTCCAACCAAACAAGCAACCTTGTGAATTGAATGAATGAAGAAAAGGAAAGAGCCATTCAAAAAGTAAAAAAACAAAGAACGAAAAGAGTAAGATCAATGATAGCACAAGTGGATGGAAGAATAAGAACAATGGCAGCACAGGTCAAGGGCATATAGAACTTGAAGATGGGGAGGAATGTATTCCTGAGTTGTCGCTTGAGAGAGACAAAGATAGCACAAGTCAGGGGAAGAATAAGAACAATGACAGCACAAGTCAAGGGCATATTCAACATGAAGATGAGGAATGTATTCCTGAGTTATCATTTCAGCAAGATGGCATATGGGGTTACTGGAATCGTATGGAAGTGTTCAGAGGTAAAATGCTAATTGAAGAGTTTTATTTAACGTGTTGCAGAATTCCAGGAGGACAGAGACTTGAGCCGGAACAAATTGAGAAGCTACCGTTGATCAGAAGGCCTCCCGTTGATCTTTTGAAAGACTACCTAGAAGATAATGGACACTTGATTGGAACGCTTTTTGTGTCCAAAAGAAAGATTGCTAGAGGAAGAAGCAGGACAATTATCTTTGAGGGCATATACAATAATGTTCATGTTGCTGTTAAACGTTTGGTGCACCGTCGTAATGCTGTGGGTTTATATTGCCTTCGCGGGCTTATTGAATTATTGCAACATCCAAACATTGTTCACGTGATTGATATCGTAATGGATGATGTTTTTATATATTTTGCAATGGAGCGATGCACTTACAACTTATATGAGTTTATTCAGCTATGCTCTAACAATATGAATCGGGACAGTCCTCAAGATAGATCTATCACGCAGATCGTTAAGAAGTTATGGCAACCTAACGGATAACCTACTCCAGTGTTGGTAAAATTGATCAGGTTAGTTTGAGAGGCTTCTTCTAGTGCATATCTTATATCCTAGCTTGTATCTCATTTTATTATGAATTTAATTTTTCAAAGTTGACTAGATTTCGGATATATATGCAATGACATCCTTTAAAACAAAATTGAAAATGTTAGCCTTCTGTCTATAGACCTTGAAATTTGGTAATACCTATCTGCCTACTAGTACTAGAGGGATGAACAATCTTTGATAATTGATAACTGGTCTTGAATGGGGCTTCAAGTTTGTGTTCCACCTCTATAGGTGTAGTGTCGTGTTCCATCATATGCATGTTGCGTCATCCCATGCTCCTTTTAGAAATTATTCTAAACCTAGAAAGTCTAGGTTTATTAGTTGTCTTGATCAAGTTCTACTTAATGCATATTATTATTATTATTATTATTATTACTACTACTACTATTAATAATTTTATTAAAAAAATATTTTTGATGCTATAGAAACCTGGCTCCTAAATTAGACATGAGAGAGTTCCAAGCCTTCCAGATTAACTATTTAATTGAAAGGTGCCACCGATTTGTCTTTTTTGGCAATGTCTTTTACATCCATGACTTCTATATTACTTTTTTTAGTTTATATTTATGGAGTATTTGGTTTAACATGAATCGTATATGTATTCATACTCTTACGTTTTTTATTTTTATGCAGAGATGTGGTTGCTGGTGTAGCTCATTTACATGCCTTACGATTCCAAAATCGAGATTTAAGACCTCAACATGTGCTTCTAAGTTTTGAAAAGTCTCTCTGTGCCAAAATTTGCGACCAGGGTATAATCCAAGGCGTTGGTAGATGTAGGTTTTCTTTGGGCCCTCCTACTACTGGATGCTATGTTGTTAATGTCTATTGAATAGTATAACAATATTGAGAAGATCACAGACTTGCAAGTTCTTTTAACCTCACCATGTCCCTTATAATTTGCAGTGGGCAGTCATAGAAGACCGGGATGGCCCTCACTCGAGCCACTTCTTGGTGAACATAAAAGTAAGAGTTTTCTGTTAAATTTAAATTAAAAAAAAATGTTGTTTATGCCTATTGAATATATAATACAACAATATTGGGATATCATTTTTTTAACACACCATGTGCTTTACAATTTGCTGCAGTATTTGCACAAAAAACTCGGTTACCACCCCGATTAGGCTGCCAAGTGGATTTATTCCATCTAGGTTGTGTCATTTTCTTCTTTATTACCAAAGGAAGCCACCCATTTGGTCCAGTTCAGAAGCGAGATGCAAACATTGAGAAGAACTGTCTTGATTTAGCCTTAGTGGAGCATATTTATGAAGCTGCACACCTTATATCTAATCTGTTACACCCTGATCCAGAAATGAGGCAATGGGCTATTCTTTTATTCTCTTTAGTGATTTATTTTCAATATCTTAAATATAGTAAGGGTTCCTAATGCATTTCAAAAATGCTTATTCCAGGCCAGAAGCAAAGGACGTATTGCTTCACTCTTTTTTTTGGGATTCCGAGAAGCGTGGTTTGTTTCTTCGGGACGTTAGTGCCTGGGTTGAGCATGAGGACGATAACAAGAACTATTTTGTTAATGCAATGATTGATGCTGCACCGAAAGTTTTAGATGGGAATTGGGATATAAAGTTGGAAACTTTGTTCCTTACATTCGCTACTAGTGATTCTTCTTGGGGGATTTAATCTTTTTTCAAAAGTACCTTTGGAATAGAGAGAGAATGGCTATAAATAAGCCTAAACTTGTGTCTCAAGACTCGTGATGCAATTAGGATAGGAAAAGTGTCTTAAGAGAATTTAGGAAGGAGTTTCAGGATGCAATTCAAATTTCCCAGGTTTGCTCGAGCGGACAAGGAGTTCGCTCGAGCGGAGAAATAAAGTGGGTCGAGCGAAGAGGTCTTTCTGAGGGGTTCACTCTAGCGGATGGGGCATCGCTCGAGCGAACTCTGTCAGTTCCCAAAATGACTGAACTTCATTGCAGACAATTTCAGTTCCCTGTATGCGTGTCCTTTGCTGAAAATTTCGAGCAATCCATTATAACTAAAATTAAAATTGTAAGTCCCGGTTTTGTCCATAACCAATGAATTAGCCAACTCTCTAGAACCTTATAATCTCCCCCTTTGGCAATTCATGGACAAAACACCTATTACACAAAAAACCTAACCAAGTTCTAGCACTAAAATATATCCGGACAGAAACTCCTCCAAAACTGTCTTGTTCTTTAAATCCCTGCAAATCTTGTTCACTAGATCAAGTGTATTGTTATAGAAAAAAATCTTGATCATAGCACAAGTAAATAAAGGAAAAGAAACATTCAGCACATCCATTACTCATAACTCCCCCTTTTTGTTCATAAATTGACAATGTAAACAGAGAAGAGAGAATAAAAAGACAGTTTCAGTAGAGATAGAAAGTCATAATCAAAAGACTGATACCAACATGTAATGTCATCAGTAGAGATAAATTTACCAAAACTATACATAAACCACAAAAAAAAGCAAAAGTTCAACTAGAGAAAGGAGGCAAAATGAAGTCATAGTCAGCAAAATGAGAAGATTCAGAAGACATAATTGCATTTAGTGATGTCCCAGTCGAGCAAGGATTTCAGCTAGAGCTTGATCAACAGAGTTGAAGCGGCCATCCACTGCATTAAACCTTGCATCAAAATGATTTTGCATGGTTTGAATTTGGTCGGCAAGACATGCAATGGGACCTGCAATCCCCTGCTGCTCCCCCTAGACTTGTGCAATAGGGACAGCCTCATGCTCAGGAACTTTATCACCTTGAGGAGCAAGTGGAATGTGAGCAATCGATTGAGCAAGTGTGCGAGCATTGATCGGATTCCGAATCTTTTGAGTAGCCTCATTGCTCTTCTTAGGAACCTCTTTATACAAAAGAAAGTCAGTGATTAAAAAATCAAATGGAAGAATAGAGTTCCTCTTCGCAGTCAAGGTTCGGATGAAAACATTCATTATGACGTGAGGGATGTTTACTCTCTTCCCTGTCTCGATGCAGTACAGAAGGTATCCATTTTTGTGGGCTACATCAGAGGTTTGGCCATTGGGTTCCAAATAATGGCATACAAACCAATTGAGGAACCGGTACTCATCCGTTAAATTGTCATGAGGGAGAATACCTCCAGGCCATCGAGTATCTGCACCACAAATGGTGGTGGCAACCAGATCATAGTCAATTGGAACTTAAAGGTCATCTGGAATGGGGTAATCCAAGTTCTTGACCACAAGAATATCAATGAAGTCAGCAATGTCAGCCACGGTTATTGTTAACCACTTTCCTCGCACATAAGTCTTGAGAGAGCCTGATTCCAAAATATCCATATTGTCGTAAAATTCCCGAACCTAGTCAACATATATCTTTGACAGGTAAAATTTCATCAGAGAATACCAATTTCTATTGGAAAGACTTCTGCAAACATGTTTATCTTGCAGTTCCTAAACAACTTCCCTCTTCGATTCAACATTTCTTGATTGATATTGTTCATGAAACTGAACAGATTTGTTCAGTGAAGGGAACCGAGTATTATCAAAGCTTGATTGAGCTGAAGAAGACTCAGCATGAGATCTCTTCTTTGGAGCCATTAAAAATGATTCTGAAAGGATCATTTAACAAAATGTCCAAGTCAGTGAAGAGGACGAAACACTACAAACACCATATAAAAACTTGGTGCACTCAACCAAGTCCCTGCAGAAAAATTTGGGTATAACTGCCCATCTTCACATCCCACACAACTACCACAGAGAATCCTCAGAGACAAATAATTGAAAGAACCCAAAAGCCAAAAACAAATACTAAATTGTGAAACACTACTTTCAGCCAATCTCAGTCAATCTCCAAGATCAGTATTTGAGCAATAAACAAGGATTCATCAGAAAAATTCATGGTGAAAAGAATCCAATTCAGTCCAATAATCAACTGGCATAGATGATTTTCCAATCCAACCAACACCCCCATAAACCAAAACACAGAAGACATAAAATGAAGATATGAAACAAATGCCAACATGAATATGTGATGATAGGCAGAATATCAAACGAAAAGAAAGATGCAAATATCTAACATGAGTCCGAAGAAAACCCTAAATGCAAAGACGAAATCTACTGACTAATGATTCTTGTAGAAAGTGAAAAAGAAATCTAAATGCAAGTATTTGATGAAAGTGTAAAAAAAAATACCTCTTTAAGAGATTGAATGCACACGGCCGTGGAAGAGAGGGACGAAAAAAAAATTGGGGGCTAGGGCTTGGCGGAAGAGGAGATGAAGTGAGGAAGAAAGAAAGAAAAACGGGGATCATGCGGATTTTAACGCTGTGGTTCGCTCGAGCGAACTTGAGTGGTCGCTCGAGCAAAGTGTCAGACTTTTGAAAAGTGAAGTGCAGCGCGGCAAAAATACTCTCACGTGTATTGTTCGGTCAAATCACTCCATAACGTACAGTAAAATTTTTTTTTCATAAATTTGAGCACATAGTGATAAATGTGAACAGTATGACCAAAAATAAAATAAAATAAAATAAAATTGAATAAATTGAGTGTGACTCACTCCCCCTGAATCTCCTCGACATGAACAGAAGTGTTGAATGGGGAGCACACCCATCAACATGAAGTTAGGCAAAATAGTTTCCCCTTTTTTTTTTTAAATAAATCTGGGGGTAGATTAAACCATCATGGGTGAGTTTCACACTAATGAACATGATAGCCTTCTCCAAATGAAGCTTTTCAATCAAGCGGAAGCTGTCACACACATTCTTATATAGCCCTAATCCTCCGGTTTAACCTGATTACCATAACATCTCTCAAAGAATGAAGACGAAGATAGCCGTGAGTGAATCGAAATCGATCCGTGCAGTGCAAAAAAAAAAAAAAAGAAATTTGGTCATGTGAAAATGTGTGTGCACTTAAATAAACAAAAATTTATGAAGTTTAGGGAATAAGAGAAATCCCTAGAGATTTACATAGAGATTCAAAACGCGTTGCATCCAATGGTTTTGTGAAAATGTTCGCAAATTGAATTTCAGTTGGAATGTGATGCAAAGAAATTATGTCCTCCTCCACAAGATCACGAATAAAATGATACCTAATGTCTATGTGTTTGGTTCGTGAGTGTTGTACTAGATTTTTGGAAATGTCGATAGCACTCTGATTATCACAAAACACATTCATCGTTTCTTGCTCAATTCCGTAATCTTGCAACATATGTTTCATCCATAGAAGCTGTGTACAACAACTTCCAGCATCAATATATTCAGCTTCAGCAGTCGACAAGGATGTCGAAGTCTGCTTTTTACTATGCCAGGCCACCAAATTATTTCCAACAAAGAAACAGCCACCTGAAGTACTCTTACGATCGTCAACACATCCAACCCAGTCAGCATCTGAAAGCCAACAATGGTAGTGTTGGTATCTTTGGACATTCAGATGCCATATTCAACAGTCCCACTTATGTATTTCAGAATTCTTTTGGCCACTTGAACATGAGACAACTTTGGTCTGGACTGATATCTTGCACAAACACCAACACTGTAAGCAATATCAGGACGACTTGCAGTTAGGTAGAGAAGACTACCTATCATACTCTTGTAGAGTTTCTCATCGACGTCCAGTCCATCAATATCAAGGCTGATTTTGGCAGTTGTGCTCATCGGAGTCCTTGCATGTTTCGATGATTGCATGCCAAACCTTTTCAGCAACTCTCTGGCATATTTTGGCTGGGAGATGAAGATACCAGAAGGAGTCTGCTTGATTTGTAATCCCAGAAAGAACGAAAGCTCACCGACCATGCTCATTTCAAACTCACTAGCCATTCTTTCAGCAAATTTATCCGACAAGAGTTCAGAGGTTGAACCGAAAATGATATCATCGACATAGACCTGTGCAATAACAATGTCCCGCCTGTCTCGTTTGATGAACAAGGTCTTGTCAACACTGCCTTTTTGAAAACCATGCTCAACCAGAAACACTGTCAATCTTTCATAATAGGCTCTAGGTGCTTGTTTCAAACCATAAAGAGCTTTTCTCAACTTGAAAACATGATCCGGGAAATGAGGATCTTCAAATCCTTTTGGTTTTCAACATAGACTTCCTCATTTAAGAAACCATTTAGAAAAGCACTTTTCACATCCATTTGAAATAATTTGATGTTCAAAAAATAAGCCACAACAAACAATAATCGGACCGATTCAATTCTAGCGACAGGGGCAAATGTTTCATGAAAATCGATACCTTCAACTTGAGTATACCCTTGAGCAACTAGACGTGCTTTGTTCCTTATCACTCGACCCGACTCATCGGTTTTATTTTTGAATATCCATTTTGTACCGATGATGTTTGTGTGATAGGGTCTAGGAACATGTTTCCAAACATGATTTCTTTCAAATTGAGCAAGTTCCTCATGCATAGCATTAATCCAGCAATTATTAACAAGAGCATCTTTAACAGTTTTTGGTTTTAGAGTAGAAGCATAACATAAATGACTTACCTCATCACGTACCTGTTTCCTGGTTTTTAAAGGAGTGGAAATCTCACCTATAATCATATCCAGAGGATGATCTTTTAGTACTTGTCCTTTTGGGGATCATGGATGTACAACTGATGGAGATGCACTTTTCTCTTCGAATTGACGAATGATATCCGACACTATAGATTCTGAAGAAGATTTCTTTGGGCTTCCAGGTTTTGCAGGTGCAGTTGTTTCCTTTTTCCTTTCATTTTCAGAATCAGGTTCAACTTGACTTTCAGTTTCTTTGTCAATAACCTGTTCAGAGGATAGAGAAAAAGTCATGCCTTCATCATCATCAGAAAAATAATCAGATGTTCCTGCATCGTCCACAACCACATTAATGGATTCCATGACGACAAAGTTTTTAAGATGAAACACCTGATAGGCTTTGCTCATAAATGAGTAACCAAGGAAAATTCCTTCGCCACTTCTAGAGTCAAATTTAGATAAGTGTTCTCTATCCCAAATAACGTAACACTTGCTACCAAAAGTTCTGAAATATTTGATGTTGGGCTTGACTCCAGTCCATATTTCATATGGAGTGGTTTTTGTGTCAGGACGAAGATAGACACGGTTAATAACATAGACAGCTGTATTTACGGCTTCGGCCCAAAACCGTTGGGGAATATTTTTGCTATGCAACATAACCCGTGCCATCTTTTGTACCACACGATTTTTCCTTTCAACCACTCCATTTTGTTGTGGTGTTTTTGGTGCAAAGAATTCATGTTTGATGCCATGTTGAGTGCGAAAAGTAGAGAAGTCAGAATTTTGAAATTTGGATCCATGATCGGAGCGTATTAAGGAAACACCTCCAAATTCTTGTCCCTTATCTGCAATAAACAAAGACCATAAGTCATTAAAGACGGTAAAAGTTTCAGACTTATCATGCAAGGATAGAATCCAAGTTAATATAAAAAAATCATCAATGGTCAAAAATATGTATTTTATATTGCCAATACTGTCAAACTTAGTGGGTCCCATGAGGTCCATATATAACAACTCTAAAGGTCTTTTAGTGGTAAGAGAGTCAACCTTTTTATGTGGAGCTCTAATTTGTTTCCCAACCTGACATGGGCCACAAACACTATTTGGGGTTCTTTGGAGTTTGGGTAGCCCTTGACCTAGTTCAAGTTTTGATAATTTTTCAGGTCTTTGTGATTAACATGACCCAATCTCTGATGCCACAAATCAATCACTCAACATTGCAGAATTACATGTCATATCTTTTTCTGTCAATACCACATTACAGTTGTCAGGATTTCTTTTACCATGGAGCACAGTTTTTCCCTTTTTATCAATAATGATGCTCTCATTAGCAAAAAAGTGAACTTCATGCTTGTTATCACACGATTGGCTTATACTAAGAAGATTTGTCTTAAGCCTGTCAACCAAGTAAACATTCTTCAGTTGAGACATACCTGGAATGGAAGCAGTACCTTTTCCAATGACTTTTGCCTTACCTCCATCTCTAAAACGAACACTTCCACCATTATAGTCTTCAAGGGAGGTAAACAATGCTTTGTTTCCTGTCATATGCCTAGAACAACACTGTCCAAGTACCACACATCCGATTCTGTAGCACTGAGTGCAGTAAGAACCACATTACAGCATAGGTTAGTTTTACCGACCCAGATTGGCTTGGTCCTGACCTGTTGAGGAGAGACATATTGTTTCCTCCACTGATTCCTTTGATAGGTACGCATTTTATTACAATGTGGTTGTATGTGTCCTTTAATCCCACAGAATTGACATATGGGATCAAATTTTGATTTGGACACATATCTTGGATAATAGTTATTCGGGTATGTAGCATTTGGATAGATTGGGGGCAATGCTGTCATCGTAGGTCCTTGAACAAAAGTAGACTTACCTTTGTCCTTTGATGTTGAAGCTCCTTGAACATAATCAAATCCAGTTTTCAAAGAAACAGACTGTTGGTTTCCCAAAATTTCGTTTAGATTCAATAAACGAGTATTCATCAAATTGATTGAAGCTTTTGCGAAGTCCAACTCTGCAAGGGCCATCTTCAATTTTCCAGCAAGGTTCTCCTTTTCAGATTTGCAAGAGATCAACTCGTTTCACAAGTTCACCAACTCATATTCAACCTTTTGAGATTGTTGATATAGACGATCATTCTCTTGACCTGCAAGAATCAATTTGTTAGACAAGATAGTGTGTTGATCTTCCAACTTTTTTACCTTAGACTGAGATTTTATCAATGTCGCTTGTAATGATGTATCCTTTTCTTTCATTGCCTTTAATTTTAAGGCTCTTTTCTCGCTAATTTTCGACATTCTGACAGATTCTTGAAACAACTTTTGATAGTCTTCATCACGCTCCTGTTCTCCATCAGAAATTTCATTAAAATCTAAATCACCTTCAAACTTAAATTCCTGCAAATAAGAGGTGTTAGAAAGAGCCATGAAAGCAACATATTTTCTAGACTCACTAGAAGGTGAATCAGGTTCAGACACTTTGATGCAATCCTAGGGTTAGATGCAAGTGCCAGGGCATAATTAGGGTTCCGAAAAACAATCACTCGAAGAAGAAACAGTCTGCAATGAAAAATCCACAGAGGGAATTTTATTAATCAATTCTAATCTCTCTGAGATCATTGATCTCTACAATGCTATATGTATCATAAAATAAACTTAAGCCCTAAGAAAGTATTCCTAATCAAACTAGGAAACCAAATAATAATCCTACCCAAATTAAAAACCTAATTCTAATTACACTCTTTACTAAAAATAAAACTAATAACAATTAAAAATCAGGATTTCATGGGTCCCACATGTGGCCCACGATTCTTGTTGCAATAAAGTAGAATTGTTGCTGCATCATTCTCCCTGGGTTGGAAAAGAGTTCGACCTCGAACTCCGCTTTTCTGCTTGATGTTAGCGTTTCCTTGGAGAGATGCAAACGGGATCCTTTCTTTGGTGGCGTCAGCTTCAGAGGACGGAGTGTGACTTGCTTTGCACAAAGCATGAAAGTGTAGGTGTTGTCGCGCATGCCATTAGTTCCATTCTTATCATACATCCATGGACGACCCAACAAGATATCACAACTATCCATGGGTATCACATTACACAAAACTGTATCTGTATAATCTGCATGCATATCGGACTTGCACTTCATCACCTGTCATTAACCATCTAGCAAAATAAGGATGATGATGCTTCCGAACTTTCAGCTGGAAGCGATCCACAAAAGCTTGGGAAATAATATTCTGACAACTGCCTCCATCGATGACGACTGTGCATTCTTTATCATTGACTGTTCCTTTGGAGCGGAAAATATTTTCTCGCAATCATTTCTTCTCAGTAGTCGATGTAGTTTCTTGGATGACCATGAGAGACTCAAGACCCTCCTCGGGCGGAGTATCCACAATTTCCCCTGTTTCATTCTCTTGAGGATCATCTTTAGGATCAGCTGGAACATCTTGCACATCACTTTCATTCTCAATGAGATGGATACGTTTTGGACATTCTGCTGCACGATGCCCCTGTTGCTTACAATTAAAGCATGTGAGTCTATTTTGACCTGCGGGCTTGTTGAAAACTGTCTCCGATGATGTACTCGGTTTAGAACTTGGAATGGAGGAATTCTTCTGCATAATCCATTTAGCTGCATTAAGTTTCTGGCCTTGATGATTTGCAATTCCCTCGGCTTTGATAGTATGCTGAACAATCTCATCAACATTATCAAAATGCTTACATGCGAGGATATCTTGAATGTCAAGCATAAGCCCATTAAAGTATCGGTCAACTAATACTTCATCATCTTCATTCAAACCACAACGGGCTTGCATTTTCAGAAACTCCTCAGAATATTCAACAACTGTCTTAGATCCTTATTTCAAGTATTGAAAACGTGAACGCAGATCTCTGGAGTAATTGACAGGCAGGAATTTCTGCTTCAACAGATTTTTCATCTCGGCCCATGTGTCAACAGGGTCAATTTGCTGGTATCTCCTCTTCTTTTGCAACTCGGCCCACCATACCACAGCATAATTGCGAAATCGTGTTGTGACCAGTGTAATTTTATAACCATCAGCCATTGGTTTATGTGCAAAAATATTTTCAACACACACTAACCAATCCAAGAATTCATCTGGCTTCAATTTTCCATCATATTCTGGAATCACAAGTTTAATACCCAAATCTCGATCAACATTGACGGCATGTGGATCTCGTTGATTCAGAATATGTCCGCTATCATCCCGATGGTTATCTTCATGGCTATTAGTTTCCAAATTTGTTAATCGGGTTTCAATCCTATCAAGAGTCATTTGCATTTGAACTTGCATTTGAGCCACAGTTACGGATAGTTGAGTAACAGTTGCTGATAATTATGCAACGGATTCCCCCAAATCATCATCATTGTGAGAGGAAGATTCTGTGTCAAGATGCCTTTTGGGAGGCATCTTTTGTTAATGCAAATTTAAAATTTGTGACTGACCTGATGTGTAAATCTACTTGCCAGGAGCACATAGGAGAAAACAGATCGCAAATCTCTGACGCTAGAGGAGCCCGATATCGTAAGAAGAAATCTCACCCGTCGATCACGCGAAATCTATCTAATCGAATGCTGTTGATGTATGGATGACGTCAGCACAACACTGCTGGGCTACCAACAGGGTTGGACCTCAAACAAGACAGGCAAGTCGCCTAATCCAGACCTGAACTAGGCCCACTAGAGGGCCTTTAGTTGCACCTCGTGTTCTGTGCGCAGAAAGGGGCTCAAACCCTACTTCCTCCTTTGGTATGCTTACTGCTTCTGTGTCGATGGAGAAGAGTAAAAGGGCTGAAACCCTATTTCATTGTCGATGCTCCACGAAAGGAAGGAGAGCTCCGGTGACTTTGAAGAGACAAACTGAAGGTCACGACGACGACGATGATGCTGATGGGTCACGGTAGTCGACGGCGATGAGCAAGCTGGCGATTGACGATGATGGCAGCACGGTGCGAGATGGAGACGTCCGTCGCAGCTGCTGCTGAGCGATCGGTGCACGGTACCGCCTCTTCCCTCGTATTCTCTCTTCTCTGTTCTTTTTTTTTTTTCGCCAGCGTGATCGTGCAGAGGTGGCTCTAGGCAGAGAGGAATGGAGGATCGGGTCTGAATGGGTTGAGAGGAGTTTTGGCAACAGCTAGGGCTGGGTTGGTTTCCGGCAGCGGGAGGGTGACGTGGAAGATGAACGGGATAAACGGATGGTTGGGGATGGATGATCAATAGGGGTAATCACATCGACGATCAGAGATCGTTCAGCTCTGATACCAATTGATGCAATCCTAAGGTTAGGATGCAAGTGCCGGGGCACAATTAGGGTTCCGAAGAACAATCACTCGAAGAAGAAACAGTCTCCAACGAAAAATCCACACAGGGAATTTTATTAATCAATTCTAATCTCTCTGAGATCATTGATCTCTACAATGCTATATTTATAATAAAATAAACTTAAGCCCTAAGAAAGTATTCCTAATCAAACTAGGAAACCAAATAATAATCCTACCCAAATTAGAAACCTAATTCTAATTACACTCTTTACTATAAATAAAACTAATAATAATTAAAAATCAGGATTTCATGGGTCCCACATGTGGCCCACGATTCTTGTTGCAATAAAGTAGAATTGCCGCTGCATCACACTTCTTCATCAGACTTGTCATCCCAAGCAACATTTAAAGCCTTACCTTTGTTCTTTTCTCTGCAATTTGCACACTTAGTAGCAGTGTGACCATATCATTGGCATTCAAAATATTTGATTAGCTTCGGTGTACCCTTAGATTGACTTTGTTCTGTTTTAGGTACAAATTTTCCGTTTGAAGGTACCTTGGGATCCTTCTTGGTAAAAGGCATTGATTTTTCCACATCGTTTTAAGCTTTCTAGCAAGGTAAGCCTCAAATTTTGCATCATCAAAATCACTGCCAAGATCACTAATTTCAGGGTCGTCCACTGAATTTGAAGACACTAGAGCAATGTCTTTTCCCTTTTTCAGTTGACAATGATTTGCCTCGAAGGTTTGCAAATTTCCAACAAGTTCTTCAACAGTTATGGAATTGAGATCCTGATGCTCATCGACGGCAACTACTTTTGGGCGAAAGCGTTCTGGGAGAGACCTCAAAATTTTCTTAACGGTTTTAAATTGAGGAATGGGATCTCCCAAGGTATAGCATGAATTTACAATCTTAGTCAATTTTGTATTGAATTCATCAAAGGTTTCAGATTCTTTCAGCCGAATCGTCTCAAAAGCAGTTGTCAAGTTTTGGAGTTTGGTTTGCTTGACAGTATCTATTCCCTCATGAACAGCTTGTAGAAGATCCCAGGCTGCCTTGGCATTAGGGTATGCAAAAACTCTATGAAATTCAGTTGTAGTAATTCCATTGTAAATTGCATTAATGGCCTTATTATTGCAGTTGGACTTAGTCTTATCATCAGCAGTCCATTAGGCTTTGGGTTTCAATTTAGTCTGCCCTTCAACAACGATGGTGGGATCAATGTATCCCTCCACAACTATGTCCCAAACTTGGTCATCAATAGCTTTAAGAAAAGCAATCATCCTTACTTTCCAGTAAGCATAATGCGTTCCATCTAAAAGAGGAGGCTTATTAGTAGATGTTCATTCTCTATTGATCTCCATTAGAGATCAGTAAATAGATCACACAAAGATTAGTGCAACCTGCTCTGATACCAATTGAAAATCCTGCCTTAACACAAGCGAAGGTCCCAATAACTAGATCTCTATTAAATATCAATCCACACGTGATTAAATTAGTAATTAGATCTAAATCGGATTAAAAACAATCAAACCACACAATGAGAAGGACACGATTTGTACGTGAAAAACCCTACTCGGGAAAAAACCACGGGCCTTATCGTCTAGGCCAACAAACAACCAAGCACTATTTGAAACGAAAGTTACAAAAGGACTTACAACATTTTCCCAGTTGGTGACTCAACCTAAGGACTGCTTTGATCTTGTCGACTACCCGTCGTTCACCTTCAACTGTGTTTGAGCAAACCACCTTGAAATCGTCTTCAAGATGTCTCTACTTTAGGAGAGCAGAACAGAATCAGACCCAACGCTTGATCTTCAGCACACGAACTAAAAGCTTTGGAGGGGAATGATGGATCTCTCAAAGTCTTCTCGAGGGATTTAATCTTTTTCAAAAGTACCTTTGGAATTGAGAGAGAATGGCTATAAATAAGCCTAAACTCGTGTCTCATGACTTGTGATGCAATTAGGATAAGAAAAGTGTCTTGAGAGAATTTAGGAAGGAGTTTCTGGATGCAATTCAAATTTCCCAGGCTCGCCGTGTCCGCTCGAGCAAACTCGTCTCTGTCTCAGAAGATCAGTGCAGAATAATGATGGCTCGAGCGAAGAAATAAGGTGGATCGAGCAAAGAGGTCTCTGTGAGGGGTTCGCTCGAGCGGATGGGGCATCACTTGAGCGCTCTCTGTTAGTTCCCAGAACGACTGAACTTCATTGCAGACAATTTCAGTTCCCTGTATGCGTGTCCTTTGCTGAAAATTTCGAGCAGTCCATTCTAACTAAAATTACAATTGTAAGAGTCCCAGTTTTGTCCATAACCAATGAATTAGCCAACTCTCTAAAACCTTACAATAATTATATATATTGTTAAGTGGGTTCTATTCCATCTATTGTTGTCCCTCTTGTCGGTCCGTCTGAGCTGATTTTTGTTCTGTGTTAATAGCATTAATGAACTTCTTGATGACAATAACATAGTTGATTTTTTAAACCAATGTGTTTTTATGTGTAATTCATGTGATAGCATGATTTTTTAACTGTTTTAATGAACTTCTTGATGACAATAATATAGTTGATATAGATTTAAATTACAAAGACTATGTTCCCTTTCTAATAGAGTTTGTGTGGTTCTGAACAAAAGAATTTGATGTTACTGCTAATCAGGCTTGTTTACTTTTGTGAATTTCACTAGGTTTACTTTCTAATTGGACTTCAGGATCGGGCTTTGCGAATTTCATTTTCTTCTTATCCATGTCAAGTATGTTGATGTTGTTCTAACCATTCCTAGTAGAACTTGTTCAAAGCCCCCACAAGGATACTTCACATTTTGAAGATTTTTTCATGTATTGAGTAAACAGTGACATAATTACTTCGATGAAGCACAATCTATTATTTTTACTACCTTCTAATGACATAAGTCGTGCTTATATAGTTTACATTGTTATGAGATACGGATCTTGGGTGGATGCCCACTTAAGATGAGTTAGGGTTAGAATTAGGGTTCCTTTCTTATGAGGTTACTTTGCCTATAAATAGGCTTCTCCCTTTGTATTTGTACATACATAATGAAATAATTGAAAAGCTATTTCTTCTTCCCCTAATCTTCTATCTCTTGGTCTCTTTCTTTTCTAACACGTTATTAGTACGAAAAAGAAAAAAAATCCAAGCCATCTCAAAGTTTTCCGTGCAACTCTTCTCTTGTTTCCTTCTCTGGCGATTCCTTTCTCTCCATTACAAAATCTTGTAACAGCATAAGCCTCAAAGTCCCCTCGGTCTCCATGCAACACAAGACTAAATCTTGTTTCATGTGCACTTACATAAGTCTCAAAGTCCTCTCCGCCTCACGTGCACTTCATCCAACACAACACTTCCCTTGGGTCGGGTGCATTTGAAAAGGAAACAACCAAAAGTTGTTTTAATAACCTTCTGCAGGGACACACGTAAGGAGTCATTATCTTCTGCCTCATGTCACGCACCAGAAGTGGTCAGCCATAACTTCCCCATCCAACCTCCGATCGACAAACGGCTTGGGTTTGCGGATTCATAGCGACGAGCACTACCTAATAGCCGTAACAAAGCAGCATTTCAATGGTCAGAAATTTTTCTGAACTACGATCACAGTAAGTGGTATCTAAACCATAGTTCAAATCCAATCTATTAGAATGCGTAAAATTAGTTTATGATACTTATTTACTATAATTATAGTGTTTGGTTACTGTTCATCGTCTTGAACGATTTTTTTTCCTTTTAATTTGAATTTATTAATACTATGAATGGGACCAGAAGTTTTAGATCTGAACTTGAAGTTGACCTATCTATGGACCAGCAGTTCTAGAAGTTGGAATACTGATATGAACCTGTAGATTCATATCCGTAAATCAAAACCTGAAGTTTTTGATCCAAAAGTTCAAATAAATTATACATCCATAAAATTAAATATAAAATTTTTGACAGAACTAGAAGTTCTAATCATTTGTTAGAACCAGAAGTTCTACCTGAAGATTTGACAGATTTTGCAGTTCTAATCTCATGTGTTGTGAACCTGAAGTTCTAAATCAAGCCTGAAGTCTTGACAGAACCAGTAGTTCTGATTCTCAAACTTATAACCTGAAGTTCGAAATCAAGCCTGAACTTTTGACAGAACCAGCAGGTTTGATTCTCAAAGTTGTGAACCTAATGTTTAAACTTTTCTTTGGCAAATTTTTTTTTTAAATTCCTTCCTTAATTACTTCTGATGTTAATATTTCATTATTTTTTTCTTTTCCTTTTTCTTTATTGATTATCCGCACACGGTTAACTTAATATATATTTCTTATTACAGTTCTTGCATAATGTCAAATCTGGCTAAACTTGACTTTAAAGCACTTAACAAAAATGGGGACAATTACTTATCTTGGCAATTGGATGCTAAAATCCACTTGCAATCCAAGAAATAAGGAGAGACCATAAAGGAAGGTAACAGGATGTCCCTAGAGAAAAAGGCGTTAGCCCTCATCTTCCTGCACCATCACATACATGACTGTCAGATGTGAATTTCAACCAACCCGCGCCCATGGCTTCGGAAATCTCCATTCATCTATATATGCTATTTAAATTTCACATCGAAAATGAGGATTTCAACTACCCTCAAAATCGACAAATCACAATCGCCAGCTACGGTAACGGCGGTAACACCGTTCTTCAAGGAAGTTTGATATCCAGCCTTTTTTTTTTTTTGCCAACCGTTTTTCAACTTTAAGGTATATGAATGTACCAAATCCAGGCAGATGAAAATAAGAGGCATTGCATCTGAAAAAAGTAGAGGGGGAGTCATTTTTTAAGACAAAAATGCCCTTGGACGAAAATTTTATTGGCACCGGAAATCCTCTTAACAAAAAGTAGTTTTCGTTGAACACCCAGACCGAGAGATATGCGGAGGAGAGAACAGAGAAGAGATATGGGGTTTTGGAGAGGGTTTGGTTAATGGATGTTTTAAGATGTGTTTTAGGGCAAGCATTCCTAAATGATGTCCCGGATTCGATTTAGGGCAATGGATCTAATCTAACGTCCATGGATTCCTGCTGTCACTTACATTTGAGGATGAATCATGATTACAGTTTTTGTTCTATAGATTCTAGAAGATGGTCTGAAATCAGTAAAATAGTTGATGTTAAGAAAATCGTTTGAATTCAGTGTTTTAACATTCATTGATGATTTATTTATTCTTTTTATATCACCATCGTATTAATCCATTCATATTATGATTTATCCCGATATTCTCTCTCTTTTTTTTTTATCATTCTCATTCCTCTTTCGATCTCAGGCTTCTCAGCATACATGGCCATGTGGGGAAATGTATCCTTAGGGCCTAGTTGCCTATTTGTATTGGATCCTAGGGATTCATTATAAAGTTGGGTCTCACGAGCATGTATTGAGGGATTGAAGAACATATGTTGGGGACAATGGGTAAAAAGGGGGCTACAATGTACTAAAAAAAAGCCAAGTATTTTCCCTATGTTGGTTTTTTGTGGGCGTTGATCACAAATGTCTCTGTTTTTGGCAGGACAAATGCAGTTTTGGATTTGGGGCTGGTTTTAGCGGCAATCTCATATGATTTTAGGTTTGTCGGGGATGAGGAGGAGAGAGTGGCTTTCTCATCTTTTCTGTTTTTTCAGCTATGTTGGTTCTTTTGTGGCTGCTGAACGCAAATGTCTAAGATCAGATGGGCCTGGTTCAGATGTTCAAGGAGAGGAAAATGGTGGTGGTGTTGGTTTTTGTTTTTTAAACTATGTCGGCTTCTGTGGCTGTTGAATAAAAATGAGAAGGATGGGATGTGGCTGGTTCATACAACTAGGGAGAGGATGATGTTGCTGTTTTTATTTTGTTTTTGCTAAAACTTGTGGGTTTTATTAATTTATCTCTTTCAAGTATCTGTGGGATGATAAAATGTTGGGCATTGTAAAATTCAGAATGTGTTTGTTTCTTAGGGGAATGGTTGAAGTCCTACCCGCTGGGCAGTATGATCCTAATGCAGGAGAAACTTGTGTTTCATTAAGGAATCAACTTGAGCATTCCAAATTCAACCTCTAATAGCAAATGTGCACAATTCTCTTTTTTAAAATGGTGACAGAAACTACCCCTCTAATAAGAGGCAAAAGAGGGCATGCCAAATGGTCTATTTAAAATAGATCCGTGCATTACCAAACATGTTTAGAGGCCTTGTTTGGTATCTATACTCTTATTTTGACAGAGCTATCCCAAATAGAGTCATGAAAAAGACAGCCATAAAAATAGAGGCTAAAATTAGAAAACTTGTTTGGCATTACATGGATCTAATTTAAATAGACCGTTTTGTATGCCCTCTTTTTGCCTCCGTTTTTGAGGAATATGCCTTTTATTAAAAGGTTAGTTTCTGTCATTATTTTATAAAGGAACTTATGCACAAACAAATCACTCATTCTTTGAGTGGCTTGAATAAAAAATGACATCTTTACCTATCTCCTAGTAATTTGAAAAGAAATCACACTTTCTTTTTTGGGAAATTAAGTGCAAATAAAGTATCGCCAAAATTTCAGTCATGACGATAGAAAACATACAACGTATTTTTGAAAAAAAAAAAACCTAAGGTGAAATTAAAACAAATGGCAAACACACACAGCTTCAAAATTCAACATCTAGCAAAGAAAGATCCAAACCAATTCTACATCAGATATCCCTATATAAAGCAACCATTAAGAAAATTTTAAGACTGGAAGACCATAAAATCCAATGGGTGATTTACAAATAGACAGTGGAGAAAATATAAAGCAACCATTAAGAAAAATCCTAATTGGAGGACTTGCAATCCAAGATTTTTACTCCATGTGTCATTTACAATAGTGCCAACCAACCTTGTCTGCACCACAAAAAAATTTGCTCTACTTGCACGAACAAGTGGATTCCAATACTGAAATGCGGCCAGGAACTTGATAATTCTTTTAAAATTTGTTGTGTATTAGATGCTATATGGTTGATAGTTTTGGTTGTTTATGTAGTTATCTCATGCTTTGTTACCTCAATTTGGGCCTTTCATTGAACAACTCCTAACATTGTTATTGAACATTTTTGGTCTTCAGTTTTTTAAGATCAGTGAAGAGGATGTGATTGATGCTACAAATAAAGGGAACATCGGACACTTACTTCGATGGTCCAGATTTCCCCTGCACCAAAGATCATCACGCTCTCTGCAATATCAGGCTTTTCTGGTACTCCTCTCTCTCTCTCTATATATATATATATGTATATGTATATATCCTATTTGTTTTTTTTTTTTTTTTTTTGGCAGAATTAGAGTGTGCATCTTCCACCGACGAAAACTTTTGTGGGTGATCTGTCCATCAGAATTATCAACATGAAAGGCGTGGGAAGAAGGGCCTTCTTTGGTAAACTGGCAATGTGCAAAAATGTAGCCTGATCTGTGTAGTGTGTAAGTTTGATTATTGATGTTGTTTCTTATATTAGTTTTGCATATACGTGAATATGAAGTCCATCCAAGGTCACATCTGAAGATCCCACAAGTTTGTTGGAAGAAGGGGTTCAAGTATTTGATTTAAATGGGAAACCATTTCCAATTACCAACTTGTGGAATGTTTTGTTTAAGGAGACTATGAGAAATGTTCCATCTATGGTCTTTTATGCACAACCCAAGAAATCCCTGATATGAATGGAAATTGATTAGAATCTTGTACTCTCATTTGGGCATATGAAGCTAGTAGAAGATTGCATTAAACTAATTGATATCGAGATAAGACTTGGTTATTACATGATAAGGAAATGTTCTGTTTTGTATTAAACCCAAGATTGTGTATGAAATGATTCGTAGAAGTTTTCACCAGTTTACTAAAGGGGTACAGTCCAATTATGGATTTAGTCAAGTACAGTGTCCATCAAAGGATGGGCCATGTGGGCCCCACATCAGATCTACTGCTTGATGTCCATGACGGCCCAGATTCTGAAAATCTGTGAACTTCTCCATTCTCTAGGATTTTCTGGATGGTTTTTGTTTAGAAAGTTTGTATTAGATTTCTATTTGTATTAGGATTCTATTATGGTAAGAGTTCCAGGGTTTTAGAGAGGTTTTTAGCATTATATAAGGAGGTTGTGGTCGCTTGTTACTGTTCGTGCTACAGTACCCGAAAATAAAATTTTTAAAAAAGGCACAATTTTGCTTTGTTTTTTCCCCCCTCTTAAATCGCGTGGATGCGAGGAGATCCAGAAAGCTCTATGAGGTTAGATTTTGGGTTTTTTTGGCATTGGTTCTTTCCCCATTAATTACTGGATTTCTGTTTTTGTATATATATATATATATATTTACTACATATTGGTGTGGTGGCTGGATATTTTCTAGATTTGGATTATTTGGGCCATACACAGTCCAATTGCATCGAATTAGGACCGCGTCAGTTGGTATTAGAGCACCAATCGATCCTTAAATTTGTGTTGTGAATTCATCTCCCTAACATTACGCCTCCCTGAAGAGCTCATGGTCGTAGGCCAGAGGTTGAGAGCATAGTCGGTCTCCAATGAGAAAACAGCGGCATATGGGACGTCATGAAGACATCGATCGGAGTCTAAATATTAAATTGGAAATTCCTGAGTATAATAGCACCATGAAAGGTGATGAGTTTTATGATTGGCTGAATGCAGTTGAGAAAGTATTTGCATACAAGGATTTGGCCGATCGCAAGATAGTCAAGTTGGTGGCTATTAAACTCAGTCGAAGAGCCGATGCGTGGTGGGAACAACTTCAGAGTCCCATCAACGCATGGGAAAGTAGCCGATCACTTCGTGGGAGAAGATGAAAAAATGCATGAAGTCGATTTTTTTCCTCCCACATATAAGTAAACACTTCTTATGCAGCTATAGAGTCTCCAACAAGGAAATCACTCCGCGGATGAGAGAAATTTTAGTATTTAGTAGCCCGTAATGATGTTTTGGAAGATGAAGATCAGCTAGTGGGGAGATATAAGGGTGGATTAGGACCATCCATATGGAAGATGGCTTACCATCCTTGCTACACTTTGACAGAAGCCATTCAACGAGCAACCGCCATTTAAGAAGCACACATATCATTGATATTCCTCGGTCTAAGAAATCAATTCCACAATCTTCTAAAGACGAGGGTGTATCTAAGAAATTTGTGTAGCAACTTAAAGAAGATGTTACTAGTGGTCCTACCAATCGACCAACTCAAATGGATCGACGAGCTACTAACGTGGATGATAAGGGCAAAGGTAAAGCGAATGTCTGTTGCTTTAAGTGCAATGAGTATGGCCACATATCATCAGAATGTCGGAAGAGAGAAATTCATGTGGCTGAAAAAGAAGAAGAATCATACACACCATCCTATTTAGCGGATGATGATAGGCCTGAATTTGATAAATTCGAGTCCGACAACGACACTATCTATGTTGATGGAGGGCAATCTTTGATAATTGATGAAACATTGTTTTCTCCGAAAACACCTACCGAAGAGGATTGGCTTCGCACTAGCATCTTCCACACTACGTATACTGGCAAGGACCATAAATGCCACTTGATCGTGCATGGGGGTTGTTGCGAGAATGCGGTATCACGAGAAGGAGAAAGAAAGAAAGGAGAAAGAAAGAAGAAGAAAGAAAGACAATGAACCTATAGTTGTCCACTCTGAAATGAATCCACCGAATAGAATGGGTTCTCTTTTAACGGAACGATTCTTCGACAGCAATTGAGAGAGAGTTTTCAGATATCAGAGAGATTTTTGAGAGAGAGAGGGGGGAAGTAATAAGTAAATCGATAGTTTATAGAGTCGCAAGATTAATTTAGAGAGAAGTTATCAAGTCACAAGATTAGAAAGTGTTATTGAATCAGGACTCTTAACGATTATTCAACAGAAACCTTAGAGAAGTGGATGCGTATCTGGACTCGTGAAGTGGGGCCATAAAAATCAAGGGAGCCGTTGATAGTTACCCAGCTGGACATTGCCAGCATACTCATAAACTTTATATTATGGTCCAAGAAGAAAATTTGAAAAACAAAATTAGATGAAATAAATATCGAATAATCCGATTCAATTATGCACTGAACTACAGAATCCTATTTAGGAAAATGTTGAAGTTCAAAACTAAAATGACATATTTACAATTAGAACTAGGATGGACTACACAAGCAAAGCCAGTGAGCTTTGTCAAGTAATCATTCCAACCAAGAAACATATCTAAAGATCAATATTTATCTTTTACTATTCATGCATTAGAACTGAAATCCCCACCATTTCCATACTCAGATCTCCTGCCCAATTGAAGGGTTGTCCCATTGCCTCTCCCAAATTTAGGTAATCATCAATTCATCATCAGCAAAACTGCCTAAAATAACATATTCTTTAATCCTAGGTGTTTGGATGACGTGAAACAGTGATTTGGTTGAGCATCCAATTACTCAATTTGGGTACCCTAAAGGTTTCATTTGGATATAAGGAATTTCGTTGTCCGGCACTTACTTTAGCTTTAAAAATAATTCCCTGTAGGTGATGAACTCATGGCAAAGAAGAAAAATTGTCACTTAAATGTAACTCACGCTATCCAAACACATGAACCCTTGGACTTGATTTAGGTATGAATTGAAGATGAAAGCGTGCCAAGGGAGATTTGGTCATTTTCAAGTTTGTATTTATGCTCGAATTCGATCACTTAGGGCTTAGAGTTTGGATTAGGATTTAGAGATTAAGGGTTTAAATTTAGGTACAGAGTGATTATGATTATACTACTTCAGGAGAGGGAGACCTTGGTGGAACTAGATGTCAAAGTTGAAGATTAGTCTTTTCACTTATGTGATGTGAGGCAATCGTCCGATTTAAACGTGGGGTGAGTATTTATTAAATACATGTGAGGCATGGTCTAGCCCTTTTAAATCTCAAAGAAATTTCAAGATCTAGGCCCCATGTCATCACTACATGGGTCCACCCCTGGTGGGGTCAATTTAAACCAGTTACAGACCAGGAAAGTCAATCATGGGAACTTATGCAATAATACCCTCATTAAATTCAAAAGCCTTGTCCAGCTGGGTAACTATCAACGGCTCCCTTGATTTTTATGGCCCCACTTCACGAGTCCAGATACGCATCCACTTCTCTAAGGTTTCTGTTGAATAATCGTTAAGAGTCCTGATTCAATAACACTTTCTAATCTTGTGACTTGATAACTTCTCTCTAAATTAATCTTGCGCCTCTATAAACTATCGATTTACTTATTACTTCCCCCCTCTCTCTCAAAAATCTCTCTGATATCTGAAAACTCTCTCTCAATTGCTGTCGAAGAATCGTTCCGTTAAAAGAGAACCCATTCTATTCGGTGGATTCATTTCAGAGTGGACAACTATAGGTTCATTGTCTTTCTTTCTTCTTCTTTCTTTCTCCTTTCTTTCTTTCTCCTTCTCGTGATACCGCATTCTCGCAACAACCCCCATGCACGATCAAGTGGCATTTGTGGTCCTTGCCAGTATATGTAGTGTGGAAGATGCTAGTGCGAAGCCAATCCTCTTCGGTAGGTGTTTTCGGAGAAAACAATGTTTCATCGATTATCAAAGATTGCCCTCCATCAACATAGATAGTGTCGTTGTCGGACTCGAATTTATCAAATTCAGGCCTATCATCATCCGCTAAATAGGATGGTGTGTATGATTCTTCTTCTTTTTCAGCCACATGAATTTCTCTCTTCCGACATTCTGATGATATGTGGCCATACTCATTGCACTTAAAGCAACAGACATTCGCTTTACCTTTGCCCTTATCATCCACGTTAGTAGCTCGTCGATCCATTTGAGTTGGTCGATTGGTAGGACCACTAGTAACATCTTCTTTAAGTTGCTACACAAATTTCTTAGATACACCCTCGTCTTTAGAAGATTGTGGAATTGATTTCTTAGACCGAGGAATATCAATGATATGTGTGCTTCTTAAATGGCGGTTGCTCGTTGAATGGCTTCTGTCGAAGTGTAGCAAGGATGGTAAGCCATCTTCCATATGGATGGTCCTAATCCGCCCTTATATCTTCCCACTAGCTGATCTTCATCTTCCAAAACATCATTACGGGCTACTAAATACTAAAATTTCTCTCATCCGCGGAGTGATTTCCTTGTTGGAGACTCTATAGCTGCATAAGAAGTGTTTACTTATATGTGGGAGGAAGAAAATCGACTTCATGCATTTTTTCATCTTCTCCCACGAAGTGATCGGCTACTTTCCCATGCGTTGATGGGACTCTGAAGTTGTTCCCACCACGCATCGGCTCTTCGACTGAGTTTAATAGCCACCAACTTGACTATCTTGCGATCGGCCAAATCCTTGTATGCAAATACTTTCTCAACTGCATTCAGCCAATCATAAAACTAATCACCTTTCATGGTGCTATTATACTCAGGAATTTCCAATTTAATATTTAGACTCCGATCGATGTCTTCATGACGTCCCATATGCCGCTGTTTTCTCATTGGAGACCGACTATGCTCTCAACCTCTGGCCTACGACCATGAGCTCTTCAGGGAGGCGTAATGTTAGGGAGATGAATTCACAACACAAATTTAAGGATCGATTGGTGCTCTAATACCAACTGACGCGGTCCTAATTCGATGCAATTGGACTGTGTATGGCCCAAATAATCCAAATCTAGAAAATATCCAGCCACCACACCAATATGTAGTAAATATATATATATATATACAAAAACAGAAATCCAGTAATTAATGGGGAAAGAACCAATGCCAAAAAAACCCAAAATCTAACCTCATAGAGCTTTCTGGATCTCCTCGCATCCACGCGATTTAAGAGGGGGGAAAAAACAAAGCAAAATTGTGCGTTTTTTAAAAATTTTATTTTCGGGTACTGTAGCATGAACAGTAACAAGCGACCACAACCTCCTTATATAATGCTAAAAACCTCTCTAAAACCCTGGAACTCTTACCATAATAGAATCCTAATACAAATAGAAATCTAACACAAACTTTCTAAACAAAAACCATCCAGAAAATCCTAGAGAATGGAGAAGTTCACAGATTTTCAGAATCTGGGCCGTCATGGACATCAAGCAGTAGATCTGATGTGGGGCCCACATGGCCCATCCTTTGATGGACACTGTACTTGACTAAATCCATAATTGGACTGTACCCCTTTAGTAAACTGGTGAAAACTTCTACGAATCATTTCATACACAATCTTGGGTTTAATACAAAACAGAACATTTCCTTATCATGTAATAACCAAGTCTTATCTCGATATCAATTAGTTTAATGCAATCTTCTACTAGCTTCATATGCCCAAATGAGAGTACAAGATTCTAATCAATTTCCATTCATATCAGGGATTTCTTGGGTTGTGCATAAAAGACCATAGATGGAACATTTCTCATAGTCTCCTTAAACAAAACATTCCACAAGTTGGTAATTGGAAATGGTTTCCCATTTAAATCAAATACTTGAACCCCTTCTTCCAACAAACTTGTGGGATCTTCAGATGTGACCTTGGATGGACTTCATATTCACGTATATGCAAAACTAATATAAGAAACAACATCAATAATCAAACTTACACACTACACAGATCAGGCTACATTTTTGCACATTGCCAGTTTTCCAAAGAAGGCCCTTCTTCCCACGCCTTTCATGTTGATAATTCTGATGGACAGATCACCCACAAAAGTTTTCGTCGGTGGAAGATGCACACTCTAATTCTGCCAAAAAAAAAAAAAAACAAATAGGATATATACATATACATATATATATATATATAGAGAGAGAGAGAGGAGTACCAGAAAAGCCTGATATTGCAGAGAGCATGATGATCTTTGGTGCAGGGGAAATCTGGACCATCGAAGTAAGTGTCCGATGTTCCCTTTATTTGTAGCATCAATCACATCCTCTTCACTGATCTTAAAAAACTGAAGAACAAAAATGTTCAATAACAATGTTAGGAGTTGTTCAATGAAAGGCCCAAATTGAGGTAACAAAGCATGAGATAACTACATAAACAACCAAAACTATCAACCATATAGCATCTAATACACAACAAATTTTAAAAGAATTATCAAGTTCCTGGCCGCATTTCAGTATTGGAATCCACTTGTTCGTGCAAGTAGAGCAAATTTTTTTGTGGTGCAGACAAGGTTGGTTGGCACTATTGTAAATGACACATGGAGTAAAAATCTTGGATTGCAAGTCCTCCAATTAGGATTTTTCTTAATGGTTGCTTTATATTTTCTCCACTGTCTATTTGTAAATCACCCATTGGATTTTATGGTCTTCCAGTCTTAAAATTTTCTTAATGGTTGCTTTATATAGGGATATCTGATGTAGAATTGGTTTGGATCTTTCTTTGCTAGATGTTGAATTTTGAAGCTGTGTGTGTTTGCCATTTGTTTTAATTTCAACTTAGGTTTTTTTTTTTTCAAAAATACGTTGTATGTTTTCTATCGTCATGACTGAAATTTTGGCGATACTTTATTTGCACTTAATTTCCCAAAAAAGAAAGTGTGATTTCTTTTCAAATTACTAGGAGATAGGTAAAGATGTCATTTTTTATTCAAGCCACTCAAAGAATGAGTGATTTGTTTGTGCATAAGTTCCTTTATAAAATAATGACAGAAACTAACCTTTTAATAAAAGGCATATTCCTCAAAAACGGAGGCAAAAAGAGGGCATACAAAACGGTCTATTTAAATTAGATCCATGTAATGCCAAACAAGTTTTCTAATTTTAGCCTCTATTTTTATGGCTGTCTTTTTCATGACTCTATTTGGGATAGCTCTGTCAAAATAAGAGTATAGATACCAAACAAGGCCTCTAAACATGTTTGGTAATGCACGGATCTATTTTAAATAGACCATTTGGCATGCCCTTTTTTGCCTCTTATTAGAGGGGTAGTTTCTGTCACCATTTTAAAAAAGAGAATTGTGCACATTTGCTATTAGAGGTTGAATTTGGAATGCTCAAGTTGATTCCTTAATGAAACACAAGTTTCTCCTGCATTAGGATCATACTGCCCAGCGGGTAGGACTTCAACCATTCCCCTAAGAAACAAACACATTCTGAATTTTACAATGCCCAACATTTTATCATCCCACAGATACTTGAAAGAGATAAATTAATAAAACCCACAAGTTTTAGCAAAAACAAAATAAAAACAGCAACATCATCCTCTCCCTAGTTGTATGAACCAGCCACATCCCATCCTTCTCATTTTTATTCAACAGCCACAGAAGCCGACATAGTTTAAAAAACAAAAACCAACACCACCACCATTTTCCTCTCCTTGAACATCTGAACCAGGCCCATCTGATCTTAGACATTTGCGTTCAGCAGCCACAAAAGAACCAACATAGCTGAAAAAACAGAAAAGATGAGAAAGCCACTCTCTCCTCCTCATCCCCGACAAACCTAAAATCATATGAGATTGCCGCTAAAACCAGCCCCAAATCCAAAACTGCATTTGTCCTGCCAAAAACAGAGACATTTGTGATCAACGCCCACAAAAAACCAACATAGGGAAAATACTTGGCTTTTTTTTAGTACATTGTAGCCCCCTTTTTACCCATTGTCCCCAACATATGTTCTTCAATCCCTCAATACATGCTCATGAGACCCAACTTTATAATGAATCCCTAGGATCCAATACAAATAGGCAACTAGGCCCTAAGGATACATTTCCCCACATGGCCATGTATGCTGAGATCAAGGATGAAAATAGCGGTAGCGGCGGGTGTAGCGGCCCGTCGCCAAACCGCTACGAAGCGGGCGATACGTAGCGTAGCGGGGATACGTAGCGGCGTAGCGGTGCGATTTGAAAAAATCGCCAAAAAAATATGAAAAAATTCCAGAAAATCCAGAAAATTGTAAAATGAAAGAAAATGTGGTTCTTTTGCAAAAGTAAGTAAGAAAAGGGGGCGTAGCGGTGCCCTCAATACATGAGGTCCTGTATCGCTGTATAAATAGAAAATAATAGTAATAATTAGTTTTTTCACATGCTTTCATGTTTCTTAGTCATGCTAACTTAAAAAGTGGGTGGGGTGTAAAATGGACAAAATGCATGAAAATAGCCATTGGGGCGGGCCAAGCGGGTCGTACCTGGCAGGGCCGACTGTTATGGATGGGTCGGCCAGTAGTGTGCCCGTGTCAAATCGGGCCGGTCATGCCCGTTCCCTCGGCCAACACGGCCCATGGCATGGGCCATGCCCGTGGGCTGATGACTGTTTCGACCCGGTCTGGCCCGGCCCAACCCATTTGACATCTCTATGAATTTCTCATCCAACATTTCTTTTGGGAACACCACAAGGAGATCTGTAATATCCTGGTACGGTTCAGGTATTCCTGCTTTCATGTTTTATGTTACTAATAATTTTCCTTATTACGAGGAGAGGATCTTATAAGTAGTATGGGACCCAACTTCTTAGTGCCTTCCTTGTAGTAATCGACCTTCAGCTAATTTTGCTAGGAATAGAACTCGAAATCAATCCTATTTGGGAAACATGGCGTGGCAGTGTGGCTAGAAATAGAAGGATTTCAATTGTGGAAGGACCTTGCACGACAAGAGTTGTTATTAGGGACACCCTATCTTAGGGCAGAAAACTATTTATATTTATATGACCAACGGCAATCAGTCCTTGTTCAACCAACCAAATCCTAGTCCTAGGTTAGAGAGAGACAAGTGGAATTCGAAAGGAAATTGTAGGAGGAGGAGAGGATCAGTGACTAGAATAGAATTTCCCTATATATACATACATGTCATGTAGTGATGCATGCTTCTCCTCAGTAATGATAATAAGGGTGGGTGTCCATGGCTATAGGGATTGTGGTTTCTTTGTAAAATCTGCACTAATTGTTTTCCCAGTAATGTAATGATTAATACTTTGAATTCTCCATGATCCTCTATTGCATGTGATGGCTATAGGGTCGTCAAAACAGATGCTTGGTCGACAGGGGTTGTGGGACCCCATGGCCCTCCGATGATAAAGTCCTTCCAGGGACCCATGGGCGACCTGACTCCTACGGTGGTGGACCCATGTGGAGTGGGTCCCATCTGGCCCACCATCCAATTGGTTTGAGATTTTGGAATGAATGTCGACAAATCCTAGTGGGACCCCTGGCCCACCTCATCAGAGATCAGGTCTGGTCAAGGACAAGAAACTGCCGGAGATTAAGTCCATTTTAGGTTTGGACCAGTGGGGCCCACTATCAGTGGGCTAGAATGCCGGGCAGGCATGAGTCTTATTTTCAGCTAGAGCCCTCTTTGAGAGGGAATCCCCATCCCTAATCGATTGGGATGGCTATCAAGACTCCTTACATGTCGAGAACATATCTAATTTCGATACTTTCCCTTTTCATAAATAAGATATATGTACGTGTATATATCAGAGACTCTTGTTGTTATATAATAACTAAATCTCCCTACTTTCTTTCTGCAGTAGACTCCATCACGCGGTGTCCATTTGTCGTCACCATGATAATCATGGTGAAGTTGATCGTTGCTCTCGTCTTCTTCTCATTGCATATTTTCTCAGGCCAATCAGGATGTATGCATGGGCCGGTTTTTCTCGCCGGAATCGCAAGCCCCGAGTAAGTAATTCAATTAATTGTCTTCCCTTCCCTTCTCTCTATTTAAGTCTTTAATATATATCATGTTGTCGCCGATCATATATATATATATATTGGGGTTTTGGGTACTTTTGATTTGGATTTAGATATAGGGCGATTAAAATTAGTTATATCTGAGTAGACAGAGAGAGCATGGGGTTGAAGGACATGGAAGAGCTAGAGACAAAGGAACAAAAACTCTTCCTCTTTTTTTTTCCCTAGGAAGGTGGTATTTCATGCAAAAAGAGACAAGAATTTCTTTATTGAGCTATTGGATGTTTTAAACCCCCTTTTTTTTTTTAATTTCTCTTTAAACACATTTCTTGTTGTATTTTTACTCTCTACCCTTAGGGCCTGTTTGGATAACTATAGAGTAGAGTGAAGTGGAGTAAATTTCATATGAGAAGTGAAGTGGGGTGAAGTGGGTTGAAGTTAATTAAATTAACTTCACTTCACTCTGGTTGGTTGCTTTGTGTAAAGTGAAATCTAAAATACTTTGTATGTGTTTGGATACCTATGAGTAAAGTGAAAATGGGACAACACTAGCAAGTGGAAAAATGGCAATAATTCTATTTTGGGGCGTGCATGAGAATTGGACCCAAATATTTCATCGAGTTTAGATCCTCCGATCGGGTTCATAGTGGGCCCCATCTATTTAAAACTTTATCTGTAGAGTGGCCCACCTAATTAAAAAACTGAGCTTTGTTAAAAAAAAATCTCTGCAAGGGGATGAATTTTTCAAATCTCATTTTCCAATATCCAACTTCAATTCAAAGAGAACAAAAATACAATTTAATAACATGAAGCAACCACCAATAGAATCAAGAACATGAAAAACCGATGAAAAAAAAGTCTAGTCCAACACCTTATGGAAATTAAAAGTTTTAACACACTAGGAAAAAAAACACAAACATAACGGAAATAGAGACACAAAAGTCAGTATAAGTCCCTTCCCACCACTGTCTGTCAAGCATCCCAATAACAAATCAATATACCAGCACAAAAACTAAAACATAAAATCAACCCAATCTCATGATATAAATGTGTTGTTTAATAAATCCTACCTAATGAAAGGATGCAGCATGAATTCTATGCAAGCGTCTTAGTATCCATTCCTTCTTATCTCCATGCGACAAGAAGACTGCAGCCATCTCCTTTCTCAATGTTAGCCACTCATGTGTAACATCGATGTCATCTCGAGTAAGACCCTCTATCTTCATCAGTTCTCTATAGACTTCATCACCTATTCGCTTATGTGGCTCCGAGTTCTTAATGCTATCAGCAAGATTGTCTAATGCATGTTGCACCAAAGTCGCGGATTCTTTCATCCCCGTTACAAGTACTTCTACATCTCTTGCCCTCTTTCGTACTTCCTTCTTCTTCGATGAAGATTCCCCACTTGTTCCCCCACCTTTAGAATCACATTCTAAGTCATCCACGCGAATTGGGACATCATCTGAGTTACTATAATTACTTGACTCCTGCATCAAGTCAACAGGCGGTGCACTACTTGAAGACCGAGCAAACTGTCCTGTTGCTATATCATTGCCACAGACCAATCCCATCTTTTCATAGTCAATACTCTTAGTCTTCAATGGTCTTGCCGTTGGGTGACCCTATACCATAACAAAAAATCTCCATTATATTATAAAATCACAAACAATGAAAAAAGTATATAAAAAATTAGCATTAAACATTATAATACCTCCAACCAAGTGTTCCACAATGCCTCGTCTGCAACAACTCGTTTGCTCACTGGATCGTATCCGAAACCAGATGCAGTCATCATCTCCTTCATCGCATAATATAGCTGCTTCAAGTGTTTGTATCTATTCTTAACACTAGATGCTGTCATGACATATACACCATTACTGCTTTCAGTCATGGCTGATGCAACAGCATTATAGGCCTCTTCTTTAAAGCCTCGATCCCCCTTCTTGCCCATCTCGATTTGTTCTTGTAGTAGTGTGAGCATCTCATCATCCATAACAGCATTGAAGACATTATTTTTTTTTGTTGACATAGCTACATGGAACAAATAAATCAAACACATGACACATAATATCCAAAGTGAAAATTGTCAAATACATGATACTTGAAATATGACAGTAGTATTTAATTAACATTCTTTACAATTAGAAAAAGCTAGATACAACATTCAATCAACATGGCCCATGTGTAGAACTTGTTTTTCTACTAACTGCGATGAGTGTTACGAGGATATTTATTCCAAAAATTTTCCTTCAAGTTCTCTCTAAATCGACTCCATTCATCTTTCTCTCTCTGTGAGAATCTACATATTCGCGATGTTCCCGCCTCATCGGTTGAAGCAAGTGCACTATTGAGATCATTTTCCTCATTCGAATTTACATCATCAAGGTGATCTTCCAAGAGCTCTTCATCGAAAGTATGCCCACCATTCATTCTGATAAAGTTGTGAAGCACGCAACACGCTATTACAATGTCAACTTGTACATGCATATCATATGGAGGTGCTGTCTTCAAAATTCCAAACCTATTTTTCAAGATTCCGAAAGCCCTCTCAATAACATTTCGTGCTTGTGAATGCATTTTGTTGAAGACCTCCCTTGAATTGATAGGATTCTTCCTTCTAAAATCAGCAAGATGATATCTAGCCGTTCGATACGGAGCTAGAAATCCAGGTTGGTTTGCATACCCTCCATCGACTAGATAGTATCTACCTACTTCCCATGGTTTTAAAGCATTAAGAGTTAGTTAAAGATCAACCATTTTCAAATAGAAAAATAAGTGAAAAAAAATAGACTTCATTACCTTGAGGAACAACAAGTGGATCGGGTCGGGCGAGTGCATTTTGTAGTACACGGGCATCAGTTGCTGACCCCTCCCACCCCGGAAGTACGTACTGAAAGTTTAAATCGAAGCCACATGCAACCATCACGGTTTGTGACAATGTGCCCTTTCTATTTCGAAATGTGCTTTGCAATTGAGAAGGCACAAAAGCAGGAATGTGGGTCCCGTCAATAGCTCCAACGGCGCCCTATTAGAATACAAGAAAAAATGACAATAATTCCTTATTTTTTTTTATTTATGAAAATGACTAGTGTGATATAATATGTACCTCAAAACCAATTGGCCCTCTAGATGCATCATTCCCCACTTGTCTTATAATATCAGGAGCTAAGGCATTAATTGCTCTTAGTACTCGATGGAATTGACGACTTATTGTCTCTCCACTTCTAAAAAACCGCACTGCATTTGTTCTATTCCTAACATTGTGTGCAACAGTATGCAAGAACAAAACAACTTGCTCCTCCACTTTCACTCCACGAGTGTCTTGCAAAAGCCCTCTATTTCTTAAATGACTGCATATTAGATCAAAACAATCCTTGTTCATTCTCAACTGGCTTATACAGTGGGCTTCTTGGCCTCTCGTCAAGGTGGATATATAAAGTTCTCGTTCTCTTTCTCTGTCTTCTCTTTCTAAGGGGTTTCGAAGCATTGCATAGTAAGCAACTGCCGTTGTCATCTGGTTCCGCCATATTTCCACAGCAACAGTTGCTGCCCCAAGGATGGCAACATTTCTATGGCCAAGTTCCTCTTCATCTTCTTCCTCCTCTCCGCGATTCGAAGTTGACCCATCCATCTGATATTAAAAGGTAAAGTATATAATTATACATACAACTATTTTCATAAATTATCTTCATAATTGTACATTAACTCCAACATTCTGATCATCAAATGAAGCTAATTAATCTTTTATACATGCCATGTCTTACACGTTGAATTTTGTGCCACTTGACCAAGGTGTATTTGTGAATGCTTGCCTTACACCATAACCCCGCTCTCAAAATATCTTTCCTACAATTATTTTGAGTTAAGGAGATGAGATACAAAGTTTTTGTGACTCATATTAGCCAAAGGAGAAAATATTGAATCCTCACTCCGCTACCTCACTCCGCTTGCCTTTACTGTCCTTTTGCTGAACCTTTCAAGGTCTTCCTTAATTCAAGTCTGCAATGTACATTGAAAAAAATAATAATTAGAAGGCCAAAACCTTGTAATTCCGCTCAACTGCATGGGTAGAGGAACTGGCATCCCTAATTCTTGGTTGAACTAAATTTTTTGCAGCCATATGGAATGACTCCATGAGCACTTACCCCATACTCAGCCTCTGCACTTGATGTAGTAGCCACCAAATGTTTTTACTCTTCCATTTTGGGCCTGTTTTTGGTAAGAGGGTATATGAGAGATATCTATTCTACAAGAGGGGTTGGGCGCGTGTGTGTTTGCTGACACCAACCAGAGAACAACCTAGTAGTCGACTAGTTCAAGGCCCCTCATGCTATAAATATACAAACGGCATCAGATTTCTTCAGATTTTATAAAATTATATAAAAAACATTTAGATGACTAGTTCAAGGCCCCACATGCTATCTTGAAGAAAAACATGGAAAAGGATGAAAATAAACATTATGATTTCTCATTGACTTTTTCTTGGTGAAAAATGGCAAGTTTTCCCTTCTTATAGGGTATCTGTCAACAAGAAAGCAAGTGTCAAACTAATAATGCAGTCTCACAACTTTGAACAAGAAATTCAGATATTTGAAGCAAAAATGCAGTGAGCCACAAGATGATAAACATCTTCATCTTCCTTTTTATTTTACTTTATAGAAGGCAGAAAATGGTGATTATCCTAATTATAGATGAATTGTTGAATTTTAATTGCACTGCTAAGACTTGGTAACAGGTTTAGCACTTATTTCCAATGATTGATTGGCTGGTGCTCCCTGGTTTTTGGGGCATCTATTATGCAGGACAGAGATCTAAGCATGTATAGCCCATCTGAATCAAGAACCAGCAAGCCCCTCTCTTGTAGCCATAAGCTATGTGCATTGGGATCTAATTGCAAATCTCCAAACCAGCACTGCCCATATATTGTTAACTATTCTTCAGAAAATACTTCAAGTTCTGGACTGTTGGTGGAGGATACACTATATTACAGGCCAAAACCTTGTAATTAGAAGGCCAAAAATATATATAGCATGGGATCCCTATTGCCATCTTAGTCTTCAACTGTCCCATGCTTCAAAAGGCATGCAGGTATGACAACTAAAATTTGTTGGAATTTAAGTACTATGTATGTGATCAACCAAAATGAAATATGAGCAAGCGTCAACCAGTAAGAAGGATCATTTCATTTAAATTAGAAAATAGAATCCACGATAATGAAAGACTAAAATTCAAGCTCAAATAATGTTGTTTGCTATGATACCAGAAGCAAGTTTGTCTGTGGCACTATAATCAAAATCACTTCTGTCAAAGCTCTTGCAAATTGTAGTCCTCAATGACAGACAGCCTTCTACTCATCACAAATTACTATAATTTGTGAGGACCTCTGAACAGGGCCTTGACCGCAATGAAAAACACGGAAGCAACATCACTTGCTGCTACTATATCCTAACTTCAAGGCTTCAGATCACAGCTTACCAGATTTTTTTTTCTTTTTTGATCAGTTACCAACATCTTATATTCTCTAAACATGATATATCTGGTCACAGTAACAATTTAAAATAACTCTCCCCTCAACTGATCCATTCCTAAAAACTCTTGCAATCACAATCTACACAAAGCCTTGTCACAAAAATTAATTATTTTCACAATCAATCCTAGCTAGCCACTCTTCAAACTAGTGATTTTTTTTTCCCTCCAAGTAAGGCAAAGACAAAAGAAGCTACTTCCAGTATAGGAGACATTGAGACCACAACAACAACATCATAAAGGGAAAAAAAAAAAAAAACATTACAACAAAATTTGCATCATACCCCAATCACACAAAAAGGCTGTAACTCCAAACCAAAGTGCCTGATCACAAAAATCAGCACCCAATGCACTCAATCTTCAATAACAATAAAAAGTAACAACCAAATGGAGCTTGAGATTCATTAAAGAAAAACCCCTCCAATCTAATAAAACCAATTCATCCAAACACAACGAACAAAAAAAAACGACAAAAATCACCCAATTCTCAGAAACCAATATCCAAATCTTCTAACACCCAACAAACATAGAAGAAAAACAAGACCCAAAATCAGAATCCTACCAAAAACAACAGAGTAATCGCTATTAAGTACATCTGAGCAGCTGCCACCTCCAATTGGACAGAAGACCTCAGTATTGGTGAGCTTAACATCATACCACTGATAAGTAAGAGAAATGGGGATGGGGTTTCAATACTATGTTGTCTGAGAAGGCCGGCTGAGTGAAATGGGTTCTTTGGCTGAGTGAAATGGGTTCTTTTCATTATAGAAAAGTCACATTTGATCATCCACAGCAAAACAAAACACAACCCACTACCAAAAACACCATTAAAACCACAAACCCCCCAACAGAACCCCTCAAAGCCCTAACCCAATCCTTGAAACCATTATCAAGAGAGAAAGGGAGGGAGAGAGAGAGAGAGAGATTACTTGAGATCATTTGGAACGTTTGCAGAAGTGATTTCTTCCAGCGGCGACTTCCAGCGGCGAGAGGAGAGGAGAGGAGAGGAGAGGAGTGGAGTAGAATCGCAAATTTACTCAGTGGAACCGAAGTGAATAGCGTTGAAGTGAAATTGGATCCACGTGGGCCGACCAGAATACTTCATCTGTCGGGCCAGCCCGATCCAAACAAGGATGAGTTGAAATTTTAAACCGTTGGGCCTTATTTCACTTAACTCCATTCCATTACTTGCCTATCCAAACAGGCCCTTAAGATTTTGCATGTTGTGATTCCTATGTCATGTAGGTATGCATTTTTATCCACCACTTTATATAAATTAAAAATCTTAATCCTTGACATCGTTTAAACTAATATAAATGTTATTAATTTTTTCATTAAGTTAATGGTCCTCATTTTGTTATTGTTTTTTTCTTCTTTTATTTTTCTATTTTTTTTATAATCTATCATTTTTTTCCCATGTTTGAATCAGTAAGCATAATGTTGTCCTTATTGCTTCCTCGAATGGTAGAATTGATTCAGTGAAAAGCGGCTCTTGGAAAGTCCGTTGGTCATTCTCGTCAGGCCTTGTGCTTTGTTCTTCATATCAGACTGTAGGATGGGGAAAAGATGATACAAAATCTCTTATGACCGGTGATTACTCTGTAGAATGTGGGGACGATTGGAACTTATATGTGCGGAAAACAAAGCTCCATAAAGCGGTAAGTCCCCAATTCATCATTTGTTATTATTCTGTATTTACTATTTTACTATGGCTTTATCTTATTTGCCTTTTGTCTTGTGCTCCAGGATCATTTAAGAACAATGGGTAAAAATGTCAACAATGTGCCGCATTATTTGAAAGGAATTGCTGTTTTGGGGCACAAAGAAGTGATTAAGACTGGAAGAGTAAACAATTCAGTTACTGATGGTGATGACTTGACCTTCCTTTGTGGAGTGAAGGATGTTTACTGTACTGATGAACATAATCCTCTACATTTTGAGCTTATATCTCTAGCTTCCTGTGATGAAGATGGAGTGATTTTATTACCTGTTACTCAACCTTCATGTTCCAGCGTGTTGAATATGTCACCTAATCAGCTGGGAAAGGGGGCAAATGATTACGTTATAGGATTCCTTTTTCTTTTAGATTTTGTAATCATCGTCGGCTTGCTTCATTATCGATGGTGGAGGAACCGTGTCCAACCAAACAAGCAACCTTGTGAATTGAATCAGCGAAGAAAAGGAAAGAACCATTCAGAAAGTAAAAAAACAAAAAACGAAAAGAGTAAGAACAAAGATAGCACAAGTGAATGGAAGAATAAAAACAATGGCAGCACAGGTCAAGGGCATATAGAACTTGAAGATGGGGAGGAATGTATTCCTGAGTTGTCGCTTGAGAGAGACAATGATAGCACAAGTCGGGAAGAAAAGGAACAATGACAGCACAAGTCAAGGGCATATTCAACTTGAAGATGAGGAATGTATTCCTGAGTTATCATTTAAGCAAGATGGCTTATGGGGTTACTGGGATCGTACGGAAGAGTTCAAAAGTAAAATGCTAATTGAAGAGTTTTATTTAATGTGTTGCACAATTCCAGGAGGACATATACTTGAGCCGGAACAAATTGAGAAGCTCTTACTTAAGGGAAATGTCAGAAGGCCTCCCTTTGATCTTTTGAAAGACCACCTGGAAGGTAATGGACACTTGATTGGAAAGCTTTTTGTGTCCAAAAGAGAGATTGCTAGAGGAAGAAGCAGGACAATTATCTTTGAGGGCATATACAATAATGTTCATATTGCTGTTAAACGTTTGGTCCACCGTCGTAATGCTGTGGGTTTAACTTGCCTTCGCAGGCTTATTGAATTATTGCAACATCCAAACATTGTTCACGTGATTGATATCGTAATGGATGATGTTTTTATATATTTTGCAATGGAGCGATGCACTTACAACTTATATGAGTTTATTCAGCTATGCTCTAACAATATGAATCGGGACAGTCCTCAAGATAGATCTATCACGCGGATCGTTAAGAAGTTATGGCAACCTAACGGATACCCTACTCCAGTGTTGGTAAAATTGATCAGGTTGGTTTGAGAGGCTTCTTCTCGTGCATATCTTATTTCTATCCTAGCTTGTATCTCATTTTATTATGAATTTGATTTTTCAAAGTTGACTAGATTTCAGATATATATGCAATGACATCCTTTAAAACAAACTTGAAAATGTTAGCCTTTTGTCTATAGACCTTGAAATATGGTAATACCTATCTGCCTACTAGTACTAGAGGGATGAACAATCTTTGATAATTGATATCTGGTCTTGAATGGGGCTTCAAGTTTGTGTTCCACCTCTATAGGTGTAGTGTCGTGTTCCATCATATGTATGTTGCATCATCCCATGCTCCTTTTAGAAATTATTCTAAACCTAGAAAATCTAGGTTTATTAGTTGTCTTGATCAAGTTCTACTTAATGCATATTATTATTATTATTATTATCTACTACTACTATTACTATTAATAATTTTATTAAAAAAATATTTTTGATGCTATAGAAACCTGGCTCCTAAATTAGACATAAGAGAGTTCCAAGCCTTCCAGATTAACTATTTAATTGAAAGGTGCCACTGATTTGTCTTTTTTGGCAATGTCTGTTACATCCATGACTTCTATATTACTTTTTTTAGTTTATATTTATGGAGTACTTGGTTTAACATGAATCGTATATATCTACAACAGAAAAATGTTTTCCTGGCGCACATTTTCGCCGCTAAAAATGGACAAAATCGCTGCAAATTGTTTTTCCTGGCGATTAGTACTTCGTCGCAAAATCGCCGCATAAAGTCCTTCACTTCTGATCTTTAGCGGCGCAAATGGAAAATCGTCGCGAAAACTTTTTTTTTCGCAGCGTTTTTTTCCGTCGCTATTAGTGCCAACAGACGCCGCAAATAGCCTTCAACTTTCAGTTATAAGTAGTTGGCAATGTGTATTTTCAGCGATGTGGTTGCTGGTGTGGTTGATGGTGTAGCTCATTTTTTATGTATATATATGTATTCATACTCTTACGTTTTTTTATTTTTATGCAGAGATGTGGTTGCTGGTGTAGCTCATTTACATGCCTTACGATTCCAAAATCGAGATTTAAGACCTCAACATGTTCTTCTAAGTTTTGAAAAGTCTCCCTGTGCCAAAATTTGCGACCAGGGTATAATCCAAGGCCTTGGTAGATGTAGGTTTTCTTTGGGCCCTCCTACTACTGGATGCTACGTTGTTAATGTCTATTGAATAGTATAACAATATTGAGAAGATCACAGACTTGCAAGTTCTTTTAACCTCACCATGTCCCTTATAATTTGCAGTGGGCAGTCGTAGAAGACCGGGTTGGCACTCACTCGAGCCACTTCTTGGTGAACATAAAAGTAAGAGTTTTCTGTTAAATTAAAAAAAAAAATGCTGTTTATGCCTATTGAATAATACAACAATATTGGGATATCATTTTTTTAACACACCATGTCCTTCACAATTTGCTGCAGTATTTGCACAAAAATCTTGGTTACCACCCCGATTAGGCTGCCAAGTGGATTTATTCAATCTAGGTTGTGTCATTTTCTTCTTTATTACCAAAGGAAGCCACCCATTTGGTCCAGTTTGGAAGCGAGATGCAAACATTGAGAAGAACTGTCCTGATTTAGCCTTAGTGGAGCATATTTATGAAGCTGCACACCTTATATCTAATCTGTTACACCCTGATCCAGAAATGAGGCAATGGGCTATTCTTTTATTCTCTTTAGTGATTTATTTTCAATATCTTAAATATAGTAAGGGTTCCTAATGCATTTCAAAAATGCTTATTCCGGGCCAGAAGCAAAGGACGTATTGCTTCACCCTTCTTTTTGGGATTCCGAGAAGCGTGGTTTGTTTCTTCAGGACGTTAGTGCCTGGGTTGAGCATCAGGACGATAACAATAACTATTTTGTTAATGCAATGATTGATGCTGCACCGAAAGTTTTAGATGGGAATTGGGATATAAAGTTGGAAGCTTTGTTCCTTACATTCGCTGCTAGTGATAAATGTTATAGTTATGACAGTGTCCTCGACCTCCTGCTACTTATTGGAAACACATTTAGTCGTCAACAGTGGCTTCCAAAAGATATCCAGGTTAGTTGTTTTCTTTTTCTTTTTTTTTTTATATGTCGATGTTTTATGTTAAACATGTTTTCTCCATCACTCTGCTGGCTGAGCCCGTTGGATCCCTCACGTTAATAAAGTGCATGAAGCTCTATGATTTTAAGATCTAGGTTTGTTATGTTCAACATTAGGGTGCTTAACTCTTTTTTGACATAAATTCTATTTTTTCCCTTTCAAGTCGAATATATTACATCAGAGCCTGATTTTTTTTTTTTTTTTTATAGTGAATGAGTTTTATCTTTCAAAACAACATTTTATCATCATCGTCGTTGGCTTTACTGATTAATAATGTCTTTTTCATCGAATTGATGTCATCAAGTGACCTTTTTTTCCTTTTTCATATTTTGCTTGGTATTCATGGTCTCTTTATAATTTCATGCCTCGCTCTTTTCATCACATTCTTTTTCTTCTTCTTGGTCGTTATCACTTTTTGAACATGAAGAGGAAGTGCTTCAGATGGAGGCAATAGCTGAAGCTGAATAGGAACTAGTTAGAAGTAGAACTGCAGTCTTTCTGTGCTTTCCAACATTGACAGCAAAACTCCAAAGTCATTTGCAGGGAAAAGAAATTGTTGCAAGAAATTTGCAAGGAAAAGAAAATCCTTTTTTTTAAGGATCGATATCCAACCCTGCAAATTTTCTTCAATCTGGAATTTGGGGACTACTGATTTTAAGTTTCTTTATGTTGGTCAGTGTATTGGCTGTTCCAAATAATTTTTTCTTCCCATGTATTTTTCCTATTCAAATTTGGAAGGCAAGGCAACTTTTGGTGCTGCTTCGAAGACATTCCCCAGTAGTATGAATTTGGGCCAGTTCTGCAATCACTTAATTACTGGATCTTTCACAACATTGCTTATTTTATATTCGATGCGTCCTGAAATTTGGGATATTTATGTTTGGGATATAGATGTAGACCCCCACAGAGCCTACTATTTGTCATGTCCTGCACACTTCTCCATAGATGGGGCCTCTAGTTGGGTCCTCACCATACAGCATAAGCTCCATCATCATGACCCACCAAGAACATGTCTCTATCTACACATCTCTATTTGTAGATCGGCCATCTGCACAACTGTTGGAGGGCCCTACCGTGAACAAGTCGGCCTCTCATTGGAATAGCTTGTTTTTGCGTGAATTTGATATGAAACAGAATTTGGATTTTTCTTTTTTGATCCTTTCAGAAGACCAAACAGCTCTCATGGGGAATTTTGGAAACTCTCCTACAAGTGGCGCCTCAGATGCCTGAAACTTTCTACCTGGAAGTCCCTTAAGAAGGAGCCATGTCATTGTTTCCAATGATCTTGTTGCAAATATTCACAGTGGGATTATGAAAGACAGAATTTAAGTTTCTTTAGCAGTAACAGTAACTATATTAATGATAGCGTATGGCATAAAATGATGGGGCGTTTGGCCACAGGTCCCTCAACATTACATTTTATTGCAAAAGGTCCACATGCTTTTTCCGTAGAGGCAAAGGTCCCTTTTCAAGTTTTTAACGGTTAAAAAGTCTAAAATGCCCCTCCTAGACATCCTCTCCGCGTTATTAAAAACCACTGAAAATCAGCCCATAAGTTTCGTAAGACAAAACGTCTCGACAAATATTAGGGATTTCGGAGAAAGGGGGAAAGTGATTTAACAAAGCAGATATCATCATATTACACTTCTTCTTCTTATTCTTTTTCTTTTCTTCTTCTTCTTCTTTATCATCTGATTCATCTTCTTCTTTGTCTGAGTCATCTTCTTCTTCCTCTAATTTATTTTCTCTCAATCCAAATAAGAAGTATGTTGAATATTACAACATTTGCAAATAGTGATAATCTTCAAATCTTAGCACTATGTATATCATAGGAAACATAGATAACGATATATCAAATTCAGATAAAATCATGTCTAGGTCGAACAAAGTCATATAAATTTATCTAAGTTTGTTTCATTGTTTCAAAACTCAGATAAATTTACTTCAAACTCGGATAAATTAAAAAAAAACTCAGATAAATTTCATTAAAACTCGGATAAGCAGTGGTCTCCGGACAGAGACTGCCCTCTTTCTCCGGCAATGGTGCGAAACCAAAAATTTTCTCAGATCTTCAGTGCCTTTGGCCCCACTTTGATTTTCTCTACAACTTCCGGTCGTCTTCTCCGCAAACTCAGATCTACGTCTTCCTCATCGGAGACCGTGCACTATAGGTTGTAGCAGAGCCTCAGACCTCTTTTGTTCTAGTTTTGCAGCAATAACCAAGAGACAACAGTCTATTCTCTTTCTCTTTGCTGATAAGAGAAATGAGAGAGAACCTTACCCTAAAATTGAGGGGGAATGGAAGATTTGAAAATTTAAAATTTAAAAGCTATGCCTAAACGGTTGAATGGGCAAATTAGTCATGAAATGTGGCATGTTAAGGGACCTCCGCCTGTATTAATCCCATGCGCAAGAGACTCTAGGCCTTAAACGATAGTACAATGTACTGGAGACTTTATAACCCAATACTCAGGGATCTCTCGCTAATTTACCCTAAAATAATCGATATAAGTCAACCCAAGAACCACAAATATCAAAAAGCAAAATTACCAAGTAAGATCATTGCTTTTTGTTATGATAGTATGTCAAGATATTCATTACCTTATGAGATTGAGGAAGATCTTTGATTGGATTAGATGAGTGTTGATTATCTGTTAAAATTAGTAAAGATGTCCATGATAATATTAGATGATGGGATTGCATGATTTTACTTTCCATAATTATCTCCTTAATTAGATGTTATTTTATACTTCATATTTATTGCATTCTTCTAATGAAGTAATATATTGGGTTCGTAAAATCCCTAAGTGAGTTTTTTTTTTTTTATGTACATAAGTATGGTTTCGTTATTATAAGATTGATACTCCTCTCTCTCTCTCTCTCTAACTATCTTTTCTTTTTCCCTATTTTATCTCAGGTTCTTATTAGATCAACGCATGGAGAAATCTATGAATACTTTGCAAGTCTATTCCCAAGTCTCTTTATCGAGGTTTATGATGTTTCAAGTTTCAACCAAGGACCGTACATGATGAATACATATATATTATTCTAATAAAGTACGAGCAGCATTCTTATGAAAGCAGTAAATAGTATTTATAAAATTGTTTTTTCCAACTGCTGAAATTTTGTAAGCAAAACAGAAAGTTTTTGTAAGGAAAACAAGGCTTCTTATGAAAGCAATTTTATTTTTATGACTGGAAAATTATGCACGAGCATCAATAATGGCCTACAGCTGAAATTCTTTCACACAGTCCAAGATTGCCATGAAATCAGTTTTCTTCTTTGTTTGTGCTGGTGCTCGGGTGGTGGTGATGTGTGGTGTTGGTGCCAACGATGGTGGTGGTGATTAAATGATGATGATTAGGTGGTGATGATGTGTTGTGGTGACTGTGAGTAGTAGTCGTGATGATGATAACGGCGTTGATAATGATGGATGTGGTGAGTATGTACATTAATGATAGGTGGTGGTCATGATGATGAGGATGGTAATGTTTGTAATGATGATGTGCCGATGATGGTTGTGATGATGCTGTGTTGATGATTGTGTGGGGTGTTTATCTAATACCGAGGTTACCCCTGACCTAGGTAAAAGTACCAATAAGGAACTGCCTCGGCCTCATTCACCCAATTCGGCAATGCGCCAACTGGCACCAATGTAGAGTTGGTCTCGATAGGAGTACCGGCCACGCTCTTTCTAGGCTATGCCTCGAGCGTCTCGATAACAGTACCCGACCTCGAGCAAGCCCGATCTCAGTGACTTCTCCACTTCGGCCCACTTGACCGAGGTGGACATTGAACGTCTAATCTCTATTATGAGATGGGACAACTACGCTGCAAAGCGTGCCAGCAGGTAGGGTGGCCGCTGGACTCCGGTAGAGGGTTTATCCCTATCTATCAATTACGTCCACATTAATGAGGAGGATTGGGGAAGATCTGATGGGACAATGCTCTCAACTACCCCCACTCAGGAAGCTTCCACTCATCTATATATACCTGCATGGTAAGCCCATAACAGGTACGCATTATACTGTGTATTACACTACACTATCCCGCCTGAACCCTCTTCTTCTTCCTCACTTCACCCTAGTTCAATGACTGCACTAACTCAGGCGACAGAGTGCCTTTGGCTGACAGCAGCCCGAGGCCCTGACTTTTTTCTATCTTTCAGGTTTAGGATTTCCATTACTTCCAGACCAGATAAGCAGCATTATTAAAAGCTTCATCATCGTCTAAACCAAATCCATAATTTTCAGGCACTTACAATGATGTTCCTACCTTGTTACATTATTGACAAATGCGTTACTCAAATGTAAAGAATTTCCTTTTCATTTTAAACTCAGCTTGTTATGTTTGGATGATGATGTGTGGTGGTGGTTTACTGATAGCAATGATGAGTGGTGGTTAAAACGAGAAAATGACTAAAAAGCAAATTGCTTGTGCTCATGGTACCATCCATTTCAAATGTGGAAAATGGGAGATGGTTGAGAAAAATTATTTTTAGAATATAGCAGTGTAAGAAGAGGAGAAAATAAAAGGTGAGGGAGAGGTTTCGAACGAGGGCACCCCTTGTGATGGATGGAGTTACGCCCGCCAAAATGGTGTGAATCTATTTAATATGAAATTGAGGTGTCAAATAGTTTAACGTCATCTGTGGTGAAAATACCAATTTTACATGTAATTTAGACATGTGATGTATAAATTATAGCAAATAAACATGATGATGCTTAATATTTATGTACGTGAATCATTTATATATGTAAACGGCTGCAAACAAACTACCTCCATAGGCAAAAGCAGCTACCCCTCATGAGACATTAGGTAGGTGTCAAGTATCAAGTGTGGGTGCCACGGTTGCCATCGTAGTCGACCCTAAAAACCGTTATGATTTTGTATTACGTTGTAGTTCACGGCCATTGCGGTAGGGGCGAAAGCAGGATATAGGCCGCCATTGTGGGAAAAAAGAATTTATGAGGGAGGGGGGACATTTCTAAAAATGGCTTTAAATTCCCATTAACATAAAAGGGTTTTATGAAATCTATGGGGGGCCATGAAACAATTATATATTTGCTATCTGCCAAAGCAAGCACTAGTTATTTGTTTGCTACAACAGAACATTGAATAGAAAGGATAAATAATTAGATAAGTTCCGGCGCGAATGGAATCTTCACCTTATTTTTCTAAAATTAAGGAATTTGCAAAGTTGAGTTACGTACACCTGAAGTGCCAAAAGGGCAGAGTGAGAGTGCCGAAGTGCTAGATTTTAAAATAATCATATGTCTGAAGTGTCTATACAACATATGTTTGTGGGTTTATAAATAATTAACTAATGATCACAAATATATCTTATCCATCTATTCAAGTATAAAAAATGGAGAAAAGATTTAACTTTGCAATTTGATCACACAATATAGATAATAATTAATAAGTCAGAAGAAATTTCTTCATTCAAAAGATAGATGCATATAAAACCAAAGATTTTGTACGGTTCGCTCTATATTCTGTTGAATCGCACTCCGTGGATGATTCCACTTCGAAAACACCGATCCACGTTTTCGTAACGGGAGGGAGAAGGCTGAGAGGCAGTCCAGGCACTACTTGCACCAGCACCATTTGTGTGAGGCCTCACCCCTTTACTTGCCTTAATTATGCTTGAGTATGCTAATATGTGGGAGATTAGTCAAGGTAGAGGGGTAATTTCTTAGGTTTTAGGCCTAATTGTGAGGTTTAGGGGTCTAATTGAGTTTAGAGACTGTTTAGGGGGTTTATTGTAATTATAGGAAGTGGTTAGAGAGGCCCTTAGATGTAATTTAGAGGTTAGCATAGGGTCCCTTGGAGAGTAATGCAAATCTTTAGAAAAACACGAAGACTAACCTTTTAGTTCCCCCTTTAAAACTCTCCTTAAGGGACGGTGTGAGGCCCTTCTCGTGGACCCTCATTTATATTTAATTGTATTAATTATAGTATATGATATCTAATTATACTAATTAATAGGGGTTAGTAAGGGTAGTATAGTATTTTCATAGGATTTTAGCCCATTTTCTAGCAATTAGTCCATTTTTGTGATTTCTGGATTTGATAGGGTGCTAGATGGACTTTAATAGGTTTGTTGGTTGGTTAGAGGCCCTTGTTAGTAATTAGAATTAATATCAGGGGTTTCTACATGATAATCTTCACACTACTCCTAAAATACCCAAAGAGCCTAGGTAGTTATCTTAAACTCAAATGAAACCAAAATGACACTTTAGACCTTTCCTTTCCAACACAAAAACTATAAAAGAGAACTCCCTCCCATCCCAAACGAGCGATCTCCCTCTTTCTCTCTTCTCTCTCATTTTCCCTCCCATTTCCCTCCATTTCTCTCTCTCCCCTCCAAGAATTCCCTCCAATTATCTCTCTAAAATCCTAGATCTAGGGTTTCTAACTACAAGGAAGGAGAATTATCTACAAGATCAAGCTATTATCTCTCTAGAAGGACTACTCTTAGATCTTAGATCTTTCCTCTCTCTACAAGACAAGGTAATTTCCTTCTCAATTCTCACAGCTTAATTTCCATTGAATTTCCTTTCTCTCTCTAGAATTTCCATTTCCTTATGCAATTCTCTTGTGGATTTGGGTTTAGGAGCTATAGATCTCTTTCGATATGAGATTTGGGGTTGTTTGAGAGACTGGAAGCCTTAGAAGCTTGGATTTCTATATTGGAGCTTGGGTCTCTCTTTTTTAGTAATTTTCATTGCAATTTGGAGAAGAGGCAGGTACAATATACCTATTTAACATAGAATGCATGTTTTCTTCACTTGATTCAGCAATTTCAATTCATATGGGTGTTTGATTGCTTAGATCTATCTTTTGAGCCTTGTTTAATAGATTTTTGGCCATTAATGAATGAGATCTCTCATTTGAAAGATCAATGGCCCAGTTGATGATGGATTTGTGATGGATGGATTGGTTTTGATGTTTATATAGTTTTATGATGAATGGACGAGATTTGGGTTGGTTTTGATGGATTTGAAGTGAAATGGATAAGTTGTAGAAATCTATAAAAATTGGATTTCGTGTGTACCCGATCAACCACCCTTAGAAGATGTCGATCGGATACACAGGAAAACTAGAGAAACAACTAAGAGCTAGAAATTCTCCCAGACTCAAAAATCCAGTGTACCCGGTCGACATCCTGGCCATGATGTCGACCGGACACGCTGCAGAATTTCAGAGAAATAAATTTTGCTTGCCAATTTAATGTTCAGAAATCTTTGTATACCCGGTCGACACCTTGGCCATGATAGTGACTGGATACACTAGGTGGGATGTTGATAGAATCCTGACATTCCCAGTGTACCCGATCGACCACCCTTGGAGGATGTCAACCAGATACACTCCAGACAGTGAATTTCTAGATTTGCAGTTTTTGATGATTTGATATGTTGTGGGGCCCATTGACCGTCCAAATGAACTTCTATTGATGAGCCAAGCATGAGTAAAGGGTTTGGCTCAACCTTGACTCATGGGGGCCACCAAAGTAAGATCTTATGTGTTAATTGGATTTTGATTCGATCCTTAAATGTTGTCGAAGATGCCCGTAACTTCAAGAGCACTGAATACACTTTCCTTGGCATCTGAAACTTCATTTAGCAATTGAATTGACTGACATGAACCTGGACCTGAAAGGGAGCCAAGACTTAGGTTAGACTTTTATGATTTCTTCCATTGATTGGCATGGTTATCCTGTTCACTCTTGTAATTATCCATTATTTAATACCTGCTAATTAAATGGAAATTGGAGGAAATGAACGTAGGATTTTCTAGTGGTAACCCGGATTTATGGATTGGAGATCATTAACCCGTGTTTGTGGCTAGGCGGGCCATCATATGGCCTAAGGATGGATGGATGTGATACCTTTAGATGGAAAGAACTGATATTATGGACTTGTAAACCCATTTATGAATGAGAAATGAAATGTATAATGCTGGACTTGGATATTGATATATTTGGACAATGATGTACTTGGATTGCTATGGACTAAGACCATGGCATGGTGGGTCATGGCTGTGGATTCAATGATGGACTGGGACTATGGATTGGACATGTATACCGGACCTTGTATTGATATGATAGGACCTTGCTCGCACAAGGTAAGCCTAGATAAACACTTACCTTCACTTGGTTCCTTGAGTCGGCATTAAACACTCATTCGGTTGTTATAAGCTTAGCCATTGAACTAATCATCCTTAGTGGAGCTATTTTGTTTAGGATGCACCTATCATGATGAGCTATGGTAAGACGGATAGTGGACTTTGATTTCATTTTATATAGTGTTAGGGTTCTTATATTGTTATTATTATAGGCAGGGCTTGCCTTCCCTTGCATTGTAGTTATTTTCCCTATCGCGACTAGTTTACAGTATGGGAGGGCTGTAAGATATATATTGGCTAGCTTGTGTGAATGTGCCATATCATTAGATTGTGAGTTAGATGCTTTACTTTCATATTGATCCTTGTTTATTATATCTTGCACGATTGCCTAGTATTGTACATTTGTTACTTTTATAATCTTATTATCGTCTCTATTCTCTTAGATGCATACATCATATGTTACTTGTATATTGTATATTCCCAGATCATTGGATCTGACCCATCATTTGGTGCTTAGGTATTGTCCCCGACCATGCGGGTGACGCGTTCGACGAGGTGCCCATAGTTGGTGAGTACACGTGGGTACCGGTTGATCAGGAGGTCGAGCTGGAGACTTGAGTGCCTATACCAGGGGATTGAGCGATATTTTATTTGGGGTTTTGAATGACTTTTGTAGTGAGATTTAGACTAGACTCGTGCCCTGTTACATTTACTTCGTATTCATTTGATACCTTTACTGCTTCCGCTATTATCCGATATTTCTTCGGCTAATTCTATATGCTTCCGCACTAAACCATTAATTACATATATTGTTAAAAAGTTTTAAATTGGATATCACTGCGGACCTATAATCTTGAAAGTTCCCACATTATTCGAGAAGTAGTGCGCCAATTTCGGGTACCTTGACAGTAAACTCGGTATTCGGAATCGGGACGATATAAAGGGGCATTCTTGTCATTTCACTTCCGTCCACAAACCTATATAACTAACATATCCCCATAGCCAATGACATTTCCCTCTCTCTCTCTCTCTCTCTCTCTCTCTCTCTCTCCTTTCAATTTCCCATTTTCCTCCCATCTCTCTCTCCTACAACAAGCTAGGGTTTCTCGATACAAGATCAAGGGTTTCTTTGCCAAAAAGAAAAAAAAAATTTCAAGACTTCCGGTCTTCCTTTGGTTGTGATCATCATCTCCTCTTCTAGATCTCCTCGTCACCTTCAAATCAAGGTGAGTCTCATTATGTATAGCTCCATCTCCATATTATCCTAGGCTAATTTCACAAATGAGCTGGGCTTGGGCCTGACAATTAGGCCCGCATGGGCATATCTAGGCTTGAATATTACGCCTGATAACCAAGTGGGCTATGTTATCTCCTGCCAGATTCATGTACAAACCTATTATTTTTAGCAACTCTCATCAACAATGTCCTATCAACCCAGCCATTGGATCACTTGATCATGAGCCTAAATGTGAGGTGTGTAAACTGTGTATTCTATTTTCTTGTGGAATAGTTGTTCATTTGTTGATGCCCAAATCCTTGTTGGCGCAGCCTTCTGTCTGGTGATCATAATTCAAACCATAAGCCCATGGGTCCCAAGCTAAAGATTGGATGCTAAAAATTTTAGATTAGAAGATTTGAGCAATTCAAGCTTTGACATTTTTTTTCTTTCTTGTGGTAGCTAGCTAGAATTTTAGTTTGATTGAGAATTTTGGTAAGATGGTTAGGGGATCTTCTTAGGGGTAGCTCGACTATTGGGTAAGAAAAGCCCTTGCTTAGGCCCCCCAAAAAATAAGGCCCATAAAAATCATCTTTTCAAATTCTAAAAGAGCATTCAAGCAACTGTCATAGTTTATTCTCTCATAAGGCCCCATAATAGTAATTAGTATCACATCTCATTAAAGCCATCTTATTCTTTTCACATTTAAATAAAGCATTAAAGCAAGTGTCATCCTTCATTTATTTTCTCTACATAGTGTCTTTTTAAATCCCAACAAATCTCAACTCAACTTCCTTGCCACCTCACCAGTGAGGTTTTTCAAATGAACATTTCTCCACCAACGCTTTTCCATCTTACGTACCTTTACTCTCTCACCCTCTGTCTTTCTCAGAGATTGCCTTTCTCTATAATTACTTTTTTTTCTTTCTAAAGTAAACTTCTTTAAAGATTTATTGATCTGGTTTTGTCTTCTTTTTAATAATATATGTGGATATATTCTAATAATATATGTGAGTCTTTTTTATAATATATGTTAATCATAACCCACTAACTCAAATATAATCCATTTTTTTTCATAATGAAAAAGCTGGATCAAATTTGAAATTCATCTACATCTACAGTCTTTATGGCCAATAATGATAAATCACTCAATCAAGTTCTATTGTTTTATAATTTTAAGATGTTTTTAATTCCATGCTCGTATTGTATGTTTATTATAGTTAGTATTCGTTTTATTTATAAATATTATTTGTTATAATTTATAAATTATAAATGTATCTATTAGAAAATATGAATCGAGATGCTCAAAACTTAAAGAGAGAGAGAGAGAAAGAAAGAGAGAGAGGAGAAGAAGAAAAAGAAGAAAAAGCAGCAGCATAGATAATTTGAGGCCTCACTTAGGATTGTAGCTTTAGGCCTCAAACTGTCTCGAGCCGGCCCTGAATCTCGCTAACCGAAAGGGATCTCTCACCATTCACCACTCCTACACAGGAGAGACATCAGATCTAGAAAACAAGTTTGAATGACGCAGGTTAAACTTTCCTTGCAGTTTTGATCTTTGCCATAACCATAATGGTTATTAGTCATAAGTAACCTGATTCCAGGCAATAGAAGTTTCAAGGAGTACCTCATGAAGTATTCATACTTATGCTATTAAACGTATCTTTGTGATTTGTCTAATCTCTTCGTCTCACATGATTATGTCATTATCATCAAGAGATCGGTGAAGGTAGCTAGTTAGATAAGGTACTTCTGAAAAACACAACATCCAACAAGAACTACCTGAAACTGACACTAGCAAGAATCCCTTGTACTTGAGAAATTGCTATAAAAAATGATAAAACATGGTATGTTGCATGCCCAAGTCCAATGCCCATTCCTTTTTGTCAGGCATTAAACCATGAAATCCAGCTTAATGAAAAAAGGTGATGAATTAATATTGTGTGCATGTGTAAATGCCATACCATGTCTATGCCATATCTGGGTGTGTCATTGGCGATACGTTGGATCATAAGAATGAAACTAGAGGGCGATTCAAATGAAATCTAACATCTTTCATCTCCCACCCAATTATCCTTTTCCTTTGGTCCTTGATGCTGAATGGGCCCGATACGTGGTCCCGCCCATATTTATTTTCTTTTATTTTATTTTATTTTTCCTAATTATTAGTTAGGAGTTTCTAATTGTGATTAGGGTAGTTTTCATTACTAGATTAAGTTTGCTTTAGCCCTAAGCTTGCTTTTCCTATTAATATTGCATTGTAGAGATGAAAATCTCATTATTTGAAATTGAATAGAATCGTAGGTTTTTTTTCCTAAGAGAGGTGCATCCTCGTGTTGAAATCTCTGTGGAGATAATTTGAGGTATATTTGAGAGTGTGTTGGCACTCCTGCAAACCCTAGACCTTAAGATCTCCATGTCCCACCAGATCTAACCCATTTTAAAGCACACAAATAAATGTGTTTAACATTCACAAATCTTCTTAAATCGAAATAAATTAAAACCCGAACCAGAACCAACACAGAACCAAAGAAATAACCCGAGATAATTCAAAACACCTAAAACTTAACCCGTACCTCAGGGTCCCCGCGTCTAAGTTGTCCAGAGTTTGTTTTAATTCCGGATTACCTACTTAGCAAATTAGAATTGTAGGTTAAACCCCGTCACCTTTCTTTGTTCCGTTAGGGGACTGGGAGAGTGGTTGTAGGCGGTTTAGGACCTTAGGATAGGGGGAAATCCTCTGATTAAAATGATTTAATTTAATTAGAATTTCAAGTAGAATCCCTAGTTAGGCCCTTCTAGCACCATTTATAAAAAATCGAAAAAAAGTACTATAACACTAGCAAAATCAACTCCAAAAATATTTTCTTCTCTTTTCCTCCACCTCTGGTGCCGAATATTTAAATGAACTTAATGATAAAAGGGAATAAAGGCTCATTTAAAAATTGAATTAATTGTGAAAATGAGACTAATGTCGATTCCAGAAACCCCTCTCAATTAATCAAACAAATCGACCCGAATGCGGTCACCCCAATTAAATTAGCCCATCAGCCACAATCTTTTTTCTTTCATTTTTTTTTAAACTGAAATCACACACGGCATCTTATTTTGCATCATCGATTTGATTTGAAAATTGACCTTTAAACCCTATTTTGCCAAGTGATTTGAAGGGGGTATCTGAGAACAGGGCCAATCCTCTTCTTAAATATTTGGCACATCCCCCCTTTTTTTATTTATTACTTAGTTTATTTTATTTTATTCTACTTGAATTCTTTTTTATTAATCATATATAACTATGGATTGTCTCCTATCAGGACCTTATAATGACCACATACCACGACCTTTAATTTGACCCATCTTATTAAGACTCAAATTAAGTGACATGACAAACGTTGTGGCACATTAGATGAGAGGAAACACACCTCATTTTCTCCCTTTATTTTTTCGACTTTCGTCGAAGAACGCTGTTACGGCCGTTACCGTAACTGACGATCGTGATTCGTCGATTTTAAGAGTAGTCGGAATCCTCTTTTTCGGCATATAAATATTAAATATCACATACAGATGAATGGCGATCTCTCTCCCCGGGGGGATCAAAATTCACATCCAACAACCCTACCTTTTAAATCAATTGTAAATATATGTTTCGTAACTATAATGAACATTCCAGACTGATCATGATATGATGCCAAGTATGTAAATGTTGAATGCTTCCGGCTCTTTATGTGAAAACTGACGATTTTATCCTTTGTGGTTCGGACTTGACGTGAGACAGCGTGTCACACCTCGGGGGTTATCCTTGGCCGGGTAATCTTGGGACCGTGATGTGACAACCACCAGCTCTCTATCTCTCTCTATCTCTGTGCCTCCTCTTTTACGCATAAATCTAATATGATTTAGTGGTTTTGTAGATGATCCACTAACTCATATTAGTTCTGTAACCAGATGACCCTACTGCGTTGCATATAACCATTTCATAATAAGGATGAGAATCAAGCATAAAGAGGACTAGGCCTTGTTTTTCGATGCAAATGAGAAATACCACTATGTCAATTTAATGTTTAACCCGCAGTCATTCTCTAACTAATACACCCAACATCAATGGTCCTATTACTATTGTTTGAAATATTTATGCTTTAGAACAGAGCCAATAAACATTTATAACAGGTTGGTACAACCAACATTGTCACTACTACCAATTCATATGGCGGCGATGACCATCTATAGAGAAAACTCGTTTTTGTCCAAATCTAATTGCAGCAAAGTCCTAATTACCCCCAACCACCTCTACTTTTAAAATGTTTGATGATCAAGGATGACCACTATTTTGCAAAATATATTTAAGTTGATATTATCTAGGTGCCTTACTGCACAAGGATTTAGGAACAAGCACATTGTCTACTGCTTACAAATATTTCTTACTTTGGGTTTGCGGAAAGTATAATTATTCATCTTTAGAAATTATATTAATTTATGAGACAATGAAATGCATTCTCAGTCCCTAATAATAACTCACTGATTGGAAGCCAAAAGGTCACCTACTTCACTTTTATAATCTTATATATTGTTAAGTGGGTTCTCTTCCATATATTGTTGTCCCTCTTGCCAGTCCGTCTGAGCTGATTTTTGTTCTGTACTGTTAATAGCATTAATGAACTTCTTGATGACTGTGTGGGCTGCTTCGACCGAAACCGATGTTGTATGTAATTCTTTGGTAATAGCGTCAATCAGGGTCTTAACCCCCTTCTCTCCGACATAAGCAGCGTCTCAGCCTTTGTCAAGGTGGGATTGGTCCCGGTAGGAGTACCGACCATGTCCTACCGAACTCGGTCTCACGCTGGCATCCCAGTCCGATCTCGGGTATATCTGACCCCGGCCTCTTCTCCAGTTCGGCCCCTCTGCCGAGGTGAACACCGGGCTTCCAGTTCCCATTATGAGATGGGACGGGTACTTTGTAGGGAGTCCCTGTCAGGTAGGGCGGCCACCGGCCAAGGATAAGGGCTCGTTCTTATCAACAGATCACATCCACATTTATGTGAGGGATTTGAGGGGAGGTTTGATGGGACAAGTATCCTCACCTACCCCCACTAAAGATCCCAGGTGTGGACTGATAGGACAAGTATCCTTACCTACCTCCACTATGGAACCTTCCACTCTCCTCTATATATGCCTGCATGAAGAGTCATGAACAGGTACATGCAAAATACAGTCCACACTGTTACTCTGCTGAAACATCTCTTCTTCTCCACTTCACCCTAGTTCAGTGACTGCACTAACTCAGGCGTCGGAGTGCCTTTGGCTGATAGCAGCCTCGGGCCCTGACTGCTGTTTTCTCTTCCCTTTCAGGTTTCAGATCAGCAGAGACACTTGTTCAAGCTAAACAACCTCTCTGAAAACCCTCATCATCAGTTAACCCCAAGTCCGTAATAATTAGGCACGCACAATTTGGCGCCGTCTGTGGGGAACGATCTGAGAATTCCACATTTTCATTCGAATAGCTATGCCTCCCAAGGCTCAGAAGGGAAAGAGCGTTGCTAGACCGTCTGGGTCTAAGCAACCAGAAACATTCCTGCCTCTCATGCCACCTCCACTGGTGACAGACCAGGCAGGAGCGTTGGTGACAAGTTCGCGAAGAGATACCAGGCGAGCACCATCCAACCCTCCTCCGAGGGGAGTGGGAGGAGAACCTGGTATGCGGAGTGTAGGTTCACCCGTTACGGTGACACACTCATCGTCAAGAGGAGCAGCAGCGTCTTCTCGGCGCGATCCTGTATTAGAGCGGGCTCGGACGAATACCTCCCGGGCGGAACGTCCGCGCCTGGAAGTTGTTCTCAACGCGCCGCCTCGAAAGGACGTTCCTCCTCAGGAACGGCCCTTACGAAGTGGGGCTCCTGTGCAGTCTCCTCCACCTCGGTCTTCTCACGGGGATCATATGGAAGAGGATCACGTCCACCTCGGCGATGAAGGTGACGACGACATGGTCCTGGAGGACGATGTTGAGGCCCAAGCCGAGGCCATCAAGGCCCAAAACCTCATCATCGAAGAACAAAAAGGGCAGATCCTCCAGCTTCAGCGGCAGCTTGAGACGAAGAGCCAAGTCCAGCCCGAAGCCTCTCACACCCCTCCACCTAAGCAACGAGCTCGTCTCGGTCTTCGGGGTCGACCAGACCTAAGGGATCAGCTGAATGAAAGGCGCACCCGAGCTCGAGAAGAGGGCTCGAGTAACACTCATGCCAGTGCCGACCAGCGCCAGCACCATAAACAAAGGCGGGAGACCAGGGCCGACCCCGAGATGGCTGACTACATCGATCAGCAGATTAAGCTGGCCGTACAGCAGAGCCTGGAGCAGGCCGGCCTCTCTCGAGGTCGGTTAACTACCAAACACGGTGACATCCATGGTACCTCTCCATTTTCTTGGGAAATCAGGGATCATCCCCTCCCTGACAAGTTTAGCGTCCCACGTTTCAATCTTTATGACGGGACGTCGGACCCCGAGGCTCATCTTCGGCACTTTACCCAGAAGATGACGGTATTCAGCGGGGACGGCGACCTTGACTGCAAGGTTTTCTCCTCCAGCTTGGGCGACCTCCCACTTCGGTGGTTCTGTGCACTCCCCGAGGGATCGATTTCGAGCTGGCCACAGCTCCGGAACTCCTTTGTCGAAAAATTTCAAGCCCACCGGGTCATTCCGAAGACTGACGCCGACCTGATCTCAATCAAGATGAGGCCGACCGAGACTCTTACTCAGTTCGCCAAACGATTCTGGACCATCTACAGCGTGATTGAAAATTCCAATGACGACGTAGCCATCACTGCCTTCCAACAAGCTTTGCTTCCGGGCAATGAGCTTCGGCAGAAACTGGTACGTCATCCTGCACCTTCAGTGAAGGCTCTGATGGTCCGGGTGAACCAGTACGTTGAGCAGGAAGAAGACGACATCCGAGCTCGGGAGAGCCATAATCTCTGGCCAGAAAGCCGACCGGAGGGCCGTCCCACGAGAAGAGAGAGGAGGCTTGCTAAGAAAGAGGTGGATCGGAGTAGAGAGCCATCCAGCTCGGCAGTACGCCCTGCCCCCACCTCGGGAGGCAGCGCGAGGCCGAAACCAAGTGGCGCCTCTTATAGAGCCGTCAATACCATCTTCAAAGAGCCTATCTACAAGCTCCTCGGCAAAATCCAGGCCCAGCCCTTCTTCAAGTGGCCCCAGCCAATGAGGGGTGACGTCTCCTCCCGAGATCAGAGCAAGTTCTGTGCCTACCACAAAGATAGAGGACACAGAACCGAGGACTGCTATGCCTTCAAGGCGCACCTTGAAAAGCTCGTGAAAGATGGGCATCTAAGAGACCATGTCAGGGAAGAAGGCAGAGTGAACAACGCTCAGCAACGCCTCCCCGATGACCAAGGCCGCGGTGAGCCTGCAGGGACCATCGACGTCATTCACTTGGCTCCTGCCCCCAGGGGAAGTGACCGAGCCCGTGCCGATGCCAGGAAAGCCCAGCATAGCAAGCATGTGATGACGGCCGAGTTCGGTCCCTCAGCAAAGAAAGCACGTGTGGAGAGGCCAAAAATTTGGTTCTCTGATAAAGACTTGGCCGGGGTCCAGCTACCCCACAATGATCCTCTTCTTCTGACTATGAGGTTACACAACTTCGATGTCAAAAGGATCCTAGTGGACCCTGGAAGCTCCTCGGAAATCCTCTACTTGGACTGCTTCAGGAGGATGGGCCTGAAAGAGGAGGACCTGCAGGAAGCCCGCACCCCCCTGGTGGGTTTCAGCTCCAAGACGGTGTATCCCAAAGGGAAAATTTCCCTCAAGGTCGAGGTCGGAGGAGCTTCCACAAAGGTAGACTTCCTGGTGGTGGATGCACAATCTCCATACAATGCCATCATGGGGAGAACCTGGCTCCATAACCTTGAGGCCGTTCCCTCGACCCATCACCAGAAGCTCAAGTTTCCTTTACAGAACAAGGATGGGAGTTTCGAAGTTATCATAGTCCGCGGCGACCAAGACATGGCCAAAGAATGCCTCTTGGCCGTGGTCCCCGGAGATACGCAGCCACAGCAAGTCCACATGACCGAGCTGGAAGCTGAGCTCGACGCTGTGGGACGAACTCCCGAACAGAAGAGTATCGAAGACCTCACCCAGGTCGGGATCGATACCAGCGATCCAGAGAGGTTCTTCCTGCTCGGTAGCCAACTCGCTGACGAGGAGAGGGCCAGGATGCTCGACTTCCTGTTACAAAATAGGGAGGTCTTCGCCTGGACCCCATATGAAATGTCCGGAGTCAGCCCCGAGGTCATAAGCCATAAGCTGAATGTGGATCCCCGACATAAACCTGTTGTCCAAAAGGTTCGCAGGACGGGCGCCCAACAGGCAGAGGCTGTGACCAAGGAGGTCGACAAATTACTGGACGCTGAGGCTATCCGCGAAGTCCAGTACCCTGTGTGGTTGGCCAACACAGTTGTGGTAAAAAAGAAGGATGGCAGCTGGAGGGTCTGTGTAGACTTCACCAACCTCAACAAAGCCTGCCCCAAAGACAGCTTTCCTCTACCGAAGATAGACCAGCTGATCGACGGCACTGCCGGCCACGAGAGGATGAGTTTCCTCGATGCTTACCGAGGTTACCATCAAATTCCAATGCACGAGCCTGATCAAGAAAAAACCGCGTTCATAACACCCAGGGGCACCTACTGCTACAAAGTAATGCCCTTCGGGTTAAAAAACGCCGGTGCCACTTACCAGAGGCTGGTAACCAAGATGTTTCAAGACCAGCTCGGCAGCACGATCGAGGTCTATATTGATGATATGGTCGTTAAGTCTAAGCGGTCACAGGACCACTTGACTGACTTACGTCAAACCTTCTCCATCCTCAAGAAATATCAGCTCAAGTTGAACGCCTCCAAATGTGCATTTGGCGTCGGCTCGGGCAAGTTCCTTGGCAGCCTGGTTACGAGGCGAGGAATCGAGGCTAATCCCGATCAGATCTCGGCACTCAGAGCCCTGCAGAGTCCGAACTCGATAAAACAGGTTCAGAAACTTACCGGGATGGCGGCAGCACTGAACCGCTTCATCAGCCGAGCTTCGGATAAATGCCTTCCCTTCTTTCAGCTCTTGAAAAAGAGCTCCGGGTTCAAGTGGACCCCGGAATGCGAAAGCGCTCTCCAGGAGCTCAAAGTGTACCTTTCCTCCCCTCCTCTGCTTTCCACCCCAGTGCGGGGTGAGATCTTATATCTATATCTGGCAGTTTCGGACCATGCGGTGAGCTCTGTGCTCGTAAGAGAAGATGACAGGCAGCAGAGACCCATCTATTATACAAGCAAAATCTTGCTCGATGCCGAAACGAGATACTTGCCATTGGAAAAGCTCGCGTTAGCACTCGTTAGTGCTTCGCGGAAGCTCTCCCACTACTTCCTGACATATTCTATCGTGGTTGTGACCGAACACCCACTCAAGTCCCTCTTCAGGAGAGCAGACTTTTCAGGACGAGTGTCTAAATGGGCTGTCGAACTCGGGCAATACGATATCCAGTATCAGCCCAGAACGGCCATCAAAGCCCAAGTCCTGGCAGACTTTATTGTGGAATTCACTTCTCCTAGTTCGGCACCAAGTCATCTCGACACCGAACTGGGGGGCGAGGAGGCAACGACTTCGGCAGAGACCGAGCAGGATCGGTCCTGGAAACAGTTCCTCGACTCATCTTGGAAAGTCTTCGTCGATGGGTCCTCCACCTCCAAACGGGCTGGTGCTGGCATAGTCCTTCAATCTCCGGAGGGCCTTGTCATTGAGCAAGCCCTGACTCTTGACTTCAAAGCTTCTAACAATGAAGCCGATTATGAAGCATTAATTGCAGGGCTGGGCAGTGCAAAAACCCTGGGGGCACAACAACTGGTGATTTTCAGCGACTCACAGCTGGTCACGAGCCAACTGAATGGAGATTACCAGGCCCGAGATGACAGGATGGCAGCCTACCTGGCCTACACCAAGCAACGCCTATCTCAGTTCCAAAAGGATGTAGTCAGGCAAATAGGCAGAGACGCCAACTCTCACGCCGATGCTCTAGCAAATCTAGCCTCTGCTGTCGAGGCAGGAAGAAAAAGAACTATCGAAGTGGAAGCACTGGACATACCGAGCATACAACTTCAACCGCCTCGACAGATTTTGTGCACTGACCTCGGTCCAAGCTGGATGGATGAACTTATCTCCTACCTCAAGAATGACCAGCTACCCGAGGACAAGAGCCAAGCCCACAAAATCAGGCTCAAGGCAGCCCGATTTTGGCTCTCTCCAGACGATAAACTCTACAAGAAATCCTACAATGGCCCTTACCTCCGGTGCGTTCATCCGAGCAAAGTCGAAGACTTCCTTTATGAAATCCATGAAGGGATCTGCGGCAGCCACATCGGAGGTCGGTCACTCGCCTACCGAGCTATCAGCCAGGGGTACTGGTGGCCCTATATGCAGAAGGATGCACAGGTCTATGCCAGGAAATGTGAGAAGTGCCAGAAGTTCTCGCACTCTCTCCATCAGCCAGCACATGACCTGAGCCCCCTTTCCAGCCCCTGGCCCTTCGCCCAATGGGGACTGGACCTCGTCGGACCCCTCCACCGAGCTCCAGGGAACAAAAGATGGTTGATCGTAGCAACTGACTACTTCACCAAGTGGATAGAAGCCGAAGCACTCTCCTCCATCACTGAGAAGGACACCAAAAACTTCGTGTGGAGAAGTATTGTAACTAGATTCGGAGTACCTCGAACCTTGGTCACGGACAACGGGACCCAGTTCGACTCCAATTTCTTCAGAAGCTTCTGTCAAGACCTTGGCATCAGGAACTACTACTCTACCCCGGCCTACCCCCAGAGCAATGGGCAGGCTGAAATTTCGAACAAGGTGGTGCTTGACGGACTCAAAAAGAGACTAGATCGAGCCAAAGGGAGATGGGTAGAGGAACTTCCAAGTGTCCTATGGGCATATAGGACTACCCCGAGGCGCTCGACCTCGGAAACTCCTTTCTCCCTAGCCTACGGAATGGAAGCTGTAATTCCACTTGAGGTCGGCCTCCCCACCCTCAGGTCGGAACTGTTCGACCGAGGCCAGAATGATGCAAACCTCGCCACAGAACTCGACTTGGCGGAGGAGCGAAGGGATGCCGCAGCCATCCGTCTCGCTTCCTACCAGCGACAGTTGGCTAGAGGGTATAATCAAAGGGTCAGAGAGCGAAAGTTCTCCCCTGGAGAGTTGGTCTTGAAAAAGACTCTTCCAGCAGACAGGAATCCCAGCGAAGGAAAGTTTGCACCGAACTGGCATGGACCGTTTAAGGTGACTTCGGTTGCTGGGCAGTCTGCATATAGGCTTGAGGACATGGAGGGCAGAGAGCTGCCACGCCCATGGAATGCCACCCACCTCAAGAAATTCTATTTTTGATGTAATCAGAGTTGGGAAGTTAATAAACTGTTTCTTTTTATAGAATACGTTTACAAGCTGTCCCCTATTCTCGAAAAAATGTCCAAGTTATGGAACTCGGCATATATCTACAGCTCGGTTACGGAACCGACTTGAATTCTTTGTTCGGTTATCTTAGTTTACTTTGGCATGGTCAATGGACCAGTCGAGTTCTGACTATAAACCGGACTTAGCTTTGGTCATAGGACCAAGCGCCCTCAGTTTTACCGAGATTGATGCTCGTTATGGTTGCAAAATCAATACAGCACCTCGGGTTACAACTACTACAAGTTCGGCTTATACCGAACTCATTTACTTTTGTCTTATTTCCTATTATTTATTCTGGTTGTTAAGCCAAACGCATAAAGAAAGGAAAAAGGAGAAGAAAAATTCAAAGTTGGAAGCAAAGCCAATTTCATTTCATGAAATGAGAAAGGTTACAAATTTCCCAACAAAAAGAATTACAAAATTTCCCCCAGTACAGAAAAAATAAAAACAAAATTACATCATATTTTTTCAGACCACAGCCCCCTCGGCGCCATCAGCAGCAGCAGCTTCCATGACTTCGACAGCCACTTGTCCGGCGTCGACCTCCGCGTCGTGTCCGGGGGCACTGTCTTCGGTCTCCCTGGCTGGGGCCTCAGGAGCTTGGTTCGGTGCGGGCTGAGGAGGAGGAAACTGAGGGATCTCTGTATATACAGGGCTGTCCTCGGGGACCCCTGCTGCTCTCAACGAGCTTGTCCATCCCAGCCTCCAGGCCTTCAGGCTGACGCTCTTGACTTGGGCGATGTACTGTTCGGTGGCTTCCGCCACCCCTTCGTCAAAAGCTTTGTCAACCTCAGCCCGTAGCTTGTCGACATCAGCTCGGAGTTCAGCCTCTGCCTCCTCCCACCTTTTTTCAAGTTCGGCCGTTGCCTGAACTTGATTTTCCAGCTCCGCTCTGACCTTATCGAGCTCGTCTCTGAGGCCCAAGACGCTCTTTTCCTGCTCGGCTGCCTTTTGCTTCATTAGGCTGAGCTCGGCCTCGAACTCCAGTTCCCTTTTCTCGGCCCTCTCCGCCCGAGCGGTGCTCTGCTGGGCCTTGTCCGCCGACACCAGCGCCCTTTGCAGGATCTGAAGAAACAAACAAGTGTTAAGCCGACATCAATACCAGAATTACAGAAATCAAAGCAATGCAAAGTTCAAGGGAGAAAATTACCCTGAGGGCGTCGGCCATCTGAGCCACATCCAGCTCCACCTCGCTCCTCTTCATATGTTCTGCCATGTCTCCAGGCAGAGCGCAGGCGTGCGCAAGGGCACTGACAACAGATGTGCCATCACTCAGCCGGCCGTCCGACGACAGCGACTGGCCATCCTCCAGCAGGAAGCTAGGGTTCCAGATCGGAGGGCCGAGCAGCGGCGAGTGCTGAGAGGCAGGGTTGGGCTCGTCCCCCACTGGGTCCGCAACCCTGGGCCTTTTTCCCAGCCGAACTGAATCCCGACGGGATTTGGTGGAGCGCTCGGCCACTGCTGGAGGCTGAGGAGATTGAACTGGGGGAGAGACGACCGTATCCTCCAGGTTCGGAGGGAGAACGGCCCCCGAGGTGGGCGAGTCTCCGAAGATGACTTCGTCGAGACTAATAAGGGTCGCGCGGCGTCGTCCCATCTCGGCCTCTTCGTCCGACTCAGAAGATGGGAGAATCACAAGCTCCTCCTGCCGAACCCCCTCGGGCTCACCCTCCGGCTCACTTTCCTCCTCGGAGTCGGTCTCTGTTGCGGTCTGGACCTGCGACGGACCGGCTTCGGCTGAAGCTCTAGAAGGTGTGGCCTCGGGAGGTACTTGCGCAGGCCCTGCTGCTAGAGCTGTTTGCTCCTCGGCTTCGGCAAGAGTTAGGACTTGCTCCCCCCTGAGGTTCTCGTGCCGTCTTCTTATGAAAGATCGGTACACGGGTTCGTACCCAAGAAGGGCTGAGGCAGATCGGGTCCGGTGACCCTTGTAGCTGTAAATCCTTTTCAACCAGCCGACGTTTCGTCGCCACCCGGAGTTCCTCCTCTGCCGTTTCCTCTCCGTGTGACCTGCACGACAAGCAATTAGGCATCAGTTCGGCAGAGTGAAACTACATCAGAAGTTCAGAAATTGAGATATTTACTCGGTGGTTCTCCGAGACGACCGGGTACGTGGTCCACCCTGGGCTCTCCGGGGGCATACTCCCAGTTCCCGGTGACGTAAAGGCAGTCCTCCCCGGCGTATTTTGTGTTGTCTTCGAGCTCGTTGATTATGGGAATCTCCTTCGGTCGAACTCGCAAATAGTATGCGTCGTCCTTCGGAGATCGACACAGGTTATATACATCCTCAATGTCTTCGACGCCGAGGTTGGTTCCCAATATCCTATTCAGTTCGGCTATACCCATGATTACCTTAAAACCATTGGGCATTAGTTGGCACGGGGTAAGGTTCCACCTCCTGAGGCAAGCTCTCAGGAGGGGATGGACTGGGAATCTCACTCCGCCCTCTATTATGGCTACTAGAGGGAATGGCATCCATCCCTCTACAAGCACCCGTGGTCGGCTTCGGTCACGGTCCCCATCCGCCCTAATCTGGACGTTCTCTGGTATCTGGTATTGTTTCCTGAGCTCGGCTAGGGCGAGCTCTGTGTCTATCCAATGTCTAAAAACCCCCATCTTCCCTAGCCTAGACCGGAATACTGGTGACGGTGACGGAGAAGAAAGATAGTAGACACCCCCAAAAACAGAAAAAGAGCCCAGAGAAGAAAAAAATGTCAGAGGCAGGAGGGAACTCACTAAGACACAGGGCCGGAAAGGATGTAGAGAACAGAGAACTCTAAACTTCAGGAGACGAACGAAAGGGCTTCTCGGACGATGAGGCTCCAGGCAACTCAGGCGAAAGCTCCAAGCACAGTGACAGCGAAAGTGGTCCTCCTTCCAGGACCGGGGTTTTTATACACAGATGGAGATCTCTTCGTATCCCGAAAGGCATGTGCAGACACCGCCTTGAGCACGCCACCCGTCTCCTCGATAAGACGCAATGGCCATCAGGGACCTGACACATGGCGGCGTCACAGCGCCCTCATGATGATATGGTTGGGGCTATTAAAACCGCCTCCAGACAGCCTGGCGCTATTAAAAGCGCCTCGGAAAGCGAAGCGGTACCCCACGCCTGTAAACTGCAGGATCGGTTTCGGAAAGTCCATCCTATCACTCCTAACCCCGTGGTCTCCTTGACCCCCCCGAAGTCAGGAGCAGGGGGCAATTGTGTGGGCTGCTTCGACCGAAACCGATGTTGTATGTAATTCTTTGGTAATAGCGCCAATCAGGGTCTTAACCCCCTTCTCTCCGACATAAGCAGCGTCTCAGCCTTTGTCAAGGTGGGATTGGTCCCGGTAGGAGTACCGACCATGTCCTACCGAACTCGGTCTCACGCTGGCATCCCAGTCCGATCTCGGGTATATCTGACCCCGGCCTCTTCTCCAGTTCGGCCCCTCTGCCGAGGTGAACACCGGGCTTCCAGTTCCCATTATGAGATGGGACGGGTACTTTGTAGGGAGTCCCTGTCAGGTAGGGCGGCCACCGGCCAAGGATAAGGGCTCGTTCTTATCAACAGATCACATCCACATTTATGTGAGGGATTTGAGGGGAGGTTTGATGGGACAAGTATCCTCACCTACCCCCACTAAAGATCCCAGGTGTGGGCTGATAGGACAAGTATCCTTACCTACCTCCACTATGGAACCTTCCACTCTCCTCTATATATGCCTGCATGAAGAGTCATGAACAGGTACATGCAAAATACAGTCCACACTGTTACTCTGCTGAAACATCTCTTCTTCTCCACTTCACCCTAGTTCAGTGACTGCACTAACTCAGGCGTCGGAGTGCCTTTGGCTGATAGCAGCCTCGGGCCCTGACTGCTGTTTTCTCTTCCCTTTCAGGTTTCAGATCAGCAGAGACACTTGTTCAAGCTAAACAACCTCTCTGAAAACCCTCATCATCAGTTAACCCCAAGTCCGTAATAATTAGGCACGCACAATGACAATAACATAGTTGATTTTTTAAACCAATGTGTTTTTATGTGTAATTCATGTGATAGCATGATTCTTTAACTGTTTTAACGAACTTCTTGATTACAATAATATAGTTGATATAGATTTAAATTACATTCACTATGTTCACTTTCTAATAGAGTTTGTGTGGATCTGAACAAAAGAATTTGATGTTACTGCTGATCAGGCTTGTTTACTTTTGCGAATTTCACTAGGTTTACTTTTTAATTGGGCTTCAAGTTCAGGCTTGTTTGCTCTGTGAATTTCATTTTCTTCTTATCCATGTCAAGTATGTTGATGTTGTTCTAACCATTCCCAGTAGAACTTGTTCAAAGTCCCCCACAATGATACTTCACATTTTGAAGATTTTTTCATATATTGAATAAACATTGACATAAGTACTTGGATGAAGCGCAATCTATTATTTTTACTACCTTCTAACGATATTTAAGTGGTGCTTGTATAGTTTACATGTCTTTCTTACCGAATGAAGTTAAAAGTTCCTACTATTCCTTCGCAATTGATAGAAATGTACCCATACATATTGTTTGGTATCGTGATGACTTACGAAACAAAACAGATTTTTCGAGTGTGATTTAGCACAACTTTCCGTGTAGAAAAATCTGTTGACTTAGCTACTTTTGAGTTTTTCTAAGTTCAAAAGCATGCATTTTTGTGCAAAAAAAAAATAAAATAGGATAATGAAAAGCTTGTTGCCTTCCTCTTTTTTTTTTTTTTTTTTTTTTGTTTTTTTTTTTTTTTTTTAGCAATTGCTCCAATCTTGTTTGCTTCTTTTTCTTTCTTTCTTTTCTCACTTGTCTCAATCTTGTTATTTTATAGGGTGTTCTTGTAGGCCGATTGAGTTGTGGGAAAAGCTGCTGGCTAAGATGGACCAATTATCTAAGGCTTGATTTGAAGAGGGGTTTGTTATCAGAATCTGAGGAGAAATGGTCATTGAGCTCCATGCCCGTCCTGGCAATAGGCCCTCCCAATTCAAATTACTTCATTCCTTTATTATTATTATTTTTATCTAGTTTCAATTCAAAGATTTTTCTTGGATTCCTATTGTCTAAATCGAATAGGAATTTCTAATATATTTCTACATGTTCTATCTATAATTTATTTACTGAAATTAACCCCAAGGGGTAGTTCAGTTGGCCTAGGACCACGGTTCGCATCCGGAGGTTACAGGTTCGAAATTGCATTACCACACTAGAGCTACAGGGGAGTGTACCCGGCTTCCCTATGGGCCCGGAGGGATTAGTTCAGCCCAAAGGGTTGGGAACTCTCTGATAGCAAATACATATATATTTACTGGAATTAAATGGTTCCCTTTCTTGTATGCTTGCAAATTGGGCCCACATTGCTGCGAATTGTTGGGGTTGCTTAGCAGAGGGAATGCTCTGTCTAAATAGACAGAGATGCCCGGCAGTGGCAGGCCAACATTAAGCAGACCTGGTGCCCCATTCTAGTGAAGTCTTTGCCCCACCTCAGGTTTCGAAAAATCCTAATAATTTTCTGCTCTCGGTCTCAAAGATCTCCCGAACGAAACCTTGGAACCCTTTCTCCACATGGACAAAGTTGCTATCTCATGCAAACTCACACTACAAAATATTGAAGCAATTGTTAGTTCCCGCAAAACCTACTAGAATGGATACTAGCTACTACCTAAAAAATTGTGAAAAACGATGGCCAATGACTCTAGAGAAACAAGGAAATCTCTCTTAGGATATTCTAACCTCAAATCAAGAGAGAAAATTAACTTCTTGTCTTATCTTTGGGTTGAGAGAAACACTCAATATGTAGCCCCAAATCCGTACATGAGTATTCTAATTAAACTCTAATAAGAATAATACTCATTATCAAACTCTAACATAAAGTCTGGACGGAACTAAGCATCTGCGCCTCGCTCGCTATAGTGAGAGTGCTCTCTGGTTTTATGTTGCCTCTGACAGCTTGTCATGCTTTTTGACCATTACAACAATTCATATGTAACTTGATCATTTTGGTAGTTTGGTTGTATTTTGGTTATATAGCTCAGTTTTGTTACTATTTGGTTTTGTATAATGTTATTGGTCTTTTTTCTTCTTTTAGTTTTTCCTAATATGATGTTTGTGTTAGTGGAGTTTGATTTATAATTTATACATTATTTTTGTGTTTTGCCTTGTTTGCTCTGTGTTATTTATGTTTTGCTATTTTTTTTCCTCAATGATAATCACCCAATACTCCAATTTTTTCCCAAAACATCATGCTTCGGATTTTATTTTATTTCTTGTTAGATCTTTATTTTTTTAATTATTATTTTTCTTTCTCGTTAGATTTTCTTGAATCTCAATATGATATTTACCATTATATTGGTCTCATTTGGATTCATATTATAGAGGAACTTTTAGGAGCTTAAAAGGAAACAATAAAGAGGCATTATTTTGCTATGATAATGATTTTACTTCTTCGTAATTCTCATAGTTTCTTTATTATTGTTGTAGTGTGGTTGTTAATTTAATTTACATCTAAAAGACTAATCTCTTGAGGAAATGATTGTTGTAGTTCGAAGTCTTTTGTAGGAATTGAGTGTCAGGGGCGGGATATGATTTCTTTATACTTAGTCTGCCAAAAAAATAAAAATAAAAAACAATGTCTTTAAACCATGCAATAAGTGGATATCATGGTAGTTGGCATTGATTTTGACCTTTGCAATTTTTAATTGACTATCGTTTGCCCCATTCAAATGAAAACCCTAGGTCTGCCATTGATGCTCGGTAACATACTATGAGCTTGTATTGGACTAGCATTGGAAGAAAAAAGATTTTGGAGGCCAAATAAGATGGAACCATTAGGGTTTTTTTTTTTTTTTTTTTTTTTTTTTTTAAAGAAATGAAACCAATGAATGTTGTTAGAATGTTGTAACAGGTGAATTGGTATGTATGGATTTTCAAATATTGCAGTTGTATATTTAAGCTTACGACATGATATTAATTTCAAATTTATATCTCGTGCACTGTTTGATGATTGCTTCATATGAATGTGAATGCTGCACGTTAAATGTTGCAATTTTTTTCATTTCTTGGTGACAATTTTTCTTTTTTTTTTTTAGGAATTTAAGGGGAAAAACTCCATGTAACCCCATAATATCGATGAGGACATAGTAGGACCTTGGACACGGGGAAGGAAACCCATTTATTAGATTCAACCCTTTTCGTAATCATGGATCTCTAGCTCCCCAACTGATCCTCCACCATTCTTCCAAAACGACCATCTTTAAGCTTTTATTACTAGCCACTGTACCTGCTGCCATTCACCGGAGATTTGTTCGATTTCATGTATTCTGGGGCGCTAGATGTGGTTTCGGCGAAAATGGTCGGTATCGACCATTTCTGTCCGTCCAGAACAATTTAAGTGAAAGGCAATAGCTTTTGTCTTCAAAGAAATTGGTCGCTATCGACCATTTATGTCGGTACAAAACAACTTTGGTCGATATCGACCATTTCTATAAGTACAAAACAATTTAACTTCGAAGGCAGTAGTTTTTATCTTCCGTAAAAATGGTTGATACCGACAAACTTTATGGTTAATATTGAACATATCGGAAAATGAAAAAAGAAAAAGAAAAAAGCCACAAGAGGACTCCTACCGTGCTCAACTAGGGATGGCATTTTTAACCCGCTCCGCTCCAACCTGGAGTGCCCGCCCCGCCCCGTACTGGTTTTCGGGGCGGAGACAGGGCAAAAAAACATACCCCGAAAACGCCCCGCCCCGCCCCGCCCTGCCTTGCCTTGTAATCCGCCGGACATTCCCCAACAAAAGAAGAAAACGAAAAACAGTTGCAAACGCACACAATGGCTTCCCAGAGTCATATATATATATATATATAGGGGGATATTCATATGCATCCATCCCTCACCATTTTTGGTGAGGGACACCCCTTTTGGGGAAGGTTTGAAGTACAAAAGTGTTTTTGTACCTTACATAAAGTACACTTTTGTACTTCAAACTTCCCCAAAAGGGGTGTCCCTCACCAAAAATGGTGAGGGATGGATGCATAGGAAGACCCCCCATATATATATATAGAGTTATTTCCGCGTGCCCTAACCCTAACATCAACCAGATGTTTCTACCGAAGGAAAAAAAAAATCAGAGGGGAGCGAAGGCTGGTGCTGCGGTGGTGGTGGAGGAGGAGGGGTTCTAGAAACGGCTCTGAGCATGTGGATAGAAACTTAGTGCCGAGTGTGGAGATCTATGATGCCCTTTTGATCATTCATCATAAAAAAAAATAGTTTTCAATCTGAAATCATGAGTTGTTCGGCCCTCTCTCTTTTCTATCCCACCCTCAATCGCTCTCTCTCCTAAGATTTGGCAATTGATTCGGAGCCGTCCGATCGATAACATCTCATCTAGGGTTTTGAGCTCTCTCACTCGTCCTCTCTCCTCCTTCGCTTCTTCCGGCAGTACGATCCCAGCCACACTCTTCCCTGGCGACGGAATCGGACCCGAGATTGCAGAATTTGTAAAACAGGTCCCATCTCTCTCTCTCTCTCTCTCTGCTTTTATCTCGTTATTCTTTTGAATTGTTGTTGGGTGATTCTTCCATCGTGTTTGGATTGATTAGGGTTTTTGAGAAGGGGCGTGATAAATCACAAGTTGTGGATTAGGGGATGGATAAGTTTGCCTAGAGAGAGAGAGATTTGTAATGGGTGCGTTTGGATGTGCCCCAGATCGTAATCGATCGGTTTGTATGTTTGAACAGTGCAAAAAATGGATGACTTTTCTGCCTCTCAGCATTATCAGCTTCGGTTGCTGATATCGATTTCAGGGAGAAGCAAAGTATGATGGATTCATGATTCTTTCTTCTTTTTATTTTTTTTTGCTTTTATTTTCTTATTTTTATTTTTCTGCCAGTCAGTTGCACCACATCGGGGCGGGCCCCGCGGGGCATGTCGGGGCAGGGACAGGGTATTTAACATACCCCGAATTGCAGGGCAGGGACGGGGCGTATCCCATGAGGTGCGGGGCGGGGACGGGGCAACCCAATTCTGCCCCCGACCCGCCCGTTGCCATCTCTATGCTCAACGTCCTATTAGGTCCTCATTGATATTATGGGGCGTTTCCCCTTAAATTCCTCTTTTTTTTAAAATGCACTTAGCAGCAAACCGAAAATTGACAAAAAAGTCCGTACAGCTTGGGATTGACCCGTTCGTTGAGTGCTTCACCAATTGAACTACTAGGAGTTGGAATTGGCACTACCAGTTGACTGGGTTTTTTTTTTTTACCGGGTTAGTAAGAAATCTATAGATTTGCAGATTCCTTTTCTTTTACCAAAAGTGATGAATTTGTTTATCTATTTTTTAGGGCACGTTTCTGTATCCGTGGAAAAGGAGAAATTGTCACGACAACAAATTCCATAGAAATGAAAACCTCGGAAAATGATTTCCATAGAATTTAGAAATTCACATTTGGTGCAAAAAAATTTTCCCCGTTGAATTGGTGCTAATGTTGTTTGGTGCGGTTGTGGATTCCTTATAGAAAAACAAATTTTTTTATTTGGTGAAATAATTTTTTGAAGAAAAATAACATAACATGTATATTATTTATTCAACATCAAATAATAATTTATTTAAAGAAATAAAAAAAGAAAAAATTATAAGGTTTTGGGTTGAGATGGACAAGAGTGAGGAAAAGATGGAGAATTTTTCCGAAGAAATCCATTTTCCATACCTCCTATAGGAAACTCATTTTCACCATTAACAAGGAAAATGTTGTTGAGGCAAGAAATCGTTTCCACAGAATTGTTCCGCACCAAACGCTAGAAAAATGGGTTTTCTGCCGAAGAGTGTTACACAAACATGCCCTAAAGAAAAACATGCCTTCAAGTAAATCTATGTAACTATTTTATGCATAAAAAGAATGATTTTCCACAAAAAGCGATGACTTTGCTCCGTTTGGTGCCCCATCTTTTCGCGGAACTGCTATTCCAAGGCAGACAGTAGAAAAAGAACCCAACTTTAGGGCATGTTTGTGTAGCCCATTTTCATAGAAAACGAGGTAGTTTTATGTGGAAATCCCATTTTTCATGTGTTTGGTGTGATAGTTTTATATAGAATTACTTTTTTGCCACATCATGCTTTTCCTTCCTCACCCTTGGAAACAGACTTTTTGTGCATGGGAAGTCTATTTCCTTCGAAACTGGCCTCTGACTTTCCCCTTTATAAGCTTCTTTTCCTACCCATTTCGCATCCAAAACCCTAGCCCCACTTCTCTCCTCCATCGACGAGAGCTTCCTTGTGGACGGCAGCCATCGCCCCTGCAGGTAAACCCCCCCTCTCCCTCTGTCTCTCTTCTCCGCCGTTTCTTCAACCATGCCCCCAACCTCTCTCTCTCCCTCCCTCTCTCTTCTCCTCCAGTCCAACCTCTTTCTTCCCTGTTGCCAGCCAACCTCTCTCTCTTCCCTGCTGCCAGCCACCACGCGCAGCCACCCCACCCCTCCTGCCACCTCTTTCTTTCCCCTCTCCCTTCTCCACCCTGTCCCAGCAACAACACCCCTCCATCCAGCCACCACCCCACCCTGCCTGGCCACCTCTATCTTGCCCCCCTCTCTTCTCCACCCCGTCCCAACAACAACACCCCTGCATCCAGCCACCACGCCCCGCCACCCCACCCTGTCTAGTCACCTCTCCCCCCTCACTCTCTCCCACCATGTCCCAGCAGGCGTGTCCCTCTATCTTCTCCACTCTATCCCAGCAGCCCCCCCTTTCCCTCTCTTCTCCACTTTTTCCCAGCAGCCAGTGGCTCCCTTGCAACCACGACCACGCCCATCTTTTTTTTTAATAATCTATTATTTGATTAATTAAATATTATTTTTGCGATGGTTATTGTATCTGTGATTTGATATTTATTAGTATTGTAGTGTTGTTTAATCTCAATGTGCTTATCATCCTGTTATGCTTTTAGTTTGATGGATTTATAATATTTGTTGCCATTTATTAAGCTTACAAGTTATGGAGAAGTAGATATAGTTTTTACCGTTTGTTATCAATTTTTTATTTGCTTTATGTTTTTTTTTTTAGATTTATTTATTGGTTTTAGGGCTTTGTTTTAGACTTAGGGTCCAGATTTTAGTTTTTGTTAATTGTTACTGTATTGAAAGAGATAGGCTATTGGAATATATAGATTGAAGGTTTTCTCTTGGGGAGCTTTGTTTCTGTATGTCTTGGACTCTTAATTGGAGCATGTTGATTGTGGAGGCTTTGCAAGAGCTTTTATCTTGGTATGGAGCATAAGCCTTGTAGAGGTTTCACAAAACCTTGATCTTTCTATAGAGATTGGCAAGAACCTTGGTGTTGCTACTACATCGGCAAAATACCCAGATTAGGCTTTTGCCAACTTTTAACAACCCTTAATAAAAGTTTGTTAGTGAATCATCATCAACCAACTCATTGCCAATGCTAGAAGATACAAATGTGGTTCTCACTAGTATTCTATTAGTGGATGTGAAGGTTTTGTATTTTCCTTTCCTCGAATTTACTTGTTTATGGAACTTGCTTATTATCCCTTCCTCTTTTATCATTCTTCTAATGAGTTCTTAGGAGTATCAATTTTTTCCCTTCTAATAATGTTTCTGTACCTTTCTGAGTCAATAGATTGAACATGAAAAATTTTCCAATCTTTTCTAATTGTGAATTTTCCTAATAGATTTGCATGTGGCATAGCTTGGGAAAAGCTAATGATGGATTGAAAATTTGTTAAACCCATACTTGAAAATGTATTTGGCTTTTTGTAAACTCTAAAGAAGGCCCTTGGTTTGACTGTGTAACATGTGATTGTTAGTTTCTTTTTTTTTTTTTTTTTGGATAAATGATAGAAGTACCCTTTATATGACTTTTCTTTGGAATCGAGTTCCAAGCCCTCTTTGCGCTCACGAGAAAACCCTAGCCGCTTCTTCTCTGTTCATCTCTCTTTGTAGATGCCATTCTCACCGTCACCGGCGCTCATCCCTCTGATTTTTCACGTTTCGGTTGGGATCCACTATGGGGTGGGACTCGACTGTGTCATGGGATTCAGATTTTATTTTTTTAGGATCACAGGTTGGATCTACCGAATCTAAAGAGGGGAAAAAAGTTCTTTTTGGATGCTTTCTTTCAATCTCTCTTTCTGTCTATCTCCATCTCTCATTTGTATGCATCTACTCCCTTGTTTGAATTTTTTTTTTTCTGTTAATTTATTATTATCACTGTTGTTGGCATCTGAATCCACCCAAATCCATAAGCGTATCATTTTTTCATAAAAAAATAGGAATAGCTTGAATTTTTTTTCTTCTGATAACACCTTCTTGGGATCACATCTATCGAATCCATTCTCTGTTCACGTGTATTGATACTATCCATGCTCTTTTCATGCTCTCTTCTACAAAAAATAAAAATAAAAAAAATAAAAAAAACACCCCAAGTGTACACAATTTAGAAATTGTGAATATAGTGAAAGTGCCCATTGCGAAGGTGAAACGGAGCCTGGTAGCATTGCAGTGAACAAAATAATTCTATATTTATTGTGCCTTAAACAGCCCAATTACTGATTTCTTCATTACTTCCTATAGATGAGAAAAATGATATCTAAAGACAACATCATCTACAAGAAGTGCTTTCGTGAGATAGTACACAAGATTTTGAAAGCTCATGAAGATGAAAATGGTCATTTCATTAAAAAATGTTTTTTTTTTTTTGTTTTGAATATTTTGATTGACAGGAGTGAGAATGGTACTGAAATGTATGAATGACTCTTCAATGAAGAGATACGTTACAGTCAAAAGCATATCTGATAACAAGGCATCCGAACTTGATCAATTGTTTTATAACCATGGAGCATCAAGGGTCAGCAAACAAGAAAAAATCTATATGAAGCGAACAATGAAAAGGAAGGCTGACATCAATCTTAATGCGAATCATGAGATTAGTTTGATTCTTATCTATTTTTTTATACCGGTAATTGCTTTTACCAATTTTTTATAGTGTTCAAAATAGTTGAGTGTTACTTGATTAATTTTCTCTAGACTCGGCTGTGTAATTAGTTGTTACTGCTTTTCGTTTTAACCATGGAATGACCATAGTATGATGTTGATTTTACCTATTTTCTGCATTGGTGTTGTTCCAAGTTAGTTCTGTAGATAGGTTTACGTATCGGCAAGCCACTAATATTGGGATCATTTTGATTGATTGAAATACATGTTAAAAGCATTAAATTGTTCTATTTTTTTTATTATAATGAATTTCATTCTAACTAAGAAAATAAAATAAAAAAAAATTTATATTATTTCAATTTCACTTAAAAAAGATTTAGTTTTAACATTAATAATACCATGTATTCACACTTAGTGGTGCCGTATCTGGAGTGTTGCATTTACACAAGAAAGGCCTAGTATATACAAATTTAAATCCTTCACATATTCTTATAGTTGATGACGAAGATGAAGAATTCTCCATGATCAAAAAATTATCGAGTTTGGACACATGCAAACAAATTGTTTTTTTGAGCAACAATGTTATAAGTGGAAATCGAGGGTGGAGTGCAGCTGAGATTATTGAGGGAAGTAAAGGCCTAATCCCTGTAATAGATTTCATCAGTATTGGATGTATTTTTTTGCATCTTTGGAGGAAAATACACATTTGGTCATAATATAAATGTGTTACTAGAAACCTAAGAATTATATACGGTGGATTGTTTTCATGAAGCTCGTGATGTAATTTCTAATTTGATCGAATATGATCCAAATTTGAGGTAGTGTGATATTCTTTTCTTTATAGTGGTGATTTTATTTTAATATTTAATATAATAATGGTGTTACTGATGAAAGTAAAAAAAAAAAAATGCTTATTGCAAGTTGCCGTTGGTGAATGACATACATTCTCACCCAATAGTTTTGGATGTACCAAAACAAGTAAAGTTCGTTCGCTAAGTGGCTAGGATTACGATCCAGTCGTACATATATTACCACTCAACCTAATTGGGTTCCGACTAATGTGATTAGACACGAATGGTCCCGAAAAATTTTTACCATTACGCTTTTTCTCAACCTCTTCCTTAAAAAGCTAAACACTATTCTAAATCCGATTTCTTCTATCTACTCAGACTTTTTAGCTCATGTTGAAGAGGTTTTAGGAAATGTGACGGTTTGTGTATTAGATACATATTTTATTTTAATAATATTTATTCAGATTTATATTGTGCTAATTTTTAATGGTATATTGATACTTATTTTTTATCGTAGGTGGATATTGGAAAGACTAAAAATGAAATTTATAAATATTTTATAACAGCTTTTTCTAGACTATTTATATAAGCATACTTGATAGTTCAAAGATTATGTAAGAATGAAGATAGATTTTAAAAATATTTTACAGATCGAATACAATGACGGCCGGTGGTACTGAATCAAGCTGTAATGATAAATATCACAAATCTAATTTAGCTTATCTAGATAAGATTCTCTTTATTCATTTATCATTGCCATTTTCTTTTTGAAATAAGTAGTGGGCTTTATATTATATTCGAATTATGGTTTATAATAATCTCCTACTCCTTATTTAGAAAAAAAAGGGGTAATAATAAATAAATAGAGAGAATTTTTTCTGGATAAGTTAAATTTGATTTGTGATATTTGTCGTTGCAACTTGCTTCAGTACCACTGGTAGTAATGGTATTGGATTTGTAAAATATTCTTGGAATTTATCTTCATTCTTGCATAATCTTTGAACTATCAAGTATGCTTCTATGAATAGTTTGGGAAAAGCTGTTGTGAAATATTTGTAGATTTCATTTGGAGTCTTTCCAATTTCTGTTTGCGATAAAAAATAAGTATTAATATACCAATAAAAAAGTACAATATAAATATAAATAGATATTCTTAAAATAAAATATGTATCTAATACACTAACCGTCACATTACCTGGAACATCTTCAACATGAGCTGAAGTATTTCTGAAAAGTCTGAGTAGATCGAAGAAATGAATAGTGTGGAGCTTTTTGAGGAAGAGGTTGAGGAAACGCGTAATGGTAGAAATTTGTTCGGAGTCTGGAAGACCATTTGTATCCAAACACATTAGGTGGAACCCAATTATGTTGAGTGGTAATATATACAATTGGAGTGTGATCTTAGCCACTAAGCAACATTTTAAAGGAATTTTGCTCGTTTTGGCACATCCCAAAATATTGGGTGAGAAGATATGTCCTTCACCAACTGCTGCTTGCAATAAGCATTTTTTTTACTTTCATTAGTAACACCATTATTATATAAAATATTAAAATGAAATCACCACCACAAAGAAAAGAATATTACATTACTTCAAATTTGGATCAATCAAATTGGAAATTAGATCATTAGCTTTACAAAAACAATCTATTGTATATAAATTCTTTGGTTGCTTTTGTTTAATGCGTCTTTCTAGCATCTCCACATTTTTATTTTGATCAAATGCGTGTTCCAGAGATACAAAAAAAAAAAAAAAAAAACAGAATACATTTAATACTGAAGGAATCAATTGCAGTGGTTAGGCTTTTACTCCCCTCAATAATCTCAGCTGCACTCCACCCTTGATTTCCACTTATAACTTGCCCAAAGAAATAATTTGTTTGCTTAACTTGATATTTTTGGGATCATAGAGAAATTTTCATCTTCGTCCTCAATTATAAGAATATGTGAAGGATTTAGATTTATATGTACTAGGCCTTTCTTGTGTAAATGCGATAATCCAGCTACGGCACCACTGCAACAAAACAAAAAGTGTGAATACATGGTATGATTAATGTTAAAACTAAATCTTTTGTAAATGAAATTGGAATACTAATTTTTTTCTTTTTTTATTTTATTTTATTAGTAGTAAGAATGAATTATTATATTAAAAGATGATAGAATAATTTAATGTTGTAAATATGTATTTTAAATCAATCAAAATGTTCCTATTAGCAATCATAGTGGCTTGCCGGTTCGTAAACCTGTCTACATAACTAAATTGGAGAAGGTAAATTGACATTTATTCACAGAACTAGTATTGTATGTGTGCTCACCTAATGCGCAAAAATAGGTAAAATCATCATCATACTATGGCCATTTCATGGTTAAAACGAAAAGCGGTAACAACTAATTGCACAACTAAGTCCAGAGAAAATTAATCAAGTGACACTTAAACTCTTTTGAACTCCCCCATTTACACTTAGGTTCCTTAATTGGTCCATAATAATGTAGTGCAATTATTGGTATAAAAAAATTGTTAAGAGCAATTATCGGTATAAAAAAATAGATAAGAATCGAACTAACCTTATGATTCGCATTAAGATTGATGTCGGCCTTTCTTACCATTGTTCGCTCTATAAGGATTTTTTCTTGTTTTTGTGCATTTCAATGAGTTGTTGTAGCCTGAAATCGCATCTTTCCAATGCTGACCCTTGATGCTCTATGGTTATAAAACAGTTGATCAAGTTCGGATGTCTTGTAATCATCATGCTTGATTTTGATCTTGAAAGTTCTCCATGTTTTGATATGCATTTGACTGCAACATGTATCTCTTCATTGAACAGTCATTCGTACGTTTCAGTACCATTCTCACTCTTGTCAATCAAAATATTTGAAACAAAAAGAACATTTTTAGTGAAATGACCATTTTCATCTCCATGAGCGCTTTCAAAATCTTGTGTACTATCTCACGAAAGCACTTCTTGTAGATGATGTTGTCTATAGATATCATTTTTCTCATCTGGAGGAAGCAATGAAGAAATCATTAAGTGAGTTGTTTAAGGCACAATAAATATAGGAGATCATAAATAAAACAAGTTAAAGGAGTTTTTTTTTTCAATAAATTCAACTCAGTGTAGTAGTTGTTCTATCAATCAGTGGCGGACCTAGGATTTCCATTCGAGTGGGGCGAATGATGGTCAATTGAAATGTCTCAAATTTGCCTAATTCTCAATCTACACTAATAATGGTAACAATAATAACCTTTTCTATGTAGTCTACTCTAGTAAAGAGCACAACAAATATACCAACATACCAAGGAGCAGCAACGAAAATAACCCATAAAAAAGAATCTTTCATCAAGACAACAATGTTGCAATTTAGCCATAAGTGATCAACACAAATTGAAAAATTGCAAGTCACAAAACAAAGCACCAAAAAAAAAAAAAAAATGCAATAGAACTTAGAAGAAATGCATGCCAACATGAAATTGTGTCCACATCACCATCATTTTTATTTACATAATTTTAGTGAAAAAAAGCTTGGCAAAAACATCTGTTACAATAAAGTGATGCGAGAATCTGTAATTGAAAGAAAAAAAAATTCTTTTTGAATGGTTTTAATTAGGTTCAGATTTTTAATTTGGTTCTTGTTTCGAGCATCAATTTAGATTTACCAAAAAAAACTTCTTCAAAGAGAGATTAGGATATAGGTATTTAGGGATTTAAGGAAAGGGGATAAGAGTGGTTGTTAGGTGTTAAGAATTAGAAATGGGGATTGAGATTTGCGGTTTGGGTTAGGGATTTAGGAAAAGGGAAGGCGACTATGTGTGTGCGAGAGATGGATTGAGAGGCGAGAGAGACTGGATGTGATGCAGAGAGAGAAAGAAGAGAGAGAGGGGGGGGGTGGGGGGTGGAAACAAAGGAATAGATATGCATATGTAAGAGCCTGAGGGATGGGAAAAGGCATTTCTTAGAGTGTGATTTCTGAGTGGGAGAAGAAGAATCTTGAGTTTGAGGATGGGGACATGGGGCGAAGTGTTTTGAGCAATGGGTGCATTGGCCAGACGTCTTATAGCCCTCTATGGGCTTGTTCCGAATTTAGGTTGGGCGGATTCACCCACTGGCTAATGTGTAGGTCTGCCCCTGCACTTATAGGCAATCTATGAGAGGTTTGATAGGGCTCGTAGTGGGAAAATTGATGCTCCTGAGCTACGAGAGGCTCTTTTAAGTCTCTGACTTGCAATTTCTCCTGTTTCCCTGTGGATTGCTTGTCTCCAAGTATGATAGGAGTCGCGATAAATATAAAGCAAGTATGATAATTTCATCGAGCAAGTTTAATAAAAATCCAGAATTAATTTCCTTGTCTTGAAAGTAAGGCTCATGTGAGTCATTCAATAATCATACAGGATGGGTTGTATCTAGCCCTTCATAGGTGCTGCCTCATTGTTAAGATACCCAACTTGCATATTTTCAAATAATGGTACCCAAGTTGCATGTACAGTTTGGATGGTGGAACTCCTGAGTTCTCTAAACAGAACTATTCAGAACCTTCGGCTCAGAAAACTTTCGATTCTTCCTCCTAGTTTTAACTTTGAAGGGCCTTTGTTGAACCAAGCAAACTCAGGTCTAGGACTTTCAATTATTGAAACTTGATTTCTTAGGGGTTTAATGTGGTTAGCCTGTTTGGCCACAGATAAATCTCTTGAAAAAGTCATGGCTTATAGATTTTGTTCCTAAATTTTGTCATTGACCTCTTTATCTTTCTGGCCCTTTGCAGGTGCTGCCTCATTGTTAAGGTGAGTGAGGATTCTTTTGATGTCCAAAAATTATTCAAATCTCTTGGATTTGGCTGGCTAATTCCTAAATTCCAATAAGCTGAATGTTTGTTTCATTTTCACTTCCTACCTGAGTAGAACCTTACTGAGATTTGCTCAAATTGATGATAAAGAGCAAATTGGAGGGACAAGTTTTATTTTTTTATTACATTGTATTCAAAATTATATGATCTCATTTTAGGCTTGAGTTTCAAGGTCTAGTGGTTTAACTCTCTTTGTTTAGAATTTCTGTTTAAATTTCTACTGCTTATGAAGGAGATTTTCAGGCTTTGATAAAAGAGGAAGAACACACCCAAGTATCAGACTCATCCACTAGATATGTTGAAGATGCCATAGCCAAATGGAGCAATTGTTTCAAAAGGCACCAAGTGACAACAACAGACTTGGACAACATTGCTTCAGTAATTTCAAAAATCAAAAGCTCACGCTTGAATTTTAGTCTGTCCTTAAAGAGATAACTATAGGGGTTTGTGTTGCTTTTTTTGTACCTTATTCCAACAGAAACCTGATATTGATAAACCTAAGAATGAAGGATGGGCAACAAATGCATGTTTCTATTGTGGGATGAGTGAATGTAGCAGCTTCCAATCTCATTGTAACCATAACAGAAACAAGCCCCAACATAGATTTCATTTCAAGAATCTATTATGTAGCATGCATGCTATTACTGATTCTTCCTTTAATCTTTATTTTTGCTAATTGAAATCAAGGAATTGCCCAAATGCTATTCGATAGGGAAGTTGTATTTAAGTGTTTTTTCTTTTAAATGGTGACTATATGTTACTTAAAAAGGCTATATAGTATAAGAGAGCTATACTGGTCACAAAGAGCCCCCACCAAAAAACAAAGGGGAAGCTTCTAAATAAAAAAAGAGCCGGAGCCCCAAATGGTAAAACAAATGAAAAGGACACCACAGCTTAAGGAGGGATAAAAATTATCAAAGAAGGCTTAATAAGTCCGTCTTTGGCAAGTAGGTCCGCCTTTGCATTGGCTGATCTCATACTGTGACGGAAGAACACATTCAAATGTCCCGACAATTGAAGCGCCTCTTCTATAATGTCTGCAAGGTACCGACTACAAGGAGACGCTGAGGTAGTAGACGGGACGCTTCTCGCAGACATATGTTCAATGCTAGGAGTTCCTCTTTGTTACAGAATTATGTTCCCATCTTCATTGTGGATAAGACCACGAACACCTGCCATGCCCAGATTCCCAGTAGTGCTCCCATCAAAATTAAGCTTCAAAGCTCCATGTGGAGGTGCGTTCCATCTTGGATAGATGCGCCTCAAAATAAGGCGAGAAAGGGCCACTACATCCCAGTTGAAAAGAATTTGTTCAGGGGCGTGGAAGGCTCAATTCCAAAGCCAAGGAGGAGAGGTCCAAGAAGAGGATGGTCAGAGAGCTACAGAACCCGAAGAGTTCCATAAATTATGAAAAGGGCACAGGAAGATCAGCAGTTGGATAGGGTTCCGATCAGACTATTCAGAGTTCTAAGGTGCAAGGAAAAGGACGTTGATGAAGATTGTATCATGGAATGTTAGGGGCCTCGGCAGTTCGAAGCGAAGAGCTGTTGTAGTGCTAATTCAGGAGTCTAAAATCAACTCAGGAGAGGAGAGGGTGGTGAAAGACATTTGGGGAGGAAAAACAATAAATTGGGTTATTCTGAAGGCTACAGGTTCCTCTGGGGGATTTTTTCTCTTATGGGATACCCGTAAGGTCAGCTCTAAGGATCAATGGGTGGGTGCCTTTTCTGTCTCCATTGTCTTTGAAGATTTGGAAAATAATAAAGACCGTATGATATCGGCTGTCTATGGCCCGAATGTTAACCAAAGAAGGACCGATTTCTAGAGTGAGTTAGATTCAATCAGAGCTAGATGGAATGGCCCATGGTGTATTGGGGGAGATTTCAATAATATTAGATTTCCAAAAAAGACTGGGCGGATGTTGGATATCATTAGAGATAACTGTTTTTTCAGATTGGATATCATCAGAGATGAATATTTTTTTTTCAGAAGAGTCTGCTTGATTTGCAGCTAATAGGGGGCTTCTTTCACATGGTCTAACCATCAGGTGTCGCCTATTTTGTCTCGGTTGGATAGGTTTTTTTTCTTTTTTTTTTTTTTTAAATGGATAGGTTTTTTATTTCAGGGGATTGGGCTGACATATATCCTCATACGATTCAGGTGGCGCTTTCTAAACCTACTTTTGACAAAGGAGTTAAGAATTAAGATGATGTGATTGTCTTGTGTGTTTTAAGTATTTTCATATGCTTGTGTATTTGTGTGTTCCAACCTTACCAACTGGATTTCAGTTATGCGTTCCAACTATGTTAATGTGGAAAAAGTTTGGTAAAGTCAAAAGTTTAGCCCCACCCAAACGAAAATTCTACGTCTGCCACTGCTTAGCTTGTGTTTTCCAACCTTACCAACTAGATTTCGGTCATGCGTTCCAACTAAATTAATGTGGAATAGAGAGAGGGAACGAAGAAGAGAAGGAAAACAGGAAGAAAAGCGAGGGAAGAAAAGGAGAACATATGCAAATGTAGGTACTCTTTATGTTGTTAATTCTGTGCTTGCAATTTGATGTACAAAATGTTCATATGAAAGTGCTTCATGTTGTTTAATTTGATCGACACAGTTTGCATATATATGGCTCGACCAATTTGACCCCATTGACTGTATGCACTAGTTGGGCTAGAAATCTATGTTTGTTCCACAGTATGATGATTGTCATGAGAATTCAATACATGTGAGGATTAATTACCATTAAATTTTAATTATCATAGTAAAGTTTACTTGATGCATTGCTATTAAACTTGGAGGACTGACAAAGGGGTTAAGAATTAAGATGATGTGATTGTCTTGTGTGTTTTATGTATTTTCACATGCTTGTGTATTTGTGTGTTCCAACCTTACCAACTAGATTTCAGTTATGCGTTCCAACTAAGTTCATGTGGAAAAAGTCTAATAAAGTCAAAAGTTTAGCCCCACCCAAACGAAAATTCTAAGTCTGCCACTGCTTAGCTTGTGTGTTCCAACCTTACCAACTGGATTTCAGTTATGCGTACCAACTAAGTTAATGTGGAAAAAGTCTGGTAATGTCAAAAGTTTAGCCCCACCCAAACGAAAATTCTAGGTTCGCCACTGCTTAGCTTGTGTGTTCCAACCTTACCAATTGGATTTTAGTTATGCGTTCCAACTAGGTTAATGTGGAAAAAGTCTGGTAAAGTCAAAAGTTTAGCCCCATCCAAACGAAAATTCTAGGTCCGCCACTGGTAAGCGCCTTTGGCAATATAGTGAACAAGATGGGGGATGGGGGATTGCCTTACGCAAACCTCTAGAAACTTTAAAAAGTGGGGATGGAGATCCATTGACCAACACGGAGAAAGAAGAAGTAATACACTCCCGCATCCACTGTCTTTATAAATCACCAAACCCAAACCTGCCCAACATATAATCCACGAAGTCCCACTCCACATGATCATAAGAGTTTTCCAAGTCAATTTTCAATATCGCACCTTCCTTGCGAGCTCTCCTCCTAGAATCAATTAGCTCATTAGCTATGAACACCATCCAATATCTGCCTGCTTCCTATGAAAGCTCCTTGGAAAGAACCAATGATACTATAGGAAGAACTACCTTCAGCTGATTTGCTAAGACTTTAGATAACTACTTGTAAACACAGCTGATTTGCTAAGACTTTAGATAACAACTTGTAAACACATCCCACCAAGCTAATAGGCCTGTAATCTCAAACTCCACTGGATTTGGCACTTAGGAATTAGAGTTAGAAAGGTGGCATTTACCTCTTTATTTAATCTACCCCTTTGATGGAACTCCGAGAACATACTAAAAAACATCCTCTAAGATAGGTTTTATCAGCTAATCTGCGCTTCTGCAGGTGAAAGGTTGAAATGCTTTACATTGTGGGCATGCACTAACTAGTTCTTTTCTATTATTACAGGGTGTCATTTTTTTTTAATTATTCTGGTGCTGATATCATATTGGTATATTGCCATTTGTGAGAGGATCAACTATATCATGCATGCAGGTAACTTCAATGCTGTCAGAAGCAAACCCAGGAAATACAGATCAAAGCAATATGTTGAAAAAAGGGATTTGACCTTGACAACACAGAGAACATCAAAACGTGAGACAATGGGATCTGTCAGTTACACATTTTGCGAGAAAGTCTTTGATGAATCATATCTGTGCAAGCATGATTTTGAAAGTCTTAGAACCATTATCTTGTTAAGAAAATTAGGTACTTCATAACATTTGGTTACCTTCCTCCAATTGGATTTGCAGCAGTAAAGAAACACATGCATTTCAATGATTGTAGCATTGTGAATGACAATCTTTACCTGTCCTGGTCATTCATTTTATCGGACTCATCAATTATTAGGCAAATCCCTCTATCAGCTAGGATCAAGACTCCACCTTCCAAAGTTCATTCCTTTGTGATAGGGTCCTTATTAACAGCTGCGTCAGCCCAACTGCCAAGGAAAAAAACTTGATGAACTGAGATTTTGGTGTGCCTGGATCCCCGAGAAGAACATTTATGTCTCCTCTCAACCGATGTTTTCCTTTTGACATTTTTCTCTTCACCTCCAAACATTGCAAGGGCTATTGCAGTTTTGAGGTCTTCATGACCATAGATCGATGGAGATATGGACTTTAGAGTCACTACAAGAAAAGTGACAATTAGCGGCGGTTTATGTAACCGTCACTACATCTAAGTATCAGTCTACATATAGCAGCTGAAAATGTATTATGCCACTATACATAGTACATATAGCAGCAGAAAATGTATTATGCCACTATACATAGTACATATAGCAGCAGAAAATGTGTTATGCCACTATACATAGTAGCAGTAGAAAATGTATTGTGCCACTATATATATACATATAGCAGCAGAAAATGTATTATGCCACTATACATAGTACATATAGCGGCAGAAAATGTATTATGCCACTATACATAGTACATCCATCAACAGAAAAACAGTAGGGAATACATAATACATATAGCAGCAGAAAGTGTATTATGCTACTATACATAATACATATAGCAGCGGAAAATGTATTATGCCACTATACATAATACATATACCAGCAGAAAATGTATTATGTCACTATAAATGTCAAATAAACATAGAAAATACATAATACATATAGCAGCAGAAAATGTATTATGCCACTGTACATAATACTATACCAGCAGAATATATATTATGTCACTATAAATGTCAAATAAATATACATAATACATATTATAAAGCGGCAAAAAATGTGTTCCGCTGCTATACATCCTCGCCCACCAACCAAAAACCTCCATATATCTCTCTTCCTCTCTCTGCTAGGTTTCCAAAAACCTCCATGTATCCCTCTTCTCATCTCTCTCTCTCTCTCCACCTTTTTTCCCCTCTCCGAAACCCTAGCACTGAAAAAGAAGAAATGGCGCCAAAACCCTAGATTCTCCCGTCAACGACCGGATCGACGCGGCCGCCTCCGCCTCCGATCAGTCTCCTCCGTCCGATGCCACCAGCTCCTCCGATCGGTCACTCGGCCGGAGCGTATCCTTCAGCCGGCTCAACGTGCAGGCACCGGAATTCGTCCCCCGATCTTCCAACCGCGGCGATCTGCATCCTCCGCCGCAGGTGGCGATCCCTCCGCCTCCTCCACCGGTGGCGGTGGTGCGTGTCTACCCGATGCCGAATTCTCCGTTCCATCTGCCACCGCCGCAGAGTCACAGCTCGTATCAGTACGTGTGTGGATTCGGAAAGCGAGAGGCGGTACATGTGCCCGCTGATCCGGAGCCACCGCCGCAGAGGAACGGCGTCTCGGAAGATGTGGCGCAGAAGATCATGAATCAGGCGAGTGTCTTCTTCTTGATCTGTTTATATTTTGGGAAATTTTGGTTTGAATTCTGTCTTATTGAAGTTTTTGTTACTGATGGTTTGAAATTTTTTTTTTTGTGTGGTTTGGATGTTCCTAATTGGTCCGTAGATATTGTTCTTCTATGTGGGATTTTTCAGTTGATGCGTCATAAGAAATTCTTTCTTGTATGTATGTAAGTACTTTGTATTTGTTTTTGTTATCTGAAGAACTAGCTTGTGTGGAATTCATTAAGTGATAGTACTGAATCATCATCATTATCTTGATTGAAACCTCATACATCTATCTGGGATCTGTTTTGTGGTTTCAATTTTTCCACTCATGCTATTTATGGTTTGTGGTATCTGTCGCTGTATGATCTAGAGTGCAAATCTAGTTGATTCATTGTTCATCTCTATTGCCCTGTATCTTTCCTTTTTGCTGTACCTTGTGTGGGTGCTTGCAATACTCTTAACTATTCATGCAGGAGCTGTTTGGGTAAGCACTTGCCTGAAAAATCTTAGACCACATCCCTATTTTTTTTTTTACTGTTCTGGGCCCTTCGCAAATCCATCTTATCATGTGCATATCATCCACATGTACTCCGTATTATTTTGTATCTTTGCTTCTCATCACTCAGCTTCATATAATTAACATGTTACTGAATCTGTTGCGATAGCAGTTAAGGGGTTTGCAGTTCACCATCTTTAGGTTTTTGAATCTGTAGTGATAGCAATAAAGGGGTTCACAGTTTGCATCTTTAGTTGTTTGCTGTTACTGTTTTGTCAACACAACTACTTTTGCTAGTAGTAAATGCTTAGATAATGACTCGGGTTTCTTCATTGGCAAAGAACTGGTTTGAAAATGGAATGCTCACGTGATAGGTATATTTGGCTGACTGAGAGCTTATTTGAGTAAGTTGGACACTTGGACTCAACCCTGTTGCTGATTAGTTGTATAAATGTATTACCTGTGTGATAGTAAACTTGAGGATGATGATGTAGAAGTCCCAGCTCTCTGAAGATGGATATCTGCCTATTTAAACGTTCTCTTTCTGTTTGATATTTTAGTTAAGTAGCTCACTAGGTGCTCTTAGATTGATTTTCTTTTCAACCTTTTGGTAAACTATGTGAAAACTTTGAATTCTTTCATAAACACAAGGAATCTTTTGTTCAGATTCAGTTAATGGAATGATTGAAAAAGGCCTGCACATTTACTGTATTACTGTTCAAATGATCAATGGCAATTAGAAACAGCTTAGAAAAAACTAGAGTACTTTTAATGGAGAAGGGTGGAGGAAATATCGATTTTATTCCATGAGATGGGTAAATGCACGGTGTTTTGAAAGTGATGGAGACCAGAACCTAGTAACTGAAGCAAAAGTCTTTCCATTACCCAAAGTGTGTTGGTTTGCAACGTCATTGAGGATTAGAAGTTTACGTGGTTGAAACTAATTGTAAACATAGCATTGTTTGCCTGGGATTGTTTAAAAGATCCATGGCTACATGCTAGGGGACAATTAGTAAGCCACGGTTGCCAATGGTTATGGAGGTTATTTTTTATGAAATGGGATGGTTAGTGAATTGAAAGGAGAGTCAAGAAAGGGAATTAGGCTAGGATTGGAAGTTGGGACTTGGAATGGGCATTGGAGCTAGATTTTGGGAACAACATCATGAACAATCAGTGGCAAAATCTTTTCATTTGAAGACAGTTAATGAAATCAACCACCATGACATTTGGATCAGTTGATCAAGAACCTAGCTACAGTTCTTGATGACTTGCCCATGATAGTTTTGTCGTTGGGGATTTTCACTGGCAAGCTAATATGACTCTAATGGTTAGATTGATGCAAATATTACGTCTGATGCTCTGATAGTGTTGACGTTTAGGTCATCAGTGTCCACAACACAATCCTACCAGGATGGAAGATCTTATCTCTTCACCCACACTCCATGCCAAATATCTAGAAGGAAAGCAATTGTAGAATCTTGTTGGGGGTGTGGCTGGTGTTTAATCCAGGTGAACTGCTTAGAAATCGTGTTCGAGTCTTCTCCAACCCAGGGAGGATGGTGTGTATATGGAGATATTCTCCACTTGAGACTCACCTAAGGCAAAACAGTAGCAATCCCATAAAGGGGACTGTTTTAAACTTGAATTTTCCAAACCCTTGATTGAGATGAGCTTTAGTGAGGTTCCTTAAATGGTTTAAGGTTTTTTAATCATCCCCTACTGTTTAGAATTTGGTTTCCCTTTTCTTTATGTTTCGTAATTAGGACTCTTTATGATCTGTGAATGACTGTGATTAACGTGGTTAAATCTAGGGATGGCATTAGCAGTAAAATATGTTTTATTTGAAATCACATTAAACATGTAGGCTGGTTGGCCATTCGGTTTTTGGGAGAATTATGAGATCTTAAACTTTATTCTATTACAGCTTTCTGGTGAGAGTTTCATGGTGATTTTCTGTGTGAGATTGACTCTTTCAGTCTCACTATGTGAGAGATCTGGGCATGAGGCCTGAAGCATTCTTTTCCCTCCTTTTTTCTACCTTGGACGATTGCTGCAAGTCTTATTTAAAGCTGCTGAAAACTCTGCCTGGTCAGCACTTTGTTGTTAGATCTGGGAGCACTTCCTATGTTGCATAATGCCATACGCCATAAACCTAGTTAGACCATGGGTAAAAGAGCCTAACATTTTTCTGATATTTTGAATTTTTGAGATATTCTTTTAGAATAGTGTCGTAAAAACTCATGATCAATCTTTACAAGTATTAACTGATGCATATTGTTCTCTGGACCGGCCGGCATGCCTTAACGTACTTATTTATTGTACCTTTGTTGTGTGAATGAAAACATGCCAACCATGCCACAATCTGTAACCCTCAAGGGGTTTTTGTCTTTGGGTTACCACAACTTGCTAATGTATCTGTCTATTGAGTTACAACATTGCTACTTTGTTTAAAACTCAATTAATTTTGTTTAGTGATGTACCCCAAGGGATAGCTCAGTTGGCCTAGGACCACGGTTTGCACCCGGAGGTTGTGGGTTCGAAACTGCACTACCACACCGGGGCTACAGGGGAATTTTACCCGGCTTTCTCTCCTGGGCCCGTAGGGATTATTCTGGCCCGAAGGGCTGGGAAGCCTGCGTTCTCAAAAAAAAAATATTGTTTAGTGATGTGTGGGAGGTAATGCTATTGATGAGAGCCACCTTTGGGCTGGGGAGAACCTGAATTTTAAAAAGGTCTGACTGGTTGAGATCAAAATCTTGTTCAGATTTGGACCATTTGGACAGTGGTAGTGAAAGTGTTAAACATGCACATTTGCTTAGTCTTGAAGGGTACTATTTGTCTTCTGTGATTCATTTGATGACCATATTTGTAATCCTTGTATCTCAAATATATATTGTCTATGTTTTCATTGTATTGATGACTACAGTTGCTGACTTATTGTAAATGTTTCAGGTGGAATACTATTTTAGTGATTTAACCTGGCCACTGCCGACCTTTTGATGAGGTCCATTAATAAGGATCCAGAGGGCTTTGGTAAGAGTTTCTCTGCTCAGGTTCTCATAAAGAAGAATCTAAATAGACAACAGTAGTCCTTTTTAGATAAATGAATATCCAGCTGGGATTTCTATCATAGTTGCTAATATTGTTTGGGAACCCATTTTGGTTTGGCTCCAAAATCCAGGAAAAGCTAGCAGATCTTCAGGTGAAAATGGGAATATTCATCTCCCTCCCATGTACAAATTGATATATTCCTGGCTAATATTGTTGAATGGTGATTACAACTTATTCACTTAACTGAGTTTTTCCATTTGTAATTGCCTTTTCAATACTTTCCCACTAAAAATCCCATGTTGCACTAGTGGGTCTCTGTGTTGTTTTTCAGTTATGTCAACTTCCTTTTAAGTTGAATTCTATGCTTACTACAAGGACTTTGATATTGAAGGATGCCAGGTTCCTGGTCCCGTGAGTTGTGCCTCCAACCCTCACAACCGGTGGGAAGGAGCAACATACCAGCAGCTCAATGCCATCCAGGCACGGCGCTACAGGAGGGTCCAAATGAACCATATGATCTATGACTACTGCACCGATAAGTCGTGCTACCCAGTCACACTCCCAGAATACATGTATGGCATCTGATTCCAATTCCATGCATAGAATGGGAATAATGAGTACCGAGTGTTTTGTATTGGGACCAAGGCCTTTGTTTGTGTTACATAAAGAACATGTATCTTGTTCATATTTATTGAGTGTTAATGTCACTGGAGTGTGTTGTAATAAAGTCACTGTAGGATTGCAAGTTGTGATACTGTATAATAATGGTAAGTGGAGGAGAGTTTTTACATATTCTTCTTTTTGTGTTACAAATATTGGGCAGGGCCAACTTTTTTAAAATCACAAGTGCCTTGTCTTACTCTCAGCTTATTTAAAATCCATAATAAAGACACCCAATGAATAAGCACTAAATCACAAGTTGTGGGTTTTTAGCAACAGTTTGTGATGTGTGTTGCTACAAGTTGTGGGTTTTCAGCAACAGTTTGTGATGTCTGCTGCTACAAGTTTTATAATAATTAGTGGTGGTTTACAACTGTTGCTATTGATAATTTTTTTGCAGCAGCCCATAATCCGTTACAAATACATTTAGCGGCGGACATTTTTCCGCCGCAAAAGGTATTAGCGGCAGTTTTTATCCGCCGCTAAGTGTAATTTTTCTTGTAGTGAGTCTCCAAATTTTGTTTAAAACCGCACATGATAACTGTTCATTGATAAACTAGAAACAGGCACTAGGAAAAATAAATAAAGTAAAATAAAAATTATCTGAATAACAGATCCTTTCGCCAATCCTAGGGTCCTTGGCCAATTTCTCTATTTCAGCCTTGTTTTCAGTGAGCTAGCGAAGAGGTCTTGCTTCTTGGTGACGTAGTTTGCTTCTACTATAGTTACAAATACCGGGAAACCATTTTTTGTATTCAAAGCATGGTTCAAAATAACATCAGTTACTATTAAATAACGGCGTTAAATTGAATATAACGGCCGTGATACAAAATGGGATAAAAAATTATCAAAAATAGGAGTCCATAATTGCGGTTATTTTGAATATAAAGGTCGCACCGTTATAACAGCCGGTGGGAATTTTGAAAATAACGGCCATTATAACGCCCGACAATTTTTTTTCTTTTTAAAAACATTCCTTTTGGCACTCTTCTTTCACTTCTTTCATTGTGTTTCTTCTTTGAGAGTTTCCTAAGGCTTTCTAAGGCCTGCTACAACTTCTGAGGCATAGAGGAACACCTAAAAGCTTAGATCTAAGCTATTTTTGGGTAGATCTGTATGTGGGGAAAGCTTATGATATTTCATCTTATTTTAGTATATACATCGATACAACAATGATATAGGATGTTATAACTTGAGTGAACCCTTATTTTTCTTTGAAGTGTGCACTAATGGAAAAAAAAAATATTAGTTTCTATCATTTTATAATATTATTGATTTTTTGTATATTTTTTCGGATTTTTTTGGGGTCAAATAAAAATTCGCTCTGTGATGGGCCGCGATGACCACGAATTGCGATTTTAAACCATGATTCAAAGACAAGTAAAAGTTGTTCGTGTATACACTTGTGACCTAAAGAAAATATAGAAATTGAGAAAATAGTTGAAATGCCCATTTGATATACTCAGCCTTAGCTGTCGACAAAGAAATAGAGGTCTGCTTTTTGTTTGATTTGTAATCCAAGCCATCCATTTTAGTCGTGACAAAATACATTCCCCACACCCTCCCCCGAAACTTTATCATGGAAGCACATAAAAATTGGAATAATAGTATTTCGTTTTTCATTCGGAATGACTGGGCTCAAATATGAACATTAAATATGGCTCAAATAAATATTAACTTGACGAGGCCACTTAAATAAGTAGTTGAATATTAGGGCCAAACATGGGCGGTTCGGATCGGTTTAACACTAAAACCAACAACCAAACCGAACCTGTCGGTTTTTTAATTAACCGATCCGATCAGACCAATGGAAAGGGCTTAAACCAAACCGAACCGAACCAAACGGTTCGGTTTGATTTGTTTGGTTAAACCATTGTTTTTTATTTATTTATTTATTTTTGAAAATTAGACATTGAAAATTTCAAAATGATGATACCCCATCCTTTGATTTATTCAAATGTTTAGTGCAAACATAAAAATCTAACATTCCAGACTGGACTAAATGCATATAAAAAATAATTCTACTCCAAAAAGAGAGTTTAGACTAAATGCAAGCGCGCAAAAAAAAAAAAAAAAAAAAAAAAATTAACCAACTTGCTGTGAAACATTCATTCCACATGATATCATTTGGAATTACAATAGAATAATAGTTCATGTCAAGAAAAGTCACACACAAACGGAATATGTATCAGAACCCATTGTATTTTTCAGAAATGATGGTTTTTTAACACATTGATTAGGTGAGATCAAAACCAACCATCAAAAGGCTAGACTTTACTGGCTTTTCTAGCTTCTTAAGAGTACAACCTTCTAATAAAAACTTCATTGAAACGAGATAGGAATTATGATGGAAGAAAAACACCCCGTACAGTAATCCCTCCATCTGTAATGAAGTATCAAAAAGCATTTGAGAGATTAGAGGAGATGCATTGAGGCAGTGTTGACGGTCGAGTTCATGTAAGAATGGAGTTGTGGAACATAACTCTGAAAGTAGTAAAAACGAAACCTTAAGGCTAAAATAGTAGAAAAACAATATTAAGTTACCGCATACGGTTGGTTTGGTTTAAGCGGTTAACCGTGGGCTCAAACTGATAACCGATCGATGTAAACAGTTTTTTATGATTTTTAAACCGTTAACCGAACCGATCTATTACAAATCGATCCGAACAGTCCGATTCTGTCGGTTCGGTTCGATTTTACGGTGATACCGGATTTTTTGTACAGCCCTATTGAATATATATATATATATATATAGGGGTATTCATATGCATCCATCCCTCACCATTTTTGGTGAGGGACACCCCAAAAGGGAAATTTTCAAGTACAAAAGTGAGGAAGTATACGGATAGATGCATATGAATATTTCCCATATATATATATTTATATGAACTAGCAGAACTTCTATAGAGTCGGGCATGTGACTTTGTCAGTTTGTCGGATCTCGAGTACTCAACACACTTCCCAGAATTTTTATTTATTTATTTATTTTTACGCTCTTTGTTCCTCTTACCAAAACTCCATTTTCATCTCTGACCTTTTGCATCTCCAAAACTGACGCAAATATGTGGTTTCCTAGATATTTGAAAAGAAAAAATAGGGATATTCGGGTACCTTTTACTAAAGGTACCTAATCTAAAACGTACTAATTAAAGAAAGGATTGCTCAAAAGAAGAACAGAACCTTGAGAAGTTGGAGTTATGATAAACACAGTAGACCCATCTTTTGAGCATCTTCCTCGCGTGCAGCAGCAACATTTGGTTTCTCCACCACCAAACTCAGGAATATCCTCTTCTACAAAGGCAAAGGCAACCTCTACAGTTGTCTAACCTTCAACCTCATAATGGGTTCCATTGCATTTTTGCCCCATTCTTTTGATCATGTCCCTACAATTTATACAAATTAAAAGGTTATATAACTATATCAATAAGTATTCTTAATATAGGACTTAAAATAAAACCATGCCTTCTCCACAACTTAAAATTATAGTGCGCAAAGACTAGATCATTTAATCTTTGATGTTCTAATCTATTTCTTTTGGGAGAGTGGATATGCTAAAAAATGCTTCAATTCCTTTCGCATCTACTAGCTAGCTCTGCAACATTGACTTAAACACTCAAGTCGAGAGTTTTCATAACTCAGGAGTATCATTTCCAAATCTAGTCCACCATCCCTTTGTTGAAATTTTAAATACAGCATATGTATTTCATATTAAACATTGGAGCTAATTGCATAATAATAAATGAAAGTTAAAGGAATCTTGCATGGGGTGTGGCTATTGTACGCAAGGAGAGAGATCCGTCATTTAGTCTCCCTCTCCCTCTCCTTTTGGGGTGTTTAAACTGATCAACATTGACGGAACTTCAAGGGTTAAGTCAGGCCAGCGGGAATTTGGAGGAGTACTTCAAAATTGTAAGGGTGAAGTATTAGTTATGTTCTCCAAGAGCATAAGGTTAGTGACTCTAATGAATCGGAGATATTAGTCTAATACCCCGACACCTATTTTTAGGGGCCAGAGTATTTGACATTCTTATATTTAATCTATGAAATTCTTAGATTTGTAGGTTGACTTGAGTAATTATACTTATCATTTTGTAAATAATGATTTCTAATGTTTATAAGTAAATATGTGGGGCCAACCACTATTGTGGTGTTAATTTTCTAATGATTTGAATAAAAATTGCGGGTCCCAGGATTTGTTAGAATTAGAAAGTTTGGGTAGGGCTTAACAGTAGGTGGCTTAATGTTTGGCTTAATAATTTTCCTTGTTATTTTATGATCGAGCTGCTCTTATATAAGTAGTAGTAGTAGTGGACCTTCACCAGAAGAAGTTTGCTATGAATAGAACTTGTAATCCTGTTGGGAAACATGGCCTGGCAGTGTGGCTAGGAATAGAAGGACTCCAATTGTTACACGACAAGAGTTGTTATTAGGGACACCACACCATATCTTAGGGCAGAAAACTATTTATATGACCCGTCTCTTCTCACATTCACAACAGCAATCTGCAATCAGTCCTTCAACCATATCCTAGTCCTAGGCTAGAGAGGTTTTGTTTTGCGAATGGCCCGAAGATGACATAGCCCATATCGTTATCGTCTATACCAGGAGGTCAGGTGATCAGTAGAATAGAATAGAATTTCCCCATACATACATGTCATGTCATGTAGTGATGCTTGCTTTTCCTCAATGAAATGATGATAAGGGTGGGTGTCGATGGCTATAGGGATTGTGGTTCCTTCGCAAAATCTGCACTAATTGTTTTCCCAGTAATGTAGTGATTGATACTTTGAATTCTCCATGATCAATTAATTGCATGTTTCATATCTAGAATTGTAGTTATGTATTTTTTTTTATTTTATAACGTAGGGTTCCCAGCCTTTTGTGCCGGAATAATCCCTACGGGCTCAGGAGAGAAAGCCGGATAAAATTCCCCTATAGCTACAGTGTGGTAGTGCAGTTTCAAACCCACAACCTCCATGTGCAAATGTGGTCCTAGGCCAACTGAGCTACCCCTCGGGGTTGAATTGTAGTTATGTCGACATCATAGAATATGGATTAGGGTTGATGAAAGGGAGCCGGCAATTTTCTGGATTTTGGGCTGGGCTGAATGTCGACAAACCCAAGTGGGACCCCTGGCCCACCTGATCAGAGATCAGGTCTAGTCAAAGTGATTAGGTCCATCTTAGGTTTGGACCAGTGAGGCCCACTATCCAGTCAACCCTAGAATGCCAGGCAGGCATGAGTCTTATTTTCAGTTCAGCGGAAGCGTTCTGTACGTTTGCCTGTTGTTGTATCAATTTTTGTTATGAAGTTGAAAATTTGCAAACAGACTCTGCTGGTTTTAGCATATTCACTCGGACCCTCTTAGGACTTAATTCCCTGAGCCAAAAACAATAGAATGGGCCCAATTTAGATACTTCAAACAAAAGGATGAGTCGTAGCATAATCTATTAGAACTCTCTGCAACTTTCCTGAAATTGCATTTAAACCCTACTGTTTTATACAAATTAATGGTGGAACCATAAATGTTTTATTTAGGAAGGAAGATGGCAGGGTCTTAAATTGGATTGGTGATGGCCCACTTCTAGTCATGAATTATAGAGACAAGATGAGATGATGATAAGAGTCAACCCAACTAACCAAGTGAGGATTTAAAGATCACCAAAGAAAGATCTTAATATGTTAATCTCTGAAATTCTTGATTTATAGCTTGACTTGAATAATTATACTCATCATTTTGCGAATAATGATTTCTAATATATACGTAAATATGCGGGGCCAATGACTATTGTGGTGTTAATTTTCTAATTATTTGAGTAAAAATTGCGGGTCCTATGATTTGTTCGATTTAGAAAGTTTGGGTAGGGCCTTGTTCTTAAGTAATGGGATTAGCTTAATGTTGGTGGGACCTTATTAATTTTAGTAAACTTATTAAACCCCCACTGGAGATATGACCCATAGGGACCCCCTCCCACTGAGTTAAGTGTAAGAGATTCCAAAAGAGGAAAGTGGGACCGGACCCAATTCTTGTTTATAGTAGGAGCTACTCCTTCTGTTTAGAAACAGGACTGTTGTGTTGCACGACAATTGAGTTGGAATAGGATTAGGAAGCCTGTGCATGGCTGAAAAAAAATAAAATAATAAAGTCTGTGAGACTCCTCATGAACGAGTCCCAAGCACTGGGCGAGCTTGGAGGGAGTCTTCATTGGGCACACAAGGTGGTGAGTAGATTCTGGTCCTTCCTACATGTGTTTTAGGATTTCCTTTTTCTTATATGAATGAATGTGTGTTGTAATTAATTATTATGAATGATTATTGTTGTTGTTGATTATTGATGAGAAACCATGGCCTGGCCGACAGTTGGGTGCGTTGATTGATTGCCATTTTGATAGGGTTCTTTTTGGGTTGGGTCCATCCTTATGTGTAGGCCTGTTTACATTTATTTATTAGATGGGCTGTGTCTTACAATTTACAAAGTGCAGCTTTCTTGTTTCTCTTGATTTTAGAGGATTTCTTCATGTAAATTGGTGCGTGCTTCTTCAATCTTTGATTTTTTTTTTTTCTTTTTAGTATTATAGAGTTTTCTAAGTGAGTCGCTTCTCTCGGTCAACAACAATGCAACCATCAGCTGAGTTATAAAACCATGACTCTGTAGAATGTGGGGATGATTGGAACTTTTATGTGCAGAAAACAAAGCTCCATATAAAGTTGTATGTCCACAATTCATCATTTGTTATTATTCTGTATTTACTATTTTACTATGGCTTGATTTTATTTGCCCTTTTGTTTTGTGCTCCAGGATCCTATAGGAACAATGGGTAAATATGTCAACAATGCGCCACATAATTTGAAAGGAATAGCTGTTTTGGGGCACAAAGAAGTGATTAATTTGGAAGAGTAAACAATGCATGCAGTTACCAATGTGCATGAGCAAGTTTTAATTAAGAAAGACATTAGAGGGTCTACAAATACACCCGCCAATGAACTGCTTTGGAGATACGTCAAAACTTGTGTGGAATATGACAGTTGGTTATATTAAGCATATTTGTCACTGCTTTGATTTTGGAAAGACTTATAATGGTGATGGCATGCCCTTCCTTGGTGGTGTGAAGGTTGTTGTTTACTGCAGTGATGAAGGTAATCCTCTACATTTTGAGCTTAGATCTCTAGGTTCCCGTGATGAAGATGAAGTGATTTTATTACCTGTTACTCATCAACCATCGAGTTCCAGCGTGTTGAATATGTCACCTAATCAGCTGGGAAAGGAGGCAAATGATTATGTTATAGGATTCCTTGTTGTCACGACCCGGGCCCGAGACCGGACTAATCGGGGCCTAATCCCCGGGTCGCGAATCCAACATACTTACTCCCGTAAATCTCGAATTAACCGAAGTTAAGACGAAGACTCACCAGGGATCTAACATACATACCTGTCAAATGTACATTTTTGCGGAAACATATACGTACATTGACAATAATTGACTTTACATTACAAGTAAAGTTCCCATATACAAAATATAATCCAATGAAGTCCACCACTGCATATTCACAATACAATGCAGGGGACATCTAATTACATTTCAAAATGATATACAAAAGTATCTATCAATGAATTCCCAAAATAATCTCAAAACATTAAAATCAACGCCCTCCGAGCTACGCCCACTCGGCTAAACCTCCTGGAGGTATCGGATGGGCCTCCTCCGCACGCGGCGCGGCCTCTGCAAGACCGGGAGGGGCAACTGGGCCTGTAATGCCATCAATAACACTATGAACACGACGGTTCAACAATGTATAAACACATTTATGATAACACATGCTAAACTTGTCCTTTATCAATATAACAACTCTAGACAATTACATCTAGGTTAATGCAATATCATGTACAGTGTAGCCCATTGATACTCAATGGCTAAATTTTCAATTACAATAGTATTATTATCATTCAGTTCAATGTCTTTCCAAAAGAAGCATTATTCAGTTCATTTCATTTATTTCATGTCATTCGTTTCATTTCGTGTCTTCCAACGGAAGAAACTTAAGCACAAGGCGGAAGGGCAAACCGTTCATGGCCTGGCTTTACTTCACTTTCGTTTAATCAATTTAATTAAGCACAAGGCGGAAGGGCGAACCATTCATGGCCGAGGCTTCAATATTATTTCAGTTTTCCTTACATGGCTTATCAATTCATTGACTTTTCAGTCTATATGTGGGATCTACCAGTGTCTTGATCAGAGATCACTGGCATCACCACGGAGCTCCGGAACACCCCAATCATCTGCTGCAGCAGGATTAATCATTATTCATTGCATTTATTCATTGTTCAGTGGTTCAGTGTATTCATTCATTGTTCGGTGGTTCGGTGTATTCATTCATTGTTCGGTGGTTCGGTGTATTCATTCATTGTTCGGTGGTTCAGTGTATTCAGTCATTATAGACTCAAGGGAATTAAATGAATCATTAATCGTTCACGGTCCTACTTGTCTCTATCCCAAATTTAGACAATTTCTAGGTGTAATTATTAGTAACTAAATGCACGTGTTATTTTCGATGGACATCACATTTTCATTTAATATGTGCATTTAGCCCCCAAAAATTTTCCCCCCAAAAATTTAGACAAATTTTTGCTTACAATTTCATGTTTGGGCCAGTATCAGGTTCGCTCGAGCGGATCCCAGTTCGCTCGAGCGGACCCAAACAGAACATTAATCGCACGAGCGCACCTAAAGTTCGCTCGTGCGGACACTTTTTTCGCGTCAGACAGTAACTGGTTCGCTCGAGCGAACTGTCCAGAACTCCATTTCTGGAACTCCGAACTTCACTCCTTCATTCATTCCTTTCAACCACCCTTTGCATACACATTTAAGGATCTTCAATCCTCCCCTCATTCATCATTTAATACACATTTAGCACTTCTATTCCATCATTAACACATCATAAAACCATACAAATCACATTCAACCTAATCTCCATTTCATAAGAAAGAAAAGGGGTTTTGAGAACCCATCTCTAATAACTCAAGGAAACTTATAGATTAGCATTTGAATCATAAATGAACATTTATACTTGCCTCTTAAAGCCTATTAGCAAGAAATCCCTTGATAGCTTGACTTTAAGATGAGAAATCCCCAAATCCAAACCCTATTTCCATAAAAATATGAAAGACACAACCCTATAAGTTATTTGTTCTAATCACTACTCCAAAATACTCAATAGGCTTGGAGAATCCTAAGACAAGGTTATCTACTTACTTGTAGATCCAAGTTCAAGAGGTCTTGAGCTCTTCCTCAAGCTTCAACACTCCAAAATGGAAGACAAGCCAAGGAAGGTGATGAAGAAGATGAAGTTTCTCCCAAAACCCCCTTGAATACTCTCAATCTCACTCTTTTGATGAAGAAGAATGAAAGGAAGAGATGAAGAAGGGAGGTGCCTAGGGTTTCTCTTCAATGAAATGGAAAATGGAAGAGAATGAACTCAAAAGAGTTTATCTCATCTCTTATAAGACCTTTTTGCAACTAAACCCTCTCTTTCTTTCTTATTTTCAATTCAAGTCAAATGGAGGCTCACTTGAGTCAATACTCGTCGGATGACTTCGAGCCTACTATGAAAGTTAACGTACTCGTCAAGATACACGTGTGGGTATCAAGAGTTTCCGTATTCGACAAAATACGTACAAATCCGTATTTACGGGAAAAGGCCTTGTTCTCTTAGTTTGAGTCTAAAATCTCATTAAATCCATTCAATCCCCTTCATTATCATTTCATTAAGCTTAATTCAATCATTTGAGACTAATCTCATCGAGCTTAGTCATTAGCCATCATTAGCCTCATTAAACGTGATTAATTAGCATTAACTTTAATTAATTAGAGTTAATCTTGATTAACTCGGGGCGGGGTCTTACACTTGTTGTATTAGGTTTTGTAATCATTGTTGGCTTGCTTCATTATCGATGGTGGAGGAACCGTGTCCAACCAAACAGGCAACCATGTGAATTGAATGAACAAAGAAAAGGAAAGAACCATGCAAAAAGTAAAAAGGCAAAGAGCGAAAAGAGCAAGAACTATGATAGCACAAGTCAATGGAAGAATAAGAACAATGGTAGTACAAGTCAAAGGCATAGACAACTTGAAGACGAGGAGGAATGCATTCCTGAGTTGTCTCTTGAGAGAGACAATGATAGCACAAGTCAGGGGAAGAATAAGAACAATGGCAGCACAAGTCAAGGGCATATTCAACTTGAAGATGAGGAATGTATTCCCGAGTTGTCATTTAAGCGAGATGGCATATATTTTGACTTTGATCGTATAGGAGAGTTCAAAAGTAAAATGCTAATTGAAGAGTTTTATTTAACGTGTTGCACAATTCCAGGAGGACATATACTTGAGCCGGAACAAATTGAGAAGCTCTTACTTAAGGGAAATGTCGGAAGGCCTCCCTTTGATCTTTTGAAAGACTACCTAGAAGGTAATGGACACTTTATTGGAAAGCTTTTTGTGTCCAAACGAGAGATTGCTAGAGGAAGAAACAGGACAATTATCTTTGAGGGCATATACAATAATGTTCATGTTGCTGTTAAACGTTTGGTGCACCGTAGTAATGCTGTGGCTTTAGATTACCTTCGCGGGCTTATTGAATTATTGCAACATCCAAACATTGTTCACGTGATTGATATCGTAATGGATGATGTTTTTTTATATTTTGCAATGGAGCGATGCACTTACAACTTATATGAGTTTATTCAGCTATGCTCTAACAATATGAATCTGGACAGTCCTCAAGATAGATCTATCACGCAGATCGTTAAGAAGTTATGGCAACCTAATGGATACCCTACTCCAGTGTTGGTAAAATTGATCAGGTTAGTTTGAGAGGCTTCTTCTAGTGCATATCTTATTTCTATCCTAGCTTGTATCTCATGAGCACCTATAGCATTCTAATGCTTGTTCTGCATCATTTTGCATCATATTCCTATTTCATTTGTTTCTTTTCTCTTTTATAATTTTGATTGAAGCCTTAAACCTTCTATCTTAGGTTAGCTTTGTGAGTTCTTCTTTCCACTCAACCATGTTTAAAGGCATGTACTCTCAAATTCCAAAATCTAGCATTCATTATCTTGCTATTCATCCAGGTCTTTATTATTATTATTATTATTTTCCTTTTAGACTATGTTATTGACATTAGATTGAGAGACATCACGGTTTATGCAACTTTCTACTGATCAGATGATAGAAATTGTTTGTAGTATGTTTAAAGACTCAGAAAGCTCTGCTCCAAGGTTTACTAATGATGCAGATTGCAATGGAGCACATGAAGATCTCATAGTGGGCCAAAAAGCATTGACATATATGGAGGCTTTTAACTAGGCACGTGGATGGTGCCAATCAGTTAATCCATACAATTCAGTTTCTTGCAATGGGCTATCAAGACGATTGGCCTAGTTATTAGGTCCTTTTTTGGTCTCTAAAATGGTTGTCGGGCATTTGTGCTGTGCCCTTTGTTTAAAACCCAAGTGGGCTTGATTGAGTGCCCACCCAACCCAATTGGGCCAGATGACCATCTAAACAGTCATGCTGCCTAGATTGCAGAAGTTTGTTTCTTTTATTTCATGTTTGCTTTACCATGGAATGGCTGAGATTGTATTATCTTTTTAAGGGGTTGAGTTAGATGAAAGGTTTAGATGGGTTTTAGGTTTATTGAAGGAGGACAATGAATAAAGAGAAGTAGGCACAGCACAGTCAGCTAATGTCACGACCCGGGCCCGAGACCGGACTAATCGGGGCCTAATCCCCGGGTCGCGAATCCAACATACTTACTTCCGTAAATTTCGAATTAACCGAAGTTAAGACGAAGACTCACAAGGGATCTAACATACATACCTGTCAAATGTACATTTTTTTTTTTTTTTTTTGCGGAAACATATATATACATTGACAATAATTGACTTTACATTACAAGTAAAGTTCACATATACAAAAAATATAATCCAATGAAGTCCACCACTGCATATTCACAATACAATGCAGGGGACATCTAATTACATCTCAAAATGATATACAAAATAATCTCCAAAACATTCAAAATCAACGCCCTCCGAACTATGCCCACTCCGCTAAACCTCCTGGAGGTATCGGATGGGCCTCCTCCGCACGCGGTGCGGCCTCTGCAAGGCCGGGATGGGCAACTGGGCTTGTAATGCCATCAAAAACACTATGAACACGACGGTTCAACAATGTATAAACACATTTATGATAACACATGCTAAACTTGTCCACTATCAATATAACAACTCTAGACAATTACATCTAGGTTAATGCAATATCATGTACAGTGTAGCCCATTGATACTCAATGGCTAAATTTACAAATACAATAGTGTTACTATCATTCAGTTCAACGTCTTCTCAAAGGAAGCATTATTCAATTTATTTCATGTCATTTCATTTCATTTCGTGTCTTCCAACGGAAGAAACTTAAGCACAAGGCGGAAGGGCAAACCGTTCATGGCCTGGCTTTATTTTACTTTCGTTTAATCAATTTAATTAAGCACAAGGCGGAAGGGCGAACCATTCATGGCCAAGGCTTCAATATTGTTTCAGTTTTCCTTACATGACTTATCAATTCATTGACTTCTCAGTCTATATGTGGGATCTACCAGTGTCTTGATCAGAGATCACTGGCATCACCACGGAGCTCCGGAACACCCCAATCATCTGCTGCAGCAGGATTATTCATTATTCATTACCTTTATTCATTATTCATTGGTTTATTACATTTATTCAATGTTCAGTAGTTCATTGTATGCAGTCATTATAGACTCAAAGGAATTAGAGGAATCATTAGTCATTTACGGTCCTACTTGTCTCTATCCCAAATCTAGACAATTTCTGAGTGTAATAATTAGTTACTAAATGCACGTGTTATTTTCGATGGACATCACATTTGATGGAACGCGCTCCGAATGCCGTGGGTGCTACCGGGGTCGGCGGACGTGGGAGTCCGTCGGGTCCTGCCCTTTCGCGCCCGGGGGGCATGAAGCGTGCATCAACATTTCTTTTGTGTGGGTGTGCCAGATTTTCTATTTTACTTGGAATTGCAAGTGGTAATCCGGAGATCAACCTTCGCAAGTAAAAAGGAAATCAACTTCTTTCAAGTTTTCCATTGCACAAATATTTAAGAAAAGAGACATTTTCTTGGTTTGCCGTGAAAGGCGATTTTGTTTGGCATTTATAGCCGATTTTGGCGTTTATAGCCGATTTACAATTCTCATCAATAATGAAAGACAAGAGTTGTGATTTTTGTCTCTTTTAGAAAAATACAAACTACAATGAAAAGCAAGAAGAGGAGGATCTAACTTCTCAGGAGATTGTGGGGGACTCATTCAGATTGACGGTCGCAAGCCATGTATGGGCTTCGCCATCATCCATGCAGATGAGAACAGAGGATGCTCTTGATTCGCTTGGCTTGGCTATAACCTCAGATTTTTAGAGGACAAAGACCAAGAGGAGGTCCTATGTCCGATAAAAAGCTAAGTAGACAGGCTGAAAAGCCACGTCTAAGCCATTGGAGGCAGCGGGAGAAGGCAAGGACCTTGGGGGGGTACCCCCCGAGGGACTTTTGTCACCTTGTAGTGGTGGCCGGTGCAGAACTTCAGCAGAGTTTTTCTCTCTTTTTCTTTCTCTCAGATTTCTGGATCTGTGGTGCTTTAGAAGTGATCTCCGATTGATCGATCCGAATTTCAATGGAATGCTCTCCTATTTATAGGCTTTTGGTAGCCATTTAGGAGAGTTTATGGGCTTTAATGGCTTTAATGGGAGGAGTTACAAGATTTATTTCTTGATTTTGTAACTCATTTTTCCTTGAATCTGATTGGCCGATGGAGATTAAGGGGTTTTTATCACCTTAATTACCATAATGGGAGGAGTTTCATGGGTTAAATGCTATGAATCAATTGACTTGTAACTCCCAAATGCTTGCTTCTGATTGGGCCGTCCAAAGAAATGAATTAATGACTGCAATAAAGCTAGTCAATTAACCACATTAATTGGTCGCCGAGCAGTCGAAGAGTCGCGGGCCGTGCCGTGTCTTCTGGAATTCTTCTGGCGATGATCATCGATGGATCTTCATGCTGATCGACATCGGACGAACATGTAACTTCAGACAGTGATAGCTAAGAGCGGGCCGGTGACATCTGTCCTGTCGATTTTTCGATCGATTAGACGGAAAGTACACTTTTTTGGTCGACCGGTTGGCGATCAATGTTGATTTTGATACTTTTGGAGGTTGACCCGTGATTTTGACGGATGTCGGAGGACATGAGTCAATTTCAAGCACTAAAAATCACATTTTCAGGAAACCACAGGGGCCAAAGTTCGCGAAACGCGAAAAAGGATGGAAAAACGGGTCACCGGCGAAAAATCCGGTGACCCGGACTTCCATGGTCGTCGGCGACCATGGGCCGGCGACCATGGGGGTTTTTCCCCTGTTTTTGGTCCGTTTTGTGGTCTTTTTCGTCGCCGTTTTCTTCTGTATTTTTCCTGACATTTCTTCACATTTATTGGCTTGATTTCCCTGTAGAACACCTGATGAGAATCCTTGCATTTTTTGAGTGCAAAGTTTCCAATTTTCCGGGAAAGCCGAAGATTTTATCGCGTAGAGCTGCTGATTTTCCGCCAGAAGCTGAAACTTGGTCAAACGATGTCGGAATGACCTGAAATTTGAGGTGGAGCCTCCTGAGCAATAAATAAGACCAACCATAGGCTTTTGTTTGAGTTTTGAATCCGTTTGGGGTCCCGTCGATGCTTCACTTGATTTTGCTGCGGGGAAAATGCCGAGCTTTGATATGTGGTCAAACGATGTCCGATTGACCTGAAATTTGACGGGGAGCCTATTGGAGTCATTTTGAGACGTTCCATGGGCTCCTTTTTGGATGTCATGGTCCCGGGTTGCTCCGCCGCCGGTAGGCTTGATTTTCTCTCGGAGTATCGAAACCTGGTCAAACGTTGTCGGAATGACCTGAAATTTGACGTGCAGCCTTTTGGAAGCATGTTGAAGCCACTCATGCACTTGGTTTCATGAGCGAAGGCTTCGGTGGTTCCCACCGCCGGGAGGCTTGATTTTGCTGCTCGAGCATTGATGGAGGGTCAAACGTTGTCGGTTTGACTTGAAATTTGGCATGGAGCCCTTTTGAGACATGCTGGAGTCATCCGTAGGATCTGATCGAAGTTTTGACGTCTCCGATGATGTCGCCGCCGGGAGCGCCATTTTAGCTGTCGGAGAAGCGAAGTTAGGCCAAATGATTCTGAAATGGCCCGAAACTTCATGTGTACTCTTCTCTTGGCTATCTTGAAGGATCTTGCAGTTTTTGTTTGATTCTGACAAGATTTTATTTTTTGGAGAAATTGCATTGTCTATTTATAGCAGGTTGCGACTTCATGCAGCTTTCTTGATGTTGAAGAGGCAAGGTGACATTTTTGGTGTCAACAAATGCCCCCTCGAGGTACAGCGACGAGTTGCTTGACTTTTGTAGTCGATGTGCCTCGAAGAGATTTTTAAAGGAGATCTTGTGTCTTGACCAAGAGTCTTTGAGCAATCTTTCCTTTGGTAGAGTAGCGTTTGAGCTTCCAGGGGAATTTTATGGTAAATGAAAGGAATCAAGTACCATCTCGAGGCAAAGTTTTGAAGATGACATCAGGGATGTGGATTTGGGCTTTTGTTTTTGACCTTGTGACCTAACAAGCTGTATGTGGCAGGTTAGGGGGGTCGGGTTTTGGTTTTGACCTTGTGACCCAACAAGCTGTATGTGGCAAGTTGGGGGATCATGATTTGGTTTTTGGTTTTGGTCTTGTGACCTAACAAGCTGTATGTGGCAAGTTGGGGGACCAGGATTTGGTTTTTGGTCACTCTTTGGGACTGTGTGGGTCCATTGGAGTGGTTTGGATTTTTGTGGAATGTCAATTTCAAGATTTTGGCTCAATTTGGTATATGAGGCTGGATGGTTTGATTTTTGGAAGCTCATGGGGCTTGGAAATTTTTTTTTGTATGGTTCAATCAACTCAAAAGAGGCATGGAACTATTTTTGTATGCTCTTGGTAAGAGGGATTTTTTTCTGACTAAAAGCCCATTTTTTTTTTTTTTTAGTGCCTAAGTGGTCAAACCTGGCTCATATGGGCTAGCCCATGGGACCTTAAGCTTTTTAGGATGGCTTAGATCTCATGTGGGGCCATTTTTGTAAAGAATATCTAAAGATATCTCATTTGGATAGAGAATATCTAAAAATATCTTTATGGGAGAGAATCTCTCATATTCCCTTAATTTGGGAGAGAATATCTCAAGGTATCTTTCTTTTTGGGAAAGAATCTCCAATCTCCTATTTTGTTGGAGAGAATCTCTCATTGATTGATTTTGGGAGAAAATCTCTCAAAGACATCTTTCTTTTTGGGAAAGAATCTTTCTAATTCCTTCTCTTTTGGTAAGGTTACTAATTAGTAACACTTACCTTTCTTCTTTGTTTCCTTCTTTGATTTGCTCTCTTCTATAAAACCAAGGAGGAGGCTAGATCTCTTGCTCTTATTGCTTTCTTTTGCAACAATCTCAAGAGAGCTCCAAGACCAAGAGTTCTTCTTCTTCAAGGATCTTCAAGCTTTTTCCTTCTTCTTCTCCATCAATGGCTTCAAGTAAGTTTTCTCTCTTTTTCTTTCAAGAAAACTCCATGTAGAGAATAGGATGGAAAAAAAAGTGTCTCTTCTCTTTTTTTTTTTTTTTTCTTTTTTCTTTTCTTTCTATTCTTCTTCTCTTTTTTTTTCTTTTCCACGTGATTTCTTTTTTTTTTTTTTTTCACGTGTCTCTTTTTTTTTTTTTTTTGCGGATCTGGTCCGTACGGCCACGTGGCCTGTGGGCCACTGCTTGATGGGCCTGATTTTTTTTTTTTTTTGAGAAAGTTTCTTTTTTTTTGTGCTCATCATGATAATGCGTTTTTTATGCAAATCTAGATGTTCATGCATGTACTTTTTGTAGATTGAGCATGATAGCATACCTGAAAATCTTTGCAAATTTGGGAATTTGGAGCTCGCAGCGATGTTGAGCCCTTCTTGATTTTGCGGAGATTTTGAGGTTTCGAAAGTTTGGAGTTTCGGAGCTCGCAGCGATGTTGAGCCCATCTTCAAAACTTTCTATTTCTTTCGGGGTATTTCCCTTTTCTCCGGAATTGCCCCGGAACCATGCCAAAATTTCGCCAGATTTGCTTTTAGCGAAATTCTGTCATTTTGATGATGATCTTTTTCTTTTCCAACCTTTGCAGGTGGTTCCTCCAGAACGAACAAGGGTAAAGAGCCTGCTACAACCGTACCTCGTCGATCCGCCAGATCTTCTAATGTAGCCGTTCAGCAGGCCTGGGAGAAGGTCCAGTTTGTTGAGAAGAACTTGGAAGAGTGCGATTCCCTCAATCGCGATGAGATGAGACAGCGATTGATCGCTCTCAAGAATGAGGAATTCTATAAGATCATGGTAAGCAACCGTCCTTGGGTTATGGACGATCTGAGGGTTTTACCCAAGCCTACCTTCTTCTTTGGAGATGCAGTCCCTGACGACTTGACATACCAAAGGAGGTTTTCAGTTCTCTTACACAGCAGATGGTGAGGAGAGAACTATTTCTACCCAGTCGTCTTTTGATCGGACCATCTCGATCCTGAGCCTTTCTTCCACGTGCCCTAAGAGGGAAGATCCTCCGAGCTGGGTGAAGAGGACTAGTGTGATCAAGACCGGGGTTTTTGTTGGCGGTCCCTCCGGATATGCGGAGAAGTCGCCTGCCCAAATAGACATGTTGATGCCAGCCAGCGGCTACCAGGGCTCTGATTATCCGTCGGTCGATTTGGGACCGGTGGGCCTTGGCGTTTTCAGCGGTGACGACAGCAATTGGGTGAAGCCTTTTCGACTTCGTGGCCGTTTCAGTGTTGACTCCGATTGGAAGTCGGGGACTGATCGCGTCCTGCTGATTGGTGGCACCATTTTGAAGGAAGCCGGGATTTTTGATGCGGTCCGTGCTTTTAGGGAGACCGTGGCTTTTTCCGACGAGGCCTTCATGGCCATGTTGGAATCATTTCTCCCACAAACCAATACCTTCGTTGTAACGAATGGTGAGATTGGTTTTTCCTTGAAGGAGTTGAGCGCCATCACCGGATTGCCCATCCTTGGCAAACTCTACGAGGAGTTCATGCCGATTGACAGCGTCCTTGAGGAGCAGTCAGAGGAGTTCAGGCTCCTATACTTTCAGCTCGTCACCTTCTATGATTTTTTGAAGGAGGGTTCGAAAGTCAGGTCCAGCAGTTGGAAGAGTTATGGCTCTTCATTCTTCAACTTCTTTGACAGCAAAGAGTCTTCTGATAGCATGACCCGGGAAGACAGGAAGAAGACTTCGACCATGCAGGAAGAGTTGAAGGGTTTCTTCGCGAGCACAGATGCCATTTGTTCTGACATTGCACTGCGGAGAGATCTTGCTTTTTACCTCACTTATTGGCTAGGTGAGGCTGTGTTTGCTGGTGGAGATGGGACGCACATCAGGCCGCATTGTATTTTTCCGGCTTGTCAAATGGCGTTTGGAGAGTGGCTTGCTTTGGTGCCTGCTCTTTACTCCTACTTGTGTACCGAACTGCAGGCTGCTGCTTTTTTGGTTCGGCTTGGGCTCCCTATGAATAGGGTATTTTTAGCCCATATCTTTTATTCGTGGTTTGTATACCACTGTCCTGGCTTCCACCAGCTGGGTGCTGCACAGGATGATGATCCTCTGATGATTCGATTGGCTAAGGGAAAAGCCGTATCCGAATCACTTTTGTTTGCCCGCATGAGGATCCGACGGTTCAGGGACGTCAAGATGGGGTAGTCTTCAGTGAAGCTTTCTCCGGAGTTGCGGAAGAAGGCTTTTGATTTTGGTGCCTCCCGAGACTCTACCATAGCAGGGTCGGGAAGGCATTACCCTTTGACCAATGCAGAGAAGGAGTGGCTTTTCAGCATACGAGTCGGCACGATGGTGTACCGCAGACATCTTTTCGTCGACATCCAGTCGTATGTACCTTCTCGCTTTGCGCTTCAGTTGGGCTTCTCTCAAGGCGTTGTTGGAGCGCCTTCGAGTATGGTGAAGCGTTTTGGGGGTTTGCAGGATGACAGAAATGCATGGGCTTTTTATAGTGCTGAAGACACTACTGCCACGATTTCTTATCCTGAGCTGTCGACTTTCCGAACTGCCGGCTTCACGAAGTGGTTCGTGGAGAGCTTTTTGGCATATCGGGGGCTTTCCAAGAAGGAGCTTGATGTAAAGCTGTCTTCGGGGAAAGGTACTGGAAAGTCGGATGGCGTCCGGCGAGAGGAAGTTTGGGCCTTCCTTTCTGGAGAGAAGCACAAGATAGTCTTTCTCGGTGACCAGGGCGTCATTGGTTCTGAAGCTGTTCGGGAAGTACCTGATGAGGCTTTGGAGCAGCTAGAATAGGAGGAAGCTGAGCTCGACGCTTGGATGCAAGCGGCACAGAGGCGAGCTTCTGCGGAGTCTACTGGCAAGAGCAGACCATCCAGTGAGGAGCCAAGTGAGAAACCTGACTCTGATAGTGGGGCGGGTTCTTCTAGGAAGCGAACCCGTAGAGGTAAGAAGAGGAGGAGTCATCATCACAGCGAGGGGCCACATGAGGACTCTCCTGACATGGAAATCCCTCTTACCATCAACGAGGAGGTGCCAGAGGCTGTCGACGAGCCTCCAGAGAAGAGGAGTCGTGGGGAAGAGACCATTGGTGAAGGTATGATTCTTCCTTTTTCTTTTTCTGCTTCTTTCATGGGGCTTTCCATGTTCTGATTTGTTTCCTCACCCTGCTGCTGCTTCTTTTTTTTTTAGCAGAGGATGAAGACTTGGCGATGCCTGAGGTTCCGACCGATGAGGCGGTGATGGAGCCGGTTATGGCATCTGAAGAAGAACCGAGGGACTCTGGATTGATTCCAGAATCTCCAATTGGTATAACTTCTTTCGCTTTCTCTTTTTTTTTTTTTGCCTGCGACTTGATTTGCTAACATTTCTCTTGTCAGCTGACTTGCCACAGGATTCTGATGACTTTGAACCATCAATGGACGCAAATGTTGATGATGCTTCCGATGAGTTCGTGGAGGAAGAGAGTGTTCCGCCAGTCGTCGAAGAAGGTACTTTGTAGTGATGACCCTGATGATTTTTTTTTTAACAGGATCATATTCATACCTTTTTGTGTTTCATTTGCAGGTTTTGAAGTGACAGAAGAGAGTCTATCGCTTCCTTCAGAACCAGAGCAAGGGATGCCAGAGGTCGATCCGGAGGTAGAGACTCCTACAACCAGTTCTGACGCGATAGAGAAGATACCTCGTGCTGAGATTCCTTCTCCAGTGGCTCCAAGTGGAAAGAGTTCTTTTGTTACTCTTCCAATGGGACATGACATGAGCAGCCGATCAGCGGAGAAGGGTGAATCTTCATCCAGTTCGTCTCTTCAATTTGCGAAGAAGGTGCTGGCTCGGGTTTTGAGTTCTTGGGTCAAGACTCTCCTTTCTGGACACTTGGAGGCAGGATTTGGCATGATCCCACATGTATAGGAGATTCTCACTGATACCGAAGAGGTTGGTCTGGATGTCACAGGTGCCAGGGCGATCGTTGATAGGATCATTGCACTGGGTGACAAGTGGTTTGAGACCATGGATTTCCCTGACGACCAATTCTTCAAGGAGATGTTCTTGGACCCTGCTGATAAGGCTAAGTCTGACCTGAATGAGGCTACACAGAGCAGGAAGCAGGTAGTCCGAGAGAAGAATAAGGAAGAGCTAGTCATCCTTGGATTAAAGCGCGATCTTGACATCCTTGATGGAGAGGTCGAAATGGCCAGGAAGCATCTTGAGCAATTGAAGGCACAAGTTGATGCTAAGTGGACTGCTATAACAGAGGCTCGTGATAGGGAGAGTACTCTGATTCGCAGGGTTGCAGATGCCGGTCAAGTTCTCGAGAGGAGGACTCTAGAAAACGAAAAATGACAAACTGCTGGGGAAGAGCTTCCCGGTGTTAAAGAAGGGTTACGGCATTCGCCAGCATCTCATGGCAAGTTCCTGAAGAAGCGTGCCTTGGAAACTCTGACGACTGATGCCAAAAGTTTGCTTGAGGAGCTGAAGCTTTGGCTGGAGACCATTTTTGGCTGAGCTCCTGATTTTTTGTAGCAGAAACTATTCTTCTTATTTTTTTTTTTTTTGGTACCACATGTATTTTTTTGGTACTTCTTTTTTTGTAGTGCTTGTGAACACTTTCTTTTTTTTTGGTACCACATGTATTTTTTTGGTACTTTTCTTTTTTTGTAGTGCTTGTGAACACTTTCCTTTTTTTTGCTTTGGTACCACATGTATTTTTTTGGTACCTTTTTTTTTTTTTTTTTTTTTTTGTGTTCCCTACGCTCACTCAAATCTTTTTGTGATGAAAGCAATTGCTAAATGGGATTTGATCAAAAGCTTTGTCATTTTGTGAAAATCTTTTGTCAAATAATTGTTTTGGCATGGGAGCCTGATTTTGGCTGTGGCGTGAAAGCCGATTTTGAGATGGCATGGAAACCGAAATTTTATGGCGTAAAAGCCAAAATTTGGGTTGGCATGGAAGCCGAAATTTTATGGCGTAAAAGCCAAAATTTGGGTTGGCACGGAAGCCTGATTTTTGTGGCATTTACAGCCAGTTTGGTGGCATTGATAGCCAATTTGTGGCATTTATAGCCGGTTTGGTGGCATTGATAGCCAATTTGTGGCATTTATAGCCGGTTTTGACATGAGAGTCAGGTTTTTTTTTTTTGTGTGGCATTTGTAGCCGAGTTTTTTGAAAACCAAGTTTTGTTTTGTTGGCATGAAAGCCGATTTTGGCGTTTATAGCCGGAAATTTTGTTTTGGCATTTATAGCCGGATTTTGGCATTTATAGCCGAGTTTTGGTTTTCAAAATGCAGGTATCGACTAAATGTCGCCTCCCCGCTGAATGGTCTTGCAAGTATCGATGGAATGTCGCTTCCTTGCTCATTCGGTTTTGCGAGTATTGATGGAATGTCACTTTCTCGCGGGTTAGGTTTTGCAAGTATCGATGGAATGTCGCTTCCTCGCGAATTGGGGTGCAAATATCGACTAAGCGTCGCTTCCCTGCTTTTCCCAAAACTTTTGGTTTTGCGGGTACTGACTTGATGTCGTTTCTCCGCGATTTTTGAAATTTGAGGTTTTCTCGAACCATTTGTAATTTTGGTTGTGGATAGCAACTGGTATGTTGCATCTCCACGATTTTTGAAATTGGATTGTGGATATCAACTGGTTTGTTGCTTCTCCACGATTTTTGAAATTTGGTTTGTGGATATCAACTGAAATGTTGCTTCTCCACGATTTTTGAAATTTGGGTTGTGGATATCAACTGAAATGTTGCGTCTCCACGATTTTTAGAGGTTTTGGAAGTATCGAATGGGGTTCGTATCCTTCCGATTTTTGAGTTTTGCGAGTATCGACTAAGTGTCACTTCCCCGCGGTTTTTGAAAAACCAATTTTTTTGTTTAAAGACACGAGGGTCGTAAATTTTGACCTAAAACCATTTGGTGGTAAAAGGTAAGGTGGAAATCCCTGAATCCGGATTTTTGTTTCAAACCATGAATTTTGGTTCAAGGATCGAAAGTTTTGGTCAAGTCAGGGAGAGGCTCCTAAACTTGGATTTTTTTTTGAACAATGAAACGATAAAAGTAAGCATTGTTTTTGAATCTCTAGAAATTTTGACATTTGATATGAAAATTCTAAAGAGAGTGGGTTTGACGAGCGAGTACCTGAGAATAGGTTTTGGCTATACAGGCATTGCTCTTACCCAGTTGGGTAAGTCTTCAAGGGTAGAACCGCTTCAAGAACTTGCCGTTGATAGGCAGCATACATCTGTCGCCTTCCATGTTTAGGAGGGCATATGCGCCGTTGGAGAAGACCTTGTCGATGACGTAGGGTCCCTCCCATTTTGGTTCAAACTTGCCTTTGGACTTGTGAGCGAAGACCATTGGTCTTTTTACCGCAAGAACCAAGTCACCCTTTTTGTAGGCGCGTTGCCGGACCCTTTTGTCAAAAGATCCTGCCATGCGTGCTTAGTAAAGTTCAATGCTTTGTCGAGCTTCGAGCCGTCTCTCGTCGAGATTGTCCAGCTCATGGAGTCGCAATTTGACATTGCTTTCTTGAGTCATGTCATTTTGTAGAGATACCCTCAGAGAAGGAATTTGTACCTCTAGGGGCACGACAGCTTCGCATCCATAGACCAAGGAGAATGGTGTGCTATGGGTTGGTCCTCGAACGGTGGTTCGATAGGCTCATAAAGCTTCAGACAGTTTATCGCTCCAGTCTCTTTTGTGACTAGAGACCATTTTCTTGAGGATTTTGCAGAGTGTCTTGTTGAAGGCTTCTGCTAATCCGTTTGCTGCCGGATTGTATGGAGTCGAAGGACAGCTTTGAATTTTGTATTTTTGTCGCAGAACCTATAGAATCGATGATCCCGGAATTGTGGTCCGTTATCATGGACGAATCTTTTGGGTATGCCGAAACGACAAATGATGTTGGTGCGTAGGAATTGAAGGACTGATGAGGTCTTCATTTCGTTGAACGCAAATGCTTCTGACCACTTGGAGAAATAATCTGTAGCGGCGAAGATGAAGCGATGACCTTTGCTTGAAGGGGGAGAAATAGGACCTATGATGTCCATACCCCAGGCTTCGAAAGGCCACGAGATTGCTGTAGGGTGTAGCCATTCCGGAGGCATGTGAATGTAATCTCCATGAACTTGGCATTGTTGGCAGCGCTTAGCAAATTGCATTGCGTCGGGTACCATGGTAGGCCAGTAGTAACCCAACCTTTTGATTTGGTCGTAGAGCTTGGGACCAGCCTGATGAGCTCCACAAAGACCAGCGTGAACTTCTTTGAGTGTTTCTTCGGCTTCTTGTTGTGACAAGCAGCGTAGGAGTACTCCATTGAAGGATTTCCTGTAAAGGATTTTTGAAGGAATATCCAAATGAAAGTTTGGGGCTCGCCATTGAATGCTTACCCGTTCTTTTGGATCTTCAGGTAGGATTCCGAACATAGTGTAATCAATGAACGGATCCCTCCAGTCGCCGATTGAAGGTTGAAGGATAGAGATCCGACTTCCAACCACACGGTGGCATTCAGCAACTGCTTGGTGTGTGTTAAGAGGAGGGAGGATCCTTCTCTCGCACACTGTGATTTGCATGTTTTCCCCTTCCTGGATCGCCATTGATGCGGCAAGTTCGGCCAGGGTATCTGCACGGATGTTTTCACCTCTACGAATGTGGGTGATGTTACAGATGTCAAACTTTTGCAGAAGCGATTGTGCCTTGTTGTAGTAAGGCAGCAGATCAGGCTTCCTGACTTCATATTTCTGATTCATCTGGTTGACGATCAGTTGAGAGTCTCCAAAGACTTCCAGCATAGTGATACCGGATTCGATGGCGAGTTCCAATCCTAGGATCAGAGCTTGGTATTCAGCTGCATTGTTTGTGCATGGTTCCAGTAGCGAGAAAGCATGTGGAATCATGTATCTGTTAGGGCTAACAAAGAGGATACCAACTCCCGAGATCAGCTGTCTTTTTTCATTTGTCCTGGTTGCACCGTCAAAGTACATGTCCCAGGAGGCATTTGGTGAGGAAGTCTCCACGTTGTAGACAGGTTCGTCTGGGAGATCATCTCTGAGTGGAGAATCTTTAGGCAATGGATGCTCTGCGAGAAAGTCTGCTAGAGCTTGGCCTTTGATTGCTTTTTGTGGCACATACCTAATATCAAATTGTGATAGAAGGATGGACCATTTTGCCAGTCGGGCATTGAGAGAACCGGCCTTCGTGACAAGGACCTTCAAGAGGTTGATCCTCGAGACCAGGTAGATTGTGTTGGAAAGCAAGTAGTGACGTAGCTTTTGTACGGCGAACATCACTGCAAGGCATTCCTTTTCGACTGGAGAGTAGCGATGCTCTGCACCTACTAGCATGCGGCTGAGGTAGTATAGAGCAGCTTCCTTTCCCTCATCATTTTCTTGTGCAAGCAGAGCGCCTACAGAATGATCAAGAGCTCTTGTGTACAAGATGAATGGTTTTCCAGTGGCAGGGGCAGCTAACACTGGAGGTTTGGTCAGGTATGACTTGATATCTTGAAATGCGGCTTCACAGTCGGCATCCCAGACAAAGTCTACACCCTTTTTCATCAATCGAGAGAATGGACGGCATTTCCCCGAAAGATTGGAGATGAACCGTCTGATGTAGGCCAATCTCCCTTGGAGCCCTTTTAATTCTCTCAAGGTTCTTGGAGCGGGCATTTCTAGAATAGCTTTGACTTTTATGGGGTCAAGTTCTATTCCAGCTTTCCGAACAAGGAATCCGAGAAACTTACCCGACGAGATGCCAAAGAAGCATTTTAGAGGATTCATCCGCAGTTTGTGTTTGCGGAGTCGGAGGAAGACTTCCCGAAGATCTTTGAGATGGTCTTCTTTTCTTCTGCTTTTGACGGCGAGGTCATCAACGTAACATTCGACCGTCTTGTGCTGCATATCTTGGAATATTTTCATCATAGCCCTCTGATATGTGGCACCAGCATTTTTCAGACCAAATGGCATGACAGTGTAGCAATACACGCCAAATGGAGTCCGAAATGAAGTGTGTTTTTCATCTTCAGGATGCATCTTTATCTGATTGTAGCCAGAGAAGCCATCCATGAATGTCATTCGCTCGAATCCGCAGGTATTGTCAATCATCACCTCCGGTATGGGGAGCGGGAATTCATCTTTAGGGCAAGCGCCATTCAAGTCTCTATAGTCAATACAGACTCTGATCTGCCCATTTTTCTTTGTCACGGGGACAATGTTGGCCAACCATTCTGGATGTTGTTCCTCACGGATGAAGCCGACGCTTTTGAGCTTTTGAACTTCTTGTTCGATTTTATCCATCACATCTGGACAGAATCTTCTTTGGCCTTGTTTGACAGGCTTGATTTCTTCTTGAAGATTGAGTTTGTGAACTGCTACTTTGGGGTCTAAACCATGCATTTCAGCATAGGACCATGCAAAGCAATCAACGAACTCACGAAGAAAAGCGATATACTCGGGTAACTCATCATCCTTTATATTCTTGCTTATGAATACAGGACGTGGGTTATCTGGTGTTCCCAAGTCTATCTTTTCAACAGGATCTTCTGTTAGAAGGTTCGAAGGTGGCTCCTCCACAATATTTTCGGAGGCTTCCAGCTCAACAAAACCTTCTGGGATTCCAAGGGCATATTGACACAAAAAATGTCACTTTGCCTCTTCAACATCAAGAAAGCTGCATGAAGTCGCAACCTGCCATAAATAGGCAATGCAACTTCTCCAAAAAATCAAATCTTGTCAGAATCAAACAAAAACTGCAAGATCCTTCAAGATAGCCAAGAGAAGAGTACACATGAAGTTTCGGGCCATTTCAGAATCATTTGGCCTAACTTCGCTTCTCCGACAGCTAAAATGGCGCTCCCGGCGGCGACATCATCGGAGACGTCAAAACTTCGATCAGAGCCTACAGATGACTCCAGCATGTCTCAAAAGGGCTCCATGCCAAATTTCAAGTCAAACCGACAACGTTTGACCCTCCATCAATGCTCGAGCAGCAAAATCAAGCCTCTCGGCGGCGGGAACCACCGAAGCCTTCGTTCATGAAACCAAGTGCATGAGTGGCTTCAACATGCTTCCAAAAGGCTGCACGTCAAATTTCAGGTCATTCTGACAACGTTTGACCAGGTTTCGATGCTCCGAGAGAAAATCAAGCCTACCGGCGGCGGAGCAACCCGGGACCATGACACCCAAAACGGAGCCCATGGAACGTCTCAAAATGACTCCAATAGGCTCCCCGTCAAATTTCAGGTCAATCGGACATCGTTTGACCACATATCAAAGCTCGGCATTTTCCCCGCAGCAAAATCAAGTGAAGCATCGACGGGACCCCAAACGGCTTCAAAACTCAAACAAAAGCCTATGGTTGGTCTTATTTATTGCTCAGGAGGCTGCACCTCAAATTTCAGGTCATTCCGACATCGTTTGACCAAGTTTCAGCTTCTGGCGGAAAATCAGCAGCTCTACGCGACAAAGTCTTCGGCTTTCCCGGAAAATTGGAAACTTTGCACTCTAAAAATGCAAGGATTCTCATCAGGTTTTCTACAGGGAAATCAAGCCAATAAATGAGAAGAAATTTCAAGAAAAATACAGAAGAAAACGGCGACGAAAAAGACCTCAAAACGACCGCAAAACGGGCTCCGAAGGGAAAAATTCCCCCAAGGTCGCAGGCCCCTGCGACCATGGCCCATGGTCGCCGGCCCATGGTCGGCGGCGACCATGGAAGTCCGGGTCATCGGATTTTCCGCCGGTGACCCGTTTTTCCGTCTTTTTTCGCGTTTCGCGCACTTTGGCCCCTGTGGTTTCCTGAAAATGTGATTTTTATTGCTTGAAATTGACTCATATCCTCCGACATCCGTCAAAATCACGGGTCAACCTCCAAAAGCACAAAATCATCATTGATCGCTCCAAGATCGCCAACCGGTCGACCAAAAAAAGTGCTCTTTCTGTCCGACCGATCGAGAAATCGACAAGACAGATGTCACCGGCCCGCTCTTAGCTATCAATGTCTGAAGTTACATGTTCATCCGATGTCGATCAGCATGAAGATCCATCGATGATCATCGCCAGAAGAATTCCAGAAGACACGGCGCGGCCCGCGACTCTTCGACTGCTCGGCGACCAATTAATGTGGTTAATTGACTAGCTTTATTGCAGTCATTAATTCATTTCTTTGGACGGCCCAATCAGAAGCAAGCATTTGGGAGTTACAAGTCAATTGATTCATGGCATTTAAACCATGAAACTCCTCCCATTATGGTAATTAAGGTGATTAAAAGCCCTTAATCTCCATCGGCCAATCAGATTCAAGGAAAAAGGAGTTACAAAATCAAGAAATAAATCTTGTAACTCCTCCCATTAAAGCCATTAAAGCCCATAAACTCTCCTAAATGGCTACCAAAAGCCTATAAATAGGAGAGCATTCCATTGAAATCGGGATCAGAAAATCGAGATCGATCGATCGGAAAGAATCCCGAGCTCGTATCCAGAGAAAGAAAAAAAGAGAGAAAAACTCTGCTGAAGTTCTGCACCGGCCACCACTACAAGGTGACAAAAGTCCCTTGGGGGGCACCCCCCCCCCCCCCCCCAAGGTCCTTGCCTTCTCATGCTGCCTCCAATGGCTTAGACGTGGCTTTTCAGCCCGTCTACTTAGCTTTTTATTGGACATAGGACCTTCTCTTGGTCTTTGTCCTCTAAAAACCTGAGGTTATAGCCAAGCCAAGCGAATCAAGAGCATCTTCTGTTCTCATCTGCATGGATGATGGCGAAGCCCATACATGGCTTGCGACCGTCAATCTGAACGAGTCCCCCACAATCTCCTGAAAAGTTAGATCTTCCTTTTCTTGCTTTTCATTGTAGTTTGTATTTTTCTAAAAGAGACAAAAATCACAACTCTTGTCTTTCATTATTGATGAGAATTGTAAATCGGCTATAAACGCCAAAATCGGCTATAAATGCCAAACAAAATCGCCTTTCACGGCAAACCAAGAAAATGTCTCTTTTCTTAAATATTTGTGCAATGGAAAACTTGAAAGAAGTTGATTTTCTTTTTACTTGCGAAGGTTGATCTCCGGATTACCACTTGCAATTCCAAGTAAAATAGAAAATCTGGCACACCCACACAAAAAAATGTTGAAACACGCTTCAGGCCCGCCAGGGCGCGAAAGGGCCGGACCCGACGGACTCCCACGTTCCGCCGACCCCGGTAGCCGCCCCACGGCGCCTCGGAGCGCGTTCCATCAAGCTGGCACACCCGGTGGGACTCGTTCATTTGAGAATACGGTGCTTGGAAATGAAATATTTGCATATCATACGTTTTGCTCTATGCTTATACTTCTTTTCCGGATTCCTTGGCTACTTTCTAGCTGGTAGCCTATGTTGGATTTTGCATCCTAAAAAAAATGAGATGGGATTTTTTGGAAATTTCTATTTCTTTGAGTTTGTTTCCATTCTTTCTCTTTTCAAAAAAAAAAAAAATCAGTTTTCTTAGTTTGAATTCAAAATTGAGAAACTTTGATCCTATCCTATCGTTCTTTGGTGCTTGCAGAAATGTTGAGCCCGTTCGACTAAGGTTTTGGACCATCGTTTCTCTTCGATGAGTTCATTAGAGATTTCAAAAAAAAAAAAAAAATCAGTTTTCTTAGTTTGGATTCAAAATTGAGAAACTTTGATCCTATCCTATCGTTCTTTGGTGCTTGCAGAAATGTTGAGCCCGTTCGACTAAGGTTTTGGACCATCGTTTCTCTTCGATGAGTTCATTAGAGATTTCAAAAAAAAAATTATTAAAAAAAAATAAAAAAAAATCAGTTTTCTTAGTTTGGATTCAAAATTGAGAAACTTTGATCCTATCCTATCGTTCTTTGGTGCTTGCAGAAATGTTGAGCCCGTTCGACTAAGGTTTTGGGCCATCGTTTCTCTTCGATGAGTCTATTTGGGTTTTTTTATAAAGAAGGACATAGACCACTAAGGTTAAACCAATTGCGTTCTTTGATCACGATTGATTCAAGAAAAGCCTTGTCCAGAGTGTGGAGATAGCTTGACTGTTCTAGGCAAGGGTCCTCCAAACGGGTTCATTAAGTAATCCTACCCTTACCTGGGGGCAATTCTATCAATTGAGGTTTCATAAGACCGGGTTAGGAGGCCTATGTGTACTCTCTCGTCTTTAAATCTTAAAAAAATTAAAATCAAAATAAAAAAAAAAGATATTCAAAAAAAATCTTAAAAAAAAAAAAAACAAAAATTTTCAAAAAAAAATAAAATAAAAAAAATAAATAAAAATATACTTAAAAAAAAAATAAAAAAAAATAAAAAAAAGATTTTCAAAAAAAAAATCTTAAAAAAAAAATTTTCAAAAAAAAAAATAAAAATAAAAAAAAATAAAAATATATTTTAAAAAAAATAATAAAATAAAAAAAAATCATTTCAAAAAAAAAAATCTCCAAAAACTCGTCACTTTTGATTTCAGATCTGAGAAATTTTGGTTTCTTCTTTTCTGAGCACTGGCGCTCGCGGAAATCGCCGAGACCGTGTTCAGATCAGAATACCATTTGCTCTCCTTGATGGAACCAATCTTGACATTTCAAAAAAAAAAACTCGTCACTTTTGGATTCAGATTCGAGAAATTGTGGTCTCTTCCCTTCTGAGTACTGGCGCTCGCGGAAATCGTTGAGCCCGTATTTGAATCGGAATGCCAACTGCTCTCTTTGACAAATCCATTTTTGACCTTTCAAAACAAAGAATCCCATCTCATGGATGCGATCTCCAACATTTGTGCCTAGCAATACTGGTACGCCCTTTCAGGGTCTACTGTATCTGTGACCGGCACATTTGTAACTCCTACCTTATATTCTTCTTATCTCGAGCAAGCTCCGCTTCTCGATAAGTCGAATTTAGGTATACAATTGCTTCTAGCAGTCATTGGAACGCTCATTTCGAGCCTACCATGCTCGCTGTCAGAACAATTGTACCATCTATGGCTTTTTGCCTTCTTCATGTCGCTTGGGTCATATCCCTTGAGCGATTTGAAAAGACAACCATAGAAATTCCCATTTATGATCATTATATTCTTGTGATTACTAATGGATGTGGTCTTGTTTCAGAAATTTTGAAACTAACAATGGCAGCCTTAACCATTATTTTCGATGAGAACAAGCACCAACTCATGCTTCAACAGAAGCAAACCGAGCGCACTTACAAGCACCCTGCCAGCTGCCGAAGCGTCAACTCCCTCGGCAACTCTCTGAACTCCGGGTCGACCTCAACTCCCCGGACCATCGTCTTCGGGACACTGGGACCATTCCCACTTCCCGAAGAACAAGCTGCGCCTGCTAAAAAGCAGAAGATCGCCTCTCAACGTGTCACTCCCGTGACACTAAAGGCGAGCGCCCAAAAGCCCGAAGCCCGCGGCACCCCCGCGAAGCCTCGACCCACAAACAACCAGGTCTATCCCAAGACTTGGTCTCCAAGACCTTCCCCAAAACAAAGAAGGTCTCAAACTTCCACCAAGCCAGCATACCTGGCCCCACTCAAAGAGAACCAGTTCTACCCTCTTGCCTACATGAAAGAGGAGAGACCCATCTCCAACCTGACTCCCAAGTCAACCCAGCATGAGCCGGCTTGTTCCTACAGGCCCAAAATTAGATCATGCATCACCAGGCCTCTACAAGCACCTGCCAAGGCCTACACTCCTTCAGTTCGACCCTTCATCTCTACAGGGCCGAACTCGAAAGGTTCAAAGCTTCGCTGCAACAGGCAAAGGACCGGGTCCGGATCCTGTCCTTGCCTAGCTACAAAGAAGACAGGCTCGGCTGCTGCGCCCGAGGGAGCACATCCTTCATCGTCAGAGCCCAGCCAGAGCTGACTGAAGCTCAAATCGCTCGTCGAGCACGTCGCCGTGCGTCATATCGACAGAAGAGACTAGAGAAGCAACGGACCCAGCCTCCTACACTTCAAGTCTCCCACAAATGGGTCGAAAAAGAAAGACCCGACCAAGTTGTTGCCGTCCATATGGTTGGAAAAACCAGAAGACGCCAAAGGTCAGCATAAAAAATCCATGTCCGACGTCCGGTGACCCGTAGCATCACCAGGACACAAAGATATCCCGAAGAATCTCCTGCCCCTTCCAGCCAAGGACGGGAGAGTAATCCTTCATCAAGCTCTTCATCAAAAAGAATGAGCCCCAGCTCGGTCACCAGGACGATTTCTTCGTTCGAATCCCGAGGGATGAACGTCTTGGCTACAAGTTCTGAGCCACCACCTCAGAATCCACCTCGAGATAATGCGCTCACACGCATCCAGCAGTTGGAACAAGGCCAGCAGAGGATTGAAACTCTGATGGAAAACCTTCTCCTTGTCGTCCAAAATCAGGCGAACAATGAGCCTCCTCCGAATCATGGCAATAACGAGGAAAATTGTGAAGAAAATGAGTCACGCGCCCTTACCAAAAAGGACGTAGACAATATCCTCGCCAAAGCTAAAGAAGAGGATATACTCAAAGAGCATGGGATCAAGCCACCATATCCTTTATGGATGGACTTGGTCCCGTTCCCCACAAAATTCAAACATCCTACTCTCCAAACATATACGGGGAAAGGATCAGCCAGACAACACGTCATCCACTTCAAGATCTTGACGGGAGCTATCGCGGATCAAGATGCACTCAAGATCCGCCTCTTTGCAAGTACCCTAAAAGGTACGGCCTTCGATTGGTACTCCACTCTTCCGGAGAACTCCATTCAGAACTGGGCTATGCTGGAGACACGCTTCCTGACCCACTTCCAAGGTGAGGATCATCCTGTTACTATGGCTCAGCTCTGCAGCCTAAAACAGGGAGAGAATGAGTCAACTTATAACTTCATTCACAAGTGGAAAGCAATGGCGTACAAATGCTCAGATGTACTGCCACACGCGTCGCTAGTCGACATCTGCCGTAACAATATGAGAGCCAGAATACGCTCCATGATCATCGGCAACAAATCAAAAAACCTGGGAGAACTCCTGGAAGCTTCTATGGAAGCTGAAACGGTGATTAAAGACCTCAACAGTCAGAAGTCATCAAGAAAAGAGCCAACCGCCATTGCAACCTCTAAACCAAAGAAGAAAGAGGTCCTTAATGTGCAAACCAAGTCAGCTCCTCAGCAACCAAAGAAAGCTGAAAATAGAGCTGCAGGTAAGAGACCTAAACTCTCTGATGCCTTCAAAGAGCGAGTAGAAAAGAAATATCCGTTCGATGAAGACGTCGAAGAAATCTTTGAGGCTCTCCTAGGAAATGGCAAACTCATTTTGCCAGAGCCCAAAAGACCTGGAGACGTTGGCAAAACCAATGATCCTCGGTACTGTCCATACCACCAGATGGTCTCGCATCCTCTCAATCAATGCTTTGTTGTGAGAGAGAAGATAAACGAGATGTGGAAAAATGGAGTCATCACCTTTGACAAAAATTATGGCCCCGCCTCCGTCAACATGGTGTCACGTGGACAAACACCAAAATCACCGAAGAAGAAGATCACTACTTCCTTCAAGGTGATAAACAGAATTCAAACGTCCGAAGTGTTGGTTCCTTGCCCGACATCAGACGGACAACCCATATGGGTACATCCAGATCTCCTGGAAGATGAAAATTAGGAGATCGTCAAAACAAAGCCGACCGCTCAGCAGCGAAGGCAGGCTAGGAAACATCTCCTCAGGCTCAAACGGCAAGAGAAGACCTAGCCAAAACAAGAAGTCCATGAAAAGGCAGAGGCCTCCTCTACCACTTCACTCGGGGCAACAGAAACGTCCCCTCCAGAGACTTCAAAGGCGGTAAGAAACTTCACTCTCAGTGATTTCATGCCACCTCAATTCAAAAAAGAAGCCATGCAGGGGGCATTATACTCTTGCAACTCGGTAGTTGGATTCTCCATTGATGGATACGAGTCCAGCGACACCGACGATGGATTCGAGCCCAACTACACCGATGAGTGGGAGGAATCTCTTGAAACAGGAGAATCTCTCTCCGATGAAGAATGGGTTCCTGAAACTCACCTTATGCCAGTAATCTGGTATAACCCCTTGCAACCACAAGGATCCTGGTCTGATGATGAAGAAGACCAAGAGGCTGCACAAGAAGATGCTGTTAACCCAGCACCTGTCATTGCTCCAGTGGAAATCAACTATGTTGAGCCACACGGAGAAGACGAAGAAGAGGATCTGGCTCCCTTGCCTGATCTTGAAGACTATGCAAGGATCTTGCAGCGTCTCGCTCTAGAACAAGAGCAAGATCGTGTTAACGAGCCTCCTCGCAACCCAGAGCCTGAAGTCCCTGAAGATAATCAGGTACATCCACCCTTAACTCCTGAAAATGGAGACCATTGCTGGATTGACGATCGTCTTACATCCGAGGATGAGTCTGACTCCGAGCAGGCAACATCTCCTATCAGAGCTTCCTGTAATGTAATATATCAGGACTATAGCTCTTCTGAAGCGTCGTCTGATGAGATTACCTATACTCCGACAACGCCTAGCAATGTATTCTCTGGAGCTATCTCGTCTCACGTGACTTTCACAGAGATGACACCCTCTCAGGTTTCTTCTCCTGAGACTGTGACTTCAGGATACACATTCTTCCCGACTCATCATCATGAAGAAAACCCAACTTGGGATGATGGATGGGTCAACGAAGAAGAAAAGCTGCTGGATGCTGTTCAGGACTCGCTCCCGGAAAATGCTCCGTGCAACACAATCACTGAGGATGGCAACTCTGCTACAGATGCATCCCCAGTAGATGAAAAACGACAGCCTCTTGATCATGAAGACAATCTTCCAAGCGAAGATCCTTCTCAAGAAGCTCTCGAAGTTGGTAGAGGCACCCGCTCTGGCCGGGACTACCACAAGAATTACAACCAATCTTCCTTTACTTATGTAAATCCCTTGGGAAAAGATGTTGTAAGCGCCCCCAGTGGCAAAAACAATGAACATGCAGGCCCCAAGGAGGCTTTCAAGTATGACTTGGTTGAGCACTTCAAACACATACCTGCACGTCTTCACATCCTGGACTTATTGCGAATGTCTCCACGCACTCGTGATAATCTCATCTCAGAATTACAAAAACTGAATGAGGATGTCGACAAACATGCCCCGCAAGTCCTCCAAATTGAAATGGACTACCGGGTCAAAAACTCTGAAACTTCCTCAAAGGGAGAAAAGAAAACTGAGGGATCATGCATTGAATGCCTCTTGGTGCAAAAAGGCAGCCAGTGCAACCATCGCCTTCACTAAGGAAGACCTCCTACTTAGCGAAGCAAGGCACAACCGACCCCTGTACTTCACAGGGTACATCAAGGAAATGCCTATACACAGAGTTCAGGTCGACCCAGGTTTTGCACTCAACCTCATCTCCACTTCGGCTCTCGAAGAGTTGGGCATCCCACCCAACAAGCTAAGCCACACATCTGTATCTATCTTTGGATACGATGGGAGCGCTCAAAGGCCTATCGGCAAAATCAGGTTCAAATTGCAAATCGGTGATCTTATCTCTGAGGTCACTGTGTATGCAATAAAAACCCCCTCATGCTACAACATTCTTCTCGGACGTCCTTGGATACACGAGAACGGTGTTGTCCCTTCAACTCTACATTAATGCATCAAGTTCGTCGGCGACGATGGCATGGTACATCGTGTCTTTGCGGACAGAAAACCCTTCAAAGGTAAAGAAGTCCACTTCGCAGACTCCCAGATGTATGAAGGAGAAAAAGAAGAAGAGGAAATAGCACCCCTTGCTGAAAATCTCCAGAAAGATAAAGGCAAGGCTCCTCAAAAATCACCGGAAGAAAACAAATCCTCCGGCAAATTAGAAGAGAGTAGTCAATCTCCCTTCCTCATCTCCCTCAAATCTTCAAAACCTTTGGTCATCACAACCAGAGCGAAGAAGGCAAAGCAAAAGCCTGGGGGCAAATTTGTTGTTTCTCTCGTGTCTATCATGCAAGACACAGACTCGGACTCAGAGCCAGAAGACGATGCATCGTCAAGCCAAGCTGACGCTCAGCATATTCAGCCTGCTCTCACTCCGACGGAGACACCTGCTGATGTAGAAGATCCTACGTCTGCTACCTTTGTTGTTCCGACAACATCACCAAAGCAAAAGCCGATCTTCTTCCATAGATCGGATGCTTCTTCATCAAATTCCTTGCTTGAACCCTTCCAAAATGAAGGTATGCCTCAACTATCTCTATATAGTCCTGTGGCACAAGCTATCATGAAGAAAATGGGCTTTGACGCTCAAAACCCAGTCGGTTTGGGAGAAAGACGCGGTATTCTCACGCCATTGGGGCCCGCCTTGACCAAAAGCCAGCTGGAAGATTGGAGACTCTACGGTCATGTAGAAAAGTCTTCATATGGGTTAGGGTATGATCCCGACACTCCTCTGAGACAGTTGACACAAAAGCTTAAAAGTCGTTTTACCGACCAAGCCTCAACATCTCAAGTCCATGAAGACATCGATCTCCCTGGATATCTCTTTAAAGAGTTACCTGACAAAGATCCAGGAAGCTCATCCAACTTGTACGATTTCTCTGATGATAAAGAGGAATCGTCCGATAATGCAGACTTGTGCTATTCTGACCCAGAAGAACCCTCGTCTCCAAAAGAAATACCAGACTCAACAGGCGATTGAGACTATCTCATAGCAAGCCTTGAGGAGATCACCAATCAAGAAAATCCATGGAAAGGAACAGAGCCTTGGTCTGGTAATGCAGTTGAAACTCCAGAAGGTTTCGTTGAGTTGGAAGCCTCCGAAAATATTGTGGAGGAACCACCTTCGAACCTTCCGACAGAAGATCCTGTTGAAAAGATAAACTTGGGAACACCTGATAACCCACGTCCTGTATTCATAAGCAAGAATATAAAGGATGATGAGTTACCCGAGTATATCGCTTTTCTTCGTGAGTTCGTTGATTGCTTTGCATGGTCCTATGCTGAAATACCTGGTTTAGACCCCAAAGTAGCAGTCCACAAACTCAATCTTCAAGAAGACATCAAGCCTGTCAAACAAGGCCAAAGAAGATTCCGTCCAGATGTGATGGATAAAATCGAACAAGAAGTTCAAAAGCTCAAAAGCGTCGGCTTCATCCGTGAGGAACAACATCCAGAATGGTTGGCCAACATTGTCCCCGTGACAAAGAAAAATGGGCAGATCAGAGTCTGTATTGACTATAGAGACTTGAATGGCGCTTGCCCTAAAGATGAATTCCCGCTCCCCATACCGGAGGTGATGATTGACAATACCTGCGGATTCGAGTGAATGACATTCATGGATGGCTTCTCTGGTTACAATCAGATAAAGATGCATCCCGAGGATGAAAAACACACTTCATTTCGGACTCCATTTGGCGTGTATTGCTACACTGTCATGCCATTTGGTCTGAAAAATGCTGGTGCCACATATCAGAGGGCTATGATGAAAATATTCCAAGATATGCAGCACAAGACGGTCGAATGTTACGTTGATGACCTCGCCGTCAAAAGCAGAAGAAAAGAAGACCATCTCAAAGATCTTCGGGAAGTCTTCCTCCGACTTCGCAAACACAAACTGCGGATGAATCCTCTAAAATGCTTCTTCGGCGTCTCGTCGGATAAGTTTCTCGGATTCCTTGTTCGGAAAGCTGGAATAGAACTTGACCCCATAAAAGTTAAGGCTATTCTAGAAATGCCCTCTCCAAGAACCTTGAGAGAATTAAAAGGGCTTCAAGGGAGATTGGCCTACATCAGACGGTTCATCTCCAATCTTTCGGGGAAATGCCGTCCATTCTCTCGATTGATGAAAAAGGGTGTAGACTTTGTCTGGGATGCCGACTGTGAAGCCGCATTTCAAGATATCAAGTCATACCTGACCAAACCTCCAGTGTTAGCTGCCCCTGCCACTGGAAAACCATTCATCTTGTACACAAGAGCCCTTGATCACTCTCTGGGTGCTCTGCTTGCACAAGAAAATGATGAAAGAAAAGAAGCTGCTCTATACTACCTCAGCCGCATGCTAGTAGGTGCAGAGCATCGCTACTCCCCAGTCGAAAAGGAATGCCTTGCAGTGATGTTTGCCGTACAAAAGTTACGTCACTACTTGCTTTCCAACACAGTCTACCTCGTCTCAAGGATCAACCTCTTGAAGGTCCTTGTCACAAAGGCAGGTTCTCTCAATGCCCGACTGGCAAAATGGTCCATCCTTCTATCACAATTTGATATTAGGTATGTGCCACAAAAAGCAATCAAAGGCCAAGCTCTAGCAGATTTCCTCGCAAAGCATCCATTGCCTAAAGATTCTCCACTCAGAGATGATCTCCCAGACGAACCTGTCTACAACGTGGAGACTTCCTCACCAAATGCCTCCTGGGACATGTACTTTGACGGTGCAACCAGGACAAATGAAAAAAGAAAGCTGATCTCAGGAGTTGGCATCCTCTTTGTTAGCCCTGACAAACACATGATTCCACACGCTTTCTCACTACTGGAACCATGCACAAACAATGCAGCTGAATACCAAGCTCTGATCCTAGGATTGGAACTCGCCATCGAATCCGGTATCACTATGCTGGAAGTCTTTGGAGACTCTCAACTGATCGTCAACCAGATGAATCAGAAATATGAAGTCAGGAAGCCCGATCTGCTGCCTTATTACAACAAGGCACAATCGCTTCTGCAAAAGTTTGACATCTGCAACATCACCCACATTCGTAGAGGTGAAAACATCCGTGCAGATGCCCTGGCCGGACTTGCCGCATCAATGGCGATCCAGGAAGGGGAAAACATGCAAATTACAGTGTGCGAGAGAAGGATCCTCCCTCCTCTTAACACACACCAAGCAGTTGCTGAATGCCACCGAGTGGTTGGAAGTCGGATCTCTATCCTTCAACCTTCAATCGGCGACTGGAGGGATCCGTTCATTGATTACACTATGTTCGGAATCCTACCTGAAGATCCAAAAGAACGGGTAAGTATCCAAAGGCGAGCCCCAAACTTTCATTTGGATATCCCTTCAAAAATCCTTTACAGGAAATCCTTCAATGGAGTACTCCTACGCTGCTTGTCACAACAAGAAGCTGAAGAAACACTCAAAGAAGTTCATGCTGGTCTTTGTGGAGCCCATCAGGCAGGTCCTAAGCTCTATGATCAGATAAAAAGGTTAGGTTACTATTGGCCTACCATGGTTGCTGATGCAATGCAATTTGCCAAACGCTGCCAGCTATGCCAAGTTCACGGAGATTACATTCACAAGCCTCCGGAATGGCTGCATCCTACAGCAATCTCGTGGCCTTTCGAAGCCTGGGGCATGGACATCATAGGTCCTATCTCTCCCCCTTCAAGCAAAGGTCATCGCTTCATCTTCGCCGCTACGGATTATTTCTCCAAGTGGTCAGAAGCATTTGCGTTCAACGAAATGAAGACCTCATCAGTTCTTCAATTCCTACGCACCAACATCATTTGTCGTTTCGGCATACCCAAGAGATTCGTCCATGATAACGGACCACAATTCCGGGATCATCGATTCTACAGGTTTTGCGACAAATACAAAATCCAAAGCTGTCCTTCGACTCCATACAATCCGGCAGCAAACGGATTAGCAGAAGCCTTCAACAAGACACTCTGCAAAATCCTCAAGAAAATGGTCTCTAGTCACAAAAGAGACTGGAGCAATAAACTGTCTGAAGCTTTGTGGGCCTATCGAACCACCGTTCGAGGACCAACCCATAGCACACCATTCTCCTTGGTCTATGGATGCGAAGCTGTCGTGCCCCTAGAGGTACAAATTCCTTCTCTGAGGGTATCTCTACAAAATGACATGACTCAAGAAAGCAATGTCAAATTGCGACTCCATGAGCTGGGCAATCTCGACGAGAGACGGCTCGAAGCTCGACAAAGCATTGAACTTTACCAAGCACGCATGGCAGGATCTTTTGACAAAAAGGTCAGGCAACGTGCCTACAAAAAGGGTGACTTGGTTCTTGCGGTAAAAAGACCAATGGTCTTCGTACACAAATCCAAAGGCAAATTTGAACCAAAATGGGAGGGACCCTACGTCATCGACAAGGTCTTCTCCAATGGCGCATATGCCCTCCTAAAGATGGAAGGCGACAGATGTATGCTGCCTATCAACGGCAAGTTCTTGAAGCGGTACTACCCTTGAAGACTTACCCAACTGGGTAAGAGCAATGCCTGTATGGCCAAAACCTGTTCTCAGGTACTCGCTCGTCAAACCCACTCTCTTTAGAATTTTCATGTCAAATGTCAAAATTTCTAGAGATTCAAAAACAATGCTTACTTTCATCGTTTCATTGTTCAAAAACAAAAAAAATCCAAGTTTAGGAGCCTCTCCCTGACTTGACCAAAACTTTCGATCCTTGAACCAAAATTCATGGTTTGATACAAAAATCCGGATTCAGGGATTTCCACCCTAGTCCACCTTACCTTTTACCGCCAAATGGTTCTAGGTCAAAATTTACGACCCTCGTGTCTTTAAACAAAAAAAAAATGGTTTTTCAAAAATCGTGGGGAAACGACATCAAAGTCAGTACCCGCAAAACAAAATTTTGAAAAAAAGCAAGGATGCGACATTCCATCGATACTTGCACCCAAAATCGCAGGGAAGCGACATTTCGTCGATACTTGCAAAATCCAAAAACTGTGGAGAAGCAACAAACCAGTTGATATCCACAACCCAATTTCAAAAATCGTGGAGACACAACATTTCAGTTGATATCCACAACCCAAATTTCAAAGGTTCGAGAAAACCTAAAATCGTGGAGAAGCAACAAACCAGTTGATATCCACAACCCAATTTCGAAAATCGTGGAGATGCAACATACCAGTTGCTATCCACAACCCAAAATTACAAATGGTTCGAGAAAACCTCAAATTTCAAAAATCGTGGAGAAACGACATCAATCAGTACCCGCAAAACCAAAAGTCTTGGGAAAAGCAGGGAAGCGACGCTTAGTCGATATTTGCACCCCAATTCGCGAGGACGCGACATTCCATCGATACTTGCAAAACCTAACCTGCGAGGAAGTGACATTCCATCAATACTCGCAAAACCGAATGAGCAAGGAAGCGACATTCCATCGATACTTGCAAGACCATTCAGCGAGGAGGCGACATTTAGTCGATACCTGCATTTTGAAAACCAAAACTCGGCTATAAATGCCAAAATCCGGCTATAAATGTCAAAACAAAAATTTCCGGCTATAAACGCCAAAATCGGCTTTCATGCCAATAAAACAAAACTTGGTTTTCAAAAAACTCGGCTATAAATGCCACAAATTGGCTATCAATGCCACCAAACCGGCTATAAATGCCACCAATTGGCTATCAATGCCACCAAACTGGCTGTAAATGCCACAAAAATCCGGCTTTCATGCCAAATTCGTTTCCCCTACCAAAACAACCATTTGACAAAAGATTTTCACAAAATGACAAAGCTTTTGATCAAATCCCATTTAGCAATTGCTTTCATCACAAAAAGATTTGAGTGAGCGTAGGGAAAACAAAACAAAAAAAAAAGAAGAAAAGTACCAAAAAAATACATGTGGTACCAAAAAAAAAAAAGAAAAGTGTTCACAAGCACTACACAAAAAAAAAAAAAAAAAAAAAAAGAGTACCAAAAAATACATGTGGTACCAAAAAAAAAAGAAGAATAGTTTCTGCTACAAAAAAATCAGGAGCTCAGCCAAAAATGGTCTCCAGCCAAAGCTTCAGCTCCTCAAGCAAACTTTTGGCATCAGTCGTCAGAGTTTCCAAGGCACGCTTCTTCAGGAACTTGCCATGAGATGCTGGCGAATGCCGTAACCCTTCTTTTACACCGGTAAGCTCTTCCCCAGCAGTTTGCCATTGCTCGTTCTCTAGAGTTCTCCTCTCAAGAACTTGACCGGCATCTGCAACCCTGCGAATCAGAGTACTCTCCCTGTCACGAGCCTCTGTTATAGCAGTCCACTTAGCATCAACTTGTGCCTTCAAATGCTCGAGATGCTTCCTGGCCATTTCGACCTCTCCATCAAGGATGTCAAGGTCGCGCTTTAATCCAAGGATGACTAGCTCTTCCTTATTCTTCTCTCGGACTACCTGCTTCCTGCTTTGTGTAGCCTCATTCAGGTCAGACTTAGCCTTATCAGCAGGGTCCAAGAACATCTCCTTGAAGAATTGGTCGTCAGGGAAATCCATGGTCTCAAACCACTTGTCACCCAGTGCAATGATCCTATCAACGATCGCCCTGGCACCTGTGACATCCAGACCAACCTCTTCGGTATCAGTGAGAATCTCCTGTACATGTGGGATCATGCCAAATCCGGCATCCAGGTGTCCAGAAAGGAGAATCTTGACCCAAGAACTCAAAACCCGAGCCAGCACCTTCTTCGCAAATTGAAGAGACGAACTGGATGAAGATTCACCCTTCTCCGCTGATCGGCTGCTCATGTCATGTCCCATTGGAAGAGTAACAAAAGAACTCTTTCCACTTGGAGCCACTGGAGGAGGAATCTCAGCATGAGGTATCTCCTCTATCGCGTCAGAACTGGTTGTAGGAGTCTCTACCTCCGGATCGACCTCTGGCATCCCTTGCTCTGGTTCTGAAGAAGGCGATGGACTCTCTTCTGTCACTTCAAAACCTGCAAATGAAACACAAAAAGGTATGAATATGATCCTGTTAAAAAAAATCATCAGGGTCATCACTACAAAGTACCTTCTTCGACGACTGGCGGAACACTCTCTTCCTCCATGAACTCATCGGAAGCATCATCAACATTTGCGTCCATTGATGGATCAAAGTCATCGGAATCCTGTGGCAAGTCAGCTGACAAGAAAATGTTAGCAAATCAAGTCGCAGGCAAAAAAAAAAAAAAAAACAGAGAAAGCGAAAGAAGTTATACCAATTGGAGATTCTGGAATCATTCCAGAGTCCCTCGGTTCTTCTTCAGATGCCATAACCGGCTCCATCACCGCCTCATCGGTCGGAACCTCAGGCATCGCCAAGTCTTCATCCTCTGCTAAAAAAAAAAGCAGCAGCAGGGTGAGAAAACAAATCAGAACATGGAAAGCCCCACGAAAGAAGCAGAAAAAGAAAAAGGAAGAATCATACCTTCTCCTAGGCCTGCTGAACGGCCACATTAGAAGATCTGGCGGATCGACGAGGTACACTTGTAGCAGGCTCTTTACCCTTGTTCGTTCTGGAGGAACCACCTGCAAAGGTTGGAAAAGAAAAAAAAAAGATCATCATCAAAATGACAGAATTTCACTAAAAGCAAATCTGGCGAAATTTTGGCATGGTTCCGGGGCAATTCCGAAGAAAAGGGAAATACCCCGAAAGAAATAGAAAGTTTGAAGATGGGCTCAACGTCGCTGCGAGCTCCGAAACTACAAACTTTCGAAACCTCAAAATCTCCGCAAAATCAAGAAGGGCTCAACATCGCTGCGAGCTCCAAATTCCCAAATTTGCAAAGACTTTCAGGTATGCTATCATACTCAATCTACAAAAAGTACATGCATGAACATCTAGATTTGCATAAAAAACGCATTATCATGATGAGCAAAAAAAAAAAAAAAAAAACAAAAGAAACTTTCTCAAAAAAAAAAAGGTGAGAAAGAAAAGAACAAAAAAAAAGGAAGAAACTTTCCCACAAAAAAAAAAAAAAAAAAAGAAAAGAGACACACGTGAAAAAAAAAAAGAAATCACGTGGAAAAAAAAAAAAAAAAAGAGAAGAAGAATAGAAAAAAAAGAAGAGAAACTTTTTTTTCCATCCTATTCTCTACATAGAGTTTTCTTGAAAGAAAAAGAGAGAAAACTTACTTGAAGCCATTGATGGAGAAGAAGAAGGAAAAAGCTTGAAGATCCTTGAAAAAAAAGAACTCTTGGTCTTGGAGCTCTCTTGAGATTGTTGCAAAAGAAAGCAATAAGAGCAAGAGATCCTACCTTCCTTTGCTTTTATAGGAGAGAGCAAATCAAAGAAGGAAACAAAGAAGAAAGGTAAGTGTTACTAATTAGTAACCTTACCAAAAGAGAAGGAATTAGAAAGATTCTTTCCCAAAAAGAAAGATGTCTTTGAGAGATTTTCTCCCAAAATCAATCAATGAGAGATTCTCTCCCACAAAAACTATTTTTAGATATTCTCCATCCAAATGAGATATCTTTAGATATTCTTTACAAAAATGGCCCCACATGTGATCTAAGCCATCCTAAAAAGCTTAAGGTCCCATGGGCTAGCCCATATGAGCCAGGTTTGACCACCTAGGCACTAAAAAAAAAAAAAAAAAAAAAAAAATGGGCTCTTAGTCAGAGAAAAAAAAATCCCTCTTACCAAGAGCATACAAAAATGGTTCCATGCCTCTTTTGAGTTGATTAAACCATACAAAAAAATTCCAAGCCCCATGAGCTTCCAAAAATCAAACCATCCAGCCTCATAAACCAAATTGAGCCAAAATCTTGAAATTGACATTCCACAAAAAATCCAAACCACTCCAATAGACCCACACAGTCCCAAAGTGTGACCAAAAACCAAATCCTGGTCCCCTAACTTGCCACATACAACTTGTTAGGTCACAAGACCAAAACCAAAAATCAAATCATGATCCCCCAACTTGCCACATACAGCTTGTTGGGTACAAGGTCAAAACCAAAACCCGACCCCCTAACCTGCCACATACAGCTTGTTAGGTCACAAGGTCAAAAACAAAAGCCCAAATCCACATCCCTGATGTCATCTTCAAAACTTTGCATCGAGATGGTACTTGATTCCTTTCATTTACCATAAAATTCCCCTGGAAGCTCAAAGGCTACTCTACCAAAGGAAAGATTGCTCAAAGACTCTTGGTCAAGACACAAGCTCTCCTTCAAAAATCTCTTCGAGGCACATCGACTACAAAAGTCAAGCAGCTCGTCGCTGTACCTCGAGGGGGCATTTGTTGACACAAAAAATGTCACTTTGCCTCTTCAACATCAAGAAAGCTGCATGAAGTCGCAACCTGCCATAAATAGGCAATGCAACTTCTCCAAAAAATCAAATCTTGTCAGAATCAAACAAAAACTGCAAGATCCTTCAAGATAGCCAAGAGAAGAGTACACATGAAGTTTCGGGCCATTTCAGAATCATTTGGCCTAACTTCGCTTCTCCGACAGCTAAAATGGCGCTCCCGGCGGCGACATCATCGGAGACGTCAAAACTTCGATCAGAGCCTACAGATGACTCCAGCATGTCTCAAAAGGGCTCCATGCCAAATTTCAAGTCAAACCGACAACGTTTGACCCTCCATCAATGCTCGAGCAGCAAAATCAAGCCTCTCGGCGGCGGGAACCACCGAAGCCTTCGCTCATCAAACCAAGTGCATGAGTGGCTTCAACATGCTTCCAAAAGGCTGCACGTCAAATTTCAGGTCATTCTGACAACGTTTGACCAGGTTTCGATGCTCCGAGAGAAAATCAAGCCTACCGGCGGCGGAGCAACCCGGGACCATGACATCCAACACGGAGCCCATGCAACGTCTCAAAATGACTCCAATAGGCTCCCCGTCAAATTTCAGGTCAATCGGACATCGTTTGACCACATATCAAAGCTCGGCATTTTTCCCGCAGCAAAATCAAGTGAAGCATCGACGGGACCCCAAACAGCTTCAAAACTCAAACAAAAGCCTATGGTTGGTCTTATTTATTGCTCAGGAGGCTCCACCTCAAATTTCAGGTCATTCCGACATCATTTGACCAAGTTTCAGATTCTGGCGGAAAATCAGCAGCTCTACGCGACAAAGTCTTCGGCTTTCCCGGAAAATTGGAAACTTTGCACTCTAAAAATGCAAGGATTCTCATCAGGTTTTCTACAGGAAAATCAAGCCAATAAATGAGAAGATATGTCAAGAAAAATACAGAAGAAAACGGCGACGAAAAAGACCTCAAAACGAAGGATTTACATAAGTAAAGGAAGATTGGTTGTAATTTTTGTAGTAGTCCCGGCCCGAGCGGGTGCCTCTACCAACTTCAAGAGCTTCTTGAGAAGGATCTTCGCTTGGAAGATTGTCTTCATGATCAAGAGGCTGTCGTTTTTCATCTACTGGGGATGCATCTGCAGCAGAGTTGCCATCCTCAGTGATTGTGTTGCACGGAGCATTTTCCGGGAGCGAGTCCTGAACAGCATCCAGCAGCTTTTCTTCTTCATTGACCCATCCATCATCCCAAGTTGGGTTTTCTTCATGATGATGAGTCGGGAAGAATGTGTATTCTGAAGTCACAGTCTCAGGAGAAGAAACCTGAGAGGGTGTCATCTCTGTGAAAGTCACGTGAGACGAGGTAGCTCCAGAAGATACATTGCTAGGCGTCGTCGGAGTATAGGTAATCTCATCAGACGACACTTCAGAAGAGCTATAGTCCTGATATATTACATTACAGGAAGCTCTGATAGGAGATGTTGCCTGCTCGGAGTCAGACTCATCCTCGGATGTAAGAGGATCGTCAATCCAGCAATGTTCTCCATTTTCAGGAGTTAAGGGTGGATGTACCTGATTATCTTCAGGGACTTCAGGCTCTGGGTTGCGAGGAGGTTCGTTAACACGATCTTGCTCTTGTTCTAGTGCGAGACACTGCAAGATCCTTGCATATTCTTCAAGATCAGGCATGGGAGCCACTCTTCTTCGTCTTCTCCGTATGGCTCAACATAGTTGATTTCCACTGGAGCAATGACAGGTGCTGGGTTAACAGCATCTTCTTGTGCAGCCACTTGATCTTCTTCATCATCAGACCAGGATCCTTGTGGTTGCAAAGGGTTATACCAGGTTACTGGCATACGGTGAGTTTCAGGAACCCATTCTTCATCGGAGAGATATTCTCCTGTTTCAAGGGATTCTTCCCACTCATCGGTGTAGCCGTACTCGAATCCATCATCGGTGTCGCTGGACTCGTATCCATCAATGGAGAATCCAACTACAGAGTTGCAAGAGTATGATGCCCCCTGCATGGCTTCTTTTTTGAATTGAGGTGGCATGAAATCACTGAGAGTGAAGTTTCTTACCGCCTTTGAAGTCTCTGGAAGGGACGTTTTTGTTGCCCCGAGTGAAGTGGTAGAGGAGGCCTCTGCCTTTTCATGGACTTCTTGTTTTGGCTGGGTCTTCTCTTGTCGTTTGAGCCTGAGGAGATGTTTCCTAGCCTGCCTTCGCTGTTGAGCTGTCGGCTTTGTTTTTACGATCTCCCAGTTTTCATCTTCCAGGAGATCGGGATGTACCCATATAGGTTGTCCATCTGGTGTTGGATAGGGAACCAGCTCCTCGGACGCTTGAATTTTGTTTATCACCATGAAGGAAGTAGTGATCTTCTTCTTCGGCGATTTTGATGTTTGTCCACATGACACCATGTTGACGGAGGCAGTCCCATAGTTTTTGTCAAAGGTGATGACTCCGTTTTTCCACATCTCGTTTATCTTCTCTCTCACAATAAAGCATTGATTGAGAGGATGCGAGACCATCTGGTGGTATGGACAGTACCGAGGATCGTTGGTTTTGCCAACATCACCCGGTCTTTTGGGTTCAGGCAAGATGAGCTTGCCGTTTGCCACGAGAGCCCCGAAGATTTCGTCAACATCTTCATCGAACGGGTATTTCTTTGCTACTCGCTCTTTGAAGGCATCAGAGAGTTCAGGTCTCTTACCTGCAGCTCTGTTTTCAGTTTTCTTTGGTTGCTGAGGAGCTGACTTGGTTTGCACATTGAGGACCTCTTTCTTCTTTGGTTTAGAGGTTGCAATGGCGGTTGGCTCTTTTCTTGATGACTTCTGACTGTTGAGGTCTTTAATCACCGTTTCAGCTTCCATAGAAGCTTCCAGGAGTTCTCCCAGGTTTTTTAATTTGTTGCCGATGATCATGGAGCGTATTCTGGCTCTCATGTTGTTTCGGCAGATGTCGACTAGCGACGCCTGTGGCAATACATCTGAACATTTGTATGCCATTGCTTTCCACTTGTGAATGAAGTCATAAGTTGACTCATTCTCTCCCTGTTTTAGGCTGCAGAGCTGAGCCATAGTAACAGGATGATCTTCACCTTGGAAGTGGGTCAGGAAGCATGTCTCTAGCATAGCCCAGTTCTGAATGGAGTTCTCCGGAAGAGTGGAGTACCAATCGAAGGCCGTACCTTTTAGGGTACTTGCAAAGAGGCGGATCTTGAGTGCATCTTGATCCGCGATAGCTCCCGTCAAAATCTTGAAGTGGATGACGTGTTGTCTGGCTGATCCTTTCCCCGTATATGTTTGGAGAGTAGGATGTTTGAATTTTGTGGGGAATGGGACCGAGTCCATCCATAAAGGATATGGTGGCTTGATCCCATGCTCCTTGAGTATATCCTCTTCTTTTGCTTTGGCGAGGATACTGTCTACGTCCTTTTTGGTAAGGGCGTGTGACTCATTTTCTTCTCCATTTCCCTCGTTATTGCTATGATTCGGAGGAGGCTCATTGTTCACCTGATTTTGGACAACAAGGAGAAGGTTTTCCATCAGAGTTTCAATCCTCTGCTGGCCTTGTTCCAACTGCTGGATGCGTGTGAGCGCATCATCTTGAGGTGGATTCTGAGGTGGTGGCTCAGAACTTGTAGCCAAGACGTTCATCCCTCGGGATTCGAACGAAGAAACCGTCCTGGTGACTGAGCTGAGGCTTATCCTTTTTGATGAAGAGCTTGATGAAGGATTACTCTCCCGTCCTTGGCTGGAAGGGGCAGGAGATTCTTCGGGATGTCCTTGTGTCCTGGTGACGCTACGGGTCATCGGACGTCGGACATGGATTTTTGATGCTGACTTTTGGCGTCTTCTGGTTTTTCCAACCATACGGACGGCAGCAACTTGGTCGGGTCTTTCTTTTTCGACCCATTTGTGGGAGACTTGAAGTGTAGGAGGCTGGGTCCGTTGCTTCTCTAGTCTCTTTTGTCGATATGACGCACGGCGGCGTGCTCGACGAGCGATTTGAGCTTCGGTCAGCTCTGGCTGGGTTCTGACGATGAAGGATGTGCTCCATCGGGCGCAGCAGCCGAGCCTGTCTTCTTTGTAGCTAGGCAAGGACAGGATCCGGACCCGGTCCTTTGCCGGTTGCAACGAAGCTTTGAATTTTTCAAGTTCGGCCCCTGTAGAGATAAAGGGTCGAACCGAAGGAGTGTAGGCCTTAGCAGGTGCTTGTAGAGGCCTGGTGATGCATGATCTGATTTTGGGCCTGTAGGAACAAGCCGGCTCATGCTGGGTTGACTTGGGAGTCAGGTTGGAGATAGGTCTCTCTTCTTTCATGTAGGCAAGAGGGTAGAACTGGTTCTCCTTGAGTGGGGCCAGGTATGCTGGCTTGGTGGAGGTTTGAGACCTTCTTTATTTTGGGGAAGGTCTTGGAGACCAAGTCTTAGGGTAGACCTGGTTGTTTGTGGGTCGAGGCTTCACAGGGGTGCCGCGGGCTTCGGGCTTTTGGGCACTCGCCTTTGGTGTCACGAGAGTGACACGTTGAGAGGCGATCTTCTGCTTTTTGGCAGGCGCAGCTTGTTCTTCGGAAAGTGGGAATGGTCCCAGCGTCCCAAAGAAGATAGTCCGGGGAGTCGAGGTCGACCCGGAGTTCGGAGAGTTGCCGAGGGAGTTGGTGGTTCGGCAGCTGTCAGGGCGCTTGTTAGTGCGCTCGGTTTGCTTCTGTTGAAGCATGAGTTGGTGCTTGTTTTCATCGAAGGTGATGATCAGTGAAGCTGCCATTGTTAATTTCAAAATTTTTCTGAAACAAGACCACATCCATTAGTAATCACAAGAATATAATGATCATAAATGGGGAATTCTATGATTTTGTCTTTTCAAATCGCTCAAGGGACATGTCCCAAGCAATATGAAGAAGGCAAAAAGCCATAGAGGGTACAATTGTTCTGGTTGCAAGCATGGTAGGCTCGAAATGAGCGTTCCAATGACTGCTAGAAGCAATTGTATACCTAAATTCGACTTATCGAGAAGCGGAGCTTGCTCGAGATAAGAAGAATATAAGGTAGGAGTTACAAATGTGCCGGTCACAGATACAGTAGACCCTGAAAGGGCGTACCAGTATTGCTAGGCACAAATGTTGGAAATCGCATCCATGAGATGGGATTCTCTTTTTGAAATGTCAGAAATGGATTCGTCAAAGAGAGCAGGTGGCATTCCGATTCAAATACGGGCTCAACGATTTTCGCGAGCGCCAGTACTCAGAAGGAAAGAGACCACAATTTCTCGAATCTGAATCCAAAAGTGACGAGTTTTTTTTTTTGAAATGTCAAGATTGGTTCCATCAAGGAGAGCAAATGGTATTCTGATCTGAACACGGTCTCGGCGATTTCCGCGAGCGCCAGTGCTCAGAAAAGAAGAAACCAAAATTTCTCAGATCTGAAATCAAAAGTGACGAGTTTTTGGAGATTTTTTTTTTGAAATGATTTTTTTTTATTTTATTATTTTTATATTTTTTTATTTATTTTTTTTTAAATATATATATATATATTTTTTTTTTTGAAGATTTTTGTTTTTTTTTTTTAAGATTTTTTTTTGAAAATCTTTTTTTTATTTTTTTATTTTTTTTATTTTTAATTAATTTTTCTAAGATTTAAAGACGAGAGAGTACACATAGGCCTCCTAACCCGGTCTTATGAAACCTCAATTGATAGAATTGCCCCCAGGTAAGGGTAGGATTACTTAATGAACCCGTTTGGAGGACCTTTGCCTAGAACAGTCAAGCTGTTTCCACACTCTGGACAAGGCTTTTCTTGAATCAATCGTGATCAAAGAACGCAATTGGTTTAACCTTAGTGGTCTATGTCTTTTTTTTTCAAATCCCAAATAGACTCATCGAAGAGAAACGATGGCCCAAAACCTTAGTCGAACGGGCTCAACATTTCTGCAAGCACCAAAGAACGATAGGATAGGATCAAAGTTTCTCAATTTTGAATCCGAACTAAGAAAACTGATTTTTTATTAATTTTTTTTTTAAATCTCTAATGAACTCATCGAAGAGAAACGATGGTCCAAAACCTTAGTCGAACGGGCTCAACATTTCTGCAAGCACCAAAGAACGATAGGATAGGATCAAAGTTTCTCAATTTTGAATTCAAACTAAGAAAAATGATTTTTTTTTTTGAAAAGAGAAAGAATGGAAACAAACTCAAAGAAATAGGAATTTCCAAAAAATCCCATCTCATTTTTTTTTAGGATGCAAAATCCAACATAGGCTACCAGCTAGAAAGTAGCCAAGGAATCCGGAAAAGAAGTATAAGCATAGAGCAAAAAGTATGATATGTAAATATTTCATTTCCGAGCACCGTGTTCTCAAATGAACGAGTCCCACCGGGTGTGCCAGCTTGATGGAACGCGCTCCGAATGCCGTGGGTGCTACCGGGGTCGGCGGACGTGGGAGTCCGTCGGGTCCGGCCCTTTCGCGCCCGGGGGGCATGAAGCGTGCATCAACATTTCTTTTGTGTGGGTGTGCCAGATTTTCTATTTTACTTGGAGTTGCAAGTGGTAATCCGGAGATCAACCTTCGCAAGTAAAAAGGAAATCAACTTCTTTCAAGTTTTCCATTGCACAAATATTTAAGAAAAGAGACATTTTCTTGGTTTGCCGTGAAAGGCGATTTTGTTTGGCATTTATAGCCGATTTTGGCGTTTATAGCCGATTTACAATTCTCATCAATAATGAAAGACAAGAGTTGTGATTTTTGTCTCTTTTAGAAAAATACAAACTACAATGAAAAGCAAGAAAAGGAGGATCTAACTTCTCAGGAGATTGTGGGGGACTCGTTCAGATTGACGGTCGCAAGCCATGTATGGGCTTCGCCATCATCCATGCAGATGAGAACAGAGGATGCTCTTGATTCGCTTGGCTTGGCTATAACCTCAGATTTTTAGAGGACAAAGACCAAAAGGAGGTCCTATGTCCGATAAAAAGCTAAGTAGACAGGCTGAAAAGCCACGTCTAAGCTATTGGAGGCAGCGGGAGAAGGCAAGGACCTTGGGGGGGGTACCCCCCAAGGGACTTTTGTCACCTTGTAGTGGTGGCCGGTGCAGAACTTCAGCAGAGTTTTTCTCTCTTTTTCTTTCTCTCAGATTTCTGGATCTGTGGTGCTTTAGAAGTGATCTCCGATTGATCGATCCGGATTTCAATGGAATACTCTCCTATTTATAGGCTTTTGGTAGCCATTTAGGAGAGTTTATGGGCTTTAATGGCTTTAATGGGAGGAGTTACAAGATTTATTTCTTGATTTTGTAACTCCTTTTTCCTTGAATCTGATTGGCCGATGGAGATTAAGGGCTTTTAATCACCTTAATTACCATAATGGGAGGAGTTTCATGGGTTAAATGCTATGAATAAATTGACTTGTAACTCCCAAATGCTTGCTTCTGATTGGGCCGTCCAAAGAAATGAATTAATGACTGCAATAAAGCTAGTCAATTAACCACATTAATTGGTCGCCGAGCAGTCGAAGAGTCGCGGGCTGTGCCGTGTCTTCTGGAATTCTTCCGGCGATGATCATCGATGGATCTTCATGCTGATCGACATCGGATGAACATGTAACTTCAAACAGTGATAGCTAAGAGCGGGCCGGTGACATCTGTCCTGTCGATTTTTCGATCGATTGGGCGGAAAGTACACTTTTTTGGTCGACCGATTGGCGATCAATGTTGATTTTGATACTTTTGGAGGTTGACCCGTGATTTTGACGGATGTCGGAGGACATGAGTCAATTTCAAGCACTAAAAATCATATTTTCAGGAAACCACAGGGGCCAAAGTGCGCGAAGCGCGAAAAAGGACGGAAAAACGGGTCACCGGCGAAAAATCCAGTGACCCGGACTTCCATGGTCGCCGGCGACCATGGGCCGGCGACCCTGGGCCATGGTCGCGGGCTGCGACCCTGGGGGTTTTTCCCCTGTTTTTGGTTCGTTTTGTGGTCTTTTTCGTCGCCGTTTTCTTCTGTATTTTTCCTGATATTTCTTCTCATTTATTGGCTTGATTTCCCTGTAGAAAACCTGATGAGAATCCTTGCATTTTTAGAGTGCAAAGTTTCCAATTTTCCAGGAAAGCCGAAGATTTTGTCGCGTAGAGCTGCTGATTTTCCGCCAGAAGCTGAAACTTGGTCAAACGATGTCGAAATGACCTGAAATTTTAGGTGGAGCCTCCTGAGCAATAAATAAGACCAACCATAGGCTTTTGTTTGAGTTTTGAATCCGTTTGGGGTCCCGTCGATGCTTCACTTGATTTTACAACGGGGAAAATGCTGAGCTTTGATATGTGGTCAAACGATGTCCGATTGACCTGAAATTTGACGGGGAGCCTATTGGAGTCATTTTGAGACGTTCCATGGGCTCCGTTTTGGATGTCATGGTCCCGGGTTGCTCCACCGCCGGTAGGCTTGATTTTCTCTCGGAGCATCGAAACTTGGTCAAACGTTGTCGGAATGACCTGAAATTTGACGTGCAGCCTTTTGGAAGCATGTTGAAGCCACTCATGTACTTGGTTTGATGAGCGAAGGCTTCGGTGGTTCCCGCCGCCGGGAGGCTTGATTTTGCTGCTCGAGCATTGATGGAGGGTCAAACGTTGTCGGTTTGACTTGAAATTTGGCATGGAGCCCTTTTGAGACATGCTGGAGTCATCCGTAGGCTCTGATCGAAGTTTTGACGTCTCCGATGATGTCGCCGTCGGGAGCGCCATTTTAGCAGTCGGAGAAGCGAAGTTAGGCCAAATGATTCTGAAATGGCCCGAAACTTCATGTGTACTCTTCTCTTGGCTATCTTGAAGGATCTTGCAGTTTTTGTTTGATTCTGACAAGATTTGATTTTTTGGAGAAATTGCATTGTCTATTTATGGCAGGTTGCGACTTCATGCAGCTTTCTTGATGTTGAAGAGGCAAAGTGACATTTTTGGTGTCAACAACATTTACATTTAATATGTGCATTTAGTCCCCAAAAATTTTCCACCCTCAATATCAAAATCCACTGGCGGTTTACTCACAACTAATATTAAGTCAATATTAAGTTCACTGGCGGTTAGCCGAAACTTGGCCCGCGGCTAGCCGAAATGCAGTCGGCGGCTAGCCGGAATGTGGCTGGCGGCTAGCCGAAATTTCAATTTCGGTTAACCGCCATTTCGCAGTTAGCTCACGGTCAGCTTTCCAGAAGCTGACATTTTCGACAAAAATCCTGACTAAATTTCGGTCACCTCGCGGTTACCGCGCGGCTAGCCAAAATTCCAATTTCGGCTAACCGAAAATTGGCGGTTAGCTTTCCAGAAGCTCGCCATTTTCACAGAATTTGACGGTTGGCTTCACGGTTAGCCTCGCAGCTAGCCGAAATTAGCCCAGAATGACTCTTTCGAGCTTCAGAACTTCTGGAGCAAATTTCTGAGATTGAGTTCCTTGAACTCAATCTCTTCAATAACTTAAAGAGTCCCAGAAAACCCACTCATTTGGAGTAGCCATCAACCATTCCATTCAATCCCTAACAATATACACTCTACAACAAGAAATAGGTTGAGAACCCATTCCTATAACTCAAGAAAACTTGTAATATAGCATTTCAATCATAAATAGATGTTTATACTTGCCTCTAATGAAGATTGATGAAGAAAACCCCCCTTTCTTTAGCTTAGGTTGAATGAAAAATTCTTAACTTGAATGCTTCTCCCTAGAATGTCCAAGAAGAAGATGAAGAAGGTGGAGAAGATGTAGACTCACTACACTTGGACCACTTCAAATCCTATTCTCATGTTCGATGGAGTTGCAACGGAAGAAAGAAGAAGGAAAGGAAGAAGGAGAGGTGTCTAGGGTTTTGAGTGAGCTGGAGTCGGTGGAGATGAACTCAAAGGAAGTCCATTCCTTTTATATGAGTTCTTTTTGCAACTAAAGCCCACTTATCAAGATTATTTACGTTTTGAGTCAAATGAAGGGTCACTTGACCGAATTCTCGTCAAACGACTTCGAGCTTATTACGAAAGTTGACGTACTCGTCGAGATACGCGTGTTGGTATCAAGAGTTTCCGTATTCGACAAAATACGTATAAATACGTATTTACGAAAAAGGTCTTGTTTTCTTAATTTAGACTTAAAACTTACTCAATTCACTTAATCTCTTCATTATCACTTCATTAAGTTCATTTGAGACTAATCTCATTGAGTTAGGTCATTAACCATCATTAGTCTAATTAGACTTGATTAATTAGCATTAATTACAAATTAATTAGAGTTAATCTTGATTAACTCGGGGCGGGGTCTTACAGCTAAGGAATTGCTCGACTTTAGAAAACTTTCACAAAGGGAAAACCTTTTTCTCTTGCTTAAACAGTCCTTGAGGGTTGTATTTTACTAGATTAATCTGAATTCTATGCTAATCTAGCTTGAATTTCCATTTGTTTGAGATTTCTCTTGTTGTATCTTCTCCCTATTTGTCATTCTTGGATTTGTTTTTCTGGAAACAAGGCCAAGGACCTGTGTACAACAGTTCCACTGCAACCATGTGCTTGCTGCCTGGTTTCTTGACGCATGGCTTCATCAAAAAGGCATCAACTAAGAATTATTCCTTACTTTAGTTTTCGGTTATATATGCAATAACATCCTTAGGTTAAAAAAATTGAAAATGTTAGCCTTTTTCCTATAGACCTTGAAATTTGATAATACCTATTTGCCTACTAGAGTGATGTACAGTCTTCGATAATTGATATCTGGGGGGCTACCAGTTTCTGTTCCACACTCCCACCACTATAGGTGTAGTGTCGTGTTCCATCATATGTATGTTGCATCATCCTGTACTCCCTTTAGAAATTATTATACTACTACTACTAGTTGTGAAAAATATTTTTGATGCTATAGAAACCTGGCTGCTAAATTAGACATGAGAGAGAGTTCCAAGCCTTCCAGATTAACTATTTAATTGAAAGGTGCCACTGATTTGTCTTTTTTCAGCAATGTCTTTTACATCCATGACTTTGATATTACTTTTCTTATTTTATATTTATGGAATATTTGGTTTAACATGAATCGTATATGTATTCGTACTCTTACCTTTATTATTGTCATGCAGAGATGTGGTTGCTGGTGTAGCTCATTTACATGCGCTAGAATTCGAATATCTAGATTTAAGACCTCAACATGTGCTTATAAGTTTTGAAAAGCCTCTCTATGCCAAAATTTGCAACCAGGGTATAATCCAAGGCCATGGTAAATGTACGTTTTCTTGGGGCCCTCCCACTACTGGATGATATGTTGTTAATGTCTATTGAATAGTATAACAATATTGAGAAGATCACAGACTTGCAAGTTCTTTTAACCTCACCATGTCCATTATAAATTGCAGTGGGCAGTCATAGAAGACCGGGATGGCACTCACTCGAGCCACTTCTTGGTGAACATAAAAGTAAGAGTTTTCTGTTAAATTAAAAAAAAAAAATATGTTGTTTATGCCTATTGAATAATAAAACAATATTGGGATATCATTTTTTTAACACACCATGTCCTTTACAATTTGCTGCAGTATTTGCACAAAACACTTGGTTACCGCCCCGATTAGGCTGCGAAGTGGATTTATTCAATCTAGGGTGTGTCATTTTCTTCTTTATTACCAAAGGAAGCCACCCATTTGGTCCAGTTCGGAAGCGAGATGCAAACATTGAGAAGAACTGTCCTGATTTAGCCTTAGTGGAGCATATTTATGAAGCTGCACACCTTATATCTAATCTGTTACGCCCTGATCGAGAAATGAGGCAATGGGCTATTCTTTTATTCTCTTTAGTGATTTATTTTTAGTATCTTAAATATAGTAAGGGTTACTAATGCATTTCAAAAATGCTTTTTCCAGGCCAAAAGCAAAGGACGTATTGAATCACCCTTTTTTTTGGGATTCCGAGAAGCGTGGTTTGTTTCTTCAGGACATTAGTGCCTGGGTTGAGGACGATGGCAAGAACTATTTTGTTAATGCAATGATTGATGCTGCACCGAAAGTTTTAGATGGGAATTGGGATATAAAGTTGGAAGCTTTGTTCCTTACATTCGCTACTAGTGATAAATGTTATAGTTATGACAGTGTCCTCGACCTCCTGCTACTTATTGGAAACACATTGAGTCGTCAACAATGGCTTCCAAAAGATATCCAGGTTAGTTTCTTTATGTCGACGTTTTATGCTAAACATGTTTTCTCTATCACGATGCTGGCTGAGCCCGTTAGATTCCTCATGTTAATAAAGTGCAAGAAGCTCTATGATTTTAAGATCTAGGTTTGTTATGTTCAACATTAGGGTGTTTAACTCTTTTTTGACATAAATTCTATTTTTCCCCTTTCAAGTCGAATATATTACATCCGAGCCTGATTTTTTTTTTTTTTTTTTTGATAAATGAGTTTTATCTTTTTTGAATGGTAATGAGTTTTATCTTTCAAAACAACATCTTATCATCATCGTCATTCACTTTACTGATTGATAATGTCTTTTTCATCGAATTAATGTCATCAACTGCCCTTTTTTTCCTTTTTCATATTTTGCTTGGTATTCATGGTCTCTTTATTATTTCAAGCCTCGCTCTTTTCACACATTCTTCTTCTTGGTTGTTATCACTTTTTGAACATGAAGAGGAAGTGCTTCAGATAGAGGCAATAGCTGAATAGGAAGTAGTTAGAACTACAGTCTTTCTGTGCTTTCCAACTTTGAAAGCAAAACTCCAAAGTCATTTGCAGGGAAAAGAAAGTGTTGCAAGAAATTTGCATTATAAAGAAATCAATTTTTAAAGGATGTCCAACCCTGCAAATTGTTTTCAATCTGGGATTTGGGGACTATTGATTCTGCGTTTCTTTATGTTGGTCAGTGTATTGGCTGTTCCAAATAAAATTTTCTTCCCATGTATTTCTACTATTCAAATTTGGAAGGCAATGCAACTTTTGGTGCTGCTTAGAAGACATTCCCCAGTGCTATGAATTTGGGTCAACTCTGTAATCACTTAATTACTGGATCTTTCACTCCATTACTTATTTTATATTTGATGCGTCCTGCTGTATCCATCCTCATGGTTGAACCCACCTGACAACTGTCTTCATTGGTAGCCCAACCATGTGCACAACTGTTGGTGGGCCCTACCATGAACAAGTCGGGCCGTTATTTGGGTTCCGCAATGCACATATCCTATGTGCATGTTGGATTTATGGAATATAGCTTGTTTTTGCGTGAATTTGATATGAATCAGAATTTGGATTTTGCTTTTTTGATACTTTCAGAAGACCAAACAGCTCTCAGGGGAATTTCGAAAACTCTTATACAACTGGAGCCTCAGATGCTTGAAACTTTCTACCTAGAAGTCCCAAGAAGGGGCCATGTCATTCTTTCCAGTGATCTCGTTGCAAATATTCAGTGGATGACGTTGGATTATGACGGACATAATATCTGTTTCTTTAGCAGTAACAGTAGCTATATTAATGATAAGAGAATGCATAGCGTATGGTATAAAATGATATAAGCCAACCCAAGAACCACAAATATCAAAAAGCAAAATTACTTAGGAAGATCATTGCTTTTTGGCATGATAATATGTCAAGATATTCATTTCCTTATGAGATTGAGGAAGATCTTTGATTGGATTAGATGAATGTTGATTATCTGTTAAAATTAGTAAAGATGTCCATGATAATATTAGATGATGGGATTGCATGATTTTACTTTCCATAATTATCTCCTTAATTATATGTTAGATTTATACTTTATATTTATTGCATTATTCTAATGGACTAATATATTGGGTTCATAGTGAATTTTTTTTTTTTTTTTTTTATACTTAAGTATGGTTGCATTGTTATAAGATTGATACTCTCTCTCTCTCTCTCTCTAACTGTTCCTTTCTTCTTCTTTTTTTTTTTTCCCTATTTTATCTCAGGTTCTTATTGGATCAACGCATGGAGAAATTTATGAATACTTTGCAAGTCTATTCCCAAGACTCTTTATTGAAGTTTATGATTTTATAGACAACGAACCTATTTTTATTCATAAAAAGTACCATTAAGGAACGAGCAGCACTTTTCACATACTTGTAATAGTAAATAGTATTTATAAATTTTTTTTTTTTTTTCCAACTGCTGAAATGTTGTAAGCATAAAAAAAAGATGTAAGGAAAACAAGGCTTGTCATGAAAGCAATTTTAGTTTGATGAGTGTTGAGAATTTTGCACGAGCATCAATAATGGCCTACAGCTGAAAGTTTTTAACACAATCAAAGATTGTCATGAAATCAGTTTTCATTTTTGTTTGTGGTGGTGATGTGTATTGCTGGTGGTGCTGGTGGAGTGAATTCCATCTGCAGAAATAGAAGGAAAGCAAAGCATCAATAACTGAAGTATAGTAAAAGCAGAATGTGATAAAAAAATTATGAAATATTGTGCTATATAGGAAAAAGGAAAAAGGTCAAAAAAAAAAAAAAAAAAAAGGAGGCAGCACCAGTAACTGGTTGCATTAGCTATTAGTTGTGACTGAAAATTCATGTTCTTATCCATAAAGTTGAACATTTGCCTGGCCGAGGCCTTGACATTGCTGGTGATTCAACCTCTCCTGCAAAACCAGCCTGCAAAGTCGAGCCTTAGTTTTGTAGAGCTGCTCGCCCATGACACTATTGGATATTGACAATTGAAAGAATTTTTTTAACTAGAGTGTGAAACTCATATTTCAGTTCGACGTTCATATCTTCTCATCTTGGTCATGAAGAAAATTAACTTGATAGTATGATCCATTGCTTACATTGGCAAGAAGCTGTATCTGTATGTGCTTGGAAGATCAAAAGCCTTCTTCGATCGTAGCTGCTGGAACAAACTGAATTCGTTTCAGCCAAGTGGTGCCATTTGCCAGCCCAAATGACTAAAGGCTAAAAAAAAGCCAACGCAAAAAAACAAAGGCCAAACAAAAACAGAGGAATAGCAGGGACTAGAAAGAAGTGAGGTTACTATTTATGCTTCTTTTTGAAAAATATGGTGGGAAATTTGAATTAAAGTGTCTTACTTTCCTTTTATCTTCTAGATTGCAAAACGTTTCAGGTACGCATGTGAAAGGAAAACTCTTATTACTCCATGTTTAAAGCATGTGGTCAAAACACCAGAAGTTATTCTTTGAATAGTGTATGAGACTGGCTGCCGGTTGTTCATACTTAACTGGTTGTTATGGCATCAAACTTTGCAGAAAATGCTATTAATGTCCCCGTCCATGGTTAGATCATACAAGCACTAATGCCGGATTCCATCAGAACACCAAAGTTAAATGTGCTTTCAAGATTTATGTTCATATATCTCATACAAGGACAAATTCTCTATCCAGGAAAGGATGAATGAATAACAAACATCTTGGTCAAGGGGATTCTGTTGTCACAAATTCAGTCATGTAGTAGGATAAAATGTTCCTCTCTCATTATGCCTTCTATTTAATTTAAATGAGCAGGATTATGGAAGAAAAGGAACGCCAAGTATTTTGAAGGACATCAATCAAGTGTTGATACTATGATGGAGAAGATAAGATTTATAGTAGCATACTGGGTGTCGATCAGCCCTCCCTTTCATGGCATTTCGATGGACTAGATTATGTTGAGTTGGAAGGAGGTTGCCTACTTGTGATGGATTTGAAATTTTCTTGTTGTTCTTGGTTGGCTGGTGGGCTTTCTTAGTCTTTGGTGTTTGGCAGTGACGAAGCCAGGATTTTCTTCCAGCGTGGGCAAGCAATAGTTGATTAAAAGCTACCCTACCAAATTTTTTTTTAGAAGGGATCGATAATAATTTCATATTTAGTTTTTTTTATCATTTTAAATTTTATTTATTTATTTTTCATAGTTTTCTTAATAAAATCCAAAGAAATAAGATACTATTTGAAAACACCTAAGCACTATTAAAGACATAATTGCTCAAAAACTTTAAGGATAGTTAAAGTACAAAAGTAATATGGTTCACCATAATGAATTTAAACCGCTCAAAATAAATATTTACTCATTTAGGACTACGAATTATATCTTGCTCTAGATAAAGTAGAGCCCATGCCAGATTGATTACTTGTAAACAGACCCATCCATAATTAATTGATAAATTTATTGGTAAGTCATGACCATTTAGTGTGCTGCAACGCTTGTTATAAACGTAAATAATTGAAAACCCATTGATTGATTATTTTAATCTTTTGATGGGCCATGATGCTTGCAATACTGTAGATGATTGAGAGCATACCATCAAGATGAAATATCCATGCTACTCATAATAAATGTAGTCCCATTAAGTGCTTTTCCCAAATTTTCCTCCAATAGGAATCAACTCCACCATAAGATTGAGCACATAATATTTTTAATCATAGGCTCAATAAGGTGGGACCAACTCCTATTTGAATAAAATTTGAAAAAAAATATCAATACATCGGGTTTCTGTTGAGACTATTTCACTTGCCCTTGATTTAGTAGCCACCCAATTTAGTGGTTCTTCAATAACCATAGGTCTCGTTGTTATTCAATCGTGGATGAGGCCTTGTAATTCAATCCAGAGAAGAAGCCAATTAGATGGCCTAATATACTTACAATGAAAAGTTTCTCCAAAATTATTGCAAAGGATAAATGTTTTGAAGAAAAAGGAGGAATGATCGATTGATTGTAACTTGAAACCCTCCTGAAAATCCGGTGAACGATTTACTTACTCTTTTTCGTACAAATAAAAGACAAAAGTATCCTCAGCCCCTTTTAAATTCTCTCAGTGTAGAAGAAAAAAATAGATGAGTGGGGGCAAATTTGCTAGGGACATAAAAGTTTTTAAACTACTCTCATGTATTCATAAAACCGTCATAAGTTGAGTGGGGGAAATTGCCCCCACTCAAAACCCCGTCCCTCCGCCCTTGGTGTTTGAGGTCTTTCTTCTTTGCTTTGTTTTTTTGTTTCTTTTTGGGTGCTCGAAGGCTTGTGGGTACCAACCTTTTGTATTGCTTGTTTTTTCAATGAATTTAATTATTCACAAAAAAGAAAAAAAAGGGATGGGCGGTATAATAAGGACCCAACACAGTTGGGACAAGGTTTAGATGAGGAAGTGGTATAATAAGGAGTTCAGCAGGTTCTTTACTCACTATTTTGCCCGGGAAAATTCGGGCTGAAATCTTATTTGAGCAGAATTAAAGGCTCTGATAAATGAAGTTTAACTTTGTCTTGAGATGGGAATATCTCATTTGATCATCGAAGTTGACTGCCTCGTACAGGTAGATTCCTTGAAAAGATGTGGAAATTTATCATGGAACTTCATGTCCATGTGATGAATTCTCAGTAAAAATCTCACACAATTCACTTGGTGGGAAGCCCGATTCTATCTAAGATCATCATATAAGGTTGCAGACAGTTTATTGAAGCCAGACTCTCATGATCTCTATCTGCAAGATCTCCATGTTGCTATACGTTACAGGCGGAGAAATGGAGGCGAGGGGTTAAAGATATGAGGTACGTATTAGATGAGACCATGACTTTTATTAAGATTTAAATTATTAGGTTGATGGCTAGGTAGTATTTATTTTTTTTATCTCCTCTTGATTCAATTTTCATTAAAAAGGAAGTTATTTGATGGTCATTTTTGGATACTCACTTTGATTCTTAATTTTTAATTAGTTCTAAAAATATAAGTCCTAAAATCCCTAATAATTCAATTACATGAAACAACGAGCTCTCAGAAGAAAATTAAGATAAATAATACACTCACTCCCTAAAGTTTTCTTTATTGAGGGTATTCTTAGGGAAATTCTATAAGCACCCCTTTATATGCTGAGCACACCCACATTCTAGGAAAAAAAAATCACTGTTCATAAGGAATGTGGGTGTGCTCAGCATATTAAGGGGTGCATATAGAATTTCCCGTATTCTTATCTATTCACCTACATCATGTATGTATAACAGTAGAACTGGTCTACTCATCATAGTCCCCTTGACCGACTATCAAAAGGCTCATTTGAAGATAGAAAAATCGTAAGGTGTCTTACTTATCTTATAAACTTCAAGAGTGTATTTGTAAATATAAAAAAAGTAAATGTCTACATTTATAAATTCTCCGAAAGATTTTTGTTCAGGCTGATGGAGACTTGCATATAAAAGTAGAAAGAAAACAATTATTATCCAGAAAAAATTAATGCAGAGAAGACTTCTTCTCATTATAAAGATTATAGACACATGGGCAAAATGCATGTCCCAGCAGAGGGAGCCTGAGACAAGGTCCAAGTCCAGAATGGACCCATATACCTGACAGGTCCAACCAAAGAAACACATACATGGACTATTTTATGGTCCCAAGTAGTAATCGGATTGGAGTCCAGGTATAGTATTCTTAGAGAGTTAAGAGATCAATATTAGGATGGTTCCTTCATTAGAGATGAGAGATTAAGTATTACAGATTTTAGGAATAGAATTAAGGGTTTGAATTTCAAATTATGTCTTACTAAATCTGATTGGTGGGATCATGCTAAGTTAACTGGATATGAATCAAACATAGAGGGCTGCTAAAAAATGAATGTAGCCACACCATTTGTGTCTTCTCTAGATTTAGTGAGTCTAACATCTGGTATTGTCTGCTCATTGGATCCTTGGATGAAGTGAATTGAGGGCTTCACCATCTCATATTATGGTCTTAGCCACTTGAGTGCTTACTCTTATTTGGGGGTCATCAGGGTCCACATTGATGACAAAGCTGCAAGGATGGGTCATCAAATGAGGAATGTGCACTTCGGTAAACAACTGAAGGTGTAGACATTAATTGAACTTGCACAAGTAGTTCAAAGTTTCATCACTAAGAGTAGGGGTGTCTAGAGCTCTTCACCATAGAAGATATACAAAAACAATGAATTCTGTGTCCTCATCTTGAGATATCTATGACAGAATAACAGCATTTACGTTTCACAAGGAAAATCAAGTAGTTATGCCTCCTGGCTAACCATATGCATTTACTGTAGATTAATTGAAAGGGAGGGACTGTTGTGTGGTTGCCTTGGTTTATTAAAGGATAACAACTCATCAAAAGTACAGTGGCATACATGAATTGCCAACCGAGGCCATCTAATTGTGGGATTTTCTGTGGAAGGGTGTAGCTTCCCACATATCTGAACCCATTTAAACAAATGGTGTTTCCATATTTTGTTTCTTAAAACACTTTATTTGTACAAAATGAGCTGAGCTTGAGTTGGGGTAGCTTTTCTTTATTTGCGACTTAAACTCGAATATAGGCTTAATATTTAAAATGGATTGGATTTGAGCAAAGCTTCTGCCTATTGGGTTGAGTTAAACCGGGTCACTTGGATTGAATGTGGATTATGCGGGTTGAATCATACCCACCTGCATCGGGTGCGTGTTGAAGTTGATTAATCATTTTTAAAAATGGGACAGATGCAGGTTAGACCTCAAGTCATAGATGGCCCTTGTCAACCTGACCCTTTTGACGTGACCCAACTCGTTTTCTACCCCTTATTCACTCACAAGACATTCAATGCAGAAAGCAAAACCTTTCTTACACTCCTGCAAAGACAATGGGTTTCTTTACCTGACTTGTCTTCATAGTGCATGAGCTCCTTACAGGAAAATCATCAACAGAATCTGGTTTTTTGTTTCGAAATGGGATAAAAACAATTGTTGACGAAATTATGCAACTATTACATTTGTAGAATCAAGTACTACCATAAATATTTTCGTGTACATAACAAAGGTTTGTTTTTTTTTTCCAAATTACTGATTAGTCAGCACGAATATTCATTGAAAATCATTAAACGTGTCCAAAGGTCATGATATCCAAAAACATAAGACATCATCTTTTTTTTTTTTTTTTTGCTGCTATTGGAGGGTTTCCAATCCTTTGAGTTGGACTAATCCCTCCTGGTCCAGAGGGAAACGGGGTAAACTCCCCTATAGCTCTATTGTGGTAGTGCAGTTTCGTACATACAACCTCCGGGTGCAAATTGTGGTCTTAGGTCAACTGAGCTACCCCCAATTCATCACAAACAACGGAATACCAAAACACCTATATATAGGGGGGTCTTCCTAGGCATCTATCCCTCACCAATTTTGGTGAGGGATAGATGCCTAGGAAGACCCCCCTATATATATAATTTCGAACTTTGAGAGTAAAACAGTAATTCATCACAAATCCTGAAGGCACTACTATCTCGGGAACCCCCTCTACAATATGACTAGGGATGTCAAATGGGCCGGGCCGGCACGCTCCGACCCCCCGGTCAACGGCCCGTGGCCCGGCCCGGCACCGTCAACGGCCCGGCCCGCACATGGGCTGGGCACGCTGGCCCGTTCGGTCCGGGCCCGCCAGGAACGTGGGCTGGGGCTTGCAGCCTGCCAGGCCCCCACTGGGCTCGGCCCACCAGCCCGCCAGCCCACCAGGCCCGGCCCGCCCAACGACTATAAACCCATTTTTTGAAAAAAAAAGTCCTTTTTACCCCACCCAACAGCTATAAAACGGTCATATAAGGGGTATTTTGTGTCATTTTTCATTTTATAAAGTCTATAGATACCCTAATCCTCCCATTCTCATTCCTCACCAATTTACACAACTCTCTCATTCTCTTTATACATTCTCTAGCTCTCTCTCAAAGCATTCAACTCTTTCACTCTCTCTAAGAAGTTTTTGGAGAGCCAAAGATCAAGTCATCAAGAGACAAGATTAAAGGGGCCTTCAAAGATTTAGAGGTATTTATATTATTTAAATTTGAGATTCCATATATATAAGTTTATATTATATTATATTAACTCTCATTTTCTCCCCTTTCTTATATTAATTATCACAAAAGAAGGCTATTAGAGCCTATTACTGTTATTACTTATAAATTTTATATTTTGAAATATGGCTGGAAGATTTCCCCCAGAATCATCTTCAGTTAGTTTAGGGGAAGAAGAAAATTTTATTGAATTACAAGATGAAGTAGGTGATTTACCACCCTCCTTTCCTCAAAGTTCCCGTAAACCAACCAAGAGGAATAGAACTTCACCAGTTTGGGAAGCATTTACAAGGTTTGAGGTTGTTGAAAATGGAAAAACAGTTGAAAAGGCAAAATGCAAATTTTGTAATAAGATTTATGGTGCCCAGTCAAAAATGGGTACCGGCCATTTGACAAGGCATATGCATCTATTATGTCCAGGCATTAAAAAGGCAACGGATGCAGGGACAGGGAGGCCTGGATCACAGACCCAAATTTCTAGTACTAGTGGTGGTAGCAGTAGTAGAAGTTTGAGTCTTTTTTCTTTTAATGCACAAAGTTGTAGACAAAATCTTGTTAAAATGATTGTGTTATCCGAATTACCATTTTGTTTTGTTGAAAATGAGTTTTTTGAAGAATGGGTCCAGAAATACTGTCAACCACAATTTCACAGTATTTCAAGAAATACAGCCAGAAATGATGCTATTAGACTCTGGCAGGAAGAGAAAACAAATATAAAAAATTACCTTACAGAAATTCCTGGTAGAATAGCCCTAACCACAGACATGTGGACATCTAAAGGGGGTGACAGTTATCTTTGTCTTACTGCACATAATATAGATTCAAAATGGATTATTAATAAACGTATAATTAGTTTTAGCAGTCTTGAATGGCCACACAATGGCACTAGAATAAGTACATTTATTTTGGAAAAACTAGATGAATATAATATTAAAGAAAAAGCTTTATCTATAACTTTAGATAATGCCAGTAATAATACCTTGGCTATTGAATTAATGAGAATGCAGATGCTACTTGCAACTCTGATAGATAGCTCTATCTTTCAAAATAGATGTGTATGTCACATCTTAAATCTCATTGCAAAGGTCGGTTTAAAGCATATTGTAAGTTACACAGATGCTATTAAAGACATTGCTAGATTTATTTTCACCTCCGCACAGAGAAGACAATTGTATGCTGGAATATGTGCGAGGGAAGGCGTATCAGCTATTAAATTGCCTAAGGAGGTAGAACATAGATGGAATTCTATGTATGATTTGTTAAACAAGGCACTTGATCGGAGAACTGTTTTGAATGAATTTTGTGCTTTTCATGCACAACATTTGATGATTAGTGATGAACATTGGGAGTTATGTGCCCAAATAAGAGATTTATTAGAAGTTTTTTACACTTCAACATTATTTTTTTCTGGGATATATTATCCCACATCTAATGAAGCTTTTTAAAATTACTTTACAATTCAGTAGATTTAGAGATCATTTTTTACTGAGTAGCACTATTAAAAACATGGAAGAAAAATTTAATAAATATTGGAAAGAGGCTCCAATGACATTTTCTTTAGCTGCCGTATTTGATCCTAGGTCAAAATTAAGTGGTGTACAGTTTTTTATTGATGGAATAAATGAAAACATGAATTATATAGATTTAAATGTTTTTTCAAATATTATGGCAAATTTACAAGCACTTTTTCAATTTTATTGTGAGCAAATGGGTACAGCTGGGCTTAGTATGGGTCATTCAAAAGTCAAGCAAACAGGTGTTGGTGAGTGGGATGTGTGGTAATCTTCCATGTCTACAAGCATGGCATTCATCTCAAGCTCAAGTAACACTGTGACGGAGTTATCATCGTATCTTGACTTCGATGTAATACGGGTGCAGGATGCATCTAGTTTTGACCTTTTAGCTTGGTGGAAGCAACAAGAAAGCATTTATCCGGTGTTGGCCGCCATGGCTCGTAATCTATTGACTATTCCAATGTCTTTTGTATCATCAGAACAGGCTTTTAGTGCAGGTGGACATGTGGTGGATGACAAACGAACCAATCTGACTGAAGAAATGGTGGAGTGTTGTGTTTGCCTACGAGACTGGTATTTGGCAGATAAGAGGAAGCAAGAGTTGACATCAATGGAAGATTATGATCCAGCAGAATACATTAGTGGACTACACATCTGATTTTTTTACTTTTTCCTTCATTGTAATTTTTAAATTTATAAGTTTTTCATTCTTTTTTATTTTTATTTTCTAAAAAGTTTGTAAGGTTTTGAAGGTAATCCTATTTAGAAAACTTCAAGAAGTTAAGATCCAAATGGTTCTCTCTTCTCAGTGGAGTAGGTCGAGTTTGACCGAACCACTTAAATATCTTTGTCATTCTCCGTGATTGTGTGATGTTAAAATTTTTTACTTATTTGATAATTCAATAGCCACTGTAAAGAAAATCCATTAATTTTTAACTGTTTCATTATTGAAAATACAGTGGCTATAATGCCAGTTAAAATCCAAATGGTTCTCTCTTACACTAACTGTGTCTTTGACTCTTTCTATATGAAATCAATTTCTATGTATTCTATACGAACAAACATAAAGGATGGTAATTATAAACAAATAGTTCCACTAATGATTTTTATTTTTATTTTTTGTTACAATCACTGATGAATTTATAGTGTTGAGCTCATAAAATCCTTTTGAAGCCTTATTGTAGAGCATCACGAAGTATTAAAAATCTATAGTTAAATAATTTCAATCACCCGAATTTTTTTAGTGAACTATGTTTGATTGTTCACAACAAATGGAAAAACAAAGTTTTAGTAATAAAAAAGTTTACTTTTACTTTATCAGAACCTAAACATTTTACTTTCTAAAAGACAACTAAAGTAATTACACTACCATTTGCCAACTTTTCACTTCACTTCTTGAAAGACATGTTAGTTTTTGTTTTATTCTTTTTTTTTTTAATACTGAAAAAAAAAAAAAAAACAAAGGAAGAAAAACAGCGCAGGCCCGCCCGGCCCGCTCCCACGTAGCCCATGGCGGGCCGGGCCAGCGGGCCGTTCTGGGCCAGGGCCGGCCCGGCCCACCCGGCCCGGCCTGTTTAACATCGCTAAATATGACAGTGGCATCAGGTACTCAGTGGCTTTGGTATGAAATCCATGGACCCAAACTTGGGGCCCAATTGTATTGGTGGTCTATTTAATCCGTCCGAATCAATAAAAAAACTGGTCCAATCGAACCCATAACCGGTTTGGACTTGGGTCCTTCAGGCATCCGGAATCGGATACCCATTTTCATGTCTTCACAAAAGGCCCAGCCCTGATAAAAGATGAGTTACGAGTTAGGTCCTGCCCACTGGGTCCATCAGATTGTATGCAATTTAGATGGACTCAACCTAGGAGGGTCGTCTTGGGGACAGAGTGGAAGAAGGGAGGAGACTCTTGAACGAGGAAAAAGGACCTAATTACTTGGAAAGAATTGAAAGAGGAGCGTATTTGATGCCCTAGAGAGAATTCTTGTTTTAATGGCGTCAAACATGGGTCATGCCCTTTCATGGGTCCGACTAAGGTTGGACCCTCTAGCTGGAGTCTCCTCTTTCTATTTTATTTACTAGTATAAAAACATATCCAAGCTCAGCAACCTGGTTAGTTGGGAGACGTTTTAAATTTTAACTCGATCTAAGCTGACCTAGTATTTAAGGGCACCTTTGTGTAACACCATCGGCCCACCCCTCAAACAAAAAAATAAAAAAATAAAAATCCTATATAGTGCGGAAAAATAAACTCTATCCTCAAGAACTCTAAATAGCAGAACTGCAGAAGAGGGCCGGCCACAGAAACGGGAAAGCTTTTCAATTTTTATTCCACGGGAACATTACACAAATGGACCTGCCCACAGAGTTTGGAATGACTCTTCCCAGATTTGGGTTTGGGTAGACATTTGTAGCCCAATTAACAAGTGAGTGTGATTTAGGATGAACCCTTACAAATGCATCCATGGTGCTGAGTCCAGTGCAACATGACCCAGTGCCACCTGTCGGCTCTAGGCGGAAGGAACGCATGTCCAGGCCACATGACACTAAGGGCATCACCAGGAAAACAGAATCCACTAGAACAGGATGGACTAGGCTATAATGCCATGTTCCAGTTGGCTTAATCTGAAAATGCAGCAAACTTTTTAGGGCCCTTTGTTTGCATCGAATTTAATATAATAGAAATTCATTGCCAATTTAACTTGATACAAGGATTATTTATAAAAGAGGTGAAGGGTAAATAATAAAAGGTGGTAGGTGAAGGATATAAGGTGGAGATGTAGATGAAAACTTGAGTTTTTCAAAGGAACGAATTACAAGGGTGATGACAAAGTATTCAATTTCTCATTAAAGGGGATATTAGTTGATAGTCATTTTTTATTTTGACTTTTGTTTTCTTTGCTTTTGATCACCTTTAGAAATATAAATCTTAAAATAATAAAAATTCAGTCACAAGAAATAAACAAGCCCTGGGGAGAGTAAAAGAGAAAAAAACAAGAAATTCTTGTTTCACATGGCCCAACTGATATCTTTCAAGCCTCTGTATGAGGGGTATCCATGAAAGCTTCATCATCTGTGAAATCTAATGATTTGGTAGGTTGCTTGATTTGTAACAGTAAATGGTGGGATCCACAGAAGATGAATACACCTTTTGCAAATGATTTATTAGTATTAAGTTTTGATAGATATTCTTTTACCATAAAATCTTGATAGGTTTTCCTTTTTCTTCTTTTCTTTTTCTTTTTTCTTTCACATGCATTTCATCTAATCTAATGGTTGACATCACTTGGGTCGCAATGAAGTTCTGAGGTGCTCCATCTCAGATTCTACTGAAAGAACCAACGGTCACGATTAGGAAAAGGGGGGCCCTATAATCTAGGAACCAACTTGAAGCATTTGAAATGGAAAGAGATGGGGAAGAAATAAAAACCCAATGCGAATTTTGATTTAAAAAAAAAAAAAAAAAAAAAAAACAATTGAGAAGACAATGACAAAAATAAATTGTGACATGATCTAATCTGGCCAGTGGTGGCCTTGTTAAAAGGACAAAGATCCTAATCCCAATAAAGTCATCAAAATCCATATGAGAGACAAAGGAGGAGATGAGTCATACGACCTTGACAAAAATTCTCATGTGTTCAATGGGATCAGCACTCAGCACTCATCTCTTAGACTAACCCAGGGTCTCCAATAAAATCTATTTTCTGGTCCGATTGTTTGCTATGGTTGCTGTGTACAAAAAAAGTTTATCCATGCCCATTCATCATTAATTCATCCTACACATCATGCTTAAAAAGTATTCTTGATTCTTGACTAAGGAACATGGGCCGGGTCAGGATGGGACAAAGCCCATCCATCCTGGGCGAATCGATTTCTCAAGCCTTGTGTTAGGAATGAACCACCCGTCAACCAGGCTCCTACCCTTCCCTTTAGCAACACTTGAGTCCAGTCCCAACTCTCAACCATTGGGTCACCTATGTGCACCCTAGGCTTAAGTAGGATGTCAAATGCTAGAAAGAGCATGGGTTTGCTTTTTCTATAGTATGTCCCTGTTCGCATGGGCCCCGCCTGGATTAATCTAATCAAAGGGTTAGGGGTTAATGAAAGGGATGTGATGTTGATCCGTGCATTTCAAAATATCGAACTAATTAGATTGTGGTAACCCTTGATTTTATGGCCTCAAAGATTAATAGTTTTTTTTGTTGTATTTTTTTTTTTCCGTCATGATTCAATCCAACATTGACTAATTCAATATCAATTTCGAATTAGTATGAGTGCAATTCTCTTGTTAGATCTGTGTTAGTGGGTTTGGATTGATCCCAAGTATAATTTCACATAACAATTAAGTGTGCACATATAAACATAAACGGATTCTCTCAATTAAGTCTGAACATACCCCAAGAAGAAGAAGAAGAAAACCCCTAACAAACAAAGGTTGCATGATGATGATCATGACTATCATCATCTCTACTGTATGATAGGATTTGGAAATTGACTAGGGATTTTTTTAATGCATAATCTTTCTCTTGGATTTGTCATTGCTCATATTTAAAGATTTAAGTGATTGTATGCGGTTCATGTGTTAGTGGAGAGTGATAACACTAGCCACGGCAGCAATGACCCAACCCAACTGTAATATTCTCTCAACTTTTCCCAACCTGTATTTTTTCATATAATAATATAAGGGCACTTGCCTGATACACAAGCACTGAGTATATTATATGTACATCATATCCCATATGAGGATTCTCTCAAATAGTAACAGATAGAAATCACAAATATGTGTAAATTAATATGTTTTAAATAAGATATATTCAGACAACTTACTATGCATATGAACATAGGAGATTCTGCAAAGGCAGGCTTATGACAAGTTGGTGGGATGACTTGTGATTAGGGTTTTATGAAAATTTAGCTCTATTGGATTTAAAATTTTTTTTTTTTTTTTTTTATTGATTCATTGACAAAAGAAACAAAGCTAGATAAAAAAGGAAGGCCCAACCAATCAAGCTGGGACAATGCCATCCTACAAAAGGAACAGAGCACTATTGGATGTTGCTAGCTAATAGTTAACTAATTTGATTAAAGACATGAGTAACTGCAATCTATTTACTAACAACCCATGTTTAGAAAGGCTTTGATGTTGATTGTCGGCTGGTAACCTCATCTTAGAACAGGCATCTGACTGATTTTAAGTATGTGTAAATTATAAGATTAGCTACTGCATCGGTATGAACCAGCAGTTTTGCTGACTTTTATGGTTAAAGTACTTTTTGAATTACTTTTATTTTGTTTTCTAATTATGATGCCATGTAATTAGAATTGATCATCAACTAGCAGCTGAAATGGTTTGGGCTGAATTGTCCAGTGGGGGTTCGATCCGTGTATAATTCTTTAAAGCATCGACTAGAAATAGCAAGGTAAATTTGAAGTGACAAGCAACACAAACCTAAACTAAGACGGTGGATAAGTGGAGCTCACCAGTTTTTTTCTTCTTCTTCTTCTTCTTCTTTGGGCACAAAACTAGCTAGAAGTCAACAAGTTCAACAGCAATAAGCAAGATAAAGGCAGATAAGGAAGAAGCAAAGTCACTGTATTAGAAATTAACCAAGAAGTAGTCATGAAGATATGAATTGTTGCTCGGTCAGTTAGGGATAACCCCAAGGGGTAGCTCAGTTGGCCTAGGACCGCGGTTTGCATCCGGAGGTTGTGGGTTCGAAACTGCACTACCACACTGGGGCTACAGGGGAATTTACCCGACTTCCCTCTGGGCCCAGAGGGATTAGTCCAGCCCAAACGGTTGGAAACCCTCCGATAGCAAAAAAAAAAAAGTTAGGGACATGGTGTATATGAGAGTTTGTGAGTTTGAATCCTCACCTGTAGTGAAAAAGGAAGGGAAAAAAAGAAAAGGAAAATAAATAATTAGCCAAAGAGGTAACTTTGCACTGGTGGAAAGGTACTCTTTACATAATGTTTATGTAACATCATTTCTGCATAAAACTCATGGAAAAGTAAATGATTTCTTCAATCGTCAATTTTTTTTAGTTTGGTGCAGCACCAGTTCCATTAGAAAAAAAAAATTAACAATAATAACTATATTTTTGTGAAGCTGTAGAGAACCATTTTCTATGGGAGGAACCTAAATCACTCTTTTTTATGAAAGAGGTAAAGCAAAAGTCCACACAACTGCTTTTCCACAACAATACACAAATGTGCACTTCGGATATGTTTATAAGAACTTCATGGTAGGGAGAATGAATTCTCATTTCATGGTGGTTGTGAAAATGATCTAGGATTTTATGCAAAAAGAAAGAAGCACAAGGTTTTACAAGTTTCAACGATGCGTCTGCATTCATGGGTGAAATTAAGCTTTCAATGTTTTTTGCGAAAAATTAAAGTTACAAAGCTTATAGGGATTTCTACTTTTACTTTCCACAAACTCTCATCTCAATAATGAAACCCTAAAACTAGAATCCCAATGATATATAAAGGTTACATCAATTACCGATAGTGTCTCCAACACATTATAAAATGCACAAGATACCCTTTAGTAGAAGTAATGTATAGTATATCCAAGACGATCAATATTCTTCACAGAATACAAGACGTCTAACATAACAAAAGTGAAACTATTTTTTTTTCAATTTTGCAAAAAGACTAATTCTTCAATTTCTATTCTCTATAGAAAATGAAATTACTAATTAACACTCCCCTCACACAAGAACATGCCCTTGATAAGTGAGATTTCACAGAGTTTATATGACACAAATGTGTGGAGTCCTTTTACTAGGCAGAAGGCACAAACCATTTTATTGGCACAAATGTAAATGAGAATATAGGGATGAATTTGGTCAGAGATATAGATTTGGTCAGAGATGCAGATTAACTTTGTGTTTGCCAGGCTCTATGATCAGTATGTTTGAAGCTTGGATATTTTGTCCTTTTTCATGATGCGAGGCGGTACTATGGAGACTTATTCCTTTGGCTATAGTGTGGTCCATTTGGAAAGAAAGGAATGATAGGATTTTCAAGAGAGCTAAAATGGTCTACAACGATATTCTTTTAGTTATTACTTGGAGAATAGCAAAGTGGGCTTTGGTGAGGGAGGATTTACTAATTTCAAAACAGACGATATTCTTCATAATTGGGAGGCTTGTATGCTTTGTTCAGTGCCTCGAATCATGAAGGTGGAAGTTTGGTGTCCTCCCCCAAGAGGCTTTTTGAAGTTTAATGTGGATGGGGCGGCTAGATGAAAGCCAAGGCCAGTGTGTGTTGGGGGTATACTTAGAGACCACAAAGGAGATGTCTTGCTCATGTTCTCTAAGAAGGTAGGTATCAAGGAATCAAATGAGATTGAGGTGTTGGCAATTTTAGAGGCTCTTCGATTCTTTTCTTCTTTTCATGAAAAATTATTAGTGGAGAGTGACTCATCAAATGCTATCTATTGGATCTCAAGTAATGAGGGTCTTTGGAGGTTCCAATTCATCTTTGCGGAAATCAAGTCCCTATCTTCTCATGGTTATGTTGAGTTTAGGCATGTTAGAAGGTCGACAAATGCAATGGCAGACTCTCTAGCGAAACAAGGGGTAGATAGGGTTATTCCCTTGATTGCTTACACCATGTAATTGTTTATTTTTTGTTCTTTGGGTATAAGATTCTTATACCTGTTGGTGGTGGTGTGTTGTATTTTTGTTTGCCTTCTTTTTAATATAATATTTCAGTTACCATTCAATATATATATGGAGATGCTCCTATGAGAACAACTCTCACCTTATGGTAAGAGATTGGGTGGGGGCCCTCACATCTATATCCAATGCCAACCACTTAAATGTGAGGGCCCTCACCCTAAATGTGAGGCCCTCACCTTATCTCTCATAGTAAGGTGAGAGATGCTCTCATAGGAGCATCTCCCAATATATATATATATATATATATATATATATATATATATATGGAAATATTCATGTGCATCTATCCCTCAACACATTATAGTGAGGGACAACATAGTGGGGTCACTTTATGATTCATCCAAATCATCCACACACATGGAACCCCCTAAATTACAATGGATCAATTGAGTTCTCATTAACCCGATTGGATTGGACCGTTGGATTGAGGGTCAAAATTTTTCTTTAATATTAAGTTGTTAAATTTGTAGGCCACGGATGAAGGGGTTAGAGACTTAAGATTGACCTCAAACTTGATATATGGTCTCATCTCATATGACTCTTTCCATCCCCTCCAAGTACCATGATCAGTGGGGCCCTAAGTGGCCCCCATTGAGTTTATCCCTCACCATATGGTGAGGAAATGATGCACATGAATATTGCCCATATGGTGAGGGAAGGATGCATATGAATATTGCCCATATATATAGGAGAATATTCATGTGCATCCATCCCTTACCATAGGGTGAAAGACACTTACATAATTGGAAATATTCATATGCAAAAGAAGAAAAGTCATATATGGTAATATGAAGAAAAAGAGTGTTCATATACAACGAGGGAAAGGCATGTAAGTGTCGTTCACCCTATGGTGATGGATGGATGCACATGAATGTCCTATATAAATATATATATATATATATATATAAAACAAGGTTCTCCTAAGCAAAAGCTTAGGATAAAACTTAGGATAAAAGAAATCATTGTTAGAAATGATTTTGTGCATAGAGGAGGATCACAGGGAGTCCTTGAAATCCTCCAAATCCCCATCCCCATGTGGGTACCTAGGTGAGCCCCACCACACACTTGAACTTACCATATTCTAAGATTGAGCTCAGAAGAGGAGGCCCATAAATATATAAATATATATATATAGGAAGTGCTCCTATGAGAGACACTCTCACCAACTTTATGAGAGATGGTGGGGGCCCTCACTTCCATATCCACTATCACCAACTTAAATGCAAGGACCACAACTTAAATGTGAGGGCCCCCACCCCGTCTCTCGTAAAGTTGGTGAAAGTGTCTCTCACAGGAGTACTTTCCTCTATATATATATATATATATCATGAGTACTTCCCTATATGTATATATATATATACACATATAGATGTATATATATGTATATATACATGGATGTCTTTGTGGATATATAGGAATCTTGCTCTTACCATGGAAGAGTTAGGTTTAGGTAGTCCGGCCCCCTAGCCACTGGGCCTAACAAGCACTTGAAAAAGGCACTCCCATATCACCAAATTTTATGCCCCTTTCTAGCAATATCAAATACATCTTATGAGGGTGTAAAGATAGAACTGGTGTTATCTTCAACGGACTCAACGCAGTATTAGAACCAGTTTAATTTTGGTGGGCGGACTTTTTTAAGATTGGATATTTTATTCAGGGAATCAAGCATAGGATTCATAATGATTCAGTTGAGATTATCCTCTCTCTCTCTCTCTCTCTCATTCATATGTATGTAATGTAGAAATGTCCATCTATGCATGTACATATCTAAAAGAAACAGTAGAGTGACTTTGACAGAAGGTTGTCATTTGGGTCATTCATCTAACTTTCCAGCGTCTTGAAGTCGTAGTGGTCGACGAATGATCCAGCAATCGACAATACAAGTATAAAATATACCTATAAAGCCTGGAAAGTGGTGGCTATTTCATGTGACTTTGCTCTTTGGCTCTTGCTCTCTTCCAATGGGAACTAAACTCAATCTCAAATGCATAGGTGAATGGCCAATCAACTTCTTCCCAATAGGAAGGGCCAAAGATGCGTAAGTCCTCCTCCTCCTCCTCCTCGTCTTTCACTCCCTCCTTCATACAACTCTTTCTCATCTGCAATTGCAATTGTAAGTGCGATTTGGATGGCACCCAAATCGCGAATGGGGTCGAAACATCGATTCTAGATTCATATAAGCAATTGAGAGTCGTACCTTGCTTGAGGACTATCAGTATATGAAGCCTGCCTGCAAAAGGAAGAAGGAGAAGAATAAAAGGAAGAAAAAGAAGAACAAAAAGAAAAGAAGAAGAGAGATGAGACATGCTTAGTGAGGAGGAAGAATGAGGCTGATGAGGTGGTGGTTGAGCCTCTAGGCAAGTCATATACTTGGCTTATTGTTGTGCTTTTGTTACTGTTTTCGCATGGGTTTTTCTTTGTACGTTTTTTTTTCTTTGGGTTTGGATGGTTATTTCTTCATTAAATGAAAAGCTCCTGTTTTAATTCCAAATTATTGGTTCCTAAATGTTAGGATAGAGTGCCATTTGAGAATGCTACGTACTTAGGTCATGCTACATAAAATAGAACCACTATCTTATGTTTCATTTTTCCCTTAAGCTTATGTTTCATTCTTCCTCTAAGTTTTGGGTTAGCGATAAAATTACCCAATGGATCATTTATTGCAAGATGGGTGAAGTATGATGGAATTCTATGGCCGTTCGATATTAGTATGATAACCTTATGATACTAAACTTCCTTTGTTACATTCCTTCTCCAAGGATTTTTGTTATGTTGTTGCTTCATCAAATGAAAACAAAAGGGAGGGTTTTAATCTATTATATTTATGATTATGGGAGCCATTGATAGGAAGGAAATAAAGCCAAAATTGATGTCCTTTCCAATGAAAAAATATGGAATGGAAGGATCAACCTCTTAGAAAGTAGGGCATATTTTAGACAGAAAAAAAACCAGACATGAGGTCTTCTCCCCAGGATATGTTAGGGTTCACTCCGAGGTCAGTCGGATCTCTCAAGGGTGATGCCACCTTGGCTGGTACTAAAAAATTAAAAACTTAGACGCATTCAGGCCAATAACTACCCTTGGTAAGAGAGATGGTCCTTGATGTTCGTTCTTAAGCTCTAGCTAACTCTAGCAAGGAGGTTTTATTACATGGACAATCATGAAATTGTACAGCTCCTCATATAAGGAATGCTTGAGAATTTTCAGATTGAGAAGACCCATTTGATTCCCCAATACCTTTCTTTGAAGAAAATATACCCACCCAAATTCCCTGTCAGACCAATTTGGAAAGAAATTAAGGAGAAAAGAAGATCGAAAACTTGCTTGAGCTTTCTACATAAACTGTTCGACCTTGGTATTTTTTTTTTTTTTCCTTTTTGGATACCCAGCCCAAAAGAAGCTTTCTCCCATAAGAAGTGAAGCCCAACCATTGGAAAAAAAAAAGCCTATTCCTGCAAGAAGAACTCATGGATCGAAAATTGGGTAGTTAGGTAACAAACAGGGTATCCACCCAATTAAGTAACCCCTAGTTTCTGAACCTGCAGGAGTCAACACTCCTTTCATCTGAGGGTTGAACCAAGCATGTGGTAGACCTACATCAAGGAAACCCTTTTTTTGAGACACTTCAATCTTTGCTAATACAAATATCAGAGATCATGGGACCACCTCAATATCTTCCTGTAAAGAAAAGATTAAATTGATATTTATAAATCAACATTAACATTAACTAATGTGAGTTCCTTTTCCGCACGATGAGTTAGTTTGATAAGAAGCGGGGTGCCCGACCAATCGAGCCGCCCCTAGTTCTCGAAACTAATGCAAGTTGAACCTCCTTTTATGTTTAGGGTAGGTTTGAGTATGGGGCAAACCTACATCAAGGAAAACCTTCTTTTGAGATGCTTCAATTTTTTCTAAATACAAATTTCGAATGACTTTGGGGCCGTCTTGGCATCTTCCTGTGAAGAAAAGGTTATATTAACATTTGGAAATAAATATCAACATTAATTAATGTGAGTTGTTTTTAAAGAAATGGGGCACCCAACCAACTAGGTAACCCTGACTGGTTCTCGAAACTCACAGAAGCCGACGCTGCTTTCATCTTAAGGCATAATAAGCATGAAGTAAACCTACATCAAGGAAACCCTTCTTCCGAGATGCTTCAATATTTGCTAATGAAAATGTGGAAGACAATAGAAGCATCTCGGTTTCTTCTAGTGAAGAAAATATTACATTGATATTTGTAAATCAACATTAACATTGATTAATGCGGGTTGTTTTCCTACATGACAAGTCTTGTCAAAACAAAAGAAGAAGAAGAAGAAGAAAAAAAAAAAAAAAAAAAAAAAACTTCCATTAGTAATTGTCTCATTCCAGTCCACTGATTTGGTGGTTAGCCAGCTTGTTCATGGCTCACCTCTTATGGGCTGGATCGCCACACATGTGGTCTCATGTGCAATACAGAAGGGTTTAATTAATAGTTAATACATCCGGAGTGTCATATGTTATATATAACAAAATAAAATAACCACATAGTACAACAATGTTAATATATATATATATTATTAATCTTCATGAGCCCTGCAATTATGATAAGGATGATGAACAAGAAAAGACGAAATTTCGATGGCTTACAAGAAAGTTTTGAATATAGTCATTAGTCATAATCACACTTCCCACCTGCCCAATAGCAAGAGGACCTGAAAGTGGCGGGACCCACTCTCCACCAAATAAGCCACTTTGCACGCGACACGTACCCCCACAACAAAACTCATTGATTGGTGGGCCCCAGCTTAGTTGGGACCGTACGTTGAGCTGGTGGGGAGTGGGTCGACGTCCATTTTTTTTTTTTTTTTCAAATCTCAACTGTTGTTGTGATTCGACCCCTACATGTAAAAACAAGTGAAACTAGAATAGATGAAGATGGTTGGATTAGGCCTACACCAAAGTCTCAGACAGTCCAAGCACCCATCCCCAAAAACAATGTCCATATGCAAATAATGCCTCAACCAGAAGAAGGACAGAATGGATAAGTGTAATGAATGGGGCCCACCATGAAATTATCTAGACAGCACTTCTTTTTTTTTTTTTATAACTTTTGACACCAAATTAAGGGCTGAGATTTGAGACTTTTGGGCTGAGATTTGAGACTTTCTCCTTTATAAACAAATAATCCCACATCATTTGTACAGTTTTAGGTCGATGAACTGTTAGCCCTTGTTGTTCCAGAGAGGGCAAGGACGGACCCAGAAAGTTCGATTTGGGAGATATGTAAAAGAAATACTAGGGAAGAAAAAACACAAATTAACTTTTAAGAATTACAGGGGGTTTTCAAAATATTTTAATTTTTTTCAAGGCATGGGTAGGGGCTTCAGCCCCTTACCCATACACCTGGGTCTGCTCTTTCAGAGAGGGTGGGTGCTAAATTATAGGCCCAATCTTAACTGAAAACACGAAGATAAAGAGAACGGGAGAAGGACTAATTTCATTTAATGTATGTTTGTTTGCATGAGATTGATTTTTTTTTTTAATTTACAATAAAATAAGTTTGCAAAGGATTATCAAAAAGACAAAGGAGAGGGGATGATATAAGGTGAAGAGAGAGAGATGGAATTCCAACTTTCCTAAGATCTGATTTATTAGGGTGATAGTTATATACATATTCATTCTCCATCTCCCCTTAATTTATTTTCTTATCAAGGGAGTGAATATTATTCGATGGCCATTTATGAATCTTCACTTTTGTGTATTCAAGTGTGCTCGGATACTTATTTTCATTAAAAAAAAAAAAATCTTGCCCACTTATAAAAATACATTTGATAAGATGCCTAACATTTCAATTCCAACAAGAGGTTGCTCAGGTCCTTAGCAGCCCTACTTATCACTCGGATGCCTAAGGATCGTTCCTTAAGTATGCCACCTCCCAATTGTGTGGACATCGCTTCCCACTTTGTGGGTTCTTCTTTCCACTTGTGTTGGATTTCCTTCCAACTTTGTGGACTTTCTCATTCCACTTGTGTGGTCTGCATAGGTCCCAGACCCCTAAGCTGGGGTAAAGGAAAAAACAAACAACTCAATTCCCAGAACATGGAGCAACCTTGTATCTCACCCAAATACTTAGGGTTCCATCCCAAGTATGGTGCTGTGTCGGTTGTCTTTCCACATGTGAGGAAGACCTCTTTCCGTCCCATGTGTGTGAAATGCGGCTCCTTTCATGGTCCCAGTACCGTTAAGTATAAATGAAGCCAACTAACAGTCACGTGGTGTGTATCTATAAGTTCTGTATGCGACTTAATGCATGCCATCATTGAGGTGAGAAGTATTACAGGTTTGATGTAGATTATGTGCAGAACGTTACATTGATGGGGATGATATGAAACCCTGCTTTTAGGGTTTTGAAGTTTCTAATTAGCTGTCAAAGCAATATTGTTGTGATGAGAAATGATCAGATAAATGCCATTTCAGGTGAGTCCAATTCATAATAAAGTAGGGGAAAGAGAGGGTCTGAAGTAAATGAAAATGGGTCATGCTTAGTTTTGGGGTTGACGTTAGCTTTAACCACTATAAACACATCCAATTGATGGTTATCTAATGTCAAATAATCTCATTATTGTTTAGTGATCAGGATTGATATGCATATATAGGCCGTGTGTAAAAGTGGTTGATGCGGGAGCAGTACTGAACGATGCCCCTGGTTAAGCTTCTTTAATCGATCTAAAATGCACTACGGCAAATTTGACCTAGTGGAAGGATTCACGACCCGATTGTTTTAATTTTTGAATTTTATTTTATTTTCTTCAATACTTATGTCACCATACTTATGTTATAGGTTTTATGTAGGCCGTTGTCAATCAGGCCCTCCTATGAGGGTACCTCGCGCGATTCACCCCGTAAAATGAGGGCTTTTATTTTTCATAAAAAAAGCTTGAGGATTGCACTTGGACAAGATTTTTGCAGGACCCGCCAATTCAAGGCCTCGGTGTCCCAGTCCTCTTATTTTTTTAATATATATGTGTGTGATTTTTATGTCAATAATCATGCATGATTTCTTATGATTTTTTTTTTCATTGACTTATCTACATATAATTGTTGTATATGTGAATTTATTTGAGCATTTATGTAAGTTAATTTGAATATGATTCTTATGTGATTTTTATGTGGGTTCCAATAGTATGAGACCATTCTCTTTAGTTATTGACTCTAACATTGAGCAATAGCATCCTAGTAAGATTCAACTCTAATGTTCGCCTATTGGATGGGCCAGTAGTAAAGTGAGACATTGCATTACATTGATGATCCTAAGCTTGGATAAATAAGGAGGGGTTAATGTCAAGTTTACACTCGATGCCCGTTGGCAATATAGAAAAAAAAAATCAAAACTTGATTTTTTTTTTCTCTTTAAGCCGTAGGGTTGGCCCTAGCCTACAAGGATCAAGTAGAGGTACGACAGGCCCTTCGAGGGATTTGACGGCATTGAACCCGACTCGCATATGTTGAGTCTAAGGCTTGGACAACCTCAGGCCTAACTCGGATATCCAGCCTTTCGTTAGCTCTAATCATATGTCTCTGCTAATAATCAACAGCTTGAGCTTTTAGTATTGTTGGTTATTAAAATGGCAATAGAGTTAGAGGTCATGAGTTCGAAACCCGTAAAAGGCATGTTACCTACATCTGTCTGATCTAGCATGTCTGTTAGATTCCAAATTCGAACAGATTCTATTTCGAGGGGGTGCCACCAGTGAATTATTAAATAGGTGAAGTATGAATGATATAAGGTGAAGGATGAAGGATATAAGATAGCCCTATAGATGAGACCTTGACTTGTCTAAGACTTAAATTGCTAGGGCGATTCCTGAATATTCATTTCCCATCTTCCCTTGCCTTGGTCAGCAACACAATGAATGCCCTACAGGCTATTATCATAAAAACACATGCAAGTATTAGTGTAAAACCTTAAAAATGGCAGTGCTATGCTTAGATTCAAAAGGGCAACTCCAATGAGAACATAAACTGAAAGCTTACGCAACATTTAAAGCATTGTCCTACTGGAGACTAGTGTCAAGATAATTGAGTTGCACTGGGTCTGATCTGGTCTCAACCGATTATATAATATTGTAATTAGAAGAAGAAATTAAAAAAAAAAACCCATCCAACACTCACAAACAACAATACATCCGCCCATTTTTTCAAGCACAATATAGATAAATAACACCTAAGGCTATCATAAGCCCAATACATAAATAATCACCATCATCATTGATGGCTTATCCATCAAACACATTGGCACAGAACTTACTAAAACACATAAAGAGACATGCTCACACCACAAGATGCTAAAGCCCAGACAGTCTAGCTAGGCTCATGAGTCCATTGCAAGAATGGAGCTCAAGTTCATCGGATTCATGTACAGGTTCGACCCGGTCATAATTTGCTCGACAATAAACCTGTTTGCTCTCTCTGAAGGATGGAATGGATCCCAGAAGGCATAGAGGCTCCTGTTCGGGCATCAATCAAGCCCTCCTATGAGGGTACCTTGCCCAATTCGGCCCATTTTTTCAAGGACAATATAGATAAATAACACAAAAGGCTATCATAAGCCCAATACATAGATAATCACCATCATCATTGATGGCTTATCCATCGAACACATAGGCACAGAACTTACTAAAACACATAAAGAGACATGCTCACACCACAAGATGCTAACGCCCAGACAGTCTAGCTAGGCCCATGAGTCCATTGCAAGAATGGAGCTCAAGTTCATCGGATTCATGTACAGGTTCGACCCGGTCATAATTTGCTCGACAATAAACCTGTTTGCTCTCTCTGAAGGATGGAATGGATCCCAGAAGGCATAGAGGCTCCTGTTCGGGCATAGATTCGACAGTGGTGTGCAGAGCCCAAGCCCATTGAAAGGTCCTTGTCCACAGCATGCAACCTTTGATGTCACAAAACCTGCCCCAACCATAGACCATGTCATTTTTTTAATTGCTAGGAAAGTGTTTGAAAGTCAGCAATGATCAGGTTTTATTAACCTAACTTCAGGAGGGAGTTCTTGTAATGAAATCAGGTCTCTAACCAAATTCTCATTTAACTGGGCTGAGTTCGCATCAGTCAAAAGAGATTTTTTCTGATAATGTAGAGTAGGTCGAGTACTACTTTCGTTCAAAAATATACTCGCAAACCTGTGTGATTGACACCAAACCTCCATTCTTCTAGTTCGGATTTTGGAATGATGAGTGTATTTGTGGTAGGGATTATGTTTCTTACCGTATGCTTGGGGGTCACTGATGAAATCATTGTTCATATGGTCGGTGTTAACAGCAATGAAAACATCTGCACCGATCTCGCTGTTGAGCGCGCTCAACATCTGATTGAGCTGAGGGTTGTATAGACCCGCTGCCCGTTGCAACTCAGGGTCGCAGATACCCGTCCGGCTTCGCATGGCTAGCTCAGCTGGAACACATCCAATGGGCCCAGTTCCAGTCACCAGAACCCTTCTAGCACCTAATTCATATAGCCTCTGCAATGACAGCCAAAAAAACTAGTAACAGTTCTTACACCAAAGTTCTCAGATCATGTTGTTCTGATATATAGATCACCACTGGACATGCATTTTAAAATGACAAAAACACATTGATAACGTTACATAGTTCTAAAACTCAGTTTGACTTGCCTGAGTCAAGGCGGGTCGAATCGACCCGATAGGGGACTGGATCGGGGAAGATCAACGAGTCAATCAAGCACAACCAAATACTCAGTCAGACTCGCCCGAGTTACTCAACTCAATGACCTTCCAACTCAGTACAGGAGCTATCAAACAGTGCTCCATCAGCATGGTGATGAATGGGACCCACTCAAGTGAGATGAGAGCATAATTTCCATTTGTTGGGACTTGGGAGGTAGGCCCCTAAAAGATAAGTGTATTTAAACTAAGTTTTCTCAAAGCTTAGTCCCAAATGTTAAAACAGTGCATCATGGGAAAAATGTGAAGGCAATTTTGGCTTCCTGCCCTTTTTCTGGTAGGAAAATGATAGGTGCAGCATAAAGTTTCTAATGTAGATTGAGAAGTGATTCATATCATCAATGCAAAGCACTTGTTTCCAATGGAAGTAACAAAGAAAACAATAAGATCATGTGTTATCTCCAACTGCCTGCAATAATAACAGCCTAAAACATCTCTAGTTCATGCATTGTGTACCATATTATTTGCATTATTGGGGAATCATTTGTATCATATCATTTTCAAACAGACCTGAACCCTAAATCATTGATTCTGTTGTGCTCGCCAGATTAGGGATTGATTTGTGTGACGAGAGGATTATGTAACAGAGAGAAAAATTGTTTTTATTTTACGTACAGCCTACTGTTTTGTTGTTGGGCGTGACATAATTTCCTTGTGGAAAAGGAAATTCATTACTAGAGAGAATGTGATTTCCCATGGAATGGGTAGGAATGCAGGATTCCTCTCTCCATAAAAACATAAATCCGCAAAGCTCGAAATACTCTCCTTCCATGAACACAAGTCCTAAGAACAATGTGAGTATGTATAAAAGCGAGAATTCTCAAGAAATAAATTACCAACAGAAGTTTTTCGTACTCAGCTAGTACATAGCGAATGTAGTCCGGTAGTGAGAATTGGCGAGATCTTGAAGAATACGGCAACAAGTAGTAGTTATTAACAAAGTCGTTGCCACCGACGGTGATCAAGACAACTGCTTGGTTCACAAGCTGGTTCGTTTGGGCAGGGCCAATTAGTTTGCTTACCCGTTGTTGGTATTCCTCAAAGTGCTGCAGTTGTTTATCCATCCTGATTATGTTGAGCTGCAAATATGTAAACATCCAATCTATCTTAGATGACTTTAACTTCAAATGTACTTAAATATGAAAAAAAAAATGTAATAACAGATTGAATTTTCCTGCTCAAATTGTTTTCACAGCAATGAGATCATTGATTTGATCAAAGATTTAGCCAAAAATAATAAAAGTTTTTGAGGAAACACTGCTTAATTCAAAGAGAGACTATATAAGATAAGTGTTAAAATTGAACATGAACTCCAGGCTCTAGCTGGTCTTACAAATTGGAACCCTGTATCATTGAGGATACCAATTCCCGCTGAGGCGAAGTTGGCACCTACGAGTAGATTTTCTCCTTCAAGCTTCGGGCTCAAGTAAGGCAATGGTGACTCGGTACCAAGTTTCTCACCTAGTACACATGATCCATGTTAGATATGATTGTATAGAGAAGAAATATCGACTCCAGATTGATAGGAGAAGACTAAGATGACGATAAAATGATAGTGATGATGATATGATGGTGATGACGAAGAAATAACAAAAGCCCAGTTAACATTGTTGTGAACCCAACTGAGAATGTCTGGGAGGTTAAGGCCATTTGAGAATCGGCCTGTTGGTCGACGAGTTGGATAATCTATTCCATACGGAGGTGAGTCTGCACGAGCTGTGGTTGCCAAGTAGTTGTTGTTCCCATTGTCGACGAGGGAATCACCAAAAACAAAGAAGGCACGAGCCTCACTATGTGTGGGAAGACTTCCTATTGCCACAATCAGAGAAGCAAGGAGGACAAAAGAAGTCTCCATGGGACTAATGATTGACAATGGCTAGTAGGGATCTGTAACCTTTCTTGGGTGAGTCGCAGCTCTGCATGTGAAGTTAAATTGGGTGCCTTTATATAGAGTTGGATCTCACCTAACTTTTTGCATTTGCCCATCATGAGTTGTCTGTCATCCTCCATTCACTTATTAATAGCTGTGTACTTAAAACACTGGAAGCCTCTTCTTAAGGGCTTCCAAGACGACTGGCAGTAAAATGAAGAAACAGACTCTTAAATTCGCTATGTGTCAGATCATAAAAAGAGTGGTGTCAACAGATGGAATTTGAAGATAATGTTAGCTTTCAGATAAACAAAAAAAAATCAAAGCACTGTGTTTATTTGAGACTGATCTTTCAAGTGTCTTTCATTCAATTGGCACCCGTGTTTCTTGTCGTTTCAACATACATCATGATAAGAATATGATCCCCAGTTTCGTTATCTTCCTTCATGAAAAGTTTTTCAATATTAAAAAATTTTGCTTATATATTTCAGGGCATAAAGATTTAGGGAAAATCATGATATTTAGTGAGATCATCATATTTTAATGATAATTTAAAACTCTCAGAATGAATTGACTTCTTCCAGAATTTATTAACATTTGCACAATACAATTCACTACTTATAGCAACTCAACCAAAAAAAAAAACTTAACCAACTTAGCAAAATCTTTGAGTCTTATTAATCCTGATAATTACTGATTGTCCTCTTTGTTCCTTTTAAGTTTATTATTTATTCTATGGGGTGGTGTAATTGACTAGCAACTGTTTCTCACAAATGTGGTCTCACCAAGTCACAGGCCATTGTACTATGGATATCTTTAATACCTTTCAATACTGGCCAACCAATGAAAGGTGTCAGCCAAGGTGACTACATAAAGTTTACATCCATGTGATCGACATAAATTGTTGGGGTTGAATCTGGAAGGGAGTGGCTGAATCCACCACCCCTCAAGTGTGGGAACAAGAGGTTGCTAGGCTGTTGGACCTAATAACATCAACTTCCATTCATTATTCAACAGACCCATTTCCCTTCCTGGCCAGCCACGTACACAGTTAAAACAGTGTTTGTAATCTGTGTGGGAGAGTACCACGCAAGAAAAAACAAAACCCACATCTTGTTTTTTCAGGCCATCGAATCCCCTACAGTACCAGCAGAATAAATCCCACCCTACCATGCTTTTAAATTCACTGTCATCTCATTAAGTTTTCTCTGTCAGTTACTTGGATCTTTAATTTTCCACAAGGCCCACTGAGCCATATTACTTGATCCTACAGCATGGATCTATAGATGAGGAAAACCTCGTTTTGGATCCGGTGCAAGTACTGAGCAAGGAGCTTGTTATGGGTTAGCTTGAGACTTAGAGTGTAGTTCTATACTGTAAGAGCCTGAATTTTATGGACTTTGTTTAGATGATGATGAAGCTTTTAATGATGCTGCTTATCTGGTCTGGAAGTAGTGGAAATCCTAAACCTGAAAGGTAGACAAAAGTCAGAGCCCCGGACTGCTATCAGCCAAAAGCACTCCGACGCCTGAATTAGTGCAATCACTAAATTAGGGTGAAGTGAGGAAGAAAAAGAAGGTTCAGGCAAGATAGTGTAGTATAGTCAGGGTTAAAAATCGCGGTTCGCGGTCATCGCGTCGCGGCTCGCGGTTATCGCGGTTCGCGGTCATCGCGTCGCGGTTTGCGGTCATCGCGGCCCATTGCGGAGCGAATTTTTATTTGACCCCAAAAAAATCCGAAAAAATATCCAAAAAATCCAGAATATTATAAAATGATAGAAAATAATGTTTTTTTCCATTAGTGCACACTTTAAAGCAAAATAACGGTCCCCTCAAGTTATAATATCCTGTATCACTGCTGTATCGATTTATATACTAAAATTGACTGAAATATTATAAAATTGACATAATGCAACCATAATTTTAGACAAACTAATAGTGTTAAACATTTAAAGTCTACAAGAAAGCAATAAATACTAATAGAGTTAGTGCATGTGCCTAATGCGGTAATGCCAGAACGAGTGGCGGCCTGGCTCGATATTATCACCTTAAAACACTAGATCTAGGGAAAAACTAGTGAGTAATATCATATCTAAGTATCTAACTCAATATAAAGCCTTTGGTAGTTTGGTTCATGTATTAGTGTATTACACAATCTTTTTTAAAGAAAAAAACCTATAATAATTCGGATTTAAATAATGAAGAAATAAAAAATACTACAAAAAGTGCTACTACTCACACTTTTTTGTTCCAAAAGTGTAGATCTATTTTAAACTAACACATTATTAATGCATTTGAACACTAATTTGAAAAAATGTAAATGATATCAAGAAAAGCCCCAAATTTTTGAAATAAAAAAAATCTAGATCTACACCTTAAAACACTAGATCTAGGGAAAAATTAGTGAATAACATCATATCTAACTCAATATAAAGCCTTTGGTCCATGTATTAGTGTATTACACAATCTTTAAAAAAAAAAAAAAAAAAAACCTAAAATAATTTGGATTAAAATAAGAAAAAAATAATAAATATTACAAAAAGTGTTAAAACTTGAATTTTTTTTGCTCTAAAAGTATAGATCTAACACATTTCAACCATCTCTAAGTTATTTTGATGTTGAATCTTGAAAAGAACTCCAAAAAAAAAAAAATAAGCTTACCAAAGAGCTCCCTTGAGTTTGATTAGCTTTCCCCACATACAAATCCACTCAAAAGTAGCTAAGATTTAAGCTTTTCCATGCATTAGAAGTTGTAAAAGCCCTCAAGTATGCTTAGGAAGCTCTCATGAAGAAGAAGAATGAAAAGGGAGAAAGAAGAAGGAAACCACACTCAGCACAGTGAAGAAAAAACACAGCAGAACGTGTTTTAAAAAAAAAAACAATGTCAGCGATATAACGGCCGTTATATTGAATATAACGGCCGTTATATTCAATATAACGGCCGTTACAGGCCGATATTTTGGCGATATTTTCCCTGATATTATATCGGGGCCGTTATATACGAAATATCGGCACGTTAACGGCCGTTACCGTTACATAACGGCCGTTATGTAACGGTAACGGCCGTTATTTTAAACCCTAAGTATAGTGCACAATATATTGCGTACCTGTTATGGGCTTACCATGCAGGTATTTATAGAGGAGTGGAAGCTTCCTGAGTGGAGGTAGGTGAGAGAGATTGTCCCATCAGCCCATACCTAGGATTCTGAGTGGGGTAGGTGAGGATTCTATCCCATCAGATCTTTCCTCAATCCCACACATAAATGTGGATGTGATTAGCTGATAGGAAAGAGCCCTTATCGATGGTCGGCGGTCACCCTACCTGTCAGGGCGCTCTGCAATGTGGCTGTCCCATCTCATAATGGGGATTGGACGCTCAGTGTTCACCTAGGCCAAGAGACCGAACTGGAGAAGGCACTGAGGTCGGACAGGCCTGAGGTCGGACAGGCCTGAGGTCGGACACTGATGCCGAGACGCACGAGGCTGAGCCCGGAGGAACGTGGTCGATACTCTTACCGAGACCAATTCCATCTCGGTGCCAGCTGTTACATTGCCATGCTGGATAACGAAGTCGAGGCAGTCCCTGAATGGTACTATTACCGAAGTCAGGAGTAACCTCGGTTTCGGGAAAACACTCCATACAATTGCACCTAGCTCCTGGCCTCGAGGGTTCCGTAACCTTTTGGGGTCGGGAGCTAAGTAAAATGGGAATTTTCTGATACCGAACCCATAGCTCTTTGAGAAAGCGTTGGGTGTCGTTTTGCCTTCCAAGTCGAAGTGGGAGGCGCCTCCATGACAGCAGGAAGAGGAGGACCTGCAGGAAGCCCGCACCCCGCTGGTGGGTTTCAGCTCTAACTCTGTATACCCCAAAGGGAATATCTCCCTCAAAGTCGAAGTGGGATGCGCCTCTATGACAGCAGACTTCCTGGTGGTGGATGCACCATCCCCATATAATGCCATCATGGGAAGGACCTGGCTGCTCAACATGGAGGCTATGCCTTTCACCCATCACCAGAGGCTCAAATTCCCGTTGCAGAACGGGGACGGTAGCTTCAAGGTGATCATAGTCCGCAGCGACCAGCAGATGGCCAAAGAATGCGTCATGGCCGTGGTCCCCGGCGAAGCAGAGCCGCAGCGAGTCCACATGGCCGAGCTGGAGGCAGAGCTTGAAGCTGTCGGCTGAGCGCCCGAGCAGAAAAGTGTAGAGGACCTCACCGAAGTCAGGATCGATCCCAACGATCCAAAGAGGTACTTCCTGCTCGGAAGTTAGCTTGCAGAAGCTGAAAGGTCCGAGCTGCTTGACTTCCTGTTGCAGAACAAGGAGGTCTTCGCTTGGACCCCCTACGACATGCCCGGTATCGACCATGAAGTCATTAGTCACAAGCTGAATGTGGATCCCGGACACAAGCCTGTAGCCCAAAAGACTCGCAGGACCGGGATCCAGCAAGCAGAGGCAGTGACCGAAGAGGTCAAGAAGCTGTTGGAGGCTGAAGCTATCAAGGAAGTCCACTACACTATGTGGCTGGCCAATACAGTAGTGGTCAAGAAGAAGAATGGGAGCTGGAGGGTCTGCGTCGATTTCACCGACCTCAACAAGGCCTGTCCCAAAGACAGCTTCCCGCTTCCAAAGATCGACCAATTGATCGACGCCACTGCCGGGCATGATAGGATGAGTTTCCTCGACGCCTACCGAGGTTACCACCAGATTCCGATGCATGCGCTTGATGAAAAAAAGACCGCGTTCATAACACCTAGAGTCATCTACTGTTACAATGTGATGCCCTTTGGGTTAAAAAACGCCGGTGCCACTTCCCAGAGGCAAGTAAAAAAAATGTTTCAGGCCTAGCTCTGCAAGACGGTCAAAGTGTACATCGACGACATGGTCGTCAAGTCTAAGAGGTCACGGGACCACTTGGTTGACTTGAGTCAAACCTTCGTCGTCCTCAAAGAGTTCAAGCTCAAGCTGAATGCGTCCAAATGCGCATTTGGCGTCGGCTCCGGCAAGTTCCTGGGCAGCCTAGTCACTAGGCGTGGAATTGAAGCCAATCCCGAACAGATCTCGGCGATCCAGGCCATCCAAAGCCCGACCACGGCAAAGCAAGTCCAAAGACTCACGGGGATGGCGGCTTCACTGAACCGCTTCATCAGCAGAGCTTCAGACAAATGCCGCCCTTTCTTCTAGTTCTTGAAAAAGAGCTCGAGGTTCGAATGGACTCCTGAGTGCGACAGCGCCCTCCAGGAGCTCAAATGATACCTCTCTTCACCTCCCCTGCTGTCCACTCCGATACAAGGCGAGTTCTTATACTTGTATATGGCGGTTTCGGATCACGTGAGCTCAGTACTCATCAGATAAGAAGACAGGCAACAAAGGCATATCTACTACACAAGCAAGATCCTGTTGGACGCCGAAACGAGATATCTGCCATTAGAAAAGCTCACACTCGCGCTCATCAGTGCCTCCCGCAAGCTCTCCCACTACTTCCAGACTTACTCCATAGTGGTTGTTACAGAACATCCACTAAAGTCTCTATTCCGCAAAGCAGACTTCTCTGGAAGGGTGTCCAAATGGACCGTCAAACTGAGGCAATACGATATCCAATATCAACCCAAGACGGCGATCAAAGCCCAAGTACTGGCAGACTTCATCGTGGAATTTACCTCTCCTAGTTCGGCACCGAGGTACCTCGACACCGAACTGGGGGGCAAGGAGGTAGAGGCAACCTCCGAGACCAAGATAGAACAGGAGCGGTCCTGGAAGCAGTTCCTCGACTCATCCTGGAAGGTCTTCGTTGATGGCTCCTCAACTTCCAAGAGGGCTGGCGCGGTAATAGTCCTCTAATCTCCGGAAGGCCTTGTCATCGAGCAAGCCCTAACACTTGACTTCAAGGCGTCAAACAATGAAGCTGAGTATGAAGCGCTGATCGCAGGACTGGGCAGCGCAAAAATCCTGGGGGCACGGAACTGGTGGTCTTCAGTGACTCACAGCTGGTGATAAGCCAACTGAATGGAGACTACCAAGCACGTGACAATAGGATGGCAGCCTACCTAGCCCACGCCAAGCAACTCTCTCTCAGTTCCAAAAAGCTGAAGTCAGGCAGATCGGCAGAGACACCAATTCTCACGCTGATGCCCTTGCCAACTTGGCTTCTGCCGTCGAAGCCGAAAGAAAAAGGACTGTCGAAGTGGAAGCACTAGACAAACCAAGCATAGAGCTCCATCCACCTCGGCAAATCTTGTGTGCTGATCTTGGCACGAGCTGGATGGACGAATACATCTCCTACCTCAAGGACGACCAGTTCCTCGAAGACAAAAGCCAGGCCCACAAAATCAGGCTGAAAGCAGCTCGGTTTTGTCTCTCTCCAGATGACAAGCTCTATAAAAAGTCCTACAATGGCCGTGCGTTCACCCGAGCAAAGTCGAAGACTTCCTTTATGAAATCCATGAAGGGATCTGCGGCAGTCACATTGGAGGTCGGTCACTCGCCTATCGAGCTATCAGCCAGGGCTACTGGTGGCCTTACATGCAGAAGAACGCCCAGGTCTATGCTAGGAAATGTGAGAAGTGCCAGAAGTTCTCTCACTCTCTCCATCAGCCAGCACACGACCTGAGTCCTCTTTCCAGTCCTTGGCCTTTCGCCTAATGGGGGCTGGACCTGATGGGACCTCTCCACCGAGCTCCAGGGAATAAGAAGTGGCTAATAGTAGCTACTGACTATTTCACTAAGTGGATACAAGCTGAAACGTTGTCCTCCATCACCGAGAAGGATACTAAAAACTTCGTGTGGAGAAACATCGTGACAAGATTTGGAGTGCCTCGAGCTTTGATCTCGGACAATGGGACTCAGTTCGACTCCAACTTCTTCAAGAACTTCTGTCAAGAACTTGGCATCAGGAACTACTATTCCACTCCGACATACCCCCAGAGTAATGGTCAGGCCGAAATCTCTAATAAGGTGGTGCTTGACGGACTCAAGAAGAGGCTGGACCGAGCCAAAGGGAGATGGGTAGAGGAACTTACGAGTGTCCTTTGGGCGTACATAACTACCCCTAGGCGCTCGACCTCAGCTATGCCCTTCTCCCTGGCCTATGAGATGGAAGCTGTGATTCCACTCGAGGTCGGCCTCCCAACCCTCAGGTCGGAACTGTTTGATCAAGGCCAGAATGATGTAAACCTTGCCAAAGAGCTCGACCTGGCTGAGGAACGAAGGGATGCAGCAGCAATCCGCCTCGCCTCCTACCAGTAGCAATTGGCCAAATGATACAATCAGAAGGTCAAAGAGAGGAAGTTCTCACGTGGTGAACTGGTCTTAAAGAAGACACTCCCAACGGACAAAAATTCCAGCGAACGAAAACTTGCACCAAACTGGCATGGGCCATTCAAAGTAACATCGGTAGCTGGGCAGTCTGCATACAAACTTGAGGACATGGAAGGTAGGGAGCTACCACGCCCATGGAATGCCACGCACCTCAAGAAGTACTATTTTTAGACTTTACTCAATTCTGAAAGTCAATAAAATCAGTTCTTGTGGAAGAATGTGTTTTGTTACTTTCAAATTTTGCCAAGTTACGGAACTCGGCATATGCACACAGCTCGGTTGAGGAACCAGTTTGCATTCGACGCGGTCACGAGACTAGCCACCCCTCAGCTCAGTTATAGAATCAGCTGTCTTAGCGCAGTCACGAGACTAGCCACCCCAGCTCGGTTACAAAACCAGCTGCTTCGGCTCGCTCACGGGACCAGCCACTTGAGTTCTGGTTACGGAACGAAACTTCGCTACTGTTATAGAACCTAGCCCTCTAGCTATGGTCATGGGACCTGGCACATTTCGTTCTGCCAAGACCAGTGCTTTGTTATGGTTATGGAACTTAGCTAAATAACTCATCTCTGGTTACGAACCTAGCATATTATTGACTTCAGCTATAGAGCCGAGCTCAGCTACTTGTCTTATTTCCTGTTATTTATTTTATCTTGGTTACAAAGCCAAACACAGAAAAGAGCAGAAGAGAAAAAGGTATTTAACACATTACACAAGAATGGATGAAAAATCCGATTTCATTCATTTTCCAAGGATGTTTACAAACCAAAAAGGAAGACATTCAAACACATTGCATAAGATGGGAATAAACGCTGATTTCATTCATTTCTGAAAATGATTACATATGAAACGGAAAGAAAAAGATACAATGATGTTCCTCCCCAAAGTGCAGAAATAAAAAGAAAAAACTACATCAACAATCAAATTTTCTTCAACCAGCAACATCTTCGGCATCTCCCTCGGCAACCTTAACCTCAACGTCTCCGGCAGGGGCCGGCGGCAGCTGCATTGGCAGGACAGGATGGGGTGGCGGCTCCCGAGGTTGGAGTAGGGGAGCCCCCGAAGACGATGGCGTCGAGGTTTCTGAGAGTTGGACGGCGTCGCCCCATGCTGGTCTCCTCGTCCGAACTCGACGACTGGAGGTCGATCGCCTCTTCAAGCCTGGCCACCTCGGAATCGTCCTTGGGGTCAGCTTCGGGGTCGGCCTCACGGATAGCTTCGCTGCCTACTTGGGGAGGCCCGACCTCGGGGTGCGCTTGAGAAGGCCCCACTCCTAGTGTCCCTTGCTGTTCGGCCTCGGCCAAGGTCAGCACTATCTCTCCCCTAAGGTTCTCGTGCCGCCTCCTGGTGAAGGAACGGTACACGGGTTCGTACCCTAGAAGAGACCAGGCTGCTCGCCCCTGATGGCCTCAGTAGCTGTGGATCCTTTTCAGCCAGGCAACGTTTCGCCGCCACCCGGAACTCTTCGCATGTTGCTTCCTCTCCTTGTTGCCTGCACACCAAGTAGTGAATGTGTCAGTTCGGCAGAACATGAAAATACATCGTTAAAAATGAAATTGAGAGAAGGTATTTACTCGGCGGCTCTCCAAGACGGTGAGGAATGCGGTCTACCCTAGACTCGGCAGGGCCGAATTCCCAGTTTCCGAAGACATAGAGGCGGTCATCCCCGGCATACTTGCTAGAATCTTCAAGGTCGATGATCAGTGGGATCTCCTTCGACCGTGCTCGAAGGTAATATGCGTCCTCCTTTGGGGATTTGCAAAGATCATAAACATCTTCGATGTCTTCGACACCGAGATTAGTCCCCAAGATTCTGTTCAGCTCGGCTACACCCATGATAACTTTGAAGTCATTGGGCATGAGCTGACAGGGGATGAGGTTCCACTTCCTGAGGCAGGCCCTCAGGAGTGGATGGACCGGAAACCTCACCCCACCCTCTATAATGGACACTAACGGGAACGGCATCCAGCCGTCCCTGAATATCCGACCCCGGACTACGTCTTCAGGGCCGCCCCCCCTAATGCGGACGTCCTCCGATATTTGGTACTTCTTCCTAAGTTCTGCAAGCGCCAGGTCAGTGTCTATCCAGTATCTGTAGACCCCCATATTCCCCAGCTTGGAAGTGACCGAAAAAACAGACGGAGACGGAGAAGAAAGAGGAGAGAAGAGATACACCCCGAAAAGAAGCCCAAGAAAAGATGACAGAGATGAAGAGAAGAAGGAAACTCACAAAGAAACTCGACGACGAGGCTTGGACGGACGGAAACTCGGATCTCAGGGCGACAGGATGATCTCTCCGGCGAGGACGCAGATGCAGGGGACACTCTCCAATGGAAGCAAAAGTAGTTCCTCATCGAGGACAAGCCTCTTTATACAGGGCAGAAATCTTTTCGTATCCCGGAAGACACACGTGCAGGACGCCGCCTCGAACACGCCACTCGTCTCCTCGATATGACTTAGCAGCCAACAGGGGTGCGACACGTGGCAGCGTCACACCGCCTTCATAAAGATTTGTGCAGACTATTAAACCGCCTCCAGACAGCTACGCGCCATCAATACGCCTAGGAAGGCAAAACGACACCCAACGCTTTCTCAAAGAGCTACGAGTTCGGTATCGGGAAATTCCCATTTTACTTAGATCCCGACCCTAAAAGGTTACGGAACCCTCGAGGCCAGGAGCTAAGGGCAATTGTGTGGAGTGTTTTCCGAAACCGAGGTTACTCCTGACTTCGGTAACAGTACCATTCAGGGACTGCCTCGACTTCGTTATCCAGCACGGCAATGTGCCAGCTGGCACCGAGATGGAACTGGCCTCGGTAAGAGTATCGACCACGTTCCTCCTGGCTCAGCCTCGTGCATCTCGGCATCAGTGTCCGACCTCAGTGCCTTCTCCAGTTCGGTCCCTTGGCCGAGGTGAACACTGAGCATCCAATCCCCATTATGAGATGTGACGGCCACATTGCAGAGCGCCTTGACAGGTAGTGTGACGCCCCGAAGTCCCACATCGACTATAGAGAGGAAAGTGAATGGGGTTATATATAGAGCTTACACCCTTACCTTGCATGAGGCCTTTTGATGGGTTGAGATCCATCAAAAGCAAAACCGTGAGGCACGTGGGCCAAAGCGGACAATATCATGCATGCGTGAAGGGTGGGGCGTTACAAATGGTATCAGAGCCGACTCTCGACTAATTCGAGTGTGGGTCCCCTGCCGTGGTCTGGTGCAAGTGGGCGGGCCAAGAGGGCTGGCAGGCTACTGCACAGGGACGTGCAGCCTTAAGGGGGGTGGAATGTGACATCCCGGAGTTCCACATCGACTATAGAGAGGAAAGTGAATGGGGTTATATGTAGAGCTTACACCCTTACCTTGCATGAAGCCTTTTGATGGGTTGAGGCCTATCAGAAGCAAAACCGTGAGGCAAGATTGGATGCGCTTGGGCCAGGTCCTCTGGCCAAGTCCATGAGCTAAAGCGGACAATATCATGCATGCGTGAATGGTGGGGTGTTACAGGTAGGGTGGCCGCCGGCCATCAATAAGGGCTATTTTCTATCAGCTGATCACATCCACATTTATGTGTGGGGTTGAGGAAAGATCCGATGGGATAGAATCCTCACCTACCCCCACTCAGAATCCTAGGTATGGGCTGATGGGACTATCTTTCTCACCAAACTCCACTCGGGAAGCTTCCACTCCTCTATATATACCTGCATGGTAAGCCCATAACAAGTATGCAATATACTGTGCACTATACTACACTATCTTGCCTGAACCTTCTTCTTCTTCCTCACTTCACCCTAATTCAGTGATTGCACTAACTCAGGCGTCGGAGTGCCTTTGGCTGATAGTAGCCCGGGGCCTTGACTTTTGTCTACCTTTCAGGTTCAGGATTTCAACTACTTCCAGACCAGATAAGCAGCATCATTAAAAGCTTCATCATCGTCTAAACCAAGTCCATAATATTCAGGCTCTTCCATATACTATCCTCTATCAACTTAAGTTTTTAGAGTAAGTGGTTGGCAACATGATATCAAAGTGGAAGGTCTAGTGTTTGAATCCCATGGTTTATTGTGTCTTGTATCCACCCACACAGGGTGTGTGTCACGACCCGAGCCCGAGATCCGATTACCCCGAGCCATGAGCCCATACTTACTCCCGTAAATTCCGAATTAACCGAAGTTAAAACGAAATCCACAAGGGATAACAATCTCAATAAACCTGTCAATTACACAAATCTGCGGAAACAATTTCATTTGACAACATCAATTACAATTTACATGTATACAAAATAATGTTTCTTATACATGTATCATATCCATCATTTACTTGTCAAATAGTGCATGTCCAAAATATTGTGCAATGACCATTAATTACATCCAAAATGATTATACAAAAAGAATGACTTCACGAAATGTTCCTCAAAATAAAATATTCCTCCTCGCACTCGGATGCCCGTATCAAACGGTATCCCGGCCATTCCATTCGTTCAATCCTCCTGGAGGAACCGGAGCGGTCTCCTCCGCTCCCGCCGGGGGCACTGCTGCACCGGCAATGGCAAACGGGCCTGTAATGCCATCAATAACACTAATGAATACGACGGTTCAATAATGTATAAACAATTCTTGCAATAGCATGTTAATTCATGAGTTAGACTCATTCAATATATCAATAACAGTTCCAATTCTAGATGAGTCTAGAAAATTCCTACAATAACAGTAAGTAGACATGAAAGTCAATCATGTGGACATGTATAGGGTGGGTACTACCATAGCATTTATTTCATTACATTTACCATCTTCCCTCAAATGAAGGATTCATCTTCCAAACGGAATGCATCAATCAATACCCATAGATGCGATCGGAATTGGTGGGACTTACTAGTGTCCGGGCCAGAGACAACTAGCATCACCACGGAGCTCCGGAGCGCCCCCAAATACCATCTACTGCAGTAGGATTAGACATTTGTCTCATTTATTCATTCATTGAACTCATTTAAAGTTCTAAACAATAGCTAGGTAGTGCCAGACTCAAGGGTCAATACTTCTCAGTGAATAATCCATTTTTGGGTTCGATTCAATACCACGATTCCCATAATAACAAGGGAATGGAATAATAGTGATACCAATCTCATTAGATTGGGACACAATATTACAATAAGGAATTGCTAGACAATCATGATTCCATTTAATTCTATCTTCAATCTAAACAACCATATAGGTGTAACCAACAGTTACTAAATGCATATGTTATTCTTGATAAGCATCACCTTATATTTAGTGTGTGCATTATAGTCCCCGTAGTTAACACCCATGGAGTTTTTAGACCACAATTTATTAACTATGAAGTTCTTCCTTCATTATCCTTAATTCTTAATAATTTCACTTTACTCTATGATTAGTCTTCGAACTAATCCGGTGAGCATTTATACTCACAAAGAGTGCTCCAAACTTTCGCAAAATCCAAAACTTGCTGGACTCAAACTGATGTGTTGGCCAATGTCGGTCAGCTTGGCAGTTACCCAGCGGTTAGCCGAAACTAGGTCGGCGGCTAGCCGAAATCTACTTGGCGGCTAACCGAATTTTGACTGGCGGCTATCCGAAATTTCGGCGGTCAACTCACGGTCAGTTTTCCAGAAGCTGACATTTCTGGCTCGATTTTTCGGTCACCTTACGATTACCTCGCGGCATTTCGGCTAACCAAATTTTAGTGGTTAGCTTTCCAGAAGCTGTCTTTTGACAAGAAGTTCTGACTCAATTTCGGTCAGGTCGCGGTCACCTCACGGTTAGCAGAAATTTGGATTTCGGCTAACCGAAATATGGCAGTTAGCCTTCCAGAAGCTCGCCCATTTTATGGATTCCGGCGGTTAGCTTCACAGTTAGCCTCGCGGCTAGCCGAAACTCACCCAGAATCCCTTCTTCGAGCTTCAGAACTTCTGGAACAATTTCTGAAGACTGAGTTCCTTGAACTCCAGTCCTTTTCGACAATCTATAGAAGTCTAAATAATGCATCCTCTTGAGAATGACCATTGGGACTTCAAGTTCTTTTCTCATACATTACCCACTCATTAACAATACCTCTAATATCCATTAATCTCTACATTCAATCTATAGGAATTCTACAAATTTCTACAATGGTTAACATTAATCACAAAAGATGTTTATACTTGCCTCTTGTAGTCAATGAACTCAAAGCCCTCTTTAAAAGCTTGGCTTGAGCTCAAAATCCCCAAATCTCAACCCTAAATCCATGAGACATGCAAATATACAAATCCTTAAGCTATTTGTGCTAGAACCTCTCCTAATCACTCATTACAACTTGAAAACTCATTAAAAGTTCCAACCACTTACTTGTAGTTCAATGGAAGAGGCCTTGAGATCTTTCTCCAAGCTCTTCACTTCTAAAAATGGAGGAAAACAACTCGGAGGAGAGATGAAGATGAATGGAGTAGTTCACTCCACTCTAATCACTTGTCAAAGCTTCCAATCTTCACACCCAATGGAGAGAAAGTGGAAGGAAGAAGAAGAGAAAGGTCTGGCTAGGGCTCGGTGGTGATAGAATGGACGAATGAATCGTTCATTCATTCATTTCATTCTAATATAAGGGTCCTTTACACAAAACCCCCTTCTTATTTAGTCTTATTTCATTTTGAGTCAAATGAAGGGCCACTTGACGAAATCCTTGTCAAACGGCTTCGAGTCTATTATGAAAGTTAACGTACTCGTTGAGATACACGTGTTGGTATCAAGAGTTTCCGTATTCGACAAAATACGTATAACTCCGTATTTACGAAAAAGGTCTTGTCCACTTAATTTAGGCTCAAAACTCATCCAATTCACTTAATCTCTTCATTATCCCTTCCTTAAGTTCGTTTGAGACTAATCTCATCGAGTTGGGGCATTAACCATCATTAGTCTAATTAGACTTGATTAACTAGCATTAATTTCGATTAATTAGAATTAATCTTGATTAACTCGGGCGGGGTCTTACAGTGTGATTCCTATGCGAATCCCCTGTATTCGCTACTGGAGAGTGTAATTCCTATGAAGGAGCTCGCACACATACGGAGGGGTGTTGTAAGCTTGATATATATTATTACATCGTTCTCTATTAGCTTAAGCTTTTAGAGTAAGTGGTTGTCAATAACTTTTAAGAATTACCGGTGTTTTTAAATATTTTAATTTTTTTCAAGGCATGGGTGGGGGCTTCAGCCCCTGACCCATACACCTGGGTCTGCTCTTTCAGAGAGGGTGGGTGCTAAATTATAGGCCCAATCTTAATTGAAAATACGAAGATAGAGAGAACTGGAGAAGGACTTCTTTCATTTAGTGCATGTTTGTTTACATGAAATTGAATTTTTTTTAATTTACAATAAAATAGGCTCGCAAAGGATTATCAAAAAGATGAAGGAGAGGGGATGATATAAGGTGAAGAGAGAGAGATGAAATTCCAACTTTCCTAAGATCTGATTTATTAGGGTGATAGTTACATACGTATTCATTCTCCATCTCCCCTTAATTTATTTTCTTATCAAGGGAGTGAATATTATTCGATGGCCATTTATGAATCTTCACTTTTGTGTATTCAATAGTGCATGGACACTTCTTTTCATTATAAAAAAAAATCTTGACTAGTTATAAAAATACATTTGATAAGATGCCTAACATTTCAATTCCAACAAGAGGTTGCTCAGGTCCTTAGCAGCCCTACTTATCACTCGGCTGCCTGAGGATCCATCTTTGAGCATGCCACCTCCCACTTGTGTGGACATCTCTTCCCACTTTGTGGGTTCTTCTTTCCACTTGTGTTGGATTTCTTTCCAACTTTGTGGGCTTTCTCATTTCACTTGTGTGGTCTGTATGGGTCCCAGACCCCTAAGCTGGGGTAAAGGAAAAAACAAAAGGACATGCGAGAAAGAACAATGCAATTCCGAGAACATGGATTAACCTTGTATCTCACCCAAATACCTAGGGTTCCATCCTAAGTATGGTGCCATCTTTCCACATGTGTCGGTTGTCTTTCCACATATGAGGAAGACCTCATTCCGTCCCATGTGTGAAATGCGGCTGCTTTCATGGTCCCAGTACCGAGAAGTATAAATGAAGCCAACTAGCAGTCACGTGGTGTGTATATATAGCTAGGTTCTGTATGCGACTTAATGCATGCCATCACTGAAGTGAGAAGGATTACAGGTTTGATGTAGATTATGTGCAGAACATTACTTTGATAGGGATGATATGAAACCCTGCTTTTAGGGTTTTGAAGTTTCTAATTAGCTGTCAAAGCAATATTGTTGTGATGAGAAATGATCGGATAAATGCCATTTCAGGTGAGTCCAATTCATAATAAAGTAGGTAAAAGAGAGGGTCCGAAGTAAATGAAAATGGGTCATGCTTAGTTTTGGGGTTGACGTTAGCTTTAACCACAATAAACACATCCAATTGATGGTTATCTAATGTCCAATAATCTCATTATTGTAGATTAGTGATCAGGATTGATATGCATATTTAGGCCGTGTGTAAAAGTGGTTGATGTGGGAGCAGTACTGAACGATGCCCCTGGTTAAGCTTCTTTAATCGATCTAAAATGCACTACGGCAAATTTGACCTAGTGGAAGGATTCACGACCCGATTGTTTTAATTTTTGAATTTTATTTTATTTTCTTCAATACTTATGTCACCATACTTACGTTATAGGTTTTTTGTAGGCCGTCAATCAGGCCCTCCTATGAGGGTACCTTGCCCGATTCCGCCTGCAAAATGAGGGTCTTTATTTTTCATAAAAAAGCTTGAGGATTGCACTTGGACAAGATTTTTGCAGGACCCACCAATTCAAGGGCTCGGTGTCTCAGTCCTCTTATTTATATATATATGTGTGTGTGTGCGCGCGCGCGCGTGTGTGATTTTTATGTCACTAATCATGCATGATTTCTTATGGTTTTTTTCCATTGACTTATTTACATATAATTGTTGTATATGTGAATTTATTTGAGCATTTATGTGAGTTTATTTGAATATGATTCTTATGTGATTTTTATGTGGGTTCCAATAGTATGAGACCATTCTCTTTAGTTATTGAGTCTAACATTTAGCAATAGCATCCCAATAAGATTCAACTCTAATGTTCACCTATTGGATGGGCTAGTAGTAAAGTGAGACGTTGCATTACATTGATGATCCTAAGCTTGGATAAATAAGGAGAGGTTAATGTCAAGTTTACACTCGATGCCCGGTGGCAATATAGAAAAAAATCAAAACTTGATTTTTTTCTCTTTAAGCCCTAGGGTTGGCCCTAGCCTACAAGGATCAAGTAGAGGTAGGACAAGCCCTTCGAGGGATTTGACATCCTCAAACCTGACTCGCATATGTTGAGTCTAAGGCTTGGACAACCTTAGGCCTAACTCGGCCATCCGGCCTTTCGTTATTTCTAATCAGATGTTTCTGTTAATAATCAACAGCTCGAGCTTTTAGTGTTGCTGATTATTAAAATGGTATTAAAGTCAGAGGTCACAAGTTTGAAACCCTTTAAAGGCATGTTACCTCCATCTGTCTGATCTTGCATGTTTGCTCGGTTCCAAATTCGAACGAATTCTATTTCGAGGGGGTTGTTGATATACATTATTATGCCAATCACTAACAACTCAAACTTTTGATGTTACTTTTATATTGATATACATTGTTATGTCGTTCACTAAAAACTTGAGGCTTTGGTGTTACTGGTTATTAACATGATATCAAAGCAAAAAGAAGAAGGGGCCTATTTAAACCACCAAGGGTTATTCGTTGACAATAGAATACATAGAGATTCATGGATAAATGAACTCCACCAATGAATTATTAAATAGGTGAAGTATGAATGATATGAGGTGAAGAATGAAGGATATAAGATAGCCCCATAGATGAGACCTTGACTTGCCTAAGACTTAAATTGCTAGGGCAATTCATGGATATTCATTTCCCATCTTCCCTTGCCTTGGTCAGCCATTGACGCCTTTGGGAAGGGACAGGGTCGACTGCAGTTCCCAAGTCTTGGGACTTCGGAGGTACCAAATGGCAGTGCTATGCTTAGATTCAAAAGGGCAACTCCAATGAGAACATAAATTGTAAGCTTACGCAACATTTAAAGCAATGATCTACTGGAGACTAGTGTCAAGATAATTGAGTTGCCATGGGTCTGATCTGGTCTCAACCGATTATATAATATTGTAATTAGGAAAAAAAAAAAAAAAAACATCTAACACTCACAAACAACTATACATCCGGCCATTTTTTTCAAGGACAATATAGATATATAACACAAAAGGCTATCATAAGCCCAATACATAAATAATCACCATCATCGTTGATGGCTTATCCATCAAACACATTGGCACAGAACGTACTAAAACACATAAAGAGACATGCTCACACCACAAGATGCTAAAGCCTAGACAGTCTAGGCCCACGAGTCCATTGCAAGAATGGAGCTCAAGTTCATCGGATTCATGTACAGGTTCGACCCGGTCATAATTTGCCCGACAATAAACCTGTTTGCTCTCTCTGAAGGATGGAATGGGTCCCAGAAGGCATAGAGGCTCCTGTCCAGGCATAGATTCGACAGTGATGTGCAGAGCCCAAGCCCATTGAAAGGTCCTTGTCCACAGCAAGCAACCTTTGATGTCACAAAACCTGACCCAACCATAGACCATGTCATTCATTTTTTTAACTGCTAGGAAAGCGTTTGAAAGTCAGCAATGATCAAGTTTTATTAACCTAACTTCAGGAGGGAGTTCTTGTCATGAAAATCAGGTCTCTAACCAAATTCTCATTTAACTGGGCTGATTTCGCATCAGTCAAAAGAGATTTTTTGTGACAATGTAGAGTAGGTCGAGTACTGCTTTCATTCAAAAATTTACTCACGAACCTATGAGATTGACACCAAACCTCCATTCTTCTAGTTTGGATTTTGGAATGATGAGTATATTTGTGGTTGGGATTATGTTTCTTACCGTATGCTTGGGGGTCACTGATGAAATCATTGTTCATCTGTTCGATGTTAACAGCAATGAAAACATCTGCGCCGATCTCGCTGTTGAGCGCACTCAACATCTGATTGAGCTGAGGGTTGTATAGACCCGCTGCCCGTTGCAACTCAGGGTCACAGATACCTGTCCAGCTTCGCATGGCTAGCTCAGCTGGAACACATCCCATGGGCCCAGTTCCAGTCACCAGAACCCTTCTAGCACCTAATTCATATAGCCTCTGCAATGACAGCCAAAAATACTAGTAACAGTTCTTACACCAAAGCTCTCAGATCATGTTGTTCTGATATATAGATCACCATTGGACATGCATTTTAAAATGACAAAAACACATTGATACCGTTACATAATTCTAAAACTCAGTTTGACTCGCCTGAGTCAAGGCGGGTCGAATCGACCCGATAGGGGACTGGATCGGGGAAGATCAATGAGTCAATCAAGCACAACCAAATACTCGGTCAGACTCGCTCGAGTTACTCAACTCAATGACCTTCCAACTCAGTACAGGAGCTATCAAACAGTGCTCCATCAGCATGGTGATGAATAGGACCCGCTCAAGTGAGATAAGAGCAGAATTTCCATTTTTTGGGACTTGGGAGGCAGGCCCGTAAAAGATAAGTGTGTTTAAACGAAGTTTTCTCAAAGCTTAGTCCCAAATGTTAAAACAGTGCCACATGGGAAAAATGTGTAGGCAATTTGGCTTCCTGCCCTTTTTCTGGTAGGAAAATGATTGGTGCAGCATAAAGTTTCTAATGTAGATTGAGAAGTGATTCATATCATCAATGCAAAGCACTTGCATTCAATGGAAGTAACAAAGAAAACAATAAGATCATGTGTCATCTCCAACTGCCTGCAATAACAACAGCCTAAAACATCTCTAGTTCATGCATTGTGTGCCATATTATTTGCATTATTGGGGAATCATTTGTATCATATCATTTTCAAACAGGCCTGAACCCTAAATCATTGATTTTGTCGTGCTCACCAGATTAAGGATTGATTTGTGTGACAAGAGGATTATGTAACAGAGAAAAAAATTGTTTTTATTTAATTTACGTACAGCCTACTGTTTTGTTGTTGGGCGTGACATAATTTCCTTGTGGAAAAGGAAATTCACCGCTAGAGAGAATGTGATTTCGTACGGAATGGGTAGGAATGCAGGATTCCTCTCTCCATGAAAACATAAATATGCGAAGCTTGAAATACTCTCCTTCCATGAACACAAGTCCTAAGAACAATGTGAGTATGTATAAAAGTGAGAATTCTCAAGAAATAAATTACCATCAGAAGTTTTTCGTACTCAGATAGTACATAGCGAATGTAGTCGGGTAGTGAGAATTGGCGAGATCTTGAAGAATACGGCACTAAGTAGTAGTTATTAACAAAGTCGTTGCCGCCAACGGTGATCAAGACAACTGCTTGGTTCACAAGCTGTTTCGTTTGGGCAGGACCAATTAGTTTGCTTACCCGTTGTTGGTATTGCTCAAAGTACTGCAGTTGTTTATACATCCTGATTATGTTGAGCTGCAAATATGTAAACATCCAATCTATCTTAGATGACATTAACTTCAAATATACGTCAATGTGAAAAAATGTAATAACAGATTGAATTTTCCTGCTCAAATTGTTTTCACTGTAATGAGATCATTGGTTTGATCAAAGATTTAGCCAAAAATAATGAAAGTTTTTGAGGAAACACCACTTAATTCAAAGAGAGACTATATAAGATGAGTGTTAAAGTTGAACATGAACTCCAGGCTCTAGCTGGTCTTACAAATTGGAGCCCTGTATCATTGAGGATACCAATTCCCGCTGAGGCAAAGTTGGCACCTACGAGTAGATTTTCTCCTTCAAGCTTCGGGCTCAAGTAAGGCAATGGTGACTCGGTACCAAGTTGCTCACCTAGTACACATGATCCATGTTAGATATGATTGTATAGAGAAGAAATATCGACTCCAGATTGATAGGAGAAGACTAAGATGACGATAAAATGATAGTGATGATGATATGATGGTGATGACGAAGAAATAACAAAAGCCCTGTTAACATTGTTGTGAACCCAACTGAGAATGTCTGGGAGGTTAAGGCCATTTGAGAATCGGCCTGTTGGTTGACAAGTTGGATAATCTACTCCATATGGAGGTGAGTCTGCACGAGCTGTGGTGGCCAAGTAGTTGTTATTCCCATTGTCGACGAGGGAATCACCAAAAACAAAGAAGGCGCGAGCCTCACTATGTGTGGCAAGACTTCCAATTGCCACAATCAGAGAAGCAAGGAGAACAAAAGAAGTCTCCATGGGACTAATGATTGACAATGGCTAGTAGGGATCTGTAACCTTTCTTGGATGAGTCGCAGCTCTGCATGTGAAGTTAAATTGGGTGCCTTTATATAGAGTTGGATCTCACCTAACTTTTTGCATTTGCCCATCATGAGTTGTCTGTCATCCTCCATTCACTTATTAATAGCTGTGTACTTAAAACACTCGAAGCCTCTTCCTAAGGGCTCCCAAGACGACTGGTACTAAAATGAAGAAACAGACTCTTAAATTTGCGATGTGTCATGATCATAAAAAGAGTGGTGTCAACAGATGCAATTTGAAGATAATGTTAGCTTTCAGATAAACAAAAAAAATCAAAGCACTGTGTTTATTTGAGACTGATCTTTCAAGTGTCTTTCATTCAGTTGGCACCCGTGTTTCTTGTCCTTTCAACATACATCATGATAAGAAAAAGATCCCCAGTTTCGTTATCTTCCTTCATCAAAAGTTTTTCAATACTAAAGGCCCGTTTGGATGAGGGATAGGGGGTTACTAATGGATAGAGTTTGTCAATAGTGACTTTATTAATTATTGGAAAACTTGATGAGCCATGCTTCAAGAAAATAGTCATTTTTTAATCGATTTTGTTGAACATCAAACTGCGAATAAGCTAATGAAGATCTTTCCTGTTGAGGCCAATGCTATTGCTGCGCCCAACAGGCCTTAAGAATAGTCAGTTGCAATTGTTGTATTCCGAAATTTTAATGATCCAATTGCCTAGTACTCTTATTGAACTCGTAAAAATTCTATATGAGACTTATTCAAGGCCTATTAAGAAGGTAAGGAGTGAAGGGTGTAAGGTAGAGATGTGGATGGGACCATCAATTTTATAGAATCTAATTTACTAGGGGGATAGTTGGATAGTCCTTTCCTCTCAAGTATCATATGTTATTTAAACCTGCCTTGGGAATCTTCACATTTCAATTGTTCACTTCTAACTTCTTTGATAAAAAGATGTAGCTTACAAATTCTAAGAGCTCAATATTGATTAACCTTTGCTTCACGACAGAAAGGCCACACCAATTCTCAATAATCCCACTTACAGGGAAGTCTGTCTTCCAAAAATATATACTCCCGGTGGAACATAAAATTGTTTTCCTATTTTGATGCCTAACAAATGTCCTCAACAGCAATTTATCATCCATTGAAAAATTCTTGAGACATAATCTAAAAATTCTAGAAATCAAAAGATAAGGTAAAGTATATTAAAAAATTTTGCTTATATATTTCAGGGCATAAAGATTTAGGGAAAATCATGATATTTAGTGAGATCATCATATTTTAATGATAATTTAAAACTCTCAGAATGAATTGACTTCTTCCAGAATTTATTAACATTTGCACAATACAATTCACTACTTATAGCAACTCAACCAAAAAAAAAAACTTAACCAACTTAGCAAAATCTTTGAGTCTTATTAATCCTGATAATTACTGATTGTCCTCTTTGTTCCTTTTAAGTTTATTATTTATTCTATGGGGTGGTGTAATTGACTAGCACCTGTTTCTCACAAATGTGGTCTCACCAAGTCACAGGCCATTGTACTATGGATATCTTTAATACCTTTCAATACTGGCCAACCAATGAAAGGTGTCAGCCAAGGTGACTACATAAAGTTTACATCCATGTGATCGACATAAATTGTTGGGGTTGAATCTGGAAGGGAGTGGCTGAATCCACCACCCCTCAAGTGTGGGAACAAGAGGTTGCTAGGCTGTTGGACCTAATAACATCAACTTCCATTCATTATTCAACAGACCCATTTCCCTTCCTGGCCAGCCACGTACACAGTTAAAACAGTGTTTGTAATCTGTGTGGGAGAGTACCACGGAAGAAAAAACAAAACCCACATCTTGTTTTTTCAGGCCATCGAATCCCCTACAGTACCAGCAGAATAAATCCCACCCTACCATGTTTTTAAATTCACTGTCATCTCATTAAGTTTTCTCTGTCAGTTACTTGGATCTTTAATTTTCCACAAGGCCCACTGAGCCATATTACTTGATCCTACAGCATGGATCTATAGATGAGGAAAACCTCGTTTTGGATCCGGTGCAAGTACTGAGCATGGAGCTTGTTATGCGTTAGCTTGAGACTTAGGGTGTAGTTCTATACCATCCTCTTTCAACTTAAGTTTTTAGAGTAAGTGGTTGGCAACATAATAACAGAGTGGAAGGTTGAGTGTTTGAATCCCATGGGTTATTGCATCTTGCATCCACCCACACATGGTGTGATTCCTATATACGGAGCCCATGTATTCGCTACTGGAGAGTGTAATTCCCATGAAGGAGCCCGCACACATACGGAGGGGTGTTGTAAGCTTGATATACATTATTACACCGTTCTCTATTAGCTTAAGCTTTTAGAGTAAGTGGTTGTTAATAACTTCCAAATGCCAATGGAGGCAACTCTTAACTCGCACAAATTCATGCTTTTGTGTTGGTTGGAGACTCCAAAATTTTGTTTATAGTTCAATGGCTTCCTTTTTTATGGCTTCTTTGTTGGTGTTTTATTGATTTGAAAATTTGTCGAGAAATTATTAAACTCTTGACTCTTTTTTTTTAAGTACATTAAGATTTGAATATTTCAATAAATATAAAAGTTATCCACAATTCTTTCAATCAAGTTCTCTCCCTCAAAGTTTTTTTGAGAAATGAAAAAAGTATAAAAGTTTTTTACAATTCTTTCAATCAAATTCTCTCCCTCATAGTTTTTTCGAGAAATGATAACCCAATCAAGTTCTCTTCCTCAAAGTTTTTCCGGGAAATGATAAACCCACCCCCACGCCCAAAGGTTTTTGTCTTTCCTTAACTTCTTTTCTCTTCAAAACTGGCCATTTTGATATTGATGTATGAAAATCAGCCCTTTATCAGGAATGGGCCATGGTAACCGAACCTGAACAAACATTAGAAGCATTCCGATATGATCTACCTGACTCTCTCCTAATTACCTCCGACATAGGCATTTTTGGGCCTCGTCAGGAACCAAGTTGGCGCTTCAGGTTTCATAGGCCTAAGGCATTGTGGCCCTTAATCATATTGCTTGGGCTTTTCACTGATGGGTCTCTTTACCGGACCGGATGGCTCTTAGGTTTTAATAGAGTCTTAAAATGGTGGGTCCTTTTTTCTCAAGGCATGTAGATCTTTTTTCAATGTGCCATAGACCTCACTTAGATACCTTGGAACCTTGATGTCTCGAACTTAATCTTTAATGGGCCATAGCCCAAAGTATACTGGGTTGTCATTTTGTGGCCCAGGGTTCATGCATGATACTTTTCATGTGTGGACAGTTATCTGGTGGAGATTATCACATGGTGTGAAGATTATAGTCGTATGGCCTTGTCAAATTTAGCATAAATAATCAGAGACATTTGAGGCAATCCCAGACATTCATCAGTTGGGTCCGTCTGAAATCTCACTCAATAGATGTTTGTCACTGCTCAACTCTTGTTTAATTAAACATAGCAACAAACTCAATCAAATGGCTAGGATTTTTAATTTTTAGAAAAGAAAACCGACCATGTCAATATGGGGTGGGCTGGCTAATCTTAAAGTCTCCAATCACCTAACATGGCCCACCTCCACAAAATCAAATGATTATTACTTGTCATGCTGGCAAGGGAGTGTTTCTCATCAAAGTGACTTCCAACAATCTTCAAATCATCCTTGTTAAGTAAGCAATTGAAAGTAATCAAAGGGAGTTTTGACTAAAAAACTTGGATCCCAAGTTGAGATGATTGTGTTGCAAATTTAAAACCATGGTTTGTTTCCTATCAATCATTTTCTATGACCTAAATAACAGTAAAGCTGAAGAAAACACAATTGAAGGTCCATTTATTAATCTAAGTTGGCCATTTGGTTTGCTTGAGGAATCAGTCTGACCAGATAAATCTAATCATATATTATTGTTTTCCTCTAACAAATTAATCATGTGGAAAACAACGTCGAGAAAAGTAGGTAATTTTGTATGGGGAGACTAATTTCTTGATTACTGTTGAATTAAAATGGGAATTGTTAAGACCATTGGATCAACATTATTTTTTTTTTTTTTTTTCTACTCAATGAGAAAATAGAATGATGGTAAAAACAGAGAAAAAGGGAAATAACAAACAGATTGCGTGGATATTTTTCATTGGGGAAAGTTGGATTACAGTCTTTTAATTGATGGCTTAGAAATACATAGACAAGAAAGGAATCCAAGGACGACCCACTTGATTGAGCTGTGACCTAGGGAATGTGGAGCTGAATTGGTTTTCTGGCAATTGGGGCTCATTAAAGGAGCCAAACTGCATCATAGAAACATAGACCACAGTGATGTTGGAGATTCGGTCTTGTGGGAGACAGTGCCTGAAATAGGATACGGGATTCAGAAACTTGTGGCCCTGTATGAATCCTGGAATTCTCTCCACTTTTAAATCCAATTACCAAGCAATGGTTTTTTTTGGTACCCAGCCAAAGGGGCTAGTTAGAGTTAGCACAAGTGGGAAGGCAGCCCACTCACATGCGAAAGGAGCCCGTACACGGAAAGAAAGCCCACATAGGCAACAGTCAAAGGCAAAAAAATCGACATCCAAATACTAACCATAAAATAATCTCCGTCAAATCACTCGCCTCTCGCCTTTTTAATAATAACCATGAATTCAATTCCATCCAAACAAATAGGGGCTCAAAGTTGTGTGCAAGTGTGTGAGAGAAAGAGACAGGGAGAGAGAGAGCACTAGGATTACAGAAAAACTGTCATTCAAATCTCTAGATAATCTCAAATACTTGTAAGTGACAGTTGTTTTGTTTTCATTTTAGCTAATTGCAAATAAACATATTAAAAATCATTTCATCCAACAAGGATGTGTTTGTTTGCATGGTTGAGTTACTTAGGGAGCTCTAGGAATACAGAAAAACTGGCATTCAAATCTCTAGATAATCTCAAATACTTGTAAGTGACCGTTGTTTTGTTTGCATTGTAGCTAATTGCAAATAAACAAATTACAAATCATTTCATCCAAGCGCGTGTTCGTTTGCATAAAATACATAGGAATTGAATACATGTGAATTCACGGCAAAATAAATTCCACGGAAGGATTATAAGATGGAGATGTAGATGGGGCCTTGACCATGTTAAGTATTGAATTACAAGGTCAAGGATAAAAGAGATGAAGGATATAAAGTGATGGGTCAAGGATATAAATGCGGAGATGTAGATGGGACTTTGGTTTTCTTGGTTATTTTTATTTTTATTTTATATGAGCTTTCTTGAGTATTGAATTACAAGGGTAACGGCTAAGTATTTATTTCTCAATCTTTCTTTGATTCTATTTCTATTAAAGTAAAATTATTTCATAATTATTTGTGGATATTCACCTTTTGGTTCTTCATTAGCCACTTAATCCTTCTTGGGGATTCAATTCAATTAGATGAAACAAACATGGGGTGATATAATAAAAAGCAATGTGAGTGCAGGGTATCCAAAGAAGGCCGTTTGGCTCTACAAAATCAAGTCACTATCATCACGGGTCGTTCAAAATCTTCTTTTAGAAAAGCAAAAGGATGAAAAAGCAAGAGCCACGTCTTGCCTTTGAGTGAAACAGGCAAAGAATGATGGCCAATTGGTACGTACACTCGACCACATATGTGAAGTGTAGAAACTGTTAATGAAGAAATTTGGAAGAAGTAATGACATCTTATCTTACAATCACTTGCAATGATTTTCAAGTGTAAATTAGCATTAAGAATCATGTTAAGAATCATGATAGGGTGATTGTTTGCGCTGACTACTGCTTAAGCCTATCAGAGTAGACATTTATATTGAGATATTATTGTGATTCAAGTATTGATAAAATTAAAAAAAAAAATAGCAAATGCTATAATGGAAAATAAATGGTTCACTGGCAGAAAGTACTCTTTTTTTTTTTTTTTTGGGAGGATGGGGAAAGAAATTCGGAGAAAGTACTTAAAAGGCATGCAAATTCTTGCATGTTTCAATGATAGGTGAGCAGTAGAGACAAGAGTGTAAAATTAGAAGTTGCATTTGGATTAATGAAATCATTAACCACTAATCTTCTTATTTATAGGGCTCGGAAAGCATGAATAGTGTGGATACAATGATCAATGAGAAGTAGATATAAAGCCCTACCATTGAATAGAATGCACAGCAACCTTATCAATCCTCAACTTTGCTCTTGACCCTAATCACCATTCATAAACAAGTAAAACAACTCATGATTAGGAGATGGTCTGTACAACCACTGGATACCATGACATAAGCCTAACAGGGGAACAAGAAATAGTGGACAAGCTTTTTCTGTCTTGTTTAAGCACGTTTCAAAAGGTTGGTGACTGGGTTCAATCACTTTGCTGGGTCTTTGATAGAGGTGTCTCAATCATCCCTTTTTAAAAACATCCCCCAACTGATATAATTATAAGTCTTGTAATATTTTGATGGCAAGTTTGCTGATACCCACACATAAATTGTTACTTACACTTAAATTATTCATTTGATTAGGAAGTCCAGTAATCAACTGGAGGTCTTGACTTCAAATCGGTTAGGCTCTTACCCAATACACAGCTCTAGTAGACAGTGGCGGACCTAAGAGTTTATTTGGGTGGGGCGGTTGATGGTCAATTGAAAACATCAATCATATAATGGACCGAGAGCTTTTAGTCTCTCCACTCTCCAAGACTTCTTATCAGATGAAAACTGAAAAATAAGACATAATCGTTTTTTATTCAAAACCCAATTCGTGAAATCAACAATAGAAAACTGAAAAAGAATATGAAAAAATCACTTACTTCAAACCGCACAAAGAAACCTTTGATCTAACTATACCATTAAAAAAAGGAAAAAAAAAAAAAACTTTGATCAAACTATCCAATTTCATGTCTCCTGCTACATGTTAGGGTCATCTAAAAGGATTAATTTGGGATTTCTAGTCTCTTTATCTACTTAAATCATGGTGCATAACAGTTTGGAACTAAATGAAATTTCTATAGATGAAAAAGAATTACACTGAAAATAAATGATTTTGAGTAGAAATAGCAAGCCCCACTTTTATTTTTCTTATTTTGAAGTTTCTTTACCAGAGATTAAGATAGGGGAGGCATTATACCCTATCCAGTATAACAGGAGTGAAAGAATAACCAGTCAAGCAATGCCCTTTTCTATATAAATATCCATCAAAGAAGAGTTCTTCTAGCTCACCAAACCATTAATTAAGATGGAAGAGCATCAATTTCTCTAACATTTCAGCGGACATCCAAACAACCAAGAGTCTGGATCCTTGACATGGAAATACTGTTTCAGCCAATCCCTCGAGTGCCACTCTATACAAAATGCCATCTATATATTTTTTATTCCAAGAAAGCGCAATTGAGAGTGTACAGAACTTAGCCTACATCACATTTTGTATAATTGGCGCTCGAGGATAGGCCGAAACAGCATTTTCCTGTTTGCTTAAACACGGGATCTCGACTCAACAACTAAATATAGCACATATATTACCTAGAACAAATCCCCAAATCATTCAAACCAAAATATAACCAAAGAACCCACAACAATTTCACTAGAGCTATAAAATCACCAATACTGACTTACTCCTTGTCCAGTAATCATACCCAATATCAATCTAACGGTTAGATTTGTACATATTTAATAGCAAAAAGAAAACCCATTCGAGAATAGCACATTAAAAAACCATTTTGAAAAAAAAAAAAAAGGAACAGCCGAACAAAGATGAAGAGATCAGAAAAAAGAGAAGAAAGAGAATAGATCAAGAGAAATAGTGAAGAAACTTGCTTTATGGGAGACAAAGGAGACCGGAGTCTAAATTCAGAGGAGAAAAGCATTTAGGGAGAAGGAGAGCTAGAGAGAATTTAGGTGCTTTTCGATTTTGAGGGTGGGGCATGATGAGGGCATACTGCCCATAGCTCCTTATAGTATTTTTTAAAGTATCTTTTAAATTTACGTAGGGTGGGGGCGGCCCCACCACCATGCTAATACATAGGTTCTCCGCTAGTAGTGGATGGTATTGTGTTATCTAGAATATTTTTATCAATGATCAACTGAAGGGGGTCGGGTCAACAATTTCCTCATCATAAAAAAAAAGAGAAAAAGGTTTTCCGGTACCCTTTTCCCCCTTTTCATACTAGGGCCAGGTTAGGTCGGGTTATATGGTGGACTTGGACCTGACTTTAACTATCAGACCCGACACAAAATCATATTATATTTATGATTAATATGATATATCACTAACACATAAAGTTTTTTCTTCTTTTGACATCCCTAATATATAAGTTTTACTAGAAAATGTGCCTTTGCCAAGCAGTAAACAATACTTACAATAGTTAAATAACAACTAACCACTAATGTAAGTTCAAAATCAGAGAAATCCAGGATATTGTTTATGTGTGGTGAATTCAGTAATAATAAATGCATTAAATAAAAAATAAAGTTTAAATACAATTGGGTCAATTGCAATGGATTATGTCTGAGTTGACTTCATCTAGACCCGATAAACAACTATTATAAGATCACTAAAAACTTATAAATATAAAATGAATTTGGGTCAATGGGAACAGGTTAAGTTTAAGTTAGGTATAGGTCACCTTCCAATCAAACTAAAGTGAGAGAATTGTACAAGCTCTTTTAAGTTACGATAATTAATAAGAAATTTACATAAGGTCATTGATAAAATAATTTTAATCCCTTAATTAGATAAAGGTTTACGATATATTTATAGTGATAACAATTTTGACTCAACTAACCACCTAATTTGAACCCTATTTAGTTTTTCAAAGTTAGAATTGATCTTTCTTAGTTTCTTATAGATTTGAGTGAACAATTTTAACCTAATTAATTAATAGATTGGGTTGGAGTTAAGTGAATGCATGATATTTAACGTTGCAACCTAATTTAACTTGCCTTATTCTTTGACCCTCCAACAACTTTAATCGAATGTAACATATTAACACTTTCTTATCATCCTTTTGGAGTGTCGGTTTAGATGAGTGACATTTGTCGATCATTTATGACTTTCTATCTTTAAATTATAATTCTATGTCATGACACTTTTTGTCATTCATATTGTGTAATTAGATGAGAGATATTTTTCAGTCATCTATAACTTCCTTAGCATATACATAAGGATTTTTTTTTCAATTTCAATCCAAAACTCTTATTCATTTTTCCCACCATAACTTAAATCTTATTTCATTTTCTTAGAAAGTTATTATTATCGTATTGCCACGACAAACTGAGCCGGCTGATACTAGCGGTGCCCAAGTCTATGTTGGGACCTACTTAAATCATGATAATTTTCATTTCAAAGGTTTTACTTGAACTTATACTTTTTATCGTTATTTAATTATGTACATACGTTAACAAAATAACATATCATTTAATACATACATTTAATACATATGTAATAAAGAAGAGTTTTTTTATGTTTTTCTTGTGCTTTTTAATCTAATTTAGATTTAAATCAAAGTGTATTAATTTTTTAAATAATAGGGACTTAGGCTTCTCCTTTTTTAAAATAAGTTTATTAAAAGTTGAATAAGGATACAACTATGGCCTAAATTTGGCTTATTAATAGAATATATTTTTAGAAGATAATGAAATATGTTGAAATGATCACCTTAGATGTGAAAAACCCTTTGATTATATATATTTTTGTCTAGTTTAATTTTTGCTTTACATTGGTACTATTTTGAGTTCATATCTCGTGCGTGTGAACATTCTCAATAACTATCATGAGTTCACCTTGAAATTTATTTATAAATTTATTATTTTCAATTGCATTCATAATGTCTTTATCAAAAAGGGGTAGCATAGAGAAAAGGTATGTAAATGGGAACATTACTTTTATAGGAATTGTCATGTGATGGTTTAATCATTTTTCACCAAATGAAGAATCTTAAATGGAAATACAATTATCAAAATTTCTAAGAATTCAATTCCATGAAATGAAATCGGCTCTAAGTAGATGCAACAAGACTCCCTAATGATGATTATTACCCTCGATTTATACCTTTATATGATAATATTCACCGTTGGATTTATGTCTTGTATTCCAGGTTTACCTCATACGCCCATTGGGTTAGCCAATTATCGGGCTTAGTGTCAAGGGTATTTTGGTCTGTCTTTGTACCCGAGCATTCTTAGGAAATAAGAAAGTGGAAATTATATATACATATAATATGTAAGTCAAGACCTAAGGTGGTGAATAAGTAAAGAGTGAGTTTTTCTTTTAACCGTGGAAGTAGGCATTCTTCTCAACCATGTAAATCTTCTCTTCCTGCCTGTGGTTGGATCGATCGCCCCTATCATGAAGAGACCTGTCCATCTGCATCCATTGATATTCAGTCTGAATTACCACTGTATTGAGTCTACCGACGACACATCAATTGAGATTGGATCATCCATTAAATTGATCCAATGGGCCACATAGAAAATTTGAGTTAAATTTGTTAAATTATGGGCGGCGTTAGTTATTAGGTAGTCAAAAGAAGAGTAATTAGATTTAGTTGTGCTCAGAGTGTGGTGCGTTGTGCCTTCAGGCACGGGCAATGACTAGTCTATGATATTGATTGAAATCCGTTAAGAGAGAGAGAGAGAGAGAGAGAGAGAGAGAACAGTAGAATCACATGCCTAACAATCAATGTTGCAATGGTCCCAAATTTTATTTTAGTTGGATAGGGATCATTCATCATTCCGATTTTCTTACTTTTATTTAAAAGTGGTATCCCGGACTCCCACGGTAGAGTGTAGAGAGAGTAGAGAGTGTAGACTAGAGAGTAGAGACCCACCTTCCTGATGCATTTTCAGGGCATGCTGCTGCCGCCTTTCACTTTATAATAACATCCTGCGCGCGAATATCATACATTCACACTTGGTTTTGTTTTTTTTTTTCTTTTCCTTCTTCCTTTTGCGTCGCATTACGGTTAAATGGATGATGCATTAGAGGAGCGAATGGCAGGAGTGGAGCGACTAAACGAGTTTGTAGAATCTTCTAAAAAGAGCCTCTCTTCTTCTTCTTCGGAGGTGACGTCCCTGGTCTTTCTTCTCCTCTCTGAATCTGAATTTTTGATGAGGAATTCTTAGTTTTCGATGATGATGAGGACGTGCACTCTTTCTCTCTTTTATTTTATTTATATATTTATTTTTATTTTGTTGAAGAATTGGTAATTTTGATTTTGGTTGATGGTGAATTTTAGGGCTCAAGGGTGTTTTTTTTTTTTTTTTGTTGAATTTGTCAGATTAGTTAAGATGGAGTTGCTTTTTTTTACATGTAATGAGTCAATGGGATAATAGAATTTTAGTTTTTCTTTTTCTTTTCCTTTCAATCTTCGTGTTTATCCTTGGTTTTCATTTTCGCGGAATTTTAAATTGTAATTGGAGATTGTGTGTGATTAGGTGTCTTTACTGGAGAATAATGGTTCAAAGAACTTGTAATTATGCATAGACATAGACATACAAGAGCTGGAGATTCCGTTTAAGAGTTTCGCATTTCATGTCTCACCAGTAGATTTTGCTTAGACTATAAAGTGCAGACATGACATGATAAGTGAAACTCTGCTTAGATATAACTGTTTTTACTTGTTGATAAAATTCTGCAAATTATGATCTAATTATTACATTATCTTCCTTTGTTTAGTCTGGAATTATCAGACTTCCGGAATTCTTGTTAGAAATGCTTACTGTAATTCAACTAAAGAAGCAGAATTTCACTCTCTAGTGATGCAATACAAAATAAAATAAACACACACACACACACACACGCACACTAGCTTTCAAGCAATAGTCAAATGAAAAAGAAGCCAGACTGCCAGAGATCGAGATGCTTCTTGATGGATGAATTGGGAGATGATAGGAGAGATAAACTGTAACATGCCCTTATGGGATCTAGGTTTCTTTATATTGTACATGTATCTTGCAAAATCCCCCAGACTCAAGACTACCTCAAGTCATGGAACAATTGGGAGTTGAAATCTGAGCATTTGCTGCCTTTTGCCTTATGGGAGGGGCGTAAGTTAATTATCTTATGAGAGGGGCATAAGTTAATAATCTGGATCGATGTAATAGTTTCACTTTGCAGAAAGATATGGACTTTAAACAACTATTGAGACTGATATAGAGAACCAATGAATGGAAATCTCAGATGGTTTTTGTGTTTATGGTGCTTGGAAGCTCTTCGAAGATTAAAAAAAAAAAAAAAAAAGAAAACTCCTTTTGCTTTATGCTTTGCTTGACTTTCTGAATTGCTAGTTGATACTGCAGGCAAAAGAAATAAATGCGAGGCTAGAGAAGATTGAACCAAAGACTCGATCATGTGATGGACTCATAGATCATTTTGTCCCCACAGAAATAAAGTCTACCAGTCATTCTGCACATAACAAGAAAAGAAACAGTCCAAAGGCTGACAACCAAAAGACTAAGAATAGTGCACGTGAATCAGCTTTATATGGAGGTCAGTGGTACAAATTTTATCTCAAAACAAAGCGGAGATGCTAACGATAGTTTATTCAGTCATGCTGATTGCGTGTATTACATATTTATTGATCTCATTCTCCTCTTTGTCAGGATGTGACTAATAAAATTTATATGATGTGGTTGTAATCCATCATCAGTGGGTCTTTTCAGCTCTTTGGTCTTTTTTGGTCTATTATGTGACAGGCTTTTCTCCATCGTTTCCATTTATAAAAATATTGTTTAATGAAGTGAGTCCCTTGTGTGAACCGATATTTATTCAGCATTTCAGCTGTATTCTTGCTTTTCTCTACCAACCTGAAGGAAGTGACATGCAGCATTGGTATAATAATGCCAACGATGCATCCGTTATATCTATGCTTGAACATTGTTCTTAGGATGCAAGGTTTTGATTTTGTTTTTAAGAATGCTTGGTAATATTCAAAGTGTGTATACTGTTCAAAAGAAAAATAAAGGAATTGTGTATAAAGCCTGATTTTGAATTTGGGTTTGAGAAAAAAATTCGATAAGAAAAAGGTCTCCACCCTTAAGGGAGGAAGGCCTTTCCACACTTCGTAAGTTTGCTAACAGTTCCTTTTTATCTTTTGATTAATTCGACTTGATCCCTTTTTTTCTTTTGCAAGATGTTAGAAGTACCTTGAGATGTTATAGAAAATTAACTTGTATTACTTTTATCTTAATTATTTTATGAATAATTTGCTATGTTTAAGCTTACATTGTCATTGTTTTCTGGATTCATAGGAGAAAGTGATGTTACAGAAAAACCTGTTGAACCTGTTAAAGTGTTCTCTGAGAAGGAATTGATTAGGGAAATTGATAATATTGCTTCTACACTTGTACCAGAGACAGATTGGTCAGTTAGGATTGCTGCAATGCAGAGAGTTGAAGGCCTTGTTTTGGGAGGTTTATTTCGGCTTATACTCTATTTGTCTGTATAGACTGATCTGCATACTTATCTCTTAACTAAACCATTTGTGCCATTCATGATATTGTGAATAGATATTATCAATTTATGATGTATGTAAAGTATAAGGGCTTGTCTTTAATATGTAAAGCATGGAAGATCCACTTGGACGTTGCTTGAGAGATAGTACCCCATATGACTTCTTCATAATGATACTACTTTCCTTCTTTAACTTTAGCAAGTGCTTGCCTTGTAGACTATTCCTAGACATGGATTTTCCTTTCAGAAAGTTGACAGAAATTGAAGCTTACATATTACTGAATTACATTGGGCGTTCCGTGTTAACTGTCAAGGGACTGTGGACCTACATTTTGGATAAATGAGACCGGCCACATGTATTTCTATGGAGCAGACCTGGGTGCCCCCATGTGGGCTAGATTTGGAGTGGAGTGAGCTTGGTTTGGGTTATATGATTAATGGGCCCCAATCTAAACAAGGTACAACCCCATTTTGCGGGATTTTCCATCATGTTTGGGCTTGCTTAGATGGTCCAAATGGATCATTAAGGTGCTGTTTTGATCCCTTAATTATTTTCGAAGATTTGACATTGATTTGGACACATTGCAGCTATCTAATCGAAGATTTGACTACCTCCTTTTAATCTTTCTCTAATTAGAAGATTACATGCCAGCTATCCACATGTCAGCTATCCAATCGAAGATTTCCACTTAATTGTTTGAAACTTGGAAGAGACGTAGAATCATGTGGAAACTATCCTTTGTTCTTACTTTATGGACTATATGGAAGGAAAGGAATGTAAGACGTTTTGAAGGTAAGTCTTCATCGGTGGATTCTCTTCCCGAAAAGGTTAAACTCTTGGTGGCTTTGTGGGTATTTCCAAAGCCCCTTTTTCATGATTTCTCCATTGACAGTATAATGTTCAATTGCAAAGGGATGAGATTTCGGAGTTGTTCTATCTGGCTACCTCCTCCTGTTGCTCATTTCAAATTGAATTTTGATGGTAGTGTTGATGGTAATCCTGGGTTGGCTGGCGTTGGGAAAGTAATTCATGATAGAAACTCCTTGAGTGAGTGTGGTCTCATTCTCAGGCCCAGTGAGCCATTGCTCTATAAATAAGGCAGAGTTGTGGGCTTTAAGGCAGGGCTTGTGGGAAGCCTCTCGCATGAAACTTCAGTCCCTTTTGGTGGAGGATGATTCGAAATGTGTCTTATGGTGGGTGTCTAGGAGGTGTGCTCCCCCTTGGGGATTGCTAGATGTGGTTGATGAAGTGAATGATCTTGTGAGGAACCTAAATGCTAATCTTTCTCATATTAGGTGGTCAGCTAATGAGGTGGCAAACACTTTAGGAAAGGAAGGAGTCCACTTTCAAAGTTTATTTGTCTTTCCCTCTTAACTGCTGTGTTGTGCTGGGTTTCTCCCGTTTTTGTCTTCCTCTTTTGGGCGTTCTTATCAGTATATCCCTCTTGTACTGATTTGTTTCTCCTTTAATTCTATTTTTCCATTAAAAAAAAAACTTGGGCCTTTGGCCTTCTTCCGATCAGGATGATCTATGGCTAGATCAGTCACATATCCACATAGGTCTAATGCATTAGTTCCTGCATCAGTTATGTAGTGCGCTACATATTAAAAACAAAAAAAATGTTTGCTATGACTTTAAAGTTTAATCCTTCGTTGAGGTTGTTTACTCAAAGTTGGATGTTAAACTTGATCACATATATCTGTTGCCATTATTTGTGATTCTGTTGGTTTGGCCCTTCAATATATTGCTTTTTATTAGCCAGCTCTCAGCTCTAATTTTTAGTTACATCTGAAATAAAGGCAAGTTAAACTATTTCGGGTTTGCTTAACTTTAGGACGAGGATATTTTTTGCAGTAGAAAGGCCTTCAAAATATTCTACAACAAACGTAAAGAAAGAAAAGACTAAGAAGTAACAGTCAATTATACTGGTTACCGTTTTGAACTCACCCATGACCTTGCCTTTTGGGGAATTGTGCGATTTTCGAACAATTCAAATCATAAATCTCATGATAAAAAAATGTAAATTTATTATAAAAATGTTTCAGGTGTAAGATTCAAATTGTTTCCACAAGATTCAATTTGAATCAGAATATTTTGAAAACAATTGGTATATATATATATATATCAATTAAAAAAAAAAAACTTATATCTCAGATCCCTTCTGTTTTAATTTTTATGGTGGCTGTCTTGTATAACTCCTTTTATTTTTCTTTTTAACATAACTGTCATATGATTCTTATAGACATTTATTTGATTCTAATCAGGTGCCACAGATTATCCATCTTTCACCACACTTTTGAAGCAACTTGTCACCCCCCTAAGCACTCAGCTATCTGATCGGCGATCAAGCATAGTAAAACAGGTTTGCTATAACCTTTTCTGTTTGCATTGACTTGTTTAATCGACAGCTTTTCAACGTCATTTGATCTTTTAGTAGCTAATGGAGAGTTCATCTGTTCATGATCCGAGCTTTCATTTGAACCCTCCCACTGCCATATTCTTTTTGGTCTTAATAATTCTTTTATTAATCCATGCAAATTTTGTGTGTCACACACACCTTTCAACCTAGATTGCTCATAATCACATCAATAATGGGCATCCTAAAAGTACCATCCTATTATCATACCCTTACTCAAGTTCACTTATTCTCTCAAGGCTACCTCATGGTTTCGTGGAATGCTTAATAGATCCAGACCTTGCAAAATCGATGCACTTTAACAATCAAAAAGTAAACAATCTGCAAAATTGATGCACCAGAAAACAGTCAAGACTATCAACAAATACAATTGGATCCTTGAAGGCTGAAGCTGTCTTTGTCAACACTAAATCTATTATTAGAAAATGAGGCACATGTACATCTCATTAAAAAAAAAAATACACTGATTCTTAACAACTTTAGAAAGGAGTTTTTTAGATGCTGAACTAAGATGTGTAAGTTTTGTAATCAGAGCAGTAGGAAAACGAAACGAATTGAAGCATGTAAGCATGATCCTGTTCATCAATTCTCACTGCTCAATTTCTGACCTGATAAGACAGTGGTTTTGGTCTTCATACTTACAAATGTCTCAGTTCTGTGTAGACAAGTCAATTGTTGATGTTCTTGATGGGCACTGTCATTGGTGTTAATTCACCAATCACCACTTTGAATGTTATAATCTGCTGAAAGGGCGGCACAGTTGGGAGGTGCTCATTGCCTCAACCTTGATGTTGAGGGTTTGAGTCATGTCAACAATTAAAAGAACAAAAAGGTTTACAATTGCCATGGCATCAATGTCCTACTGGTCAATAGGATATACAAGTAGGACAATTGGATATACATGATGATCTTCTCTTGGTAAGAAAAAAAACAAGATCTTCTATAATAAATGAAATTGCATTTGCAGGTGCAGATTTTCAATTTGTGATTTTACTCATTTAAATGTTAGTCATGATAGTAATGTTAAATATGATCCTCTTGACATGTTACTAACTTTATTAGTATTATTTTTACTAATTGTTATGATTCTTTTTCTTCTTATTGTTATTTACTTATTTTGTATAGGCCTGTCGTCTTCTATGCCTATTATCAAAGGAACTACTCGGAGATTTTGAAGCATGTGCTGAGATGTTCATTCCAGTAAGTTCATCTTTTTCTCAGCAATTATTATGGCTTTAATTTTCTTATAGTTGTATAAGCTTGAATCTCTTTACTTCTGTCAGGTACTTCTCAAGTTGGTTGTGATAACAGTACTTGTAATTGCAGAGTCTGCGGACAACTGTTTAAAAACGGTATGAATCAAATTGTATGTTATCTTGTAATTTTTTTTGTTTTCATTTAGGTTGAGAATTCCATTCTTGGTTTCTCAGATGTTACGTAACTGTAAAGTTGCACGTGTGCTTCCCCGAATAGCCGATTGTGCAAAGAATGACCGAAGTTCTATGCTACGTGCAAGGTATATCTCATGCTATGTGCATGTCTTTTCTAATAATCGGTTACTTTTCTTGAAATATTTTGCTATTGCAGGTGTTGTGAGTATGCACTTTTGATTCTTGAGTATTGGGCTGATGCACCTGAAATCCAACGATCTGCTGATCTTTATGAGGATGTTATAAAGTGTTGTGTAGCAGATGCAATGAGTGAGGTATCATTCTGAGGAATGAATAACTCTTTGATTTTTTATGTAACCAATGTCCCATCTTTTATTTGGCAATTATTGTGCTTATGTACATCTTTTTGTCCTTTCTAATGTCTGAAAGTTTTCCCTTTTTTTTTCCTTCTTTCTTGGTGTCATTTTTGTCCACTTTATGAGCATTTTGTTACTAGCCTACTGACACTGCACCAGGTGCGATCAATTGCAAGAACATGCTACCGAATGTTTGCAAAAACATGGCCAGAGCGTTCCCGGCGCCTGTTTATATGCTTTGATCCTGCAGTACAAAGGGTATACAATTTTATGATATCTGAGGGTTTCCTTTCTAGGCTTCTAGTGCCTCAACATTATTGTGTAAAACTTGTCTAATATGGTACACTTTGAACAGCTAATGAATGAAGAAGATGGGGGTGCAGACAAAAGATATGCATCTCCTTCATTCCTTGAGAGAGGCGGGCAGCTTCCTCGTACTCGGGCTCAGACACATACCACAAATTTATCTGGATTTGGTACTTCTGCTATTGTTGCAATGGACAGGAGTGCTACTATAGCTCAAAGGACAGCTCTTTCTTCTGGTAGTTTGTTTTTAGCACAACCAAAACTAAGTGAAAAGGGGACAGAAAGAAGCCTTGAAAGTATGCTGCATGCAAGCAAACAGAAGGTTACTGCTATTGAGAGCATGCTTAGAGCTGTCAATATATCTGAGAAGCTCAATTTGGCAGTGACCCGCTCATCTAGCTTAGATCTAGGTATACAATGAATCGCTTTTTAGATAATTAGTATTTAAGTGCAAGAGATAATTCAGGGAACAGCTCCTTTTGCATTCACTAAAGCATTATTTGGAATCACTGTCGTAAACATTTATTTATTTGATCACATTCTATTGGATCCCTTGCATGAGTAGTTAAACCTTCTTTTTACTGCCCCTAGTGCAGGAGCTGATCCTCCAACTCATGACCCACCATTCTCTCCGGCTAATCCTGCTACGGACCATCTCAAGTCACAGAATCCATCATTGGCTAATTCTGGCACATTTAATATTGCTAGGGACAGTGCTCATAACAGTGGTTCAATTTTGTCTGATCTTATCACCTCTCATGTTCAAGCTTCCAAAGATCGTGGTAAAATATCTTATCCCAATAATGTGACATCTGAGTCGCTGTCATCGTTGTCTTACTCAGACAAAAGATCATCTGAAAGGCTGCATGAAGGGAGTTTCATCGAAGAGAATTCGGAAATCAGGCTGATGAGGCGGTTTCCAAACACACAAGTTGATAAGCATTACCTGGATGCTCCGTGTCAAGACACAACTTCCAAATATTCAAATAACAGTTATGTTCCTAATTTTCAGAGACCACTTTTGAGAAAGCAGGCGAGTGGCAGATCTTCCGGAAGGAGAAGAAACAGTTTTGATGATAGTCAGTTCTCATTTGGTGATATGTCAAGCTGCATGGATGGCCCAGTCTCTCTAAATGAGGCTCTCACAGAGGGGCTGACTCCTAGCTCAGATTGGTGTGCGAGGGTTTCTGCTTTTAACTATATCCGAACTCTTCTGCAGCAAGGTTCTAAAGGCATTCAAGAAGTAGCACAGAGTTTTGGAAAAGTAATGAAGTTGTTTTTTCAACATTTAGATGATCCTCACCATAAAGTGGCACAGGCAGCCCTTTCTGCTCTTGCGGAGATAATTCCAGCTTTCAGAAAGCCTTTTGAAAGTTATCTCGAGAGAATTTTACCCCATGTTTTTTCAAGGTTAGTTGACCCTAAGGAGATGGTTAGGCAATCCTCTTCAACAACATTGGAGATTATCAGTAAGACGTACAGGGTCGATTCCCTTCTACCTGCTTTGCTGCGTTCATTGGACGAACAGCGGTCGCCAAAGGCAAAATTGGCTGTAATTGAGTTTGCCAATAATTCATTTGATAAGCATGTGATGAATTCTGAAGGTTCTAGTAATAGTGGCTTGCTAAAGTTATGGCTGGCTAAGTTGGCACCTTTGGCCACTGATAAAAATGCAAAACTGAAGGAAACAGCTATTACTGGCATCATATCAGTTTATTCCCATTTTGATTCAACTGCTGTGCTAAGTTTTATTCTCAGTCTGTCTGTTGAAGAGCAAAATTCCTTGAGGCGTGCGCTTAAGCAGTATACCCCTCGCATTGAGGTGGAGCTTGTGAACTTCCTGCAGAACAAGAAAGAACACCAACGTTCTAAATCTTTTTATGACCAGTCAGATGTTGGGAGTTCTTCTGAGGAAGGCTATGTGGTAACATCAAAGAAAAGCCACCCTCTTGTAAGGTGTTCTGCCAGTTCCATTGATAGTGGCGGTGGGAAGAAGTGTTCCAGGCAAGAACCAACTCGGATTAGTGGCTCAACTGGTCAGACAACTTCTGATGAAAAACAGGATTGTTTATATCAAAACTTTGAGACTGGTTCTAATATTGAGGTTTTACAATCTTCCAAGAGCAACGATATGAAGTGCAATGTGAATACTGAGGTAGATAATGGAGGTCTCTTGACCAACCATCCTGAAAATGGTGATTGTGGCAAGGATGCTAAGACTTCCATAACAGATCCCAGTGTTCACAGACTAGTAAACTCTGATCATCATGGAGTCATCAGCTTGAGGCTTGGAAGAGAAAGCTTGTCTAACATAGAACTTTTTCATGAGAAGTTCGTTGCTAATAAAGCCAACCCCACACCAGGTTCTGGACCTAGCATTCCTCAACTTCTTCATCAGGTGAGTTCTGAAACTTGAGGCCAGGAGCCTTCCATTTAAAACATCATTTTGTTTCAGTGCCAAAGTACAAAAGGTATATTTATAATATCAGTCATTTGTTGGGAGATCATCCTTATTGAAAACCCCATGAGAATATTGTGGTCATGGTATATTCCTTCTCTTTGTAGATTTGCAATGGGAATGATGAGAATTCGAACATTAAACGAGGAGCTCTTCAGCAATTGGTTGAAGCTTGTATGGCTAACAATCACTCTTTTTGGACCAAGGTGTGATTTCATTTTCAGATTTAAAAAACTGTTTGTTATCATGATTATTCTCAGATTCCACGGCAGAAGTTCTTTTGTTATTTCTATTGTTTGCTGATTTTTCTTTTTTTTTTTTGGCTGGTTAATAATGCGTTATCTTTTTACCACTTAGACCTAGGTACACTTCGGATTATCATACTATATTGGTTGAGGGCCACACTCATATTTTCCATTGCCCTAAGAAAAGGAAAGAAAATAATGTCTGACCATTTCTTAGTGTCAAATTAAGCAGTACAATATCAAGAGCAGCAAACTTCTTGTTATTTGAATTGGTTTTGTCATCAAATGACAGTTATTGTGTTTGGTGCAGTACTTCAACCAAATTTTGACCACTGTGCTTGAGGTCTTCGACGATCCTGATTCCTCCATCAGGGAACTTGCTCTTTCTTTAATGCTTCAAATGCTTAAAAACCAGGTTCTTCATCTTCTGGCATAAAAAGTAGTCCAAGAGTCGTCATTGTTTTCTTGACCTGTCTTTAGTGCTCTGTAAGCTCTGAACCCCCTTTAATCATTTATCCTTTCAGAAGGAAGCCATAGAGGATTCTGTTGAAATTGTTATCGAGAAATTGCTTCATGCTACGAAGGATACTGTTGCCAGGGTATTGAGCTTTTCAACATGTTCTAATTGTAATAGCTCAGAAGTGAACATTTTGCTCTCTCCAACTAAGATTCCCTTATTTTGTATTCAGGTTTCAAGTGAAGCAGACCACTGTTTGATTTTTGTATTATCTCAGTATGATACATACAAATGCCTTAGTGTATGTAAATCTTGGCTATAACCTTGTATACTTTCCAGGAATTGCTCACATGATTGCTAAACTTGGATTTTTCACAGAGCTATTGATTCTGCTCATTTTTTTCTTTGTGCAGGCTATTGAACCTTTATTGGTCGGTGAAGATGAGAAAACCCTTGCTACTTGCGTCAACTGTTTGACTAAGGTATTTCATTCTGACTTTACTTGTTTAATTGGCCTATGCTTATCTTCTCACTTTCTAGAACAATGCCATGTGGTTTTATTTGATCTTCTATATTTGGAAGCCTGATAATTTAGTTATATGAATAATGATCCATTTGGTTGATTTATAACAGATTGTGCTTTGGCACCTAATCATATGTTAATAAAGATGCTCATGGATTTTATTCAAGTCCTATGTATGTCTTACTGATCTAGTTATAGTCAGTGGCGGACCCAGGATTTTTGATTGGGTGGTGCTAAACTTTTGCTAGACTTTGCTAAAAATTTCAACATTAATAATATCAAAAGTGAAAATATATTACAGCTAAATAAACACAATTTTTTTCCATGCTCAGATCTCTGCCCAATTGAAGGTTCTTCCCACTTCCTCTCCCAAATTCACGTGATCATCAATTCATCATCATCAAAACAACTTAAAATAACGATAATTTGGGTAAGCACCCAATTATCCTATTTGAGTTCCCAAAGGGGTTCTATTTGGATCTAAGGAATTCGGTTGCCTGCAATTACCTTAGCTGTAAAAATAATTCCCCATAGTTGGTCGTGGGCTAATGGCAAAGAATAAAAATTGCCACTTAAATGTAACTCAAGTTATCCAAACATATGAACCATAAGGCTTGATTTATGTATGAATTGAAGATCAAAGTGTGTCCAGTGGTGACTTGTAGATATGCATATGAGGATGGGGGAGACTACTTTATTTAGGGTTCTTTGGTGATAAAGAGAAACTAACCGCAAGAAGCTCGATCAATGTAAAACAAGGATTTTGGACTTTAGTAAATAGAAGATGTCGAAAGAGATCGTTTTGTGACGTGGGGCGAAAGCATGATTTATATACGAGGCAATTGTTCTTTAGTCATATAAAAGGAGGTCCGGGACATTAAAATCCGCAATTTCAAACGCCGCCCCAGGTCACCTCTATGCAGGTCCGCCACTGGTTATAGTTTCATTGTACTTTCTATTGGGTGAATGTCCATTTACTGAATATTTTTCTCATCTATCTAAATTGTAAGGGTGCCGAGTAAATGACATAGTTAATATTCTCATACCCATTTCAGTTTGGCTTAGGACTGAAACATCTCAGTCAATAAGAGTTTCATTTGGAGTTACATTTTGGAATGCTTAACCTACAAATAGAGAGAGAGAGAGAGAGAGAGAAAGAGAGAGAAACGTAACATTAGATTCCACTGAATCTATCATGCAATATGATATTTCTACATGCCAAATAAAGAGTGTGCAAGTCCTGTTCTCAGATTCAATAAACAGTTATGAAAGCCTCAAATAACAAGAAATAATCACATTCACCTAATCAATAGTCAATAGAATTTTTTAAACTAAACCTGTGCTTGGAGTATCAATAATTAATTTGGAAGGAAAAAAATCTATACATGGACAGATGTGGAATTCAATATAGTTTGTGCGAAAATCTGCATATGAATGTGAATGAGTTGCAACAATTGACTTTGGAAGTAAAAAAAATTCTGTCAATGGAAAGATGTTCAAATTGGAAGTAGCCTTTGCAAAATCTGCTCATGCATAGTTGAGTTACTTGAGTAGCTACAAATAATTTTGGAAGCAAAAATCTTCCATTATCTAATATGAAGAAAGAAACCTATAGAAGGAAAGAAAGAAAGAGAAAGAAAACTACAAATGGAAGCACACATTCTAACACAAATATCTTTTCTAGGGTCTGGAAAATGGAAAGGGTTCCAAAGAAGAATGATTTTCTAGTGCTTTATGTTAACATTTTCCATGGTTTTTTATTTTCTAAGCGGAAGCATTTTCTGGAGTCTGCGGAAAACATATTCAAACCCAAAGAGTTACGAGTTATTTTCTATAGTCTTACACGGGATAGAAACACATTTCACTGCAGGAAATGTCTTTATAGCAAGGATGAAAATAGCGGCTACGCCCGTCGCCAAAACGCTACATAGCGGCGTAGAGGTACGATTTGGAAAAATCGTCAAAAAAATATGAAAAAATTGTAAAAAATCTAAAATATTGGAAAATGAGAGAAAATGTATTTTTTTTGCAAAAGTAACTAGGATCGGAAGGCGTAGCAGTCCCCTCATTGTATGAGGTCCTGTATCGTTGTATAAATAAAAAATAGTAGTAATGATCATTTTTTTCACATGTGTTCATGTTGCTTAGTTATGCTAACTTAGAAACTAATGAAAGGTTCATAAAAGAAAAAACTATGTCATGAAGTCAAGACTTAAGAGTACCTAGAAAGAAATACATCTACCAAAGGAGGTGTCTAATAGAATGTTCTTAGAAAAGAATCCTTGAGAAGAACTCTCTATATCGACTGAATTCGGTGAGATCATGTGTTTTTTGGTATTCTTTTAAACATAAGAGGGTAAAAGAGTTGTGTAGAAATGTTATTTGGAGAGAAGAAGAAAAGAAATAAGTCTTATTATTCATTTTAAAAAAATTTGGAAAGTAAGAATTTTTCTCACCCCATAGCGGGTGTAGCGGCTGCTACGGGTGCGACGGCCACCACCGCTACGGCCGTAGCGTAGCAACCAATATTTTCATCCATGCTCTATAGCAAACAATAGAGACCGAAACCGTGGAAATTGAAGTATTCAGTTTTTATTTTTTGCAGGAAATGAAACCATTGTGAAATGTGTGTGGAATATATACTGCTTAACTTCAAAAAAAAAAAAAAAAAAAAAAAGAAACCATTGTGGATATAAAATGCCACAGAAATCTGTCATACTCCATCAATTGGGAGAGAATCAATAGATTCTTTTTTGGGAGCACTTCATCCTTCTCGATGCAGTATACAGCTCTCCATTGTACCGTGCTCTCCAATTGTGCTTGTTCCCTCCTTCTTCCTTACTATAAAGTATTTTTGAGAATGCTCTATCCAAATGAAGAGGGCCTGAACATTAAATCTGCAAACAATAGGTCCTTGAAGTAAAGAATGTATAGCAGTGTAGCACTCCAGTTGGGTCCAAATTGAACCCCAACTATAGGCACTTCTGACTTGTAAACCACTAATTAAATCAAATTAGAACTTCCTTGGGTTGCAGTAATATTTTCATATTTGTATGCCCATTTTTGTTATCCTTACTGTAGTGTTCACTGCGAGGCTTCTTGTATCTCAGCTTGTGGGGCGGCTTGCACAAGAGGAACTGATGGCTCAGTTACCTATGTTTCTGCCTGCTCTTTTTGATGCATTTGGGAACCAGAGTGCTGATGTCCGTAAGGTTTGTATCCAACTCCAATGCATGACTGACACAACATGTGAGAATGGTGATGCTGAACTTCCCCTTATATTAATCTACAATTTAAGTTGCTTACATTTATAATAGTTGTTTTTCTTGGTGACGTGAGGGCTCCCACAGGAACATACACACAACACCCTCCATGGGAGAATATAGGGGCTCCGCACAAGAATCACACCCTTTGTGGGAGAACACAAGGCCCAACAGCCCCAAACATTTGAACACTCGACCTCTCACTCTGATACCAAGTTGTTTTCTTTGTGTTTGGCTGATAGATTTAGGTTAGTAAAGAAGAAGAAAAGAGAAAAGAAGAGGGCAAAAGAGAAGAAGAAGAAAAGAGAATAGAAAAGGAGGGGAAACTGGCATCCTAGGGGGATGACTGTTCACCTTTTCATGTTATTTAGAGATAATTTGAATATTACATATGAGACCCTCTATATCAAAGAAAGTACATAATGGCCCTAAGAACAATATAAATACCATATAAACCCCTTATATTTTCCTACAATAATGACCCAAAATCCCTTGATTGTTTAAAAAAGAAAAACAGATGACAAGAAAATCCCTTGATCTTCTGTTTCTTTTGTTTACTATTTCCTAGAATCCTGAAAATACTTTTTTTTCTTTTTGGATAGTCTTAGTAGTTGTATGTAGATTCCACGTACCATGATTTGCTAAGTATTTGCTACGTCTTCATCATTTTTTCCCCTCCCTACATGGAGGACTCAAACTTATGCACTCTTACACTCATGTCCCTAACCTGCTAAGCTACAGCCGGGACTCGCCTTCATCGTTTTACTCGTGTATGCCAAACAAGGATTTAAATGTCGGTTGAAAGGAAATGTGTTGACACCATTGTTTACACATTGAAGGTGGGATGCCCGTTTTGAAATTTTGCACGTTATTAACCTGATGAGGATTGAAGCTCTTCCCCCCCACCCCCCCAAAATATCGGAGGGATCGCCCTATTGGATGATATGCCTCACTAAATTTGGAGTGCAGCTAATTTGGCATCCAACATGGAATTGTGGATATTGAGATCCTTAATAGCAATCCATATAGGCTAGGGGTTCAGTTTGAGTCAGGTCAAGCCTGAGCCTACATGTCCTAGCCCGCATGAAACTGTGGGCTTGGGCCTGGAGTTCGGAGCCTGAATTAAATCCATGTCGGGCATGGGCTCAGGCCTTGTGTACCCGAATTGGGCCTGGATAGGTAATCCACCCTCTAGTGTTCTCTCTCTCTCTCTCTCTCTCTCTCTCTCTCTCTCTCTCTCTCATAAAATAAAGTATTTAATAATTTATTTCCCGAAGTTTCCCATCAGTTGCATGCAGCCGACCGCAACATAGTTGGGACGAGGGGACAAGGCTATGATGATGATGATGATAGATTAGAAGTTTCCCATCAGTTGCATGGGTGACTAGTGACATAATCCTAGGCATTCATTGCATAGGCTAGAAGTAAACGGGGGAGTCTTGGCATCATTCATTTGTAATCTAGCAATCAGTAAGGATTGTCTATTCTTTGTGTGGGTGTGCCTAGTAGTTTAAGTTCGGTCTAAAGGCTAGACCAACATCATGAAGGCATGGGCAAAATGAGTGCAACTCAGGCTATAGAATAAAGGGATTTGCTTGGGCTTTCAGATGAAAATTTGGCAATTCCATACCAGTGTATTTTTAATGTGGAATTTTTCATTCAAATGCTAGGACATATTTGCGTTATTATTCTAATAATAGTAAGAACACACATGCATAAGAAATATATGGTATGCTAATTAGAACTTGAGAATGTGGATGAGATGTATGCCATTTTTTCTTTACAAACAAATGGTAATGAATTTTCATTTATATTTAAATTTCTTTTTAAATTATTTGAATGCATTTTCACTGATTCGGTTACTGCTTTTTTTTGTTTGTGGTGTTGCAGACTGTTGTTTTTTGCTTAGTGGATATCTATATAATTCTTGGTAAAGCATTTTTACCATATTTGAAGGGGCTTAACAGTACACAGTTGAGGCTGGTTACAATCTATGCAAACCGGATATCACAGGCAAGATCAGGGGCTGTGAATTGTGATTGACATGATCCATAATTAGGTGGGTTTGTTTTGTAGGGTATGAGGTGTTCAAGTATTTATTTGTTTGTTTGTATAGTCTGTAGAGATGCCTTTTGAGTGGTTTGATTCTGGTAGGTTTTAGAAGAGACTAGAGAGAAACATTGTAAAATTGTATAAATTCTCATTTTAATAAAATAAAAGTTGTTATCTTTCCATTTGAATCTTAATAATATCAGTGAAGTTATTTCGCGCCTCACTTACAGAACAATCACCAAGGGGTGCCATCTTTCATTTGGATCTAATAATATCAATAAAACAACTCTGCACATTCAGGACATATCTCCTGCTAATGGAAAGGATGTTTCAAGATATTGGAGAAGACAACAGCACTCCAAGGAAATGCTATTGAGTTGCTACAAATTGGAATTTCGGCTGTAGATTACTCGAATGCCAATGATTGGGCCCATCCTATCGAACAGTTTAATTATTATTTTTTTAGCTAAGTTGGCAACGAAATGCTATCCAATGATTGGGAACATCCTATCCACCACCACACCAAATCACACTCTAAAATTTAAAACAAGAAGAAGAAGAGGAGGAGCAGGGAAGGCTGGCATTGCGACCTGGCTTCACGCACGGCCATAGCACCACCAACGATCTTCTCTGTTTTTTTATCCTGCATTGGAAGCTTCATTTCTTTGATGTAATTTTGTATTGGCATCAGTAAACTACAATGATGTGATTGATATTTATATATATATATATATATATATTTCACATTAGAGGTGTGTATTTAAGGTATGTATGGTTGAGCCTAGAATATGATGGTGTCATTGTGGCCGCAATGGGATGCTCAAGACTACAATGGCGTGATTCCTAATGTACATGTTTCAGCCTACCATGGCCTAATATCTTTAAGCCTGAGCATATTCGATAGGATATATATGTTTTATCATTCTTTTCTTCAATATCAAGTTTATTCATGGAGATTAAATCACGTATTGTGATTATTTCAATCTTCTCTGTTACTCCATTTTATTTTTATGCAATGTATAGCTTTTGGCATGTGCTCTTGCTTTCTTGACTCTTGTAGGGATCAAGTTTGTGATTTTCGGCATGTTCGGTAAATAGAAAGGAGCCTTCTATTTAGAGGATTCCTTGCTCTTCTCGATTTAACGTATCCACGAAGAGGATACTTTTTTGAAATATTTAAGTCTTCATGTGCTTTTTTTTTATAACAAGCCAAAAGTGGCGTACTTTTTTGGAATCTTCCCATATTTGTTTTCTGCCCCCTCTCGTTTAAGGATCTCATACATACAAATATATCCTCCCATGCTTGCTCGAGAATCAGCACCAACAATGATTCCTTCCTTAAAAATGAAAGCAAGAGTTGTTGTCCCTTTAGCAGGCTTTACCATCTGCACTGCTTTTTTCTGAAACTCATCAAACTGAAACAAGAAGTGAAGATCATCAGATCATCCATTCCGTCATAAATTTCAAAAAATCTTTCCAAATGCTACATAAATGAGATTAAAAATAAACAATTCACAACTAGGTCAAGACATGTTACCCAGCAATAGTGATGATGATGATAACAAAAACAACAGCATAAGATATTGAAACTCACATCAGCACTTCCGGGGAGCTCAAATGATGGTACTTGAGAGAAGTCAGCTCTAAGAATTTCACTTTCCCCACGGGAAGATGCAAATGATTCGAGACTGCTAGTATCAAGTTTCATCCTTGCAGATTAAGTAAGATACACTTGTAACCATGGTTTAAAATCTCGGTCTCGGTCGCGGTATCGGTCGGGCCGAAAAACCGATATGATATCGGTATCGATCGCGGATATCGGGCCGTCGCGGTCGTCGCGGTGTGAATTTTTTTTTAATCAAAAAAAAAATTGCAAAAATATCCAAAAAATCCAGAATATTAGAAAATTCTGGAATACAATACTTTTTTCCATTAGTAATAACAATAAATCAAAATCTCGGTCACCTTAAGTTATGAGTCCTGTTTGTGTCGCAGTTCGCTATCTTTTTTAGTATTTCATATAATGCAACCATTATTAATGCTCATGATCAATTTATTAGTGTAAAATATAAGAAAATAAAGATAACATATCAATCATCATTTAATGCTAACTCAATCATCAAATAAGTTGTGAAATTCAAGACCCTGAAGATGACACATTAAAATCAGAAACATAATAGTGAGATAGATAAATCATAAAGCACTTGGGCATCAAAAAGTATGTAGACTAATCATTTACACACCATACAATGATCATGAATCATTAAAGGAACATATTTATGATGAAATCCCCAAAAAATGATATATTATAATTCAAATATTAAAAAATCCGAAAATAAAATAATTAAAATAAAAATCTAAATCATGTTTATGAGTCTATGACTATGAGTAGATGCAGATTTATCATCTACACACTATTAATAAGCATTTGGTATCACAAATATTCTAACAAGTTACAAGTAACAACAATTATTTTTACGAAATTTTTTTTTAGTAAAATCATTTTCAAAATCCTAAATACATAGATCTAGTATAAAAGTTTGTAAATCAATCATTTATACACCATACAATGATCATGAATCATTAAAAGAACATAGTTATGATGAAATCCCCAAAAAATGATATATAATAATTCAAATATCAAAAAATCCGAAAATAAAAAAAATTGGAAAAAAAAGTTCAAAATCATGTGTATGAGTAGATCTAGCATGAAAGTATGTAGATCTAACATCTAAATGAAGAACACAAACAAATGACAAACCTAATGATTTCTATACTTCATCTAAAAAAAAAAAAAAACAACCACATGATAAAATGCTTTGGGTTGATTTTCTCATACCTTAGATAATATTTTCTTCAAAAAATTAATGTGGGATTTTGAAATGTTAAAGAGGGAGTGGCTGGGCTGCTGGTTGCTGCTATGGTTGGAGAAGAGAAGAGAAGAAGAGGAAGATGGGGAAAAAGTAGAAAAAATAAGGGCTTTCATTCATTTTATATCATCTCGGCCGATATTTTGAAAATATCGGCCGAGATATCGGTTCCCAGCGAGATGATATCATCTCGGCCGAGATCTCGGGTTTTTTAGGGGATATGTGACCGAATCCGATATCTCACTGAGATACCGGTTCGGTCTCGGCCAATACCGAGTCATATCGGCCGATATGACTCGGTATCGGCCGATATTTTATACCATGCTTGTAACACTGAAAGAAGATCAATAGGCAGATAGACATGAGATATATAAATACAAGAGGACACAAAACAATCTAATCAAAGAATCGGGATCATCTCATGTTTTTCCCCACTGTGACCGTGTGTGGATCTGAGGTTTTTCTCCACTGTGACCGTGAGTGGACCAATCATGGTCCACCACATCACCGTGGGCAGCCCCTGCTCGGGCATAGGGAAGCAGCCCCACGTGTATGGTAGGGTACCCGCAGTGACGTGGTGGACCATGATAGGGTCCACTCAAGGTCACCGAAGTCTCACCGGATCCGGACTACTAATCAAAATAAGGCATGCCCCCACACAAAGGGTTACAAAAAATACACAAGCACATAAATACCAGGCTTAAGTACAGCATGATGTCATAATTTTATAATTAATATAATTTAAAACAAAGGCATTAAAATTGGAAATGTTAATAAAAGCCATGAAACAAAAATGGCATTTTCAATTTTACATATCTAACTGCAATCCACTAGTACCTCAATGGTGAGGCGCCTCCCTCTCCACAGAAACAATCAATGATCGATCCCTAGTTGTAATGATGATGGTTATGAGACTTGCGTATGTTGTGTGAGTATTAATGATTGGAGAAAAAAAAAACCCACATAATGTAATGCAAAATTATACATGTTCACATTATCAGTGGTTAAAAGCTACTAATAAAGTCATGCAAGCATAAACCACGTTAAAATTCTGAATATTCATAAAAATATATATATATATATATATATATATGTATATATTGAATAACAATTTTTAACATACTAAGCAAGTACATATGACAAATCACATATAGGACAATCATTCAAATGGGCCCCAAAATGTGCAAGAGCAATCACAAATAGAAGAACATACACAGCACAATCAAGGAGGGTAAAAAAATCAGAAATCACACATAGAAGAACATACACAGCACAATCAAGGAGGGTAAAAAAATCAGAAATCACACATAGATGATCATACACAGCACAATCAAGGAGGGTAAAAAAATCAGAAAATAGAACAAATTCACAGAATATTACCACAAATAAGAAAGAAATGGAACCTTGAGATTCTAGTGCCCAATGCAAATGGTGAGAACTAATGTTCACATTAATGAGAATGGATACACAATTTTCCCAAACAAAAAGTCCCAAAGCCTGAAAGCAAAAAACTCAAATGGAAGCAACAAAACTGAAGAACCAAAACATGGAATCAAAGTGTAAAGATAAGGTTCCAAAACCCAAAAACTAGAAATAAAAAACCCAACAGAAGGCCCAAAAGGCCACAAAAACCCAAATAAACTCCATAAAAATCAATATAAAAAAAAAGATCCTTTAAGCAAAAAAAAAAAAAAAAAAACCCACCAATGCCCCAAAATCCCACAGCAAAAGTTCCAGCAGAGCCCAGATCAATGACCAAAAACCCCAAAACAGAAACCAAAAGCAAAACCTGAACAAACCTTCCAGTTGAAATTTGGCCCCAGCCGATACAAAGAGCAGGGCAGTTTTTAGAGGCTTGGGTTTCAATAGGTAGACCATACCAATGATTTACAAGGCCAGTCACAGAGCATTCTCTGAGCCCCTGGCCTGGGATTTTAGAGAGAGAGATATAGACAGAAAGAACTCCCAGCTAGAGACTGATCGTTCTACATGCATCAAACAAAACCCTAGAACTGCATTCCCATTAACACGAATCGAAACCAAACGCAAAAAGTAAAACACCCATCTTGAGAACACTGCAAGCATAAACCCTAGAATTCCAAACAATAAAAATCGAATCTTGAATGCATACTAGGCTTAAGATTTTATTCGGAAAGTACTGTTGCAGATCGTGATACGAAACGCATTCAGATTTCGTAAGAGAAATCGGAGAAGAGTAATCGAGATTCTAGCACCCAATGCAAATGGTGAGAACTAATGTTCACATTAATGAGAATGGATACACAATTTTCCCAAACACAAAGTCCCAAAGCCTGAAAGCAAAAACTCAAATGGAAGCAACAAAACTGAAGAACCAAAACTGAAAATCCAGGAAAGATAAGGTTCCAAAACAAAACCCTAAAACTGGAAATTATAAACCCAACAGAAGCCCCAAAAGGCCACAAAAACCCAAATAAAATCCAGAAAATCAATGCATTCTGTGAGGCCCACCTTTATAACCCAACCCTCAATCCATGCAGTTGACCTTCTCCAATCGACTGGTATCTGCACCAAGACGAACACCAGATGTTCGAAAAAATTCCCCAATCAACTCCTAAAGCCGAATGGACCGAATCTCCTTAACTCGACCATCCATAACACGAACACCATCTGCTCGACGAAATCCCTCAATCAAAAATCACCAAACCTAGGCCTCCAGAACCACTAAATCTTCCATGTTCTCTTCTCTCGCACCCCTACAGCAAGCAATGCAGTCATGGCGTTCGACCACACCAACCTCGTCCCTCTTCTCGTCTCTCTCTCGCAGACCTGCACCACCATGCGCGAGCTCAAACGAATCCACGCTCGAGTCCTCAGACACAATCTCCACTTCAGCAACCTCATCATCGCCAAGATGCTTCGTTTCGCAGCTGTTTCTCCATCTGGAGACCTCCATTACGCACACAATCTCTTCTCTCACATGCACCAACCAAACACCTTCTTCTACAACACCATCATCCGCGGCCACGCCAAGAACAGCCAAACCCTCTCCCAATCCATCTCAATCTTCAAACAAATGAGGGTTTGTTCCGTCCCACCTGACGAATTCACCTTTACTTTCCTTCTCAAGGCTCGCGCACAGATGCCCATAGACCTTGGGTCTCCATCTCAAGGAGAGGAGATTCATGGGCATGTTTTGAAATTTGGGTTTTGCTGCCATATCTACGTGCAGAACGCTCTGATTCATTTGTATGCTGCAAGGGGAGTTTCCGGCAACGCACGCAAGGTGTTTGATGAAATGCGAGCGCCAGATGTGGTGTCGTGGTCCGGGTTAGTGGTTGCCCACGTGAAGGCCCGGGAAATGGATAATGCGAGGTGGGTGTTTGATCAAATGCCTGAGAGGGATGTGGTTTCGTGGACCGCGGTGATCTCTGGGTATGCCCGGGTGGGGCGCTCCATGGAGGCGCTTGAATTGTTCTGGGAGATGCAGGCAGATCGAGTGCAGCCAGACGAGGTCACGATGGTCAGTGTCATCTCGGCCTGCACCAACATTGGTGATTTGGAAGCTGGGGTGAGCGTGCACCGCTACATCAAAGAGAGCGGGTTTGCGTGGATGGTGTCGCTCTGCAACGCGCTGATTGACATGTACTCCAAATGTGGGTGCATGGAGAAGGCGTGGGAAGTATTTGATGGAATGCCGAGGAAGAGCTTGATCTCTTGGAACTCAATGATTTCGGCTTGCGCCATGCATGGGACAGCTGAAGAAGCTCTTGGGCTGTTTCGGGCGATGACTAGAGGTGTTGGGGGGGTGAGACCGGATGGTGTGACTTTCCTTGCTGCGATGAGTGCCTGTGCGCACAAAGGTTTGGTTGAGGAGGGGAGGAGATTGTTGGAGAGCATGGAGAAGGATTACAAGATCGAGGCGGGTGTAGAGCATTATGGTTGCATGGTGGACATGTTGGGGCGAGCAGGGCAGCTTGAGGAGGCCTATGAATTGATCATGCATATGCCAGTTCCAAGTAATGACATGGTGTGGGGAGCATTGCTTGGTGCTTGTAGGATTCATGGCGATGTGGACATGGGCGAACGGGTGGTTGAGAAGCTGCTTGAATTGAAGCCAGATGAAGGAGGTTACTATGTTCTGTTGTGCAATATATATGAAGCGGCGGGACGGCGAGAGGAGGCCATGGAGATGAGGAGGAAAATGAGAGACAGAGGAGCAAAGAAGACTCCTGGGTGCAGTTGGGTAGATACATAATTAGGCCCGTCAATTTAGCCCGTTGAAATGGGTACCCGGCCCGGCCCAAGTACCAAAATACAGGGTTTGAAAACGATTTTGAGCCCAGCCTTGGTCAATAATTTTAAAGCAAGTCCAAAATAGGACTAGGACTGGACAAAGGAAGCCCAGCCCATTCAAGCCCGACTGGCCCGGCCCGCTCCAAGCTAATTTTACAATTTTTTACTATTTCTTTTGATGTGTCAGTGAATATTGCTTCTATTAATTTCTATTGAGGCCCTTAAAATAGTGCATGATACCACTTTGGTCTTTTAGTCGTTACATTATTTGTTAAGGTAAGAATGAAATAAGTAAATTCCTAGCTCAACTTTCCCCAGTCATTACATTATTGGTTAAGGTAAGAACGAAATAGTAAAGTCCTTAGTCCCAAAACCTGCATCCCCCACTCACCTTTCTAATTCCAAATAAAATGCAAATCCATAAGATTCTTCTTCTTTTTTTCACAATTAGCTCTAGTCGGGTTTCTAGCTTCAATTTTTTCAATTACCAAGATGCAACCCAATTTCACAAATTATGCTCTTTCATGCTCCAGCAGCAAGTGGTCCGACTCAATAAAACTATGATTTGTATTTGCCTCCTCTATACTAAAACCACTTGCTTAGACGGCATTTTCTACACAAAACCTCAAGGGAACAAATTCGTAGTTCTTCAATGGTGAGCTCTATCATGTTTCACACCAGAGGTCAAGTCAACACATCTACAAACCTTATGTTCAAGATTGTGCTAAAGCCCAGGCCCGGCCCAGGCTCGCATGGGATGGGATTTGACATATTTAGTGTCGGGTTTGAATTACCCCCGGCAGGCTTGTCCAATATTCGGGACAGGGTTAGATAACCCATGCCCAGGCCAGGCCCATCCCATTGACAGGCCTATCAATAACTAACTTTTTAAGAATGGAGAAGAGCAGCTGGAGGAAGGAAGGGAGAGTTTTCTTCTGCAAACATGGTCCGCATGCAATTGTTTTATGAGCGCCTTTAATTCAGTGGAATCCCATTTTATGTCAGGCCCCTGCCTGCCTCTTTTAACATTTAGATGCCTGTCGTTACCTATGGGGAAAAATTTTGGTTGAAGGAAAATATTTTGACAAATGGCGCATCTAATTTACATGGGGCTGATCAACCAGATCAAATGGTATGCAATTGACGGTCTATATCACCGAAAAACATGGACCACTCCTTGGAGGAATTCAAGTGCTCTAGGCTTGAGGTGGAGGGAGCTTTGGAGCAAAATGACTTTGGTGCTTCTTGATTGCAAGAATTCTGGAAATCCATGCGGACAGAATTTCTAAACCCTCAAATCCATATCCCCTAATTTCTTTCAATGGAATTCCTCTAGGACTTGTTTGTTTGCATTAGAATACATAGAAATTGCCCAATTCCTACATAAGTAACTAAAACTGAAAAACAAAGGCGAACATCCAAAAAATGCCCATCAAATAACCTCCACTTTAATGGAAATCGAATCAAAGAAAGATGAAAATTAATATCCAACTATCACTCTAGTAGTTTAATACATAGAAAGTCAAGATCTCATCTATATCTCCACCTTATTCCCTTCCCTATTCACCTTATATTCTTCGTCCCTCACCTTTTTAAAAGTCCTCTGTTGAGGTCATTTGACCTTGATTTGCAAACAAACAGGCCCCAGGTGTTAATCTCGAAAGAAAGTACTTGCAATTCCAGAATTTGAAGACTTCACGGCAACTAAAATTTGAGAGACAGGAGGACAATGTTCGGAATAGGTTCTCTCTCCTCTCTCCTTCCTTCTTTGGTGGAATTATTTAGCAGAAGTTGTATAATTGGTTGGAGGCAACATCAGAGCAAGAAACTCAGCTTACTGTTGTTTTCTGCGGCAAAGGTGAAACCTATTCCTCTTCATTAATCATAACTACAAAAGTTTTGCAAGGAATCAAAAGTTCTAAAATCAAATTATTTTGTTTCAACCTCTTCCTGCTTCCTGCTCTAATACAGGAAAGGTGAAAGCCCTAATGCCATACTTTTATTCATGAAAAGAATTTTATTTTTCATAGTAAAAATAATATTCAATGTGGAATGCTAATGTAGCGTTTATATATATATATATGGGAAATGTTCATATGCATCTATCCCTCACCAAAAATGGTGAGGGACACCCCAAAAGGGGAATTTCCAAGTACAAAAGTGAGGAAGTACACCTTTGTACTTCCTCACTTTTGTACTTGGAAATTCCCCTTTTGGGGTGTCCCTCACCAAAAATAGCGAGGGATGGATGCATATGAATACCCCTATATATATATATGGGGATATTCATGTGCATCATATGGTGAGGGACAAATTTAATGGGGCCCACATAGGGACTTGAGAGGGATGAAAAGAGACATCTTGGATGGCAAGTTTAGGGTCAATCCCATGCCTCTAACCCCTTCATCCGTGGCCCACGAATTTAACGACTTTATATTAAAGAAAAAGAATTCGACCTTCGATCCAACAGTCTAATCCATTTGGATAGGTGAAAAAAAAAAAAACTTGATGGATCTAGTGTACTAAAGGAGGTCCCATGTATGTAGATGATTCGAATGTATCATAAAGTCAGCCCCACTATGTTGTCCATCACCATAATATAGTGAGAGATGGATGCACATAAATATTTTCCATATGTATATATATCTATGGAGATGCTCCTATGAAAGTTACTCTCCCGGTACTACGAGAGTCAAGCCCAAAATAAAAGTAAGCCCATGGAGAGCTGCTAATGCAACATCCCAAACTTCTCTAAGAACATCCCTTTATTTTAAGACTGATATACCCATGTGTGAAATTACTAAAATGTACATCATTCATAGTTTCATACCTCACCCAATTTCTCTCTACACTCACTCATCCCCACCTCAGCCCCCCACCGCCCCCTTTGGCAGCACCGCCGAAAGGGGGGGGGAGAGAGAGAGGGGGGCGGGCAAAGGCGGTAAGGATAGGGAGAGCGGGTGGAGGGCGGCGGGCAGGGAGAGGGAGGGAAGAGAAAGAGAAAGAGGGAGAGGGAGAATGAGAGGGAGAGAAGGTCTTGTGAAAGTGGGGGGAAGAAGGGGAATGAACTGAGAAATTGAGGAGGGAGGGGTTTGGGTATTTTGGGAGAAAATGGGTGTGTGAAGAGAAATCTTGGGAATTTTTTGACTTATTTGGGGTGTGTAGAGAGAATGTATGTGATCAGAGAAGTTTGGGTTAGGGCATTAGCAGCTCTCAAGTAGGGCTGTCAAAATGCCACACGACCTGTTAACACAACACAAACCCACACGATATTAACAGGTTCGGGTGGGATCTTAGTGAGTTCGGGTTGTTAATAGATCAAACCCGTTAACACGTTAAAAATTTTTGGTCATGTATGAATTAAACCAGTAACCCATTAACAACCCGCTTAACCCATTAAGATTTTTTTAGTCCCCAAGTGTAGCTGGAATTAATTTATATTCGTAAAGGAGAAATTGAAATTTATTATTTTATAGTGGGGTTTAGTTGGGATCCACTTGAGATTCTCACAGTTTTATGTGGTTTATATATTTTTCTCCTTGTATATTTTTGTATGGAGTTTTTTTTTTTAATTTTTGAAATGACTTAATTACTTAACGGGTTAACGGGTTGGGTCGTGTAACCCGTTAAATTAAAGGGTCGTGTTCGGGTTGGGGTTTTTTGACCCATTACGTTAACGGGTTGAGGTGATTTTAACACGAATTCATTAACCCGTAACTTGAATTCGTTAACACGACACGATTGACAGCCCTACTCTCAAGTCCATGTGGTGTCATCCTTGCCTTTTCATTTTAATACCTTTCATATCTCCAATATCCATCGGCCTCATGAGAATGGGCTACCACTATTAGGTTTGAGTGTAGAATGATGTTTTGTCTCAGTTTTTCCCCCTTTCATGCATAATTACAAAAATGTAATTACGGCTACACCCTTTCTTTTCTTTTCTTTTCTTTTTTTTTTTAAATAGTTACTTTCTTTATCTAAAGCAAGCAGTACAAGAGAGATATACTGACAAGCTAAAAGAAACAAAACCCCTGAAAGATACAAGAGAAGGCCCCTAACAGAAACTAACGTGACCCTGCAAATGAAAAGGCCAACTCCTCCTAGTGCAACATAATCTGCTCTATAGATTATCCTTTAAAGGGTGGACTGATGGACTCCCAAAGCGCAACTAAGAGTTTGGTTTTCTCCGCCATACAGTTGTCACCGCTAGCAACCCCTTCAAAGCATCTTGAATTCCTTTCTTTCCAAATTTCTCCAAAAAATGGAAAGAAAGGACAATCTCCGCAATTCATTTCCTTTTGAGGCCCCAGCTGGAGTCTTCCAGGCCTGGAAGAGCTCTAGGAGGGACTTTGGGAACACCCAACTGCAATCAAACCATTTTACCACCAAGCACCAAATTAATAAGCTGAGCAGATTTACAATTCACCATTAGGTGGTCCACCGACTCATCTCTTAAGCACATGGGACAACTGTTAACGACTATCCTCCCCCTCCTCTAGGTCATCCAAAGCAAGCAGTTCACCCAACTGCAATCAAACAATTACCTACACCCTTTCTCTTTCCCACAATTTATCTTTTTCACTTTACATTTGTACTTTATCGTTTCTACTTTCTTCCTCCTCAACTGGTTGTTCCTCTTAATTTCACTGTTAATCATCCAGGGACCAGTTATACATTAGCAACATTCCCCACAACCAACAATCAGCAACTTCCTCTTACCAATATTAAGGTAAATTTCATGTTTTTTTTTAATTTATTTCCATGTCTAATGGTTATTGGACAATATATAATTGCATGTTTGGATGATTTGAAATTATTTCAAATTTCTAAAGGGCTATGGGTACCTTATAGAAAGATAGCCTTCTTTATATGTACTTTGCATTATTTATTTATTTTTTGTAACCTAGGGTATCTTATACCTAGCCCAGCCCAAGAGCCTTTGGCCCTAAGCCTGAGAGACACTTGACTCCGGATAGCCAAGAACTAATCCTTAGGGACACATGCAAACCCTCCTATCCACATGCACCAAGTAAAATTATGGTAGGTGGCCAACAAAAAATTTGCAATAATGATATAATGACTATTGACTCAAAGAAAGAAAAAAAAATTGAAAACATAATAGAATGAAAATGTTAGTAAATACTTTAAATTTTGATGTTAGGCTTCAGTCGTGTGATTTTTTTTAATTATTATTTTTGGAAGTTATGGCTAGGCCATGTGAAAATAATTTATGATTATTATTATTTGGTGCAGTGTAAGTGTAAATGATGGCTACTGCCCATTTGGGATTGAAAAAGTAGTTTAAATTAAAGTAAAGTCTAAAAAAGATTCATTATATTTGCATCCCTTCATATCCTACCTGAATGGCTATAGATTTGGGAGTTCAGTTTTTTAAAAGTGTTAAAAACATTCTTTATCCTCATAGACACATTACATATAATAACCAATGACCATGATTACAAAACTGGGTTAAAGAGATTTAGAATGAAAATGTAAATAAAAACTTAGACGTTTGACTGTAATACTCAAGTATATGAAAACAATTTCATTAACTGATGTAATATTGCATTGAATTAGTGCATTGTAAATAGCATTGGCGAAGGCAAAATTGTAGTACATGTGGTGGGAGAAGCCAACCTGACATAAATCCATTTCCATCAATATATGGGACCCATTTCATGAAATTCAAAACAATCATAATGATAATCGACCTGTTATTGGACACGACCTACCGTTTGATTGATGAAAGTTTCATACACATAATTAAACTTCATTTGTGTGTGAGAGAGAGAGACCACTTGAGACTTGGGATAATGCAATTGTATTTTTGTATCAATTTATACTTGGTGGATGTAGGAACAAAGTTATCATTTTCATACAAAATCGAGCACAAACATCAAAGTGGTCTACATTTAAATTAGAAAATCTTTGTAGTATATGGTGGGGGGACATTCAATTTAGAATAGGTTGCACATATCTATCTACTACCCTTATATAAAAGGGAAGAATTCAGAGGGAATTTTGAAATTGTGTACTTTTGATACGACCCCTTGTCATTTCTTGTAATTCACTTTACTTTCACTTAACTAGTTAATTGCCAAACGCGCCCTAAAGAGGATGAATACCATCTCTCTTGAATCTTCTCGAAGTCACCCCAGCATGTAAGACTATTTTCCCTTTCTTCTCAAATCTACAAAGTGCTTCCATCTTTTCTTTTTAATTTTTTCTTCTCTATGATGGAATCTGTAGTGTGGTTTGTTTTTTTTTTCCTACGTGTTATGGGAAAGCAAAGGTTTTTTTTTTTTTTGTGATCCTCTGATAATTATGGTTGAAATATTACATAGCAATTTTGCATTTGGTTGAAATATAGTACATATGGCAAAACCGGAAGAGTTGAAATGTTACCAAAACCACATTCCAGTATTCTTTGAATTGTTCAAAGTGCTTGTGGGGCCTACTTGAAATGGTACATACATAATAAGGTGATCCTTAACAATGGTGAGGGTGAGTGGATTCTGTGTCATGCTCTGCTTTGCATTCAATAGCTCTGTTTGAGAATTCCAGATTCCCAATAGTATACATGCTATTTGGTGAAATGGGATGGTTGAATTTTTGTGAATAAATTTCCAGTCGCATAGGAAAAAACATCTTTCAAGAACTTTACCATTTTATGAGTAAATGACATTGTTGGATTCTCTGCCATGCTCTATTTTCTTATGTGGAAATTTCTAAATTGTCTTTATGAAATTGAAGTTTGACGAGTTAAATTATTTATAATTTCACGAAAGAGATTTAAAAAATTTCCCAACTGAATGTAGTGCACAATAACAGTTTGATTAAATGCCAGTGAGAGAATGAGCATGTATGATAACTGCTTGATTAAATGCAAGTGATAGAATAAGAATGTAATGCTGCCTGGGTCGATTGATTCTTTCTCTTGAGAATTTGAATTGTTGGTTTTTTGCAGATTTTGATGATTTTAACTTTAAAATGGCGAGAGGTTCTAGGGTTGAATATAAGGTGCTTGGGTGGTTTCCATTATTTGAACATGAAGTCTAATTCATCTCTTCATTAAGAAAAACTGAGAAACTTGCTTCAAGGTTGGTGTAGCCATTTGTGTCTCATCTAAAGGTTGCAAAGCAACAAGTTGCTTTCACAGTTCAGTCAATTAAGCTTGAAATTGGGGTACAGAAAGATGTATGCAAATGGCTCACTAAAGGAACTCTTAAATGGCTATCAATGAGGGTGGCACGGTGGCACTGTTTGTGCTTTGTCATGTTCTTCCGGAGGCTAACAATATAAAATAGGTATTACAATTTTCCCCTCTCTATCGACTTTCTCTAATTATTTCTCACCACCTTGTTTTCTGCAGAGATGGAAAAAAATGAGGAAGAGGTAATGTCCATATTTTGTGGTTTCACAACTTGTTATTGTTGTTGTTCGTTTTTTTTTTTTTTTTTCCCTCCATTTTTCTATTGATTGATTTTAGATTGTCGTTAATGGCCCTTACTTTGTATTGAATTCCTTAGAATTCATTGTCAATGAGTGTTTCCTGAAGAAGTGTATTCAGATTATCTTTTTCAGTTTATTTCATAAAACTTATATCATAAAACTCATTTCAGAAAATTAGGTAATCGATTTCTATGGAAGGGAAAATCATTTGATTGTCATTTGTGGATTTTCTTCTTTAGATCTTCACTTTTAGTTCCTCTCATAGAAAGACTTTGCTTTGAAATCCTGTGAATTTTGATACTGATTAAACACATGTACCATAATATGCAATCAACTAAACAAGGAAAAAGTCTTTTATCTTTTGGTTAACTGTGGTTCGATTTATGTTGTACTAACATGAAAATTTCCCATATTAATTATAAAATAACTTAACCTAAAAGACGGTGGGTCCAATTAAAATGATATTTTCTGCTTCATTTTCCATGTACCAAATGGCATCATCCTCCTCTTCCTTCTCATTATAACTCTTATTCCTGTTCTTGTTGTTGTTGGTTTCAGCCAACGTGTTCTGAAGTCCAGATGTTGAGGGAGTATTCAGAGACATTGTGAGCGGGAAAAGACTGTCACCCAAGTTCACAATTGACTCATCAGGAATAATTGACTACAACAAGGTAACCAAAACTAATGGTAACTCTGTTTTAACCTTATGTGGTAATCTGTTGCTTATGATCATAAGCTTTGTTAGAGCTAATTAATGACCTGGTGATGTCTCTAATTGGATTTAGATATGATTTGGGCAGATTTTAGTTCCCTTTTTTAAATTGGTATGAGTGTGTTCTTTGTTTTTGGCTGTGAAGGAATTCACATAATATGATGTGTTAGAAAAATATCATATTCACTTATTGCGTTTTGACCTTTTTATGGGTTAGGAAAGTTTATCAATTGAAGGCATTAAAATTTTTTAAGCACTAATATCTTTTTCTGAATAATTTAGTATTGCCTCCAATTTGAAAGGCAAACAACCAGAATAGAGGAAGATTTTGGATGTTGTCCATGGCAGCCTCGTTTTTCAAATGATAGGGCCGACCTCTCCTTTGATGACCAAGATATTTTAATCATAGGCAGAACTTTGACTTTGGTAAATTTTCACTTTCAAATGAACGTTTCTGAATTGAATCCTTCTAAAAGAGTGAAGAAACATTATCTCAAAAGCATATTCAGTCTCAACAGGTAATCTCTCTCTCTCTCTCTCTCTCTCTCTCTCTCTCTCTCTATATATATATATATATATATATATTCTGTATGGATATTTCTTTGTGTGGGACATGGTCTTAAGGCCTTTTGAGATTGGTTGTTATTGTCATATTGAAGGTGGAGATGACTATGTTGAAGATCGTAGCCTGATAAGCCATTGTTCCTTATTGGTATTATTTACCTATAATTTTGTGTAAGCAGAAATGTACATTCTCTCTTGAGTTTAATAATTTGCATATCTCCTTTTCCCCTCCCAATTTCAATGTTCTTCTTTTCCTAACTGTACCTAATTCTGTTCTAAACAAGTATGCTCGCTCAGTATCATTTATTTTCTAGATCATTTGAAATATAATGATTGCATTCCATTTTAATTTCTTTGATCCTCGTTTGACATATATCTTTACTTTTGGTCACTGTTCTTTTCATTTCCCGTGAAAAGAAAAAATGTATACAACAAAATGAACAAATACATTACATTTTCAATTGACTTATGATTAAAGAAGTGCCAATAGAAAACCATGCTTGAAGTATTTCATTCATAATTTAGCTGGAATCTAAGTGATATTGTTTTAAAATCTCTTCACGTATATTCAATATGCAGTGTAATATGGTGCAATTGTCTTTCCTACAACAATTGTTCTTGTATGCATATTATATGTGGCAGTCTATAGGAACCTATTTCATGGATATTGTCAATTCTTCTCATTGCTATGAAACAGGTGAAATATCTGTTGGAGAGTTCCGGTAATAACACTATAGAAAGATCATTTATTTAAAATATTCTCTCCTAAATGTGTACATCTACATTCAGTTTTTTTTCCTTCCTGCCATTTTCTTTTGTCGGTGATAAGTAGTTATAAATGCGTTTGTTTACTATCATTATTATCGTTGTCTATGTTAGGTTTGACCCCAAACATTTAGCTACTACTCTAAAAACACAGAATGATTAATCCTGCACTACTTAATAATATGCTCAAGGTTCGTCAATGATTAGCTTTTTTGCCTAGATAAAGTTAACATATTTCAAATTGAGAAGTAGATATTGATTTCTGTTTCAAGTTGCATTCATTTGTTTTAACCTATTCATTCCAGTTGTATATTGTAAGATCTTGTCTTATTCATAAGTGTAAGGCCCTGTCCCGAGTTAATCAAAATTAACTCTAATTAATTGAAGTTAATGCTAATTAATCATGTTTAACTAGTTTAATGATGGTTAATGACCAACCTCAATGAGATTAAATGAATTGAATGAGAATTAGACCCAAATTAAGAGAACAAGACCTTTTTCGTAAATACGGGTTTATACGTATTTTGTCGGATACGGAAACTCGTGATACCAACACGTGTATCTCGACGAGTACGTCAACTTTCATAATAGACTCGAAGTCGTTTGACGAGAATCCGGTCAAGTGAGCCTTCATTTGACTTGAATTGAAAATAGGAGAGAACTTGAGGGGTTAAATGTAAAAGCAGCCTTATATAAAAGAAATGAGCTCCTCTGAGTTCATTTCTACCCAAAACGTTGGAGACAAAACCTTAGGCTCATCTCGTTCTTCCTTTTTCTTCTTCTTTCTTCCGTTCAACTTCGTCAAGCACAAGAGTGGGATTTTGAAGTGATTCAAGTGGGGAGAACTTCATCTTCCCCACCTTCTTCATCTTCTTCTTGGAGTTCTCTTGAAGAAAGACACCCAAGTTAAGAAGTTCATTCTCAAGCCTAAACAAAGAGTTTGTCAGTCAATCTTCATTAGAGGCAAGTATAAATGTGCATCTATGATAGAAATGCTAGATTACAAGTTTTCTTGGATTGTAGGAAATGGGTTCTCAACCCATTCCTTGTTGTAGAATGGAGATTTTCATGGGTTGAATGGAAATGACCAATGGTTATTCCAAATGTATGATTTTCTTGGATTCTATAGACTATTGAAGGATTTGAGTTCCATGAACTCAGATTCAAGGATTTGCTTCAGAAGTTCTGAAGCTCAAAAATGTCATTTTGGGTGAATTTCGGCTAGCCGTAAGGCTAACCGTGGAGCCAACCATCAAAGTTTGTAAAATGGGCGAGCTTCTGGAAAGCTAACCGTCAATTTTCAGTTAGCCGAAATTCAAATTTAGGCTAGCCGCAGGGTAACCGTGAGGTAACCGAAATTGAATCAGAATTTCTGTCAAAATTGCCAGCTTCTGGAAAGCTAACCGTGAGCTAACCGCCATTTCGCGGTTAACCGAAATTGAAATTTCGGCTAGCCACCGACCACATTCCGGCTAACCGCCAGCTACATTTCGGCTAGCCGCCGGTCAAGTTCCGGCTAACCGCCAGTGGATTTTGAAATCGTGGGTGAAAATTTTGGGAACTAAATGCACACATTAAGCATATAAATGTGATGTCCATCGATAATAACACGTGCATTTGGTAACCAATATTCACACCTAATTAGTTGTCTAAATGTAAAGGAAAGTTGAGTAGAAACGGAAATAGATAGGGAGTTCTAACTCGTATGGAACAACATTGACTAAATACAATGTAATGATTAATGATACAATGAATTAATGAACAGTTACTAAAGGTAACAATGAAATGGTTAATGAACTAATGAACAGTTACTAAAGGTAACAATGCAATGATTAATCCTGCTGCAGCAGATGATTGGGGTGTTCCGGAGCTCCGTGGTGATGCCAGTGATCTCTGATCAAGACACTAGTAGATCCCACACATAGACTGAAAAGTCACTGAATTAATAAGCCACTTAATAATATTGGACTGAATAGTCCCATAAGCCATCTAACGAAATGAATGAAATGAACGAAATGAATGATAATGATACTATCATATTTGTAGTTTAGTCATTGATTATTGATTGGTTACACTGTTCAGGATATTCTAATATCCTAGATTTAAACGTTTAGAATTGTTACATGGGAAATGGACAGATTTAGCATCATATATCATAGATTTGTTATACATTGCTGAACCGTCGTATTCATAGTGTTATTGATGGCATTACAGGCCCAGTTGCCCATCCCGGCCTTACAAAGGCCACGCCGCCTGTGGAGGAGGCCCATCCGATACCTCCAGGAGGTTTAGCGGAGTGGGCATAGATCGGAGGGCGATGGAATTGAAATATTTTGATCAATATTTTTGTAGTAAATCATTTTGAGATGTAATTAGATACCACCTGCATTGTATTATAAATGTGCAGTATTGGTCTTTGTTGACTGTGATTTTTGTATATGTGAACTTTACTTTTAATGTAAAGTTAGTTATTGTCAATGTATATATGTATTTCCGCAAAAATGTACAATTGACAGATATGCAGGTTAGATCCCTTGTGAGTCTTGTCTTAACTTCGGTTAATTCAGGATTTACGGGAGTAAGTATGGTGGAATCGCGATCCGGGTCAGGCCCCGATTAGTCCGGCCTCGGGCCCGGGTCGTGACAATAAGAGCATTGAACTATTTAATGGAATATATGCTCTGTTTTTGTCCTCTTTTACTTTGCTTTCTTTATAGGGACTTATATTGTAGGTTTCATACAAGTTGTTCATACGCAACAAAGAAATGGCATATGTGAAATGGGTAAAAAAAAAAAATGGCATATGTGGATTATCATGAGCAAGCCCTTACAAATGGTGTCTTTAGCATACAAAGATGGACGAAGCATTGGGTAATGATTTATATGCTTCCTCATCAACAGAAAACAGTTAGTGTTTTGTATCTTTCTTTGAAGGAAATCTATGGCCTATGTATTTCTATGTAGGTTCTTCAATGAATAAATTAATGTTGCTCATCCAGAAAATAAGAATGATGATCAAGAATATGTCCTTGCTCTCTATTCATGAATATGTTGGGTTTTAATTGATACAGTTTCTTTTATGGTTTTCTCAAATGCTGCCATGAATTTCATTTTTATTTTTAAATGATTGTAAAAGGCATTGTTCAAAATAGGAATTTGAACCAAAGATGTTGTTTTTATCCTTTTTAAATCAATTTGATAAAATGGAGATTATTTCGTTTTATGTGATTTCAAATTGCATAATTTCTAACCTGTATTGGTTTGACAAATGCAAGGTTTGGATTGGAGGATTCGTAAATAATGATGGATGTTTGTATGCTCTTAGTGAGGTATGTCTCCACCATTAAAATAAGGGTATGTTTGTCTCTCATAGCTATTTCTTTTATATATATATATATATATATATATATAATTTGTGCATTTCTGATTTGGGCACAAGAAAAGCTCTTCTTTTTTGTATAAAAGTTTCGCATGGCCTCAAAGCGTGTATCAGCAAAAGAATGTGGATGATAAGACTCTAAGGAACTTGATTCTAAAATCTAGAGCCTGCGGTTGATCTTGAAGAACACCCCATATGCTTTCTGGTCGGTAATTTGCGTATCTCTACTTCATAATTTAGTTTGATGTTTTTGTATTTGGATTTCTAAGTTTTAAGTTCTTGAATCTAGGATCTTGCAGTTATTTGGAAAATTTGTTTCTCTAAAGCATTTGAGAAAAGCTAATATTTCTATAGTGTTTGTATTTGTGGCCTCTGTTCTTTCCTCCTTTTCCTTCGATTCTCATTCTTGTCCTTGTTTTAGGTGAGAACTTTTCACCATGGATAACTGGTCTCTTGCAGTTTCCATCGGCTTCAGGACCGGCATATGCTTCAAATGCGAAATTCCCACTCTAACCTACGTTGCTTAAATTTCTGTTCCAAAACATTCAAAAGGAACATACAACCATCCGTTTTGATAAAATATTCAAAATGTTTTCAAATTCTTTTTAATGTGGTATGGTGTGGAAATGACAATGGGATTTTCTTTTGGTGTTTTTTATGTCATCACTCAGCAATGATAATGGTTAAGGTTGCAAAGGGTGGAAAAGTTCCAACTGACCGAATATGCTTATGTGCTTGAATCTCAGTTCAAAAACACTCAAATAAACAAATAATCATCAATTTAGATAAAACATTCAAAATGCTTTCTGTTTTGGTGTACGTCCAAATTCCACACACCCTCAATAGTTGTTTTTGGATTCAAATGAAATGAGTGTAGTGATTTGGAATGTTTCAGACTCTTTCTTTTTTTTTTTTTTTTTAGATTGTCAATTTGGTGAAAGGTTGTTTACATTTTTATAGTAGAATTTTGTATATTCTTTTATTTCAATATTATTATAAATGGTAAATTATGCGGTGATTTTCTTAAGTTGTTATTTTCTCCCAGCTTCTTGAGTAGATATTCTTGGATAATTATGTTGAAAATGCTCTGATATATGTTTTCTCCCTTTTCTTCTTTAAGTATCATCCAAGTGTCAATTGCTCACTATGGTGCATGAAAGGGATATGTATAGGTATGCTCTTCTTTATTTCTTTTCCATTTACTTTGGATAAGGAAATTTAATCCACATATATTGTTGTGCTTTAATGCACTACTACCTGCAGACTATTTTCTTTAGATGAAGCCTCCGCATTCTACTCGTCCTACAGAATATCCTTTTTTTGTTTGTTCATTTTAAGTTCTTAATGAAGAATTTTCTTCGGCTCGTATGTTCTACTCCTTTTTCTGGTGGGTTGGATATTAGTTGTTGCTATGCTGTTTTGAATTTAATTGCCCCTTCTGCAAAACCTTCAAGTATGCAGTCGAATATCGAAGTGTTAGGACAGCATAGGCAATAAGCAAAGAACAAATTGTAAGATTTGCTTCACCTTAAGTTATTTCCACTCAAGTATTAGGAGAAAGCTTCCAAATGTTGCAGAAATAAAACAAAGGTTTTTTTTTTTTTTTTTTTAATGATGTTTCTCTAGTGTTTAGGAAGAACAAAGGTTTATAGAAGTGAAAATAAGGATGCGGCACTGAAGAACTTCACAATGAAGAAGAAAGAATGCAGATGAGACAAGACAAGTTCTTCAGGCAGAATAATGGCTTTAGGCGAAGTTGAATATCAAGACATGTCCTTTAGTTGCCATTATGATATAATTGTTATCAATTTTTTTTTCTTGTTTGTAACTATTGATCTCATCCACTTTCCAGTTCCATCTTTTAATTTATCAGCACAAGCTGACGAGATCATCCCTTCTCAAGACTTGAATCCCATGCCCGGAGATGGATATCCTTCGCATTCAACACATAGTAGATTTGTAAAAATCCAGTTGTGTTTCTATTCATTTATTGATCAGTGATATGTTGTCTCAAGGTATCTTGTGTTTCAATTAGCTTTTTATTATCATTACTATGAATTCATGTTTTAAGCCCTTTGTTTGTTTAGATTATCTTAATGCAATACTGTGCTCAAGGCACGTGCCTAGGGCCAACTAGTATACTCTGTAGTAATGTTGATCGAATTTGTCCACTTTCTGTTGGGTAGGACAAAACAAGATTCCAAAGGAATCCTTTCGAGTTTGCTATAAGGCGTCACACTCACTGAACCTTGTCATTGTCCACTACAGCTTAGGATCCTTGTTGTATTTGCTTTTTTCTAAGTGGGGCCCATGACATGAACATCATATCAGTGGTCTCAATCCTGTTAGATTCCAAAGAGACCTCCTTCATATGTTTCACAAAAGTTTGCGATCAGCCACCCACCTGGTGAGCCCCAACATGACTGGCCCATGATGCTCCCATTACTTTACTGGATTATAATATTTCCTAATCTTAAATGCACTGACTTCTCAACCATTTATATCCCAATTCTTCCTTTCCAGCATTTGAAAGGGACCCTATTTGTTTTGAATCCCCAAGACCACCACCATTTGCAATGCTTAAGGATGTTTTCGAGCGCAAATTTTTTTCTAATTTGGTGCAGCGCTTGATCATGTGAAAAGAGAGATTTTATGTTGATTCCCCTCGCTGAATCCTGAATGGAGTATCATGAGAATTACACACACAGACAAGCCAAGCTAGGCAAAGCCTTAAGTAGTATTCAGGGGATGTACTACAGAAGCAGAGTGAGAGCCAACACCAGCTCGAGCGCAGGCTCATCTCTTGATACCAAGCTCAAGCATAGGATAAGAGGAGTTGAGCACAACTCTCTCCATCTAATGATAAAGCACCAATACATACTTTGCTTGTAATGCCCCTCAATTGGGCCTTATGCGCGGTCCATTCCTGTAAACTTGTGTGGGCGTGTGCACATCACTGAATGTAAGTACACCACATTTTAAGAATGGACTCTTACCTCTGTGGTAAGAGGTGTCAGTGCTATCTAGAAATCGAACCTTGGACACGCCACCTTCCCTCATGCGATCCCCCTCTCTATCTCTCATATAAGGTGAGAGTATCTCTCATAGGAGCATCTCCATATATATAAATATATATATATATATGATAAATACATGACTAGGTTGATGGCCAACAAAGGGGAGAGAGTACGCCGAAGAGGACATGGATCAAAGTAGTAAAAACAAATATGAAGACATACAACCCGTCTGAGGATTTAGTTCATAATAGATTTAAGTGGTTTGGACAAGGCTTTGATGATGATGATGATAATGATGTTGATTTTACATACCTAATACCGATAAAAGTATCCGATATATAAATCAATCCAGTTGAGCTAAAGCAACAATTATAAAATGCACCCAAGAATCATCATTTCAACTTTGGACTGTGGATCAGGAGCATCCACCTAGTGGTATAATGGACCCAGATGCCGCAACTAGGGCTACACAAAAAATCCGGTATCACCGCAAAACCGAACCAAAGCAGGTGGTTCGAATCGGTTTATAGTAGATCGGTTCGTTTAACGGTTTGAAAATCATAAAAACCGCTTACATCGGTTGATTATCGGTTTGAGCCCATGATTAACCGGTTAAACCGAACCGACCGTATGCAGTAACTTAAGTGTTGCTTTTTTACTATTTTAGCCTTAGGGTTTCGTTTTTTTACTACTTTCATAGTTACATACCACAACTCCATTATCACATGAACTCAACCGTCAACATTGCTTCAGCTGCATCTCCTCTAATCTTTCAAATGTTTTTTGGTACTTCATTGCAGATGGAGGCATAATCGTACAAGGTGTATTCCTTCCATCATAATTCCTACATCGTTTCAATGAAGTTTTTATCAAAAGGTTGTACTCTTGAGAATGCTAGAAAAGCCAATAGATCCTAGCCTTTTGATGGTTGGTTTTGTTCTTACCTAACCAATGTGTTAAGAAACCTTTATTTCTGAAAAATACAGTGGGTTTTAATACAGATTCCGTTTGTGTGCGACTTTTCTTGACATGAACCATTTTTATTGTACTTCCAAATAGTATCATGTGAAATGAATGTTTCACTACAAGCTGCTTATTATTATTATTATTGTTTTTTATACACTTGTGTTTAGTCCAAGCACTCTTTTTGGAGTAGAAATATTTTTTTATATGCTTTAGTCTAGTATGGAATGTTGGATTTTTATGTTTGCACTAAACATTGGAATAGATGCAAGGGACGTGGTATCATAATGTTGAAATTTTCAATGTCTAATTTTCAAAAAAAAAAAACAATGGTTTAACCGACAGAACCGAACCGAACCGTTTGGTTCGGATTGGTTCGGTTTAAGCCCTCTCCATCGGTCAGATCGGATCGGTTAATTTAAAAACCTACAGGTTCAGTTTGGTTGTTGATTTTAGTGTTAAACAGATCCGAACTACCCATGTGCAGCCCTAGCCGCAGCCATCACTTTTCCCCTACTTACATGACCCTTCCGAATTTAATGGTCCTAACCATCAACCAAGTGGCGGACCACTTTTCCCACTTAAATGTCAAACCACTTTCAGGGGCCATTTTGGGTAAAGTCGAATGGAATTCCTACAAGAGGCTTTCTACCGAGGGCTATTCAAGAGGAGATAAGGACATTGGTAGAAGATGGAACATCTAAAGAGAGCCAACAATATCCTAAGATTTGATTCCCAGGGTCGACAATCATTTCCTCGTAAAGGAGTATATCTTGATGGCCCCTCTCTTGTTTATGTTAACCTTTAATACATACACTCTCATTAGCCCATTCCAAAGAAGCACATTGCCTAGGAATTCAACATGATAATGATCACAAATGTGGTGAGCTCACTATAAGAGAGTTTGTGCCCAATTTTGCCTTCAAATGTTAAAAGGGAAAGCAAAGAAAAGCGGTACACATGCCCATCCATAATCAAACCTCTCAGGTTGCTGCCACCTCAGCCATTTCTTGTTCAACAGAGCTTGGAACAACTGGGTAGTATTTGTAGTGAAGTTCTCCAACATCATCCCCAGAAAGCTTCTTCCAACCATCCGGTCCAACGTAATAAACTGAAACATAAAATCACAACAAGTTTAAATGCCAACATGCAAGCTCACAAAGTTCTTTTTCAAGATTATGTACTCTATACTTAGATTCTCAAAAGCATAAATGGCCAACTAGTGGGTAGACAGATCTATACATTGGCATTTGATGCCCCATCTGGTGTCTACAATGCGAGAGGCCAACCCATTGTCAGTCAGAAAACTACAATTTGAAAACCATATAAACCTGGGCTCCCAAGGAAATAATACAAGCCTGTGCTTGACCCCAAACAAAAGAAGCTGGTACAAACCAGTACCTATGCCCTAAAATTGTGTTTGATGAGCTCCAATGCCAACCTAAGATGCTCATCAAAAATTGACTTCGTAGGAACAGAACACCAGTTCCTAGTTTCCTACCATGCATGGGATATCCAAACATGCCCATGGACATGAAGCATATTATGATCAATATAGCACAATCATAAATATGGTTCAACAAGATAAAAACCAGAAGGAAAGAGCAATTATGTAAAAGCAGGCATCTGTTGCCCCCCGCTGTTTTCAGCTGGTTCGGAACATGGTTGTGCATGCATGAGTGTGTGGCAGGCGTGTGAGCATGAGCTCAAGCCACAATGTAGCCAAAAAAAAAAAAAAGGGGGCAGGCATAATATATCAGGTTAGGTATGAATTAGGTTATAATGTTTCCAAAAGCAGTCAATAAAATTATTAAAAAAGGAGGTAAAAGCAATGGCTGCATGCCAGATCATCATGCTTTATAATAATATGAGATATTAAGAACAAACCACTAGCAACTCCACCACTAGCTCCATCGCGAAAAGTCGCATGATAAATAGATCGTCTAGCTAATTCAGCAGCTTCTTCAATTGACATGTCATAGCGATACCTGATACAAGTTTATTAGCAACTATATACAAATTTCAACCAATACAAAGAAAAGGATGATCAAGGCTCACCCATTATCCAGCACACCGTAAGCATATGGAGATCCAGATCCAACAGAGAATCGTGTTCCCTTAAGCCTTCCACCTTCACTGTCTACATAATACAAACCTGGCCCCTAATAGTATGTATGAACAAGAAATATGATATAAACGTTAGTGACATGAATAAACAATTGCAAAGAAAGTTGGTAACCCTACACAGTTCCACATGCAGGCAGACGCGCCATATCCAAGCCATGAAACAAGACCTCATAGAAGCCCAGTCATATAGTTTGGATCCTGTTGAATGTGGAAAACTGGCATGTGTGACCAGAAATGGATGGTTTGGATCTGTAGGCACACGTCAACTGGCAAACCTCACCCTCAAGGTGGATGTCAATCTTTAATTTTTGACTGAATTAAGTGTGACTCGAGCAGGCAGACGCGCCATCTCCAAACCATAAAAACAAGACCTCATAGAAGCCCTGTCAAATAGTTTGGATCCTGTCAAATGTGGGAAATTGGCATGTGTGGCCAGAAATTGATGGTTTGGATCTGTAGGCATGTATCAACTGGCAAACCTCACCTTCAATGTCAATCTTTGAATTTTGACTGACATAAGTATGACTGGAGAGGTGGAACTCCCAAAGCCAAACTGGTGAATTCCCAAATGCAGTAAGGGTTTGATAATGATGAGTTCATCCTCTTAGCTTCTTTTTCTCCTATCCATATTCTTTTACTTCCAAGTAGGTTTGTCGTTAATAATAAATACCTAATGAAAGAACAAACCACAAGTGGACAAGATCTTACCGTTTCATCCCATCCAGCAATCATGGTTCCAACAGATAGACCCATCCCACGGTACGAGTACAGAATATTAGCTAGTAGTTTTGAAGCACCTGTAACTGATATTCTTCGCTTATTTGCAAGCTCATGCAGACGGCACTGGAAACAAAACAACAATCAAACAAACTCTTCAAACTATATTTTAGATTTTGAATTATAAGCTTCAAGAAACTAAAGAGTACATAAAATGCCCAACACCAGCATCTTATTCAACAAGCTACCCTAAGATACACACCTTAGTTCCATACCAGAACATTAAGAGAAGGTTAGAAAGAACACAAGAATATTAAATGTCTAACCTTAATGCCCAAATTTCTATGCCAAAACTGGCAGTCAGCAGCACCTCCAGCCATTGTACCAATCATGTAAGGGTTGATTTCAATTATTTTCTTCACTGACTGAGATGCTGCAAACGTCATGTGAAATAAATGAATTTAGAATAGAGCAGCTAAGCTTTACAAAAACAATGTAAATTAGCATAAGGCATGCTAGCTGGTTGTTGTTGCCGTTAGTAGTAGTAAAGTTTCTTTAAAACCAAACAACCATAAAGAATGCAATTAGTAGGTCTATATAAAAAATAAATTTTTAAGTGTCTGCATCTCAACGTAATCTTTTAATCTTTTGTTGCCAATAAAAAAAGAAAAAAGAAAAAATATAATTTTTTAATCCAACTTGCAGACAATAATTAAGGACTCCCATTGTGCCTTGAGTCGATGCATCGACCAAATCAATCTCATTTCATAAGAAACTTTGATAGAAGAAATAAATTTCTCGGATGAGTAGAGTAGCCTACAACCTGGGAATTCTATAGGTCAACTAATTATACAGACCCTCCAAGCAAACATCACCCTCTCTTCTGGAATTAAGAATATTTAACCAAATTGCTGACACCCAATTTAACCAATTGAGAATATAGAAACATCACTGACACCAAAAAAACACATTGAACAACATTGCGGAAGCCTTCCAAAAAGGAGAGGAGAATATGGCATTTGATCCCTCATGAATAAGAAAACATGCTTGAAAGTCAACAATTTCAAACACTTGTTCTAATACATCAGCCTTTTTTTTTTTTTTTTTGAATAATAAGTCTAATAGGATCAGCTTATTACCCATCTTTATAGGATTGAATTAGAGATTACCAATTGACGTATATCCAAAGTCCAAATAAATACATTTTACCTAAGTCTGCCCCTTTCAGTAGTGGGTAACCTTCCACCATTAGACTCTCTGCTCCCAAGCTTTGAATGTGATTTATTCTTCTTGCAATGGCCATGTCATTTATGTTTATGTCCCAATCTTTCAACCATTTTACACTTCATTTGCCTCCACATTGTTTCTGCTTCCCCAACCTCGTGTTCTTCTTTCAAGACAATGCATTCGCCTTTTACTATTCCAGGGACAGCTCTGCTACATTTCCTCATTATTATCCTGCTCGTTCCTTGAAACTTTGGATGAGCTGTTTATTTGCTCAAGAGAGAGTAAGTTCATGAACGTACTTCCATCCCACAATGGATGAGCTCTTTTGAAGTGGCCGTAAACTACTATCATATACTTCATTACTATTTTGGTTCAATGACAGTTTTCCTCTTTTGTGCATGAAAAACAAACCCGTGTTGTGGAAACCAGCCCTCCCTTAAAGGAGGAAAAAAAAAAAACCCTTTGCTTTCTCATTGAGCCAATTGAACAACTAAAGATATGGTTTCCCTTTTTCCAACTCTAAAGATAGCGCTTCACCACTACCACCACCATCATCATCAAAGCCTTGTGACCTTGTTCCAACAATGTTGGGGTCGACAGTCGGCTACGTGAGTTCTATTTCTCCATTCCAATCTATCCCGAGCCAAATCCTCATTAAGTTGCATGTATTTAGATCTATTTTTACTACCTTCATCCACGTCCTTTTTGGCCTACCCCTTCCCCTTGGTGGGCCCATCAACCTACATAGCCAAACTTCTACTTATCAATGTTGTTGCTGGCCTACGTTGGACATGCCCAAAGTGTAGGAAATATCATTTTTCAGGGAGTTTTATGCATATGCATATTTGTAATTACATAAAATTGCAAGGTCTTCATGTAATATTAAAGAATAGCTCACAATAAAAAAGTGTCGGTCTAACCTAAGATGGGTTGAGGACGACAACCACCTCCAACAACTTTGTTTCTCTTTTCATCCCTCTCATCTTCTCTTTTATAAATCGTATATTTCAGATGCAATCGTAGGGTTAGCCAGTTAGGATCGCAAGACACAATTAGGGTTCCCACTGCAACAATCACGCGAAGAAGATCACTCTCCAACGATAAGCCCATAAGGGAAAATTCTATTAACTCCAATCTCTAAGATTATGATCTCTACAATGCCATATATATGTATATATATACATATATATATATATAACATAAAAGAAACTTAAGGTCTAAGCCAATCCTAATCAAACCAGGAAACAAGATAAAATAAGAGTCCTACTAAAACTAGAAATTTAATCCTAATTACAACTCACTAAATAAAACTAGAAGCTAATAATAATTAAAAATAAGAAAATCTCTTAAGCTTTACTGGGTCCCACATGTGGCCCACGAGTATTTCTCAAATAGGCTATTGGTGCTGCCGCATCAATTTTTTTCTTAAAAATACAACTAAACCATCTCAAACGGATTTCTCTTATTTTATACCCTATTGATACTATCCCTAAATGCTCTCGAAAATGTTCGTTTCTAATTTTATCCGTCCTAGTTTTACCACACATCCACTTCAACATTCTCATCCCTACTACATCCAGTCTATGCATATGTTACTTCTTGATTGGCTAACATTATGCTCCATAGGTCATATAGCACTCTAGAAGCAAGTCTCCACTTCGACCATCCCGCCTTTTATCTTATGTTCCACATCTTCATCAATCTCTCTATCCTTACTCATTATCAAGCCAAGGTAACGAAACGAATCTCTTTGCGGCATCTCCTGGGCTTCATTTCTCACTGGAAAATATGATTAAGTTGACAACATTAAAGGACTGCCCATTGTGTACATTTCAAATAAGTGCCTAGATGTTACATAAATCCATTATTAAGAGTGAAATAAAACTTTAAGCCTAAACGCGCCAACAAATAGCATATTGTGAGCCAATCCTAGACAATACTAGGAATCACACTTTGGGCTTCAACCGCATGTAGATAGCCCAAGAGTCAAACCTCGGGTTCCTTAGAGTTGCACCAAGGGAGCAGGGAGTCGAACCACACCAAATAGGAAATCTTTACAAAAATTCAAGTAATCAAGTCTTATTCCATGCGTTGCACAAATCAAGACAAGCTTTTTTAGGTCATTGCCATATAATAGGAATTTAAATCCTATTTAAAAAATGACCAAGTCACTTATTCTTAGGCTTCTTAAACTAAAATAAAAATAAAACGAGGTGTTCGACAGTTACAACTTATAAGAAAGACTAAAAGAATCCTAACATAATACGGACTCATAAAACAAAGGAAACTCCAAAATATAAATTAACGGCTGAAACTTAACCCCATAGAGAGTTTCCTAATAAAACTGGACTCTTAAGAAACGAAACAAAAGGATAAACAATTCTACCCCAATCGGTTTTGCGCAAGAGATAATATCCCATAGTACAGTTGGAAGGTGCTCATTGTCACAACATGTTGCAACCACAAGGTAGTAGATTTTACTGATGTCATTGTCACCGAGCAAGAAAAATTAAAATTAAAATTAAAAAAAAAAAAAAAAAAAAAAAAAAAAAAAAAAAAAAAGTTAGCCACAAAATACGTGTTTGAGGTTCAGCCATATGCAAGACCCTTTGATCTTAAAGTGGAGCCCTTTCTTGGATTCTCCAAGTATCCCTCTCAATCTGCATCACTACTTCTAACTCTTAAGAACAGAATCACTTATCCAATTTTGAGAGAGGAAAAAAAAGGGATCACTTAGCCTTCCAAAAATGGCATACCCAAAGTACATGCATATCAGATTATTCCATGATGTCATAGAATAGAGGTCCTCTACCTTCATCATGAAGTGTTTGGGCCCTCCATCCTATTTTCCACACGCTCATTGAGAACGACACAAGACTGTGCTTGCGGGTTTTTGGGACAACCTTTTTTGGAGTCATACAGCCTTTTCTCTTTTTCTCTCTCTGTTGTCTAAACTCTATCGATGAGATTGGTTGCATTGCCTTTATCACCATGTTTCATTGGGGAAAATGTAACAACTAACAGAGGAGAACAATTCCATCTTAATCATTACATATTCTAGAATTAAAAAAAAAAATTCCCAAAGAACTGAATTGCCAAACATCTTAAACAAAATAAAGTATGTTTCTTATAAATGCACCATGATATGTGTACAAACAATATAAGCAGTAGATTTTAAGGATCTCATACATACAAATATATCCTCCCATGCTTGCTCGAGAATCAGCAGCAACTATGACTCCTTCCTTAAAAATGAAAGCAAGAGTTGTTGTCCCTTTAGCAGGCTTTACCATCTGCACTGCTTTTTTCTGAAACTCATCAAACTGAAACAAGAAGTGAAGATCAGATCATCCATTCCCTCATAAATTTCAGAAAATCTTTCCAAATGCTAGTTAAATAAAATTAAAAATAAACAATTCGCAACTAGGTCAAGACATGTTACCTAGCAATAATGATGATGATGATAACAAAAACAACAACAATAACAACAGCAGAAGATATTGAAACTCACATCAGCACTTCTGGGGAGCGCAACTAGGTCAAGACATGTTACCTAGCAATAATGATGATGATGATAACAAAAACAACAACAATAACAACAGCAGAAGATATTGAAACTCACATCAGCAATTCTGGGGAGCTCAAATGATGGTACTTGAGAGATGTCAGCACTAAGAATTTCACTTCCCCCACGGAAAGATGCAAATGATTCGAGACCGCTAGTATCAAGTTTCATCCTTGCAGATTATGTAAGATACACCTGTAACACTGAAAGAAGATCAATGGACAGATAGACATGAGATATATCAATAGAAGAGCACCACAAAACAATCTAATCAAAGAATCGGGATCATCTAAGGTTTTTCCCCACTGTGACCGTGTGTGGATATGGGGCTTTTTTCCACTATGATAGTGAGTGGTCCGCCACGTCACCGTAGGCAGCCCCTACTCGGGCATAGGGAAGCAGCCCCGCATGTATGGTAGGGTGCCCGCAGTGACGTGGCGGACCGTGATAGGTCCACTCAAGGTCACCGAAGCCTCACCAGATTCGGACTCCTAATCAAAGTAAGGCATGCCACACACATAGGGTTACAAAAAATACACAAGCACACAAATACCAAGCTTAAGTACAGCATGATGTCATAATTTTATAATTAATATATTTAAAAACAAAGGCATTAAAATGGGAAATGTCAAAAGGCATGAAACAAAAATGACATTTTCAATTTTACATATCTAACTGCCAATCCACTGGTACCTCAATGGTGAGGCACCTCCCTCTCCACAGAAACAACCAGGGATCGATCCCTAGTTGTAATGTTTGATGGTTATGGGACTTGGGTAGGTTGTGTGAGTATTTACGATAGGAAAAAAAACTCATAATGTAATTCAAAATTATACGCGTTCACATATCAGTGGTTAAAAAAAACTAACAAAGTCATGCAAGCATAAACCACATTAAAATTCTGAATATTCATAAATATATATATATATATATGTATATATTGAATAACAATTTTTAACATACTAAGCAAGTACATATGACAAAACACATATAGGACAATCGTTCAAATGGGCCCCAAAATGTGCAAGAGCAATCACAAATAGAAGATCATACACAGCACAATCAAGGAGGGTAAAAAAAATCAGAAAATAGAACAAATTCACAGAATATTACCACAAATAAGAAAGAAATGAAACCTCAAGATTCTAGCACCCAATGAAAATGGTGAGAACTAATGTTCACATTAATAAGAATGGATACACAATTTTCCCAAACAAAAAGTCCCAAAGCCTGAAAGCAAAAACTCAAATAAATGGAAGCTACAAAACTGAAGAACCAAAACATGGAAACAAGTGTACAGATAAGGTTCCAAAACCCAAAAACTGGTAATAAAAAACCCAATAGAAGCCCCAAAAGGCCACAAAAACCCAAATAAAATCCAGAAAATCAATGTAAAAAAAAAAGATCCTTTAAGCAAAAAAAAAAAAAAAACCCACCAATGCCCCAAAATCCCACAGCAAAAGTTCCAGCAAAGCCCAGATCAATGACCAAAAACCCCAAAACAGAAACCAAAAGCAAAACCTGAATAAACCTTCCAGTTGAAATTTAGCCCCAGCCGATACAAAGTGCAAGGCAGTTTTTAGAGGCTTGGATTTCAATAGATAGACCACACCAATGATTTACAAGGCCAGCCACAGAGCATTCTCTGAGCCCCTGGTCTCGTATTTTAGAGATAGAGATATGGAAAGAAAGAACTCCTAGCTAGAGACTGATCGTTGTACATGAATCAAACAAAACCCTAGAACTGCATTCTCTTTAACACGAATCGAAACAAAACGCAAAAAGGAAAACACCCGTCTTGAGAACACTGCAAGCAGCATACTAGGCTTAAGATTTGATTCGAAAAGTACTGTTACAGGTCGCGATACGAAACGCATTCGAAATTCGTAAGAGAAATCGGAGGAGAGGAGAAAGATTAACGTACCAAGCTACGAACTTTGGAGATTTGGTAAGAGCTTCCCTCTCGTTCTCTCTGTCGAAAGCTACATAGAAATAAAACGACGCACGATGCTTGCGAAGAAAGAAAACGAGAGGGGGCAGAAAACAAATATGGGAAATTCCAAAAAAGTACGCCACTTTTGGCTTGTTATCCTAAAAAGCACATTAAGACTTAAATATTTCAAAACAGTAGATTAAATGGAGAAAAGGAAGGATTTCTACCGCTCTCCATTTACATCCTTCCCAAAAAAAAAAAAAAAAAAAAAAAAAATTTAGCTTCATATATCCCTCTCCAAGCAAAGGAAGGATTTCTACCAGCAGTTGAATGGAGAAAAGTAGCATTCTAAAAAAAGTATTTTACCTTAATAAAATAGAGATTGGTGATTATGCATTAGCCGCCAACCTTATTTAAGCTAGAAGAGCTATATTAAATGCTTCCAAGCTTCGAAAATCGAAATCCCATGCCCCCACATGAATGCTAGAAGAGATAGATTAAATGCTATCGTCTTAATAATATCAGTTCATACCACACATTCAGAACAATCTTCAAGGGGTATTATCTATCATTTGAATCCAATAATATCAGTAAAATTACTCTGAAAATTCAAAACATATCTCATGTTAATGGAACAGGATGTTTCAGGATATTGGAATAGACTACAGTACTGCAAGGAAATGCTATTGAGTTGCTACAAATTGGAATTTGGGCTGCAGATTATTCGAGTGTCAATGATTGGGCCCATCATATTGATAGTTTAATTAATTTATTTATTTATAGCTAAGTTGGCCCAATAGTCAATTATTTAAATCTTGAGGACCAGGCGATCCCTTGGCATGTGCGTGACACTAAAGATGACCACGCCAGTCAACCATGAGTGTGTTTATATCATTGTATATGGATCATATGCCTATTTTTTTTTTCTATCAATGGGCTCCCAACCCTTTAGGATGGACTAATCCCTCCGGGTCCAAAGGGAAGCCGGATAAACACTCCTGTGGCCCCAAGCAGTAGCACTGGCAAACTCAACATTCGATTCCTGAAGAAGGGGGAACCGGGGGTCGATACCAAGACCTCTAGCTCCGGAAGAGAGAGGAACCGTGGTCCTGACCACTCGGCTAATCCCTTGGGTTGATCATATGCCTACTTGGCCAGGGAGAAAAGTGGGAATGGATGAATCTTCTCTTTTTGCCTATTTGAATTTCCAAGGAAATTCTCAAAGGATTGGGCATTTTTCAAAACAGGACATAATGTTGAAAACATTTGGGCTTTTTTTCAAACTATATCCCCAAAACCCCAATCGTTCCCCCATTCAATACACTTTTTTCAAAATAAATCCCCTTATTGTTGATGGAGATCAATTCGGGTGGATTTATTTTGAAAAAGCTAAGGGCATTTTTCCATTTTATTAAAGAGAGGTCTGTAGGTGATTTTGGTAAGATGTCCTTAATTGAAAACCCGTCTAATCTAAAAACGTGAAAGGGTAAAAAAAAATTGCCCTATTTTGAAAACTGCCAAAAACTTAAGACCTATTTTAAAATCTTTCTTAAAAGTATTGTCTCCTCGTAACTACATTTATTTTCAAAACAAGTGGGAGAGTGTTTTCCTCCGGAAATAATTAAAACTGAAAAACAATCATTTGATAAATATTTTTATCTAAAGAAATATTCCAAAATGGATTTCTCCTACTTGTTTAGGCCATGCAAACTCACAAAAATACTAGGAAATAGTTACGCATGAGAAGTTATGAACTCTGATAGATTATTGCTAGGTGCACTCCGTAACATATCACAGATAAGTATGAGTTTTGAGTTAATCCCACAAAGATGTAGATGAAAAAAGAACTTGCAAAAAAAAGTGGACAAAAACAAAATGTTCACATCCAAGGGCCCTGAATAGTGAGATCTTATGTCTAGGGTGGATCCCATCTAAGACGTTGCTGTAACTCCTGAAGTCCCAAGATGACAACTAGACTTCCAAACCCAAAGGATTAAAAAAAATAAAAAAACTTTGGCCCTACCTGTTAACTTGACCCATATCCAGCCCCCATCTTACCCACATACTTTGACCCATATCCTATACGGGAAGGACATGTGCAGGTCGGATAAACTTGACCCGTGGACTGCAGTAAAACAAACTTTTCCTTAAACTAGGGATGTAAACAGTTAAGTTCCAATCTAGGTCCATGGTGGACCCGAAACAGGAACCATTAATGAGAAGATGAAACCGAACCCAGGAGAAAATTTTAGGTAAAATGTCTGATCCAACTAATGTGGAACCAAACCCTTTTAAGTCACTTGTAAAAAAATAAAAAAAAAAAGGGACCCAAATATGGACCCATTTACTTATGGGGACCTAAATAAGGACCCCAAACTGGGGCCATCAAAGGGTCAAGACGGGCCAAGGCGGGTCAAAACCCTCAGAGGGCCTGCACTATCCAGGCCCTTACCCTACCCTCAAGGGTCATAACCAGGCTCAGGGCCTCAAAACAAGAAAATCACTATTTTTTTTAACCTTTTTACATTGTTAACAAGAATATGAGTATCGATCAAGGGTTATTTTGTCTAACTTTAATTGCAAAGGAACCATTAAAAAAACATTTTGAAAACTTCTTTTTATCGGACAAAGTCAATACGTACTTTGGTGACTTAGGCTCTAGTGATACAGTTTATTTATTTCATCAAAGAAGTAAAATGGTTAAAAGTCTGAACTATTTTACATCTCTCGCAGGAATTTTCACATATAAAATCATTCCAGCAGTGTCTTATCGTTGAAAATTTTAAACGATTTAACTATTAAGCATTGTTGGATTTCAGTCAAAACTATTGGTTTAGACTTTTAAAAATTGAGAGTTATAATTATTTCATTAAAAAGATATTTGGTTCGCCCCATATCCTTAAAGTTCCATGCACATACAAACTGCCTATATATATTTGTTGGCGCATCCCAAGTAGGGTTGCAAACGGGATGGTTCCGGATCGGAACCATAGTGGACCCGAACTCGTTTTTAAGTAATGGTTTCCGATCCGATTTTGAATCCGAACCTGTTTTGTTGGTTCTAAACTCAGTGTCGATAAGAAAATCCAGATCCGGTTCCAGAACTAGGTCCACCTAGAGGACTCGAATCTAGTTCCAAAATCAATTATATTTTTATTTTATTCTTAAAATAAGCATATCATTCAACTTATAACAATGCATCAAGTTTACAACATCCAGTATTATATATAAGAATGCCCAAAAAGAGTTGGTTTTAAAGTACAAATTGTAATATCAAATACTCATATGCTGGGTCTCGGGTCCACTGGTCGGAACTTATATGGACTCATACCCGTACCCGTTTATCAATCAAAACCTAAATTAGGTTCCGAACCTGGACCCGTTTATGAATAAAAACCTAAAATAAGTTCCATACCCGGTTTTCTACGGGTCGGAACTTCCAGGTAATCAGAGAATCGAATACCCGTTTGCAACCCTAATCCCAAGTAACTTTATAGATGAAAAGTATGTCCTCGTTAATAAGAAGGAATACACACCATTTGGAACTAACAATAATATATAAAGATAATATAAAAAGCCTAAAAAAAGAAGCAGAAGCAAGTATGCAAACATTTATTGCTTATGCATTAAGTACAATACATTGATATTCATGTGCATCATTTCCTCACCAGATGGCAATGGACAAACTTAATGGAGTCCACTTAAGAATCCACTGATCATGGGACTTGTTGGGGATGGAAAGAGACATCTTGGATGAGCACATATATCAAGCTTGGGGTCAATCCTATGTCTCTAACTCCTTCATCCATTGCCCACGAATTTAACGATTTTATAGTAAAGAAAAAAGTTTGCCCTCAATCCAACGGTCAAATCCATTCAAATAGGTGGAAAGTCAATTGATCTAGTGCACTTAAAGGGGTTCCATGTGTGTGGATGGTTCAAAATTTTGGCACCACTATGTTGGCCCTCACAATAATATGGCAAGGGATGGTTGCACATGAAAATTTCTCTAACTGAAATAATTAAATATGGGATGTGCTCCTGTGAGAGTATCTCTCACCTTACTATGAGAGGTAAGCCCCCATTTTATCTCTCATGGTAAGGTGAGAGATGCTCCTCATTAAATATATATATATAAAATGAACCAAGTAGTCATGTATGGATTTTATTACTACCATGTGCCTGTGATTAGGGCATTTTAATATATATATATTTACATATTAAACACGAACATATATATTATATAAATTAAATAGAAGTAGGAGGGTTAGGCCGGCCACTACTGTCGAAGACCGGCCCTTAGATTACAGGGCTTGCAAAAAATTTATCCAAACCTGGCCGTAAGGCTCTTCCTCATTCGGCCTGACCCAAACCCAAACCCAAACCCGGTTATTAACCTAGCTTAAACCCTCCCCATCTCACATATCACAAGGGCTGCGGCCTGCCAGACTCTCCTCTCTCTCTCTCTCTCTCTCTCTCTCATATTTTTCAAGCTCAGCAAGCAAAGTTGAATACCTGCAGCTGCTGCACAGCTCTTGTAACTCTTTCTCTCTCTAGGGTTTTTATTTTCCCAGTAGAGAAGGAGAAGGAGAAGAAGACATGGGGAAGAGGAAAAGGACCAACGGCCAAGATCCCAAGCAAGATAAAGCTGACGGGGGGCACTCTCCCTCCACCATCTTCGTCACCAACTTGCCCTTTTCAATCACCACATCGGAGGTCTTTCTCATCTTCACTTGCTCTTCAAATTCGTTTTTTTTTTTTTTTTTCCATTCACTTCACTTCACCGCGCAATAATATGTTTTCTACATTGCAAACAATTCAGCTTGAAGGAGCCTTCAGCGAGGTTGGTCCTGTAAGGCGCTGCTTCTTGGTTTCTAAAAAGGGTAAGCTAATTTCACCCCGTAAACAGATTTACCCAACAAACTGATCTGTTTCATGATTCGAATTGATTGTAAAACCATGTAAAGTGTTCATCTTTTTTCTGGGTTGCATCACTGATCTTCGCTTCGCATAAACGGATTTGCCCAATAGAGTGATCTGTTTCATGAATCGAATTGATTGTAGAACCAACTGCGTAAAGTTTTCATCTTTTGTTTTCTTTTTATGGGTTGCATCACTGATCTTCCAAATTTTAAGCTTTAGTTGTATTGAAGGTGTGTGTCATGGGTTTTTCAGCGTAAGGGTTCTAGAAGTGTTGACAAGACACCTGACTGTAAAACTCCATATCTGGTCAGTTAATTTGGTAATGCACGTTAGGCTGACCAAGTTGGGAGAGTTGGGGTGGCATTGAAATTTTTTAATGATTTCATCTGCTCATCTGGGATTGATCCAAATGAGTTAAAAATGCCTTGAAAGGGAGTATGGGTTTTAAATTTTAATTTTATTGGGTTACAGATAGGTGTATGTTTACTGCCTCTGTTTGCATAGTATCAAATCATTGGAGCTTGAATTTGATCTTATTGTTCAATGACATGTTTACCACCGCCAATGAATGCTTGCCCAAGGTTCTATTAGTATTTTGGACTCAGATTTACTCTATGTATTGCTTGTTTTCCTCAGGCCTTATTTCTTTCATCTATTTAGGGTAGGCTTTGTAAGTTTAGGTCTTTACTCTCCTTACAGGGGCTGTTTCCAGCTTCCTACATGCATGCTCAAGCTATCTCAAATGACATTCATTGATTCTCTATTTCTAGATGTTTCATACTCACTGATTCGTAAGTGAGACATGGCAACTTAATGCTCTTAGCTAGTTACGGAGATGAATGACACTTGTTTAGAAGAGTATTGTTTCTCAAGTCCTTTGACTTTTCATGTTTGCAGGATCAAATGAACACCGCGGCTTTGGTTTTGTTCAATTGTAAGTGTCACCACATTTTTCTTCTCTCTCCTTTTTTTTTTTTGTCGACAAGAGGCAGATATACCATAATACCAATTTATCTTATTTTGAGCAATAAGAAAACTGTATTTTAATATAGAATCATAAAAGGATAGGTAAGGCATGCTCATATTAATGTATCAGGCTTATAACTTCATAGATTATCTAAGTTGATGACTGTGACTTCTTTCATTAAAGAGACATCCTTTTTCCATTTGGATGATTAAACTTTATTAAATTTCTAGCGGCTGACATGTATATGCACTCATCTCAATGTTTTGCTCTTGATATTCAACACTCAACACGCTTATTCCCCTTCCTGGCTTACTGCACTTTCTTTATACAGCGCTCGTGCCTGTGAGGCTATATGGCAATTCTTTTTTAACGTGCATGTCCTCCCTTCTTCACTGTGCTTGACATGGCCATCCTTCATTTGTTCCTAGTTATTAAATTCATTTTTACTGTTAATTCTTTGTGTTTGCTCCTGTTTATTGGTATCACACTGCACGAAAAGTTTTATGTATTATCCATTAAAAACCAGATAAATATATTTCTGTTTCATTACTTATCTTTATGTCCAGTTATTTCTTTTCCATGTTTTAAGTTTTATGCTTGTGTTGCAACTACTCTTAACAGTTGTACTGCTCCTGTTTATTGGTATCCCACTGCAGTGCTGCAACTGAAGATGCTGAACGTGCCATTCAACTAAAAAATGGTGCATCTGTGGCTGGTAGAAAAATTGTAGTCAAATTGGCAATGCATCGACTTCCACTTGAACTGCGTCGGTCAAAGGAAAATCATGGTTGCTACTCTATTTCGCTATCATCCAAGTTCCTGATTTGAGATCCTCGTTCTTGTTTTTAGGCTTAGTACATTGTCTTCTTTTATTATCGAGAAATGAAGAAAATATTATTTTTGGTGCCTAACCAAATAGCGCTTTACATTTTTTTTTCCCTTTAGCAGTGCCTACTGATCATCACGAGGCGAAGGATGAAGCAGGTAGCGACAAGAAAAAAACACCAGAATCAGGTAGCAATATGACGGTTTTTATTTTAGCTTTTTTTAATCATCCATTTTTCTTTTGTCGTCAATTAGCTATCTTATTTATGCTGTGCTATTTCTGACAATAGGGGAGTTGAAGAAGGCAAAGAAAGATGTGGGACTTAAAAGTGGTGTAGCTGACAAAGGGAATTATTCAGAAAAACAGAGGTAACGGAAAAGCTGATCTTCATTGTCTACTTGCATTGTTGATTGGGAATTTTTGGCAGATTAGTTATTCCATGAAAATTGTAAACTCAGAGATAGGCTATAGGACATTGGTTGGAAATTGAAACCTTCCTCTGCTTTCTTCCTTTCTTCATGGATGAGTGGATGTTCCCATCAAAATCTTCTTTTGTTTATGCGAGACAGTGTTCTTTAAAAAGAGGTCTCATTGGCCCAATTCGGCAACTTTGTGTAACAAATTATGGCTCTTAGGTTTTATGAACATTGTCTGGGTTGCAAATTTCAATACTCTTTTGTTGCAAGATTGTCTTTTCCATAACATTATTTTCATATTAGGCAAGTCAGCTCAGTGCCTTAACACTTTCATCTTCTTTTCTGATGTTATGAAGGGTTGCCCGAACCGTAGTATTTGGCAGTCTTCTTAATGCTGATATGGCAGCTGAAGTGTTCAACCGTGCTCGAGAGGTGGACACTGTATGTTCTGTAACTTATCCTCTTCCAGAAGAGGAGCTGAAGCTCCATGGTTAGTAGTCTTTTCTCTTTTCCTTTCGAGTTCTTCATCTTTTTTTTAACATTCTTAACATGTACTACCAGTTTGGCAATCGTCTGGATGGATATGATTCTATCACATACCACAGGTGACTAGATGAGAACTGGTGACACGTTTAATAATTGTTTATATTGAAGTTTGGCTGACACATAATGCGACACATAATATTTTCCATTAAGAATTTCAATACTAAAGTAAGAGCTTGTTCAGAGGACAGTTAATAAATATTATATCTCTGTATCTCATGCCAACCTTTTATGTTCTTGCAAGCTGACGAGGACACTATCTATAACATCATGCACAATTATCATTTGTGTAGATGTTTGTTATGGAAAGTAACCCTTAATTGCTACGTAAATGATTAATAAATGAGATATACACCAATTAAATTTACTGTAAGTGTTATTTCGCTTTAGGCAGTTGGTTCATGGGTACGGCCTTTGTAACTTCATGGTATGCCCATGGATTGGCCAGTTCCTATTTGGAAGGCTTCAATTTCTTAACCGCTGCAGTATTTACTTGTAACGTTCTCTTTATTATTTTATTTATTTTTCAAATTGTAGTGGTTTAATTCATTAAACAGCAAAAAATACAAAGGCAACAAGCCAATAATTCAAAAACAAACACCATTAACTCGAACAGGAAGGTATCACCTACAAAGTTCCATTGATAAAGATCACAAGCTGAGATCCATGAAATATATTTTCATTAAAACCTAATATAGACAAGTTCTTTGGCTAGAATAATCATGCTGTAAAGAAGTAGGTAGCTCTAGGGAACAACAATTTTTACCCATTTCTATTTTATAAAATTATATTATATTATTGGATTTCAGTTTCTTTTTTTTTCTGTCTTCTATTTGGTTGTTCCGTTTGCTCTTAATTTGTTGTTTGAGTGATTTTTCACATTTGGATTTTTATTTATTTCCTTTCTCAATTATTTAATCTCATCTTCAACTTTGATTTTTTTTCCATTAATTTATACATTTAACTGTTTTATGTTTTTAATTCATTATTGTTTTTCAACTAAATGTTTTCTTTTATCGATAACTGCTCTCTTCACTGTTTTAATAAATTATATATGTGTATAATATGGCCATGGCCTTAGGTATTCAGGTTCGTATGAAACCAATGGACCCTTGGCTGGACCCAAGTTTATTTGGGCCCATGTAGTTGACTGAATGAAAACAGGTCTAAAGATTGGATCCTTACCCAGTTTTTTTTTTGTTTGGGGTGCTTAGTATATTTGAGTCTTCTGGTACCTATTTTCATCCCATCCTGCGAAGTTATATTTGTGATGATCTGCATTGTCATTCCATGGAAAGTCATACGGAAACTTCTCTATTCTGTTAGTACTTTTATGCAAGGTCTGTTCCATGATAGATGAATATCATTGTAAATAAATAGATGGTTACAGGACTTGCACGAGATGGATGCAAAATGCATGCTGGCACTGTGCTTTCCACAAGTGTCAAATCAGCACGTGCTTGTGTTGCTGCATTACACCAACAGGAGATAAAGGGTGGTCGTGTTTGGGCACGTCAGTTGGGTGGGGAGGTATATTATTTTTATTAATTTTTAGATCCTCTTTTCCCCCTCATAACTGACATTACTAGTTTGAAAGGGATGAAAGTATACCATCATTGGATTTTTATTTTATTTTTATTTACCTTTGGAATTGATAGGGTCCTGTACGTGTGTTTTGTAACAGGGTTCGAAGCCAAGGAAGTGGAGACTCATTGTTAGAAATCTGCCCTTTAAGGTCACCAAATGCAGTTAGTAGTATCATTCTCATATTTGGAACTTTACTGCTGTTGTTGTTGAGGGAAGCTCTATTAATTATAGTTGGACTGTTGAACTTTGCTGCAGGTTACTGTAAATGAGATTAGAGATATGTTTAAGCCTGCAGGTTTTGTATGGGATGTATTTATTCCACAGATGTCTAAAGAAGGGTATATGCTCTACAGCCTCGATCCTTGCTGTGCTTTTCTAGTATTTCTTATATGAAATCATGAGATTTTTTTTTCTCCATCCACAGATTGTCAAAGGGGTTTGCTTTTGTTTCCTTCACGAGCAAGCATGATGCAGAAAACGTAAGTTCTGGAATGAATCAATGACATAAGATACCAAGTCAATGGGCTCCTAGGTAAAAGTTACGTGATTTGTCTTGCCAGGCCATCCAGAAGGTTAATGGGCAAATAGTTGGCAAAAGACCTGTTGCTGTTGATTGGACTGTTCCAAAGAAAACATACACAACTGAGTCTAATTCTCTTGATGCTATAAAGGATGGTAAGTTGGTTCTCTACCTCTTCATTTAAGGTATTCATTTCTTTCAAATGTTTGTGTTCGTTATTTTGTTAGTTTGGATTACAAGAAATTCTTTGTTACTAAGATTACCAGAATTGGCAAACAACACTGAGAATGAAAAGGTTTAAAAAAAATTGTGGCTGTTTTGAGAAGAAACAATGCTGCATAAACTGCTACATCTACTACTTTCAAGGTTGTTGTTGCTTAGTGAATATATAGTACCGACTTTGTATCACCCTTGCACCTGAGATGTTTCCCTTGTAGTTTAAACTAAAACTGGTCCTATCTTGGCCTGCCTTATCCTGTTGTGGACATCTCTAAATGTTTCCTCTGAGTGACATCTATTTTTCGGGAAACAAATGTTCTGCTTGTTGGGAAGTCCCACATCCCATATCGCCTAAGTAATAGGTTTGACATGTCTTAATATACCATGTATGGGCCTTCCACCTATTAGCTAAAGCTTTTGGGTTGGTATATGGTTTCTTAGATGGTATCAGAGTGAGTTCCGATCCCGTTGTTCTTGTGCAGCCCACGTGACAGGCCCGTCCATGAAATCTGCTGAGCCTGCACGTGACAGGGAGTGTTGGGAAGTCCCACATCCCACATCGCCTAATAGGCTTGACATGTCTTAATATACATATATGGGCCTTCCACCTATCAGCTTAAGCTTTTGGGTTGGTATATTGTTTTTTCACACTGCTTAGTGTTACAACACTCTGTTCTATATAATTGAAATGGTGGAACAAAATTAACTGATTCTTATGCCATTGTATTGGCATCTCTTCCATTTTGATGTATACAGTACAAATTAGTGAAAAGAAAAAGGAGGGTGATATCACTGGAGATAATTTGACTAATGGTGTAAGTTACAGTGGGAGTGACACGGAATCAGAAGACCGTGAAACCATGGTGAATGAGGCCATCCAAGAAGTGGAATTGGATGAGGCAGAGATTGCAAGAAAAGTTCTTAGCAACTTGATTTCATCATCCTCGAAAGGAACATCTGTTGGTGATGATTCTGAGTTGGTGAAAGGTGATGTGGGAATAAAATTGCCCAATACAGCTCACAGTGAGCTACATGATGAGCTTGGAAAAAGTTCTGCTGTAACCAAACCTAAGATTTCTAATAAGAGGGTAGTGACAACTGATGAATCAGCTGAGAAAGAAAATGATTTGGGTAAAACGATTTTCATAAGCAACCTCCCATTTGATATGGACAAGGAAGAGGTGAAACAAAGGTTCTCAGTCTTCGGAGAGGTGCAGTCATTTCTCCCAGTTCTCCATCAGGTCACCAAGTATGTTAATGCGGCATCCTTTTCCTTTTCTTGTTTATATTTTCCAGCTTATCTGTAGGTGATTTCCCATTAGTAGTAAAAAATGTTGCCATGTTCGGCTTGTAGGCGACCGAAGGGAACTGCATTTCTGAAGTTTGCTACAGCAGCAGCTGCGGATGCTGCAGTTTTGGCAGCTAACACTTCACAGGGTTCAGGGATTCTAATGAAAGGAAGGGCACTGAATATATTAAAGGCTTTGGACAAGAAATCGGTTCAGAAGGTAGAACTGGAGAAGAAAAGGAATGAAGCCTCTGATCCCCGTAACCTTTATCTTGCAAAGGTATTTATTTATTTTTAGCGTGTCATATCATTTAGTTTGCTGTTCTATATGGTGAAAGGCAATCCTGAAACTGTCAATTCTTCCCATTTAAACAGGAAGGTGTTATTCTTGAGGGGACACCTGCTGCTGAAGGTGTATCTGCATATGATATGTCAAAACGCCAAGCGTGAGTAAATTGATACTGATCATGAAGAAAAGGAGGATTTTACTCATTTTTTACCTTTTGATTTGGTTGGTTTTTTCTTAGGTGATGAGATCATCGTGTGCCTGTTATATGTCAAGAATTTGCTTTGTTTCCTCTCCTCAGGTTCATTCACTTGCATTGAGAAAGAAATATTTCCATTTGCAAGTGATTTTGTTAGAATGCTGCTGTTCTATTTGACGGGGTTCGTAGGGCTAGAAATGTGGCATGCTGAGTCATTTAGCTTTTGGGTTACCAGCCTTGGGCTGGTTCTAACCTGTTTTGAACTTGGCCCATTACCGCCCAAAAAGAACATTGGTGTTGGCTTCTGGTTGTTATTTTTTTCTTTTCACAATAGTGTTGGCTTCTGGTTGGGTTTTTCCTTTTCTTCACACTCATGCCACAATCACATGTTTCTGCAACCTACGGTTGTCCGGCACTTATCTACACTGTAAATGCCCTGTTCTTTTTCTTCATATTCATGCCACCATCGCATGTTTCTGCATCCTGCAGTTGTCTGACACTTCTCTACATTGTCAATGCCCTGTCTGTTATTCCTAAAATGATGCCATTAATAACTGATAGTAAGGTATTGCCATGGCCGGCTCAATTGTTTCAGCCCTAGCCACCATCACATGTTTCTGCAACCTGCAGTTGTCTGATACTTCCCTACATTGTAAATGGCCCGTTCAGTTGGAAGTCATATCCTAAAATGATGCCATTAATATCTAATATATGTTAGATTAATGCATAATCAATGTGTCTTCTTTTTACAGGTTGGAAAGAAAAAAGATGGCTAAGCTTCAGTTTCCAAATTATCATGTTTCAAGAACCAGGCTGATTATGTACAATTTGCCAAAGTCAACAACAGAAAAGGAACTTAAGAAGCTTTGTAGGGATGCAGTTCTTTCCCGAGCTTGCAAACAAAATCCTGTGATCCAACAGGTTTGATATATTGGAAAATAGGTTTGAGAATTATTTTCTTAACACCAATTCTCACTGTAAGTATGTTATTTACTTTTGCATTTGCATTCAGATAAAGATTTTGAAGGATTCAAAAAAGGATAAAGCTGCTGCAAAGAACCATTCGCGTGGAGTTGCTTTTATTGAGTTCAGTGAACATGAGCACGCACTTGTGGCTCTGAGAGTTCTTAACAATAACCCCGGTAATATGATTACACAGTATATTCATTCTATGTTATCCTGTGTATTGTGCCAATCGTCAAGTGTAGCAAGCTTGCGAACTGGCAGCTATGTTTGCTTCCCTTTTGTAGCTTGATCCAGGAGAATTAGTTGCTCCTGCACCTACGGATGTGAGCTGACCAGGCCCGTTTGGCCTGTAGGCCCTTCCCACTTAGGACCAGGCAATAGGCATGGACTGGTTTTCCATTCCATGGATGAGAATGGGCCTAAAAATTAACCTGTTTAGTAAGGTCTTGACATACACTTCTTTTTAAAAGCCTATAAGCCTGACCCATTTCTGCTTCTAAACTTTTTGTGTAATTTGAATATTATAATCTCGTAAATATTTTTTCTTATTTGTATGCTTGATGACCTGAGTCTTCTTCTGTACACTGCACTATGTACAGGTGAGGCCCAAAAGTCACTTAAATTGATGGCCCTGGTTAGAGCCAATTAATTAGTTGATTGAATTATTGAAAAAGATGGTTCATTTGCTTTTGCACGAAATTGTAATTTAGTTAAAATTGTTGGTCCTGGTTCTTATCATTTTTTAAGAACCAGTTTTGTGCTTGACACTTGAGGCCCACATCTGGCTTAATTTTCAGACTTGAAAATTAGCCAGCTAGGCTTGGACTGGATTAGCCCGTCGAAACTCGTACAGTAAAATGTCTGTCCATGTGGGCTCATGGATTGGTGATTGAGACTGATGTGATGGGCAGCAAAGATGCCTAGAAGGCTTCTGAGATTAGCCTTCTAAGATTGGAAACGTTCTATATCTGCCCTGTTTCCTGCATCAGTTTTTTAGTATTTTTCTGTTAACCGTCAATTTGTTGACCACCAAGTATCAACCCAAGGGTTGGGATCTCTAAGCTGTTCAATAGTCCGTCTGCAAATTTCATATCTATGATGTGGATTTCCTAGAACATTTCATTTTGCTTGATACAAAGATACCGTGGTTGTCATACCCTTTTTTTACGTTTTCAATATAGAAACTTTTGGTCCGGAGCATCGCCCAATTGTGGAGTTTGCTCTCGATAATGTCCAAACGCTGAGGCTGCGGAAAAATAAATTGCAATCTCAGCTGGCTAACAGCAACAGATCAGACAACCCGATCATCGATGAGCAAGAGAATGCTGCATCTCATAAGGCAGATGATCATCCAAAAAGGAAGGACAAGAAGAAACTTAATGAGCATAAAGGCAGCAGCAACTTGCCTGAGGCAGCAGAACCCAGTAAGTGGGGAAAGAATGGAGAAGTGCGTCACAGGCAAATCAATGCTCATACACATAGCATGGCAAGGTCAGCAGTCAAGAAGCATAAGGCTACTGATGCAAAACAAGGAGAGACCAAGTCCGCAGCCAAAGTGGAACCTCAGCAGATCAGAAAACAATCAGATCCTGTAGTGCAGGTATGAATCAGGGAAGAATTATGTGATCCTTGCTCCAGGAAGTAGTTCGCTATCATTGGGCCTTGGCCTTGTTGAAGTGGGGTTCATGGTTTGTCAATCAAGGCCATTTATCTAACAAGGCCCACCTGGTATATATAATGCCCCTAAAATCTACTCATTGGGACCACCCTAACCCGTCAAAACCTGCAATAGATGATTTAGAAAGGAATATAAAGACAAGACTGAATTCAATGTAAAAATAAAATAAAATAAGAAGGGCACAGAAAACACCATCTCTTCATCTGAGTTATTTGGGTGGCATCATCCATCCAAGAAGAGCTTCCACGATATCTCGAGTCTTGGATGCCATATGTACTAGCTAAACTGGGCCTGTTTGTTTGTATTAAAATACGTTGGAATTCAATCATAGGAATTCATGTTGAAATGAAGTATGAGAAAGAATTATTAAAGAGGTGAGGGTTGAAGGATATAAGGTGGGGAGATGTAAATAGGACCTTTACTTTCCTATGTATTGAATTACTAGGATGCTGGCTGGGTATTGAATCCCATGTATTCTAATGCAAATATGCAGGCCTTAATTATTGATAATAATTTTTATTTCCTCAGCTTTAGAGGATATATGGTTACTTTTGACCTTTCTCCTTTCTATCAAGGCTTGCCATTTCATGCATATGAATTTCCTATATCACATTGTTTTTAATTCTCACGCAGAAAGGTAACCTTGCGAACAAAAGCAAATCCAGATCTAATGAGAAACTACCAAGTCCTTCAAAGAAGAGGAAACTACAAGAGGGTGTTACCTTGGAGCATTGGAAGGATGCAAAAAGATCAAAAAAGAAAACAGCAGCTTCATCAGAGAAGGAACAGGAGGACAAACTGGACAAGCTCATCGCGCAATATCGCTCCAAGTTTTCACAGCACAGTTCAAACAAGACAGAAGCTATAAAACAAGGTTCTAAAGGGCTCAGAAGATGGTTCGAGTCCTAATGTAGTTGCCTGACAACAAATGTCGCAGTTGTATAACTTTTTTGAGTTGACTCAGAATTTGGCCCTGTCAACTTGGACCATTTTAAACTCCAAAGGTGGTTTGCACAATGGCTATCACAAAACCAAAGACAGTTGGGCTGGGCCCGGTTATGTTTACCCAGTTTTGTAATGCAGTATTTAATCATGAAAACTCTTTTCATGAATTAAAATATATATTATTATTATCATTTTTATTTAAATACTGAAGCGAGTTGACCCAACTCAGCTGGACATTGAGTTGAGTAGCCTCATCTTGTATATGATTAGCAAACAGTTGATATTATGCACTTGGTATTAGTGGAATGATCTCCTGCAAGCCTTTCCAAGTTCATGTTCCCTTTTTTGCAAGGAAAAAATGATACGATAAAGCATTTAATTTTTAGGGGATTTAACAGGAAAAACCCTCCTATACGGTCATTGCATTAATTTGGCCCCAATAAAAATGGGCCGACAGAATGGGTCTTAAATTTACATTATATATATATATATATATATATATATTGTCTTTTAGCGCTATAGTCGATATCGACCATCCCTACATGTCTATTAAAGACCGAAACTCCTTTATTTGCCATTTGTTTTCTTTCTCCTTTCTCCCTTTTCCCCTTTCTATTTCCCATTGTCGTTGTCTACACCCCCTATCCCCAGTTACTGTTGGTTGGAATTCAATGGGGACATTCTTTTAACAAATGAGTTAAAGAAGTCAAATTTTGGATTTTTCAGCTTCGAAGAGGAAGATGATTGCTTTTGAAAACGGAGGTTGGGTTCCAGAAGAAGGGCTGCTTTTTTGGAAGGGGCGTTGAGGAATATGGGATTGGAATTGCGACATAGAGTTTTGGGGGGTGAATGAAAGTCAAAAAGAGGGAATTTTGTTGGGTTTGAATCGAAGTAGGGTAAAATGTAAGGATTTTTACAGACATTACTTAAAAAGTTGGGATTTTAGGAGATGGGTTTCATCTTTTGGGTTGTAGCTGAGTTTGGGCTAATAGTATTTTAAGCTGGCAGCGTTTTTCGTAGATGTAGTTATTGAGAATGAAAGGCTCTTGTTTTCTTTCAGAGGTTCGTGGAGATGCGTTTTTCCCATTGCAAAGAGATATAAGGAATCAAGTGGAAAAAGGAATGAAATGCAAATTCGGAGCCCTTAAACCGATCATTTAACTGTATCCATATCAAGCTGGAGGGGTTTTTAAAAAAAAACTCTTGAGAGAGAGAAATAAGAAATTTGGAGAAGACCAAGAAGAGAAATGCAGTGGAATCTTGTGAGAAATTTGGAGAAGCAATGAGCCACAAATCTATATTAGGGTAGTTTCCATGAAGGTGTTCGATGAAATGACGAAGAGAAAGTAGAATGGGATTTCAAGCTCATTTCTCTTATTTTTCTCATGGGAAAGAAGTTTGCTATTGTTGTGGGGTTTGTCATTCCTTGATTTGCTCACTATGAGAGATTGGAGGAGAGGAATTAGAGAACATGGGTGGGGTTTTCATTTCTTTATTTTTGTAATTTTCAAATAGATTTCATATATGTTTTTTGAAATATAAGGTCAAGACACAATGAACTTGTAATGTTGTGAATGGTTTCCCCCAATCTGAGATGTTTGAAATGTCCGAACTCTTGAACTTTTGACATGTCTGAGTGAAGAGCCGATACCTTCCCCACCAAAACTCTCTACTATGACGTTAAAGGATGAAATTGGTATTGGTTGAATCGGTGGAAGCATTTTTTTGGAAGGGTGATGCAAGAGTCAATGTGACCTCTTTTTTTGTTGGTGTTAATATTTGGCGTTAATGTGATAGAAGATGCAGCCGCTCTGGACAGTGTACAGTCTACTGAAGCGTTTTTTGGAAAGGGGATGCAAAAGTTAATGTGAACTCCTTTTTTATTGGTGTTAATATTTGGTGTCAATGTAATAGAAGATACAGCCGTTCTGGACAGTGTACAGTCTACTGAAGCATTTTTTGGAAGAGTGATGCAAGAGTTAATGTGAACTCCTCTTTGGTTGGTGTTAATGTGATAGAAGATGCAGCTGTCTTGACAATGTAATCCCTACATGGAAGAGATTTTTTGGAAGGGGGGTGCACGTATTAATGTCATCATGTCCATTTTGATTAGTGTTGATATTTGGTGTTAATGTGATTGATAGAAGATGTAGCCGTGATAGGCTTGCACATTTTGTTGAAGCATTTTTTGGAAGGGCACAAGTATTAAACATACTTTTCCCTTTTGTAAGGATCGACCTTTTTTGGGATTATATGTTGTTGAGAATTTATCTATGATAATATAATGGTTGTTTGTATTGTCTCGTTATTGATGTTTTTATTTTTTCCACTCTTATTATTGAAAATGATTAGCTAACCCCATCTAAAGCTATACTTAGTAAGTAATAGTATTATAACACAGTCGATATCGACTATGACTGTGTTTTTTATGTTTCAGCTAAATAGTCGATATCGACTATGACTGTGTTGTTTATGTTTCAGGTAAATAGTCGATATCGACTGTGACTGTGTTTTTTATATTTCAGTTAAGTAGTCGATATCGACTGTGACTTTGTTTTTCAAGTTTCAGCTAAATAGTCGATATCAACTATGATTGTGTTTTTTAAGCTTCAGTTAAATAATCAATATCCACTATTGGTCATGTTAAACAAACCAGACAATGGTACATTCCATTGTACTAAACATTATTCTGAATACATTGGTACATTCCATACACACATTCAATTAACAACCATACATTAACAAGCCATTCAATTTCAAATAATGGTTTATGAAGTTCCACAACATAAATCAACAGCCCAAAACCATAGAAGTTCTACAACCACTGCCTACAAGTTCCCCCGTCCAGTGCTTTATTTAAATCGTTGCTGGATGGTACAAATACTAGCTAGTTCATCCTCTCTACATGAAAGAGATGTTTGTTAATAAAACACAATGCTACAGATATTAATGCAGATGGGTAGGTACTACATGAAAGTAATGGAGGAAACATTAGTATAGAGTTTTGGTGGGGAAGGTTTCATCTGACTTATTTCACAACTTCCATTGATTCAGCCAATACCAATTTTATCCTTGGACGTCAAGTGGAGAGTTTTGGTGGGAAAGGTTTCGGCCCTTCACTCAGACATTTCAAAAGCTCAAGAACTCGAACATCTCAAACAGATTTCAAATATCTCAAATAGGGGGAAACCATTCACAACATTACAAGTTTTTTGTATCTTGACCTTACATTTCAAAAAACATAGACATGAAATCTTTTTGAAAATTACAAAAATCAAGAAATGAAAAACCACCCATGTTATCTAATTCCTCTCCTCCAATATCTCCTAGTGAGCAAAATCAAGGAATGACAAACCCCATAACAGCAGCAGACTTCTTTCCCATGAGAAAAATAAGAGAAATGATCATGAAATCTCATTCTCCTTTATCTTCGTCATTTCATCGAACAGCTTCATGGAAACTAACCCTATACAAATTTGTGGCTCATTGCTTATCCAAATTTCTTACAAGATTCCACTTATTTGTGGCTCATTGCTTCTCTAAATTTCCTACAAGATTCCACTGTATTTTTCTTTTAGGTCTTCTCCAAATTTCTTACTTCTCTCTCAAGGGCTTTATTTTTAAAACCCCTCAAGCTTGATATGGATACAGTTAAATGATCGGTTTAAGGGCTCCGAACTTGCATTTCATTCCTCTTTCCACTTGATTCCTTATATTTCTTTGCAATGGGAAAAATGCAACTCCATGAGCCTCTGAAAGAAAACAAGAGCCTTTCATTCTCAATAACTATATCTATGAAAAACACTGCCAGCTTAAAATACTATTAGCCCAAACTCAGCTACAACCCAAAAGATGAAAACCCATCTCCTAAAATCCCAACTTTTTAAGTAATGTCTGTAAAAATCCTTACCTTTTACCCTACTTCGATTCAAACCCAACAAAATTTCCTCTTTTTGACTTTCATTCACCCCCCAAAACTCTATGTCGCAATTCCAATCCCATATTCCTCAACGCCCCTTCCAAAAAAGCAGCCCTTCTTCTGAAACCCAACCTCCGTTTTCAAAAGCAATCATCTTCCTCTTTGAAGCTGAAAAATCCAAGATTTGGCTTCTTTAACTCATTTATTAAAAGAATGTCCCCATTGAATTCCAACCAACAGTGATTGGGGATGGGGGGTGTAGACAATGACAATAGGAAATAGAAAGGGGAAAAGGGGGAAAGGAGAAAGAAAACGAATAGCGAATAAAGGGGTTTCGGTCTTTAGTAGACATGCAGGGATAATCGATATCGACTATAGCGCTAAAAGACCAAAAAAAAAAGAAATGAGGAATGTAAATTTAGGGCCCATTCTGTCTATCCATTTTTTATTGGGGCCAAATTAAAGCAATGCCCGTGTGGAGGGCTTTTCCCGTTAAATCCCCTAATTTTTATATTTTTTTTCATTTTGTGATGGTGCAAAAAATCATTTCTTATGATGGATAGAGAGCGCTTTCCATGAATGAATGAATATAAACATGACCTATAGGCTATAGATTCTCCAATCACTTCCCTCACCCGTAGATTCCTCACCCCCCAAACACCCCCTGTATAAATCCATTGTTAAATATAATATCCTATATATTATTAGTTTGTTTGAATTGTGACAAAATTTCACGTTGGCTAGGATCGGCAGTAAAAAAAAAAAAAAACTTGAAAGAGTTCTCAACATCACAACATAGTTGGTATAAGGATTTGATAATGATGATGATGATATATTTTAAGTTTGCAACATCACAACATGATATTTTTAAAAAGTATATATCACCAACACAAAATTGTTTGAGAAATTAAATTGCAGTTTTATTGGAATGAGTACCAGAAGTTTTGAGAAAAAAGATAGAAATTATCTTAATTTTTATAAATTAAGAATCTATTTATTTATTTTGCAATGTTTCTTCAATTATATCATCTAATAACCAAAATTTGCAAATGGGCCTTGGATAGACTTGAGAGTTCAGTCAGGCCTTTATTAGTGGGTTACTTGTTACTGGCTAGGCTTGAACATCGGAATTTTTTTTTTTTACCGTTTTTGACACATAGTCGGGTCGGGCCCTTCCAATCCTCATCATGTCGATCCATATAACTTGAGTTGGGCCCATTGCCATTCATGCACGGCAGTCTAAAACTGGCAAATGCAATTGGGCCTCTCAAGAGAGCCCATTCCATTTTTAGCAGCAGCCTTTGTCCTTGAGAGTTGAGAGATAGCCTAAAACCCCAAACCCTAGGACTCTTCTAGAAACTGCATATCTTCTCTCTCTAGCCACTCTTCTAAACCCAACCAACCTAGCTTGCTCCTCTCCTCTCCTCTCCTCTCGCTCTCTGCATCTCCAAAACCCTAGCAATCTCATCGCTTCTCCTCCACCATGTATCGTGCAGCCGCAGCCCTCCTCGCTTCCAAATCCAAGTAAGAGCTACATCTGCAAAAAAAAAAAAAACTAAGAAAAAGATTCAATCCTTTGTTTCTTTTGCACTTGTCTAGATGTTTTGGAATCTGGGTTTCTCTCATTTCTTCTGATTTCTTAATCTTTTCTCCCTTTCTGTGCTCGCATTGTTTTGTGAAGGATCGCCAGAAACAGTAGCCACCAGGTGAGGATTTGAATTTTTCTTCTTCTTCTTTTGTATTTGATGCTTTCGGAGATGCATTTTAGGTGTTTGATGAAATGGGCATGCAGTTTTTATGGCTCATGTTATGATTTTTGTTTAGATCGGGAGTCGGTTGAGTTGGAGCAGGAACTATGCGGCGAAAGATGTCAGGTTCGGGGTTGAAGCGCGTTCCTTAATGCTTAAGGGCGTTGAAGAGCTTGCAGATGCCGTTAGAGTGACTATGGGCCCAAAGGTTTTCACTTTTTTTGACCTTTGTGTTGCTACTGCCTTTTGCTTTCTGGGTTCTTTTTTTTTTTTTTTTTTTTTTTTTTTGTTTTTGTTTTTGTTTTGAGTGTATATTGATTTGAATTGGGGTTTTTGAAGGGTCGTAATGTTGTGTTGGAACAAAGCTTTGGCGCACCCAAAGTGACAAAAGATGGCGTGACTGTTGCAAAGAGCATTGAGTTTAAGGACAGAGTTAAGAACATGGGTGCAAGCCTTGTGAAGCAGGTTGCTAATGCAACTAATGATGTCGCTGGCGATGGTTTGTTTTCTTTTTTCTTTTTTATAACTTATTAGAACTTTCTCTGGCTTTTTGAATCCTCGGTCCATTATACCTTAGTTTTACTAGAGTGATGGTGATAAGAGATTAGCTAGCAACGATAGCTGCAGGAGTACCCCTGATTATGTTGGTGATTTCTGTACTGTTATGTTCTGCTGTGGATGATCCACTTTTAGAAAACCTCACCAGTTGGGATACTTTTTGGGCATTTTTGTGTTACATCAAGGATTCTTTGGTGTTGCAGATATTTGGTTTAAAATTTTCTCAATTGTGTAGAAATCCATTTTTTAAGATGAGGTGGCTGGAACCACTTTTCTGCAGTGCTATAGAAATGGGGTTTTTAATTGAGCATGGAATTCCAATGTTGCACAAATATAGAATTGGCAGTGAAAATCTCTGATTGATAAGGAGTTTCTGAGTGGTCTACATAATATAAGGACCATTTCAAATGGTCTGAATCACCATATTGCGAGGAATGTAGTGAGCAAAAAACAATTGCTAGTGTTTCTCATTAGCAATTCCTATTGTCTATAAATCTGAGTGGTCCTCAATTGTGCATTTATATGGTGTTAGTCTTACACCATTGTGTGAACTATGTTCTAAATATTTTCAATGATAATCGGTGTGCAGGTACCACATGTGCCACGGTTCTTACTCGTGCAATATTTACCGAAGGTTGCAAGTCAGTGGCAGCTGGGATGAACGCAATGGATTTAAGACGTGGGATCTCAATGGCTGTCGATGCTGTTGTTACCAGCTTGAAGAGCAGAGCACGTATGATCAGCACATCAGAAGAAATAGCTCAGGTCTGTATTCTTTTCTCAGCAAAAAAAAAAAAAAAAGAAGCGCCTTTTGTCATGTAATGCTAGGTGTGGAGGTAATTTTCACTAGAATGACTTTATAAACTTGTATTGTGTCATCTTAAAAAGGTTGGTACCATATCTTCAAATGGAGAAAGAGAGATTGGTGAGTTGATAGCCAAGGCCATGGAGAAGGTTGGCAAAGAGGGAGTCATCACCATTTCTGTAAGATACTGGCAATCTATATGTACTTTATTCTGCTTTATCGTGCTGGTGTGTTCATACTAATGTGCAGCCTAGCCAAGCTCTTCTCCATTTTTGTTGTTTATTGGATGAACATGTGATTCGTTTTTCCAGTCCCATCCTACTACAGGAGCCCTTTATTGTCACAATTTTCACTAAGTTTATGGCCATGCCATTGGTCTTGTATTAAAAAAAGCAAAAAAAAAAAAAACTTGTTGACTGTACTTCTTGCAATGGTCTGCTGGAGTCATGATGCCATTCTTGAATTGCTCTTTGTGCACTCCTTTTGGATGTTTGATATATCATTTCTTTTAATACGGTAAAATTTATTGCTCAAATAGGAAAGAGAACAAAAGATCACAAGAAAAAACCCCCAACAAATCAACTAAACATCGAAAAGAATAGAAGTAAGGAACACTCCCTCCTTTGCAAGTGCATCTGCCATAACATTAGCCTCTCGAAAGATATGGTGAAAAGAAGCACCCAAACGACTAGAGATATCTTGCACCTCCTCCACCCAATCCAGCAACCTCCATGGAATAGAAGCTTCACTAGAACCCCAGTGAATAGCTGAATAAGAATCCCCTCCAATAACAGCATTGATGCTTTCCGAAGTTAACAACTCACGACAACCAATAAGAAGAGCATAAACTTCTGCATCATTAGCACTTAGAGAATCCACAGGTCTCGAGAAATTTCTTAACACTATACTGTTTGACATATCATTCATAAAATATAGGAAAGAAAATGCTATATCTATTCATTCATAAGCTTATGCTAGATCATCATCACCATCATCATCATCAAAGCATTGTTCCAATTTTGTTGGGGTCGGCTACACGAATTCTGTTTCTCCATTCCGATCTATCTTGAGCCAAATCCTCAAATAAGTCACACTTCTTCATATCTATTTTTACAATCTCCATCCACGAACTCTTTGGGTTATCCATTCCCCTTGGTGGGCCATCAACCGTCATAGCCATACTTTTCCTTACCGGCGCCGTTGCCGGCTTACGTTAGACATGCCCAAACCATCTCAAACGAGTTTCTCTAATTTTATCCTCTATTGTTGCTACCCCTAAATGCTCTCGAAAGCGCTCATTTCTAATTTTATCCTTCCTAGTTTTACCACATATCCACCTCAACATCTTTGTCTTTGCTACATCCATTATGTGCATATGTTGCTTCTTGATTGGCCAACATTCTGCCCCATACATCATAGTTGGTCTAATCATTGTCCTGTAAAATTTTCCTTCAATCTTGTTGGCATTCGATGGTCACAAAGCACTCTAGAAGCAAGTCTTCTCTTTAATCATCCCGCTTTTATCCTATGCTCGACATCTTCATCAATCTCCTCATCCTAAGCTCACGCTGGATATAACTTCTAAAATAGCTTTCTTGCCAAAATCAAGTGATGTGGGAATTTTTTTCTAGCATGTAAAAATGTAATTAGATTTTTCTATTGTCCCAAATGAGTGAGTAAATGCCAAGTTGAAGAATTCCTGTTATGACATGTCATTGTTAAATAGATTGATACTTATGGTCCATCTCTCTGGGGGGATGCTTTATACATTCTGTCCATGTTTTCAAAATTAGATATTTTAGTGAATTTGTTGTATGGAATTGACTATTAATAAATTGATACAGGTTTTGTCCTTGATTTTTTTTTTTTTTTGGTTCATTTTTTCTTAAAACTTGCACCTGCTTGGGTCACTTTCATTTGATCTTCCCTTTGCCCGTGCCTTTTTATGATTTTTTTTCCGTTTTGGTGGGTTAACCATTTGATTTGGCTTCTTGAATTTTTGCAGGATGGGAAGACTCTGTATAATGAATTGGAAGTAGTGGAGGGAATGAAATTGGATAGGGGCTACACCTCCCCATATTTCATCACTAACCAGAAAACCCAGAAATGTGTAAGTTTATTTTCTTTGGATGAGTTATTTTTCGTGGTGTCAATGTGCATGCAAACCCATGTTTGACCAGTTGCAAGTGGTTACTGTGGCTGTATCCATTCTTGCAACAAAATCTCTGCATTCTTCTATGACCCGTTTCCTTTTATGAGTTTAAGATCTCCATAGAAAATCTACAGTTGGGAGCCACTGGGTGACCAATTTTGAGTGGTTATTGTGTTTGCAAGTTGCCATTGTTGCTTTCTAGAGAACATATTGCTAACTTCACTAGATCTGTTTAAATTTGCATTATAGGAATCACTCAAGTGATTCTTTTATTTCAAAGTAAAGTTTGTTGCTTTTGCTGCGTTGAAGTTTACAGTTTCTTGAGCATTCAATACATCGTCATCATTTTCAAAAAAGAGTTTACAGTTTCCTCATGGTTTAGATTTTGCTTCCTGCCAGGAACTTGAAGATCCTCTCATCCTTATACATGAGAAGAAAATCTCCAGCATAAATGCAGTGGTGAAAGTACTAGAGTTGGCCCGAAAGGTAAACAGTTATTTGAGGGGCCTGTTTAGGTTCACACTCTTTGGTACAATATGGGTTGGTGTATTACATTGTCTTAGGTCTTAACTACGCTTTTTATGTTTATATGCAGAAGCAAAGGCCTTTGCTCATTGTTGCTGAAGATGTAGAAAGTGATGCTTTGGCCACTCTTATCTTAAATAAGCTTCGGGCAGGAATCAAGGTGCCTTTTCCTTTACAGATTACCTTGAGGATTTAATCTGCTTTTTAAAGTGATTCATCTTTTGGTTTCAGCTTCAATTTCGAGATTTGCTTATCTTTGTGGTCTACTAATAGGTCTGTACCATCAAAGCACCTGGTTTTGGTGAAAACCGGAAAGCTGGTTTGCAGGATCTTGCTACTCTTACTGGTGGTGAGGTATGTCTATTTCTGATTTCCATATTCTCCATATCTATACACGTGAGGGTCTCCTTATCTGAATTATATTGTATCAACCAATAAATGAATCTAATCTTTGTTGTAGGTCATAACTGATGAACTTGGTATGAACCTTGAAAAGGTCGAGCTTGATATGCTAGGCTCATGCAAGAAGGTGAGAGTTGGCTTTTAAGAATGTTTCCTTTAATGTGCACTAGAAAAATGATTGATTATAAGCTGGCCTTAAAATTCACCTCCTTTAACTATAAAAACTGTTGGTTCTTCCTTTTCCCCAAGTCCGTATTAATTGTTCTTGTACATGTGCTTCTAAATTTTTATATCAATCTTCCTTTGATTGTGGGCCTCAAACACTGGCAGACACTTTTGGGCTTCACTCAATTGAGATTGATCATCATATGCTGATGTATAGTCGATATTAACTGTAGGTGACAATATCGAAAGACGACACTGTCATTCTTGATGGGGCCGGTGACAAGAAGGCCATTGAAGAAAGGTGTGATCAGGTTTGTGCTGTTTTTGTCCCATCCTCATCTATTTTTTGGCTTGGTAGGGAACAACAAAAGTAGCTGTTTGGCTAGGCCCTCCCATGAGGTAGACCATAGACATGACCTGGGATCGAATCTTCGGGTGAAGTACCGGTCTTGATCCTTGCCTTAACCAATCATATGATGGTCAGGAGAGAAGAAAAGGGAACAATTCAACTCTATCAAGTTCTGACTAGTAATTTATGCTATCATAAGTTGGTTGAGGTGGTTTTTTTTCTGATGTGTTTATTTGCCTATTTCAGATACGATCTGCAATTGAATCAAGCACTTCAGATTATGATAAGGAGAAGCTGCAAGAAAGATTGGCAAAGCTTTCAGGAGGTGTTGCTGTCCTTAAGGTCATTTCTCACTTTCTTGATATGCAAATATACTTTTGTCTTTCAATACATGTAGTTTGTTTCTATATATGCACTCCTTCCGCAGAAATCTCTCCATCGGAAATTTTACCAACCCACCACCGCCACCGCCCTTGGAAACACTTTTTTGCTGATTCACAGAAATTTGTGCTGTTCTCATCAAACAATGAGAAGACTTTTCTGCTAAAAAAATGTCCTGATTTTCCGGGCCGTTTCCATGGAAATGCAGTTACTGAAATGTACCCTTGAATAGTGGTTTAGAAACTTGTCTTTCATTATGTCATCATGAGCCCAAATGCCAGGCTCATCTCATCAATTAGCTTCTCTCTGATTTATCTGTTGTAGAGATGGAGAAGACATGGTTTCATAGTGAGCTGATAATTATTTGCTTTGTGGCCCACCTGCTGATAGTAGTCTCTTTCAATTCTTACATGTGATTTACTTTGCAGATTGGAGGTGCTAGTGAAACTGAAGTTGGTGAGAAAAAGGATAGGGTTACTGATGCTCTAAATGCAACCAAGGCGGCTGTTGAAGAGGGCATTGTACCTGGTAAATTTTGACCTTGTTACCTTGTTGCCTTCCTGCCTAGACTAATTTGAGATAATTTTTTTATTGTTAATTATTTGGTTGCTTGAAACACTACATAATCAATTGTTTCTGTTTTCAGGTGGTGGTGTTGCGCTCCTCTATGCATCAAGGGAGCTGGAGAAGTTGCATACTGCCAACTTTGATCAGAAGATAGGAGTTCAAATTATTCAGAATGCTCTCAAGGTTCTGGTCATTCAGCACCTGCTTATTTTTGTGGAGATCTATGTATTTTTCATTTTATCTTGAAATTAATGGAGACATGGGTATCCAACTTGCAGACACCTGTGCATACAATTGCTTCCAATGCTGGAGTTGAAGGGGCTGTGGTTGTTGGCAAGCTATTGGAACAGGATAACCTTGATCTTGGATATGATGCAGCCAAAGGTGGCTTCCACAGCTTTTGATTATTTGAGTAGAGATCCATTTCGGAAAGGAAAAAAAAAGAAGATTGAGTGGAGATTATTATTCACTTCTTTGGAGATTTTCGCATCCTCATTTGTTTTTCTTTTCACAATCAGGTGAATATGTTGACATGGTGAAGGCAGGGATCATCGACCCATTAAAAGTTATTAGAACTGCTTTGGTGGACGCAGCTAGGTAATGTGATAGCTCTTTTATTGTGTTTAACTTTGTCAAAAGAGTCATTAAATTGAATGGTACCAAAGCTTCTTTTTTTTTTTTTCCCATTTTTTGAAGCCCTTGTTGCGACTATTTGATAAAGTTTGCTCCAGCAGGATGAGATCTCATTCTCTAACCTACATACTTTTTTTGCAGCGTGTCTTCTTTGATGACCACGACGGAGGCTGTTGTTGTTGAGCTTCCTAAAGATGAAAAGGAGGTTCCTGCAATGGGTGGCGGCATGGGTGGAATGGATTATTGAAGATCTTGCTGAAGAGTCCATTTGAAGCAGCCGCAACATAAACTCATAATTAAAACAGATACAAGATTAGGTTTTTGGCAGCAGGTGGTTCCCCCAATTGGTTCCGAGTTTGTGGTGTTAGGGTGTTGTTTTTGAGTCCAGCCATAGATGTAATCATAAAGAGCGCTTGTTAGGGAATTTTCTGCTCAAGTCACTAACTGTAAAACATTCCCCTATTGCTTTCTTTGGGAAGAAAGATTTTGATGGGCCTTAAATAAATACTTGTTGATGTTTTTGTACTGACTGATTTTCATCAGCACAAAGCACAAATCTAAATACTGATCGAACTTGGTGACATTCATAGCAACAAGCACGGTAAACTTGATGCTTTCTCATGATACCATTAATTCCATTTATATAAGTATAGTATTATTTATTTTCTCTAATAGCATGCTGGTGTAGACAAGCTCTCGGATGATGTTTGAGTACTCTATCAATGGGGCTTCCAAGTTCATTTCTGTGGTAGGAGTGGTTCGGAAAAGGTTATAGCAATTGTCCACGATGTGGATGAAGTACAAAATCACCAGGACATGAGTTGTTTTGGGCTATCTTTCCATGATCCTGGTGCCTAAATAGCATATTCACCATATAAAAGTGAATTATGCTTCTCTCTCTCCAACGGAAAGGGAACCACGCTCCTATTTTCAAAGCGCATCAAATGTACAAAACCAATGAATCAGGGGTTAGCTATGTGACCAGTATGATATCTGACAATCCTTAATCCATATCATATCCCCTCCTCTCCGTGACTGGGACGTGACTGGGATTATATGTAGAGCTTGTATCCGAGGCTCGTGGACCAAAGCGAACAATATTATGCATGTGTGGGTAGACAAATGGTATCACAGCTGACTCTCCACTAGTTCAGTGAGACGTATAGCCCTAAGGGCTTATTTGGCAAAGCCTCCATTTTTCAAACAAGGGGTCACATCAATAGTGCTTTAATTCAATATTTCCTCCATCTTTTACAAAAAAAGAAGGTTAAAAACCAATCTCCTTTCTCCACTAAAAGAAAAAAAAAAAGCTCCACTTTTCTATACAAAAAGTCAAATAAATTCCATACCAGACAATTAAAAATAATCATAACCCCATTATATTTTATTTTCTCTTAATTTGATGCTTTACTATATACTTTATTTTACATATAAAATTACCAAGCGAGCCGACTATCAGAAACAAAACTGTGAGCCAGTGAGCCGAAGCAGACAATATCATGCATGTATGTGGGGTGGGGCCTTACAAAGGATGGCATGAAATCGAATCCCTATGCATTGCCTAAGTATCAGCCAGCAGGCTCAAACTTCTGGTAATTAGTGTTTCAGATTTAAGAGGGCTCGGTAATTAGTGTTTTGGATTTAAGAGGGCTCTATCGAGTACTGATACAAACTCACATGGAAGTACGCCACCATTATCATCGCTATCCCATTATACACAGAAGCATGTTGTCCTGAAACAGTATAACATATTGGCCCTGGTGTTAGCTTACGGTGTATAGCCTGAGAACAGAACACAGCAAGGATGGAAATACAGTATGGGCTGGCCAAATCAGGAGGCTTCCAGCAAATAATTGTAGGCTATGTTATATCATTGCTCAAATTCAATTCACATATTCTACAAACTGAGATTTGGCAACCCAATTTTTCTATCTATCTCATATTCTGAGCCATAACAAGATCAAAAATAAAAAATAAAAAATAATTTACATATCACAACAGCTGACCATGACGTCTCTATTGCATTGCTAAATTGAAATAGATCAGCATAAAGGTAACCAACTGCACACTCATGGGGGGTGTCAGGCTCAGCACAGATCGGATGGGAACTATAATGATTCTTCAGCTACAGAATCACTATTCTGTTTGGCAGAAAGCACTTTGTCTAGGGTTTGATCCGGGACAGTGATTCCAGTGGTCTCCATGTCTGCAACGATTGCAATGGCAGCATCTGTTTCTCCTAGATCGAGGCACAGTGAGACGACTTCATCATACAAGGGACTGAGACCAAGAGAAAGTTGACATTAGTACCCCAAAAGCACAAATCTGAAAAATCCAATGCTAGACAGATGACTTAATCATACAGGAACTATTGCTAGGAGAGGGAGCCAGGGAGGGGAAAAACATTAGTATCACAAAAAACACATCTCAACCCAGCTAGTGCACCGAAGAAAGCACAGTACAGAAGAACTCCATCAACCATATCAAACTAAGAGACTTAATAAAATGAGAAATGGTCAATTGAGAAGACTTGCAAGAAAACAAAACTCGGTGCAAGCAATTATTAAACCTGCATTTATGAAGCATCTTAGCATGATCTCACAGCTTTGAGTAATTTGGTATAGATAGTTACAATTCCCATTGCAAGGACTTCCACAAAATTTATTCTGCAGTCCCTTCCTTTTAGCCTAATTTCTTAAAGTGCTCCTTTTTGGAAATATCTTAGTCCTTGCCTTTGCCAGTTTTATAAGATCTTCGTTCTTTTTCTCTTTCTTTCAAAGAAATCTAATCAGGGTTGGATAATAGTACAAAACTTAGACATAAATGCCCCTCCATGATGGAAAGTGACCAAAGTGCCCAACACAAGTATTTCCGTATAATAAGGCCAAATGGCAGGGATTATAGGGAGTGTCGCCCAACCCTAAGTTATCCTCTCCAAAGCTCTTTTTGAATAAACTCCCTTTCTTTCTAAAGTTTTCTTCTTTTGATATTAGTGCTTCCTGAGATTTTTTTATTGTCTAACCTAACAGTTGTCTTCCTTGATTCAAGTGGAGTTTAGGCATGTTGTTTGATCGGCCAATGATATGGCGGATTCTTAGGCCAAACAAGGAGTGGATTGTTAATGCCTTTTACTGATTCACCTTTGTATGTTCTTGTTTGCTATATAATGTTTTATATTTTCGTTCTCTTGTACAGCTTTAGATTACTGTTAATGATAAAAAAAAATTGAAAAATAAAAGAAAGAAAATGAGGCATATCCCTTGTTGGTTGGTTCAATCAAATTTCAAATGTACGAGACTAATGCCCAAATCAGAACCACCTGGGATTATCAGTCTTTTCTCATGATCTAATGCCACAAAGGTTCTAATCTTACCCTCCAAAAACATAACCAAGACTGTGTGTTGTCTGCAAAATTTTCAAGAATGCTGAGGGAAGAGGAGCTCTGATAGACGCACGCAGTATCATGGCACAATCTCCAATAGTTGGTGTTCCCCCCAATTCAATGACCTGAAAAGAAATATTATCAAATACTTTCCATTCAGCACTGATGCATAACAGATAACTAAAGAAACTTCACAGTTTGCATTATTTTCAATAGGGATACTATCATGCTAAAGCCTGCATTCCTAGGGGAACATAGGGATGGCCTGTTGGTAAGGCATCCTGATCCCATCCCTCCCACCAGGGATCGAGGTTTGAACCTCCTTCCTCCTGGCCAGTGAGCCAAAGCAAAAAAAAAAAAAGCCTACATTCCTAGCAGTTTCTGAAGCAACAACCATAAAGGTTGAAATGGAAACTACAAATAAATACCCACAAATGAAATTACATTGAATTTTTTTTTTTTTTTTTTGATAAAAATGCAATTACATTGATGAAGAGGTAAGACTCTGAATTTATCTATGGAAAAGTATCAAGTGCTCCTTCGCAGTGAAGATAATCGATACAGTAAATGGTGGCTGAGATGCATATGATAAGGAGGATATGTGAAACAGTAATAGATATAACAATCATCAACTGATGAAACTTGTCCCATCTAACTGGGGTTAGCTGTGAGTGTAGTGGACTTGATTATGTGCGGAAGCAAGGCACATGACAGAGATAACCCACAGCAGGGTAATAGAATGGGTCATAAAAAACAATGGGTGCTGGTTGCCAAGTTTCCAACTCAGCACTCACGCAATGCTTGATCCGATAAATGATATAACAATATGTATAAAAATAAAAATAATAAATAAGCATGTAAGACAGTAAGAGTAAGGTTAATAATAGCTCCAAAAGAAGAGAAAGTCAAAGAATGTTGTTTCAGAATGGGAAACAGCTTTGAAATGCTGCAAATTCGCGGAGCCAGAAAAATGGGACGAGCAACAAATACTTGGAATGTAGTACTGAGAATCGACATGTTAAGTGACAAATGAATTTAGCTCTAAGTTCCTGTAGAAAAATAACTCACAGAGCTGACCCTATAACAATAAATAATGTTAAGAATATGAGTAAGCCAGGAAAACAACTAAAAAGACCAATGAGAGCTAATTCCATGCTGTTGCAAGCACTAAGAAGCATGAGAACTATATCCCCCAGGAAAATGAAAGTAAAGTAAGTGATGAAGAATTTGCAGAAGTATGCCTTCTCCATTATCTTGATTGCCAACTCAACTTCCCACTCTTGTGACCATCTTTGAAGAGGTTTCATTTTTATTTCTCTTTCCCATGTCCAGCCCCAAGCATCTGCAAGGGTATACATATCTGATACATCAAAAATCTTCCTTTCTCTCATCTCCTTAAATGCCTCGTATATATCTTCAGGGAACCAGTCCTCATCGTCGTCATCCTGCATGAATTCAACAGATCCACTGAGTTCATATATGACAGTGAGAGTAAAGATGGGGGTTTCTAACATGGTCTGTGTAAGAACAACCAAGGATCTCTGAAGACTCAAGACAATCACTACACTTACACATACAAAGAGAATATATAATTATCCACTTCTTATTTCTCAAAAGACAAAGATATCTTCAATTTTTCAAAGGAATTTTTTTCAGAAATTTATAGGAGCTTGGTTGAAGATGCCTATTTTCAACTGTCTCAAAGCTCATGAGTGAACCCTCATTAGAGACATGCCTTCGTATCTCTATATCACATCTGAACTAAAAATTCACAATATGGTGAATATACTCTTGAACAGTGTTTTGGGTAACAAATTAAAAAACAAAAGATTTGAACTGGTAACAACAAAACAAAAAGTAACTTAGAAACCCGTGAAAAGATATTAACATAGAAATTTCATGTTTGAATGATTTTTCAAGCATATCAAATAACAAAATATGTTGCCTATAATGGGATTAAGAAATTCCGAGTCTCAATTCAGACCTCTGCTGATACTCGGGCAGCTCTCCTCCGCGATTTCCTTAGTCTGCTAGTTGTTTGGTTGGAATCCTTGAGCAGTTGGACTCCGATCATTTGAGGCGGCGCAGCTGCTTTCACTTCTTTTTCCTTTACTACCTCTGCTGGACTTTCAGTTTCTGTCTGTTCAACTTCCTCCACCTCCTCCTCCTCCTCCTCATCATCATCATCATCGTCATCCACCTCATCTTCCACCTCTTTTGAGATATCCTCCACAACATCAGCATCACCCAACATATCCGGAAGCTTTGACTCTCCAGTGTTTGCATGATTGCCATGGACATCATTTAAGCCTTCTCCAAGAAATCGACGCTTCCAGAACTCTGTATCTCCTTCATGTAGCTGAATACGTGAAATTAGCTCATCAAGCTCTTCATCGACCTACAAGAATATCAAGCAGAATTAGACCTTCCAAATCCATCCCACTATAAGAGCTCAGTATTTGACTCGCAACATAAAGTAGCTCACAAGGAAATAAATAGTAACATGTATAAACCAAAGCAGCAAAGGATGCTATGAACAAGACCGCTCCAAATATAATGAGTATGGGCAACAGACAAATCCCGTTAAAGGAGACACTATTACCTCCTCTTCTTCCTCCTCCACAAGAGGAACCCAAAGAGGACGGCCACGTGAACGATTTATTCTCCTAGCCTTTTGCACTCGTTGGTAGAGGACTTGTCTGGTTCCATCAGTAGGCAGCTCTTGAGCTTCTAGCTCTTCCTTCAGTTCAGATACTATCATCTTACTAGCAGCCTTTGGCTTGAGAGCATTTCGGTCAGGACCTTTAATGATCTTCTTCAATCTTTCTTCTACTCTAATATAATCTGATTCAGATGCATCTCCTAAAGCTGCAAGTCCTTCATTGCGAAGGGTCTTCAAGAGCTTTCGGTGATGTATCTTCCAATTCTCAAGACAACGCTGTTTAAAAGATGTTTCCATTGGGTTTGAATAGGCAAATCCAATGGCGTCAGGGTCTAATGGGGTTTTTCCTCTGCGTGGAACCCAGCGTTTGCGTTCACCTGTAAGCCCCCCCTCTGCTATGTACCTGACATACTGGATATGATCAGAGAAACATCACAGTCGAACAATCAAAACATGCAAATGAAAGGGCATTTTTGTTACGCTGCAGTGATACACTATCAAAATTCATTTAGACTGGTTTTGTCTAACAAACTATGAGAAAGTTGATTTGAAAGGCCAAATGAAGGCTGTGAACAATAATGAGACAACAGATAATCAAACATTCATGCAATAGTTTACCAAACAAAATGATAAACTAACCAAGAGCATTGAATAATGTACTCTCTAGATTCTAGACACCTTTGAGGATCGAGTTGGTGGCTACCATGCCTGCCTGGACCATAAACGCAAGAAAAACAAAAAAAAACTAGGTATATTCTTAAACTTTAGTGTGTTTGTGCATGTGGACAATAATGAAATGTGGAAAAACAACAGGAAAATTAATATTTTAATGTGAGCATCAAACAAGAAAAGAAGTTAAAATGTGTGTTATTAAAATGTTGCAAGTTTAGACAATAATGAAATGTGGACAAACAACAGGAAAATTAATATTTTAATGTGAACATCAAACAAGAAAAGAAGTTAAAATGTAAAGCTAAAACAAATTTGTTAGGCATGTTTCTCATTTAAATTAGAGAGAAAAATGAGGCAGACCTGGCAATGTAATCAATCTCAAACCCCAGTTCAGCTTCTTCTTGTAAAGGTTCAATCCAAGAACTCACTAATGTACGATACTTTCTGCTCAAGATCATTGCCCTCGGTGCAATGGGTTGATTATCTTTAGCCATTGCTTCTAAAGCTTCAAGCAACTCAACAATCCTTCCTGGTTTCAAACATATCAAAACCTTCTCAGAAAGTAATAAATACGCAACAAAGAAGTATGACGCATTAAAATCTAGAAAGTAAACGCACTGTTGTAAAAAGATTGATATTGTGGGCTGTTATCATAATACATTGATTCTCAAGTACGTGTTTTATTAGTGCTAAAGAATCCCACAACATCAGAACTTTTGGCTTGCATTGGTACCAAACTAACCCTTCATGATTTTCAAATATAAGGATAGTTACATATAATGTAACCACACAACCACCTATACTCTCCTCACAATATTACACAACCACTCGGCTGAAGGTCGAAGAAAAGGTCCTTTGAGTTTTGACCACTTTCGACAGGTTTGCATTAAAACACTCAGAAAGGATGAAAGCATAGTTCACGCACTTCTGACTTGAGTGACTCAACTTGGCCAGCTGGAGAGTGGAGTCAGTCAACTCAGAGAATCACTAGGTCTTTTATTTACATTATAAAAATGCATAAAAAAATTAGTCTAAGTTGATTGTGAATATAATAAGGTGATTTAATCAATTTTATGGAGCAATACCTTAACTTTTAAAACCTTTGAGTGGAAATCAATATTATATTTTGGTCACATGAAGAAACAAATGATCCTTAGTCATCAGACTGTCCATTAGACATGCAGTTTCTTCTCCCATAACTGCATGAGATTTCTCTGTGGTTGGAGTTTCATTCACCATTGGATTGCACAATTTAGCCATTTTTCCATGTGTCCAATCTAATGGTCAATACCGCTATGATTGATATAAAATTTGTGGAGCGTACAAATCCTCAGAAGGATGATTGAATTTCCATTTTGGATCCATGCTATGAGGGCTCCATTTTCAAGAAAAATTGATATTAAAAGAACATGTGGTTAATATGTAATTTAACTGCAAATTTTTGCAAATTGCCCGGACCAAAATGGTGACTTCTTGTGAATCATGAACCTATATGGGTAAGCAAAGTAGGATACATCTTTTGAATGGTTTGGTTTTTCAGAAAGTGGACCACACATGTACAAATTTGATTCAACCTTACCACATAGTATGGTCAACCTTATAAACCAATTCCTAGAAATGTAAATAAGAAATGATATAAAAAGAGAATTTTTTAATGGTTTCCATTAAAAAGATCATACTTAAAAACTTTCTAAAATTAAGTTTAGGATATCATTCCAAAAAAAGAAAAAAAAATAAGGATGCCTGAAACTTGAAAGACTTCTTAATTTAATAAAAACAAAAAACAATGAGATACATGAAATTTATACAATGTTTCCAGTTTAAACCATTAAACCAAACATGAACTACAAGCACCAAGAAATAAATAAATATATATATATATATATATTTATATGTCAAAGGTAAAATACCTATATGGCCATGTCCTCTATTTTGGGGTTCGTGGAAAGGAGACCTTATTCAGAAAAAAGAATATGAAAGGGGGGAATTGTCAAAGAGTGAAATAAGAAACACTACAATACAATATACATGATTTACATCATATAATATGCATCATATGCATTCAATTATTCCATGATCTATTTCTATAGATTCCTTTCTACTCCTTGTTTCTCCAACAAGTATACTTCCTCATTGTTTAGCTTCATATATGGAAAAATGGGAATTTAGCTCCTTTACTGAGGATCTAATTTCATTTACCACACAGATGAAGTGACAGAGTTCTTTTCATTTACATTGTGCATGAGCAATGGCATTTATTGAATCTCCACCTGTGAGAGCCAAGCCATGACGATTATATTCTTTAAAATTTCTAGCCTCTCCCTGACGGTTTTGCACCGTCGAATCTACAAACTCCTGTTGGGCCCCACCATCTCCATTTTCTATTGCCCACCTAAACTTGATAGTCGTAGGTGTCGATGCTCGTATCGGTATCAATATCAGTACATCATGGGCTATATAGCAATTATTTAAGTTATTAATAAACAAGTTGCAAATTACTAGAAACTAAAGCAATTTTACAATCTGAACAAAGTTCAAAATTTTAATAACTGCAAATATGTGATAAAAAGGGGGGGAATGAATGAGAAACAATAACAAATGTCAATCCAAAAGTTGAAAAGCACTAAGAAACATACCATCTCGACATAAAGCCCGAAGATAAAGAGAAAGTGGATCTCCAAAGTTCCCATCATTATATAAAACTTTTGTCCCCCCCGGAATGTTCTTCAGGGCACGAAAATGCCGAATAGCTTCCCCTATGACACAATACTTGGTAAAGCACTCCACTAACAGCCTAAGTAAAAAGATATCGGAACACATTAGGAGGCCTTGAAGAAAAAATTTCCATCAAACAGAAGAAACATTTAGATACACTATATTACTGACAGTTTAATTGAGAACGAATACTGTCCATCTACCACCTGAGCTACAGGCTCTTATTATATTATTTATACTAATATTTTTAGAATTTGTTCAAGATCAATTTTAACAAACTATGAAGAGCAGAATTTTTTCATTAAATATATAAAGTGAAAGCAACCTATTCGAGGATTTGGCCCATGATAGACTCGAATGGTGAAACAGAATTCATATAGCTGATCCCAAGATAGTTAGGACAAGGATTTGATAATGATGATAACGGCGAGAAATATATATCTACACACACACACACAGAGATATATATATATATATATATATATATAAGTGAAAGCAAGAAACTTGGAGATAGGTTTTTGAGTCATATGTACTGAAAATTAGCAGAAAGTTTAGTGATTCTGACTTCAGAGAGTATGCAGGAGGATTGGGTCAATTTGAAAACCACTTAATGCCACAATGTGTTAACACTCTGACAGTTTTGAGTAACTACTTAAAGGAAAATGGAGACTTAACATGAAAGGTAGGAAAAGAGGAAACAAGCTGTTGGAGTATTACGTGAACATCGAGCCCCACTTTGACTGAAGGGACGCTATCATTAAAAAACAATGATACACACATTGTTACACAAGTGAACAAAGAAACAGCAAGAAACAAAGTACATGGCCTGAGATGCAATGCATATGCTAAGATGAGTTTGCAAGGTAACAAGAAAGACAGTATTAAGAACTAATACATAAGAGGACATCAGTAGGAGATCCCAATTTAATAGAGAAGAAGATAACTCACTTGAGATAGTTTGGATGCAGGCATCATCATATTGCACTGTCCCATCAAACCGGGCTCATGTTTACTTGTTTAGGCATGTGCTTTATATTAGATTAGAAATGGCTGGATAAGGAAAAAAGAAAAAGGAAAAGAGATGGGCACCAAAAGCCCCTTTTGGGGCAGGGGGCTTATTGGATCTTTATGGTTGGACTGCATAGGAGGATGCCTGGCTCTTTTCTTGACTTCTAGATTTTAAAATGAGATGAGGCCTGGCTTTGTTGATATGTCATTGTGTTTTCTTTCAATTTTTTTATTTTTTGTTATTGTTTCCAATGATAGAACTTTGAAGCAACAAAAACTAGTTGGAGGAAATTGGAAAAAAAAAAAACACAAAAATGTAACAGAATGTGCACTGAGATCCCATTTCTGACAGCTGACTCGGCTGGTTCCCAAAACTTATCCAAAGCTACACCTCAGTTCATTGAGCATGCCATTCTGCATTGTATAAGGATCAGTAATTGAGCATGTCATTCTAAGTTGTATGTAGATCAGTAGTCTCTTCTGAGGTTTTTTATTCGACAAGCATTCCTTCTTTTTGTTCTGAGGGTAGTGATGTTTATTAATTGCAAATTGCAACTGTCCAAGTAATTGAGACTTATCATATAGGAGCATAACTACAGTTATAAACAGATTTTCAGTAATAAAAGATAATTTCTAACTTACCACTGACTATTTTATTCACAATGGAAGAGAATGGAGCTTACGCATATGTCTTCACATTTGGCTGCAAACGCTTGTGATCTTCAACCATCATTCCTAATAACTCAGTTACATCTTGGATCCTGTGCATTATAGTCACACCAATAACCTTATACGTCACAGTAGAATAACATTTCATGAAGCATGGTAAAGAACCACAATAACTGTATAATATTATAATACTATAAACCGTGAAGCCAGTCATACTTGTCATCCAATGACCATTAAGTAAAGCATCTACGAAAGGGCATATATGTAGGGCAATGTTGCAAATATCGTTCTTTTTTGCTCTTTTCTTTTTCTTTCTTTTTGTTCTTTTTGAAAAAATGGGGCTCAAACTCGCGTGCACACTCTACACGTATCCCTATTCATCTGAGCAACAGCTGCAGACTACAAACATGGTATTGGGATAACATCAGCAGGATATGATATTAGGATAATCTTAAATTTTATGCAATTATTGGGTACCATAAGGAAAACATCATGATAATAATATCCACTAAAAATTTAAGAAATAAAAATATATCAATAAAAGTATAAATGATTTGAAAATTGAGAGGGGCAAAAAAGGTGGATGCTTCGTTGGTAGTGGGAGCGTATTATGGAGGATGATTCCGTTTGCCATCTTATGGTCACAATTTGGAAGGAAAGAAATAATAGGGATTTTAGAGGCTCTTCATCTACCGCAGCAGATTTGATTTCCAAGGTAGCCTTAAAGAATTAATGGGCTTTGATTAGGAAGGAACTCTCTTGTTTCAATTTCAATGATTTGCTTTTCAGTTGGAAATCTTGCATGGGGCGTGGCCATTTTAAGGAGAGAAGATCCGTCACTTGGTCTCCTCCTCCTTTTGGAGTATCTAAATTCAACGTTGATGGAGCTTCAAGGGGTAAGCTGAGGCAGTGGAAATTGGAGGAGTGCTTCGAAATTGCAAGGGTGAGGTGTTACTTATGTTCTCCAAGAGCGTGGGAGTTTGTGACTCTAATGAAGCGGAGGTATTGGCTATTTTGGAAGCTCTCAAGCTGTTTTCAAGAAATTATGGTGGTGCTCTTATTCTAGCGAGTGATTCTTCTAATGTGATCACATGGGTCTCAAACCGGAGAGCGATCCCTCGGAAGTTTCAATTCTATTTCAATGAAATTAGGGAGTTATCAGCTAGCATCAATGTTTCCTTCCATCATGAAGTTAGATCCGCCAATTCTTTAACGGATGGGTTAGCCAAGCAAGGGGTTGAGAGATTGTCTCCTTGGGTGGGTGTGATTATGTAATTGGAGTTGGATGAAGCACAATTCTCTTGTTCCCTGTCCCTTCTCCTTTCCTTTTGTTGTTTTTCTATCTTTGTATTTGACCTCTCTCTCTTAATAAATCTTTTGTTACCGTTAAAAGAAAAGTAAAATAGAGACCTAGAGAAGAAAGTAGTGTAGAATCCTCTACAGCTTCCAACAATCTCTGCCGCTTTTTAAAGTAAGACATGTGACAATCTTTGTGGGACCACTATCCTTGCCAGCTAAATGAGGGCTATAGGATCTAGCCATCTGCAAAAGATCAAGCCATTAGACGATGCCCATTGTCTAGTCTAAGGACATGAAATGAGAAGTCAACAAATCAAGAGCGCAGTATCTGTTGAAACCACAGATTTGTAGAAATGAAGGATTTGGTTCAAGAAGGTCTGAAAAACAATAGAGGAAAATAAGAGGGACAAAGGAGGGAAATAGAGAGAGTTTGATGGAAAGAAGAGATTGATCGTAACACCCAGGGTTGGACGACTAATCCTGTTTATTAATTTCTTAAACTTCATAAATAAAAATAAAAAATAAAAAGCCCTATAGTTTCCTATATTACATAGAAATCCCAGGTGTTAGAAGACTTTTATAAGTCCCTTATACTAAGTATCTAACTCATAACAATTTCTATTTCAACTGTCCATCTCAAGGCCTTAGATAAGACAGCTGGCAACATCTCATGTACCTTAGTTTTGTCAGATGGATGGATCACAGAGCCCTCTTGTATCTGGCATGCTTAATGGGCCCCACAAGCCCCGCAAGGTGTCACATTTTGAAAGGCAGCAGTGTCCTTCCATTGAAGCTTTAGAGGATACAGATCCAAGTAGAAAGTAATGGATTGTAATATAGGTGTAGATGGTAAGGGGGTAACTAGTAAATGAAAAGCCATGCCATAGTCTCTAGTGCATGCAAGAATGAAACTTGCTAAGTTGGAAGCACTATTAACTCGTTAACAGGCGAAGGTGGTATCTGAGTATCTCAATTGAGTCAATTCTAAAAACCTAAAGTACTAAAGCAATTTATTGACCTTAAAATAAAAAATAAAAAAAACAAAAAATAAATAAAGAAGAAGAAGAAGAAGAACACATCAACAAAACAATCGCATTTTTTCTTTTTCTCTTTTCTTTTTTTTAGTAACAATAACCAATTAGATCTCTTAGACACAAATCAAATGAAAAGATGGGTTGCATTGTTAAAATTCACCTGTCATAGGATTCAGCTCTAGTGTACGCTTGGATCACCCAATTGTATGACTCTGTATCAGGTTTCATGTAATCTGGAATGAGAGGTAACAAATTAACATCACTGAAACATTGAGGGGAAAAACAATATGTTCACATCATAAACAAATAAGTAAAATCTTCAACAAGACAACCACCAATTGGAAGTCCTATTTCCTAATGCACAGAAATCTAATTTAAATCAAAATGGAGGGATTAGCTTTACAATGTTATTAACATCCATTTTAACAAAGCAACAATCTGCATTGACAGTTATTATCCATCACAATCAGACATTTATCTGAAAATCTTGACGAGATAAATTTAAGTCGTGAAGACGACGCCACTGATGCAGGTTGCCTGAAGCATAACTAAACGTATACCTATGTGAGTTCAGCCCATGATTGGTTGATTAGACCTTTTCACCATAAATGATCAATCAATCCAAATCTTCCATTTTACTAATCATCAAACAAATTACTGGGACTATCAAATCAAAGCAACTTATATGCAACCCCATAGAATCAACACTCCGAGGTAAATATCCACACTGTTTTCTGCTACGATTGATACCAATCAGATGGTTACTATCAGCCAATCTGAATGACTCTCAAGTCTCAAGAGCTGAAACGCTTCACCAACCTAAAGTGAGGCCCAATTGAACCACAACTAGGTTCTAAGGCAACGTGAACGATAAAAACAAAGTTGTATTATATAGCAAAAATAAATACAAATAAATAAAGAGGAAAATGCAAAACCTTCCCCTCCATATTCCATGTTCTCAAAAGTTGCCATAGCAATTTCTGGTATCCCACAATTTGCCTACGCAATAGAATAAAAATAAACCATTCAGCAAGAAACACTAATATCAAATGCAGCTTAACAATGTAACTAAAAGCAGGTTCAAGAATGTCAACAAACAGTTCTCAGAAATTTCACTCTCGAGTTATTGAAATGGTAATCACTGCCATAATGATGTCTCAAAAAATATCCAGCAAAAACTGCAAGATTTCTCAGGGGAAAAAAATATGACCCAAACCAACATAACTCTTCTGGAACAATCCAACAAAGAATATTAACATTATGCTTCTGATTTGCAGCCATGGAGATAGGTTTTTGTTTTCATAATACACAGAGCCTAACTGAGAAACTTATGGAAGTGGTGGATACAATGGAAAGGAGACGAATCGCAATTGCCTGCTTGCAAGAGACAAGGTGGGTGGGAAAGAAAGCTAAAGAGATTGAGAGGACTGGGTATAAGTTATGGTATACGGGACTTAATATAGCGAGGAATGGGGTCGGCATAGTAGTAAGCAAGGACTTAAAGGAAGATATAGTTAATGTAAAGCGCTGTGGAGATAGGATTATTGCAATTAAGTTAGTGTTAGGAGAAGAGATAGTGAACGTAATTAGTGCTTATGCCCCCCAGGTGGGCTTAGGAGATGGACATAAGGAGAAGTTTTGGGAAGACTTGGAAGGAGTGCTACTAGAGATATCCCAAGGCGAGATGGTCTTCATAGGAGGAGATTTGAATGGCCATGTAGGACGCGATGTAGATGGATATATAGGAGTACATGGGGGACTTGGATACGGTAATAGAAATGAAGAAGGGAAGGATATTTTGGAGTTTTCAGTGGCTTATGATCTCATGGTGACTAACACCTTTTTTAGGAAAAGAGAGGAGCATTTGGTGACTTCTAAGAGTGGCTCCTCAAGGACACGGATTAACTTCTTCTTAACTAGGAAAAGAGACTGCTTAGCTTGTAAAGATTGCAAGGTGATACCGGGGGAGAGCTTGACTTCCCAACATAGGTTGTTGATCATAGATGTGCAGCTACAAAGGTGGACTAGAAAAAAGAAGTTGTATAGATGCTCAAAGACTAAATGGTGGAACTTGAAAGGTGATAAGCAACTAGCATTTAGAGATAGAGTGCTAAAGGAAGACGTTTGGGCGGTAAATGAGAGTGCAAATAATATGTGGGATAAGGTAGCAGAGTGTATTAGGAGGGTAGGGAAAGAAGTCTTAGAATAATCCAAAGGGGGTGCTCCTGTTAATGTTGACCCAAGCTTGCAGGCCCATTAGGCCCACTCTTTGTATCATAGGCCCAGCCTTTGTATTTTAGTCAAAGATCTGTACATAATTATTTGCTAGTCTTTAGGATCTTGATTTGATTAGTTGCTGTAATTAGGGATGTGATTAGATACTACTAATTGCTGTAATTAGGGCATGTAATCCCTATATATATGATATACAATCGTCCATCAAAGGACAAGACATTCTGCATACTTAGTTGTTCTTCTCTCAATCTGTCAGCTCCGGCACAGAAGAAGGCATGGTGGTGGAGCGAGGCCGTCCAAGATAAGATAAGAGTTAAAAGAGAGTGCTTTAAAACTTCGCAAAAGGATCGAAATGCAGCGAACTTAGAGGGTATAAAGAAGCAAAAAGAGAAACCAAAAAGGCAGTTAGTGAGGCCAAGGCAAAGGCATTTGAGGAGCTATATAGGCGACTTGACACTAAGAAAGGCGAAAGAGAGATATTCAAGCTTGCTAAAGCCAGAGATAGGCGGACCAAGGACTTAAACCAAGTTAAATGCATTAAGGATGAGGATGAAAAGGTATTAGTAAAGGAAGATGAGATAAAGGAGCGTTGGAAGAGCTACTTCTACAAGTTATTTAACAAAAGCAGTAGTAGTGACATACAATTGGGACAGCTTACCATTTCTAGGGAAGAATCGAATCATATGTTCTATAAGAGAATCAGTAGGGAAGAAGTTATAGAAGTATTGAAAATGATGAAGAATGGGAAAGCGGTTGGGCCAGATGGTATCCCTATTGAGGTCTGAAGGTGCTTGGGGGAGAATGGAATAAGTTGGTTGACAAAACTTTTTAATGTAGTGCTAAAGAGCAAAAAGATGCCTGATGCATGGAGGAAAAGTATTCGTATACCCATATACAAGAACAAAGGTGATATTCAGAACTGTGTGAACTACTGCGGGATTAAATTGATGAGCCATACGATGAAATTATGGGAGAGAGTTATTGAGAGAAGACTAAGAAGAACAACAAACGTCTCAGATAATCAGTTTGGTTTCATGCCTGGGAGATCAACCATGGAGGCTATCTTTCTCCCGAGGAGGTTAATGGAACAATATAGAGAAGGTCAGAGAGATTTACATATGGTGTTCATTGACTTGGAGAAGGCCTATAACCGGGTTCCTAGGGAGATTCTATGGGGAGTACTGAAAAAGAAAAGAGTGTGTGTCGCATATATTGAGGCGATAAAGGATATGTATGATAGAGTCGTGACATCTATAAGGACGATTGGCGGAGAGACTAAGGAGTTTCCTATCACGATTAGTCTACACCAAGGCTCAGCGTTAAGCCCGTACTTATTTGCACTAGTTATCGATGAGATTACAAGACATATTCAGGATGAGGTGCCGTGGTGTATGCTATTTGCAGATGACATTGTTTTAGTAGATGAGACGAGAGAATGAGTGAATGCTAAGCTAGAAGTGTGGCGGAAAACGTTAGAGGCAAAAGGGTTTAGGCTAAGTCGATGCAAGACGGAATATATGGAATGCAAGTTTAGCCAAAGTATGACACTTGGTAACATAGAAGTAAGTTTGGGCACACAAAAGATTGTAGAAAAAGAAAACTTTAGGTACCTTGGATCGATGGTGCAACAGGATGGAGGGATTGATACTGATGTAAGTCACAGGATTCAGGCCGGGTGGACCAAATGGATGAGTGCTTCGGGGGTCTTGTGTGATCGGAAAGTCCCCCTCAAGGTTAAAGGAAAGTATTATAAGGTGGCGGTAAGACCAACATTGTTATACGGATCAGAGTGTTGGGCAGTAAAACATAATCATGTTAAGAAGATGGAAGTTGCGGAGATGAGAATGCTAAGATGGATGTGCGGGATCACAAGGAGAGATAGGATTAGGAATGAGGAGATTAGGGGCAAAGTAGGAATAGCACCGATTGGAGATAAAATGAAAGAAAATCGACTAAGATGGTTTGGCCATGTTAGAAGGCGTCCAACGGAGGCACCTGTTAAAAGATGTGAAGGCATGGAGATTGCCAGGAGTAGGAGAGGGAGAGGGAGACCCAAGAGAAGTTGGAAAGAAACTATTAAACATGACCTTACCTACATGGATCTAACGGAGGACATGGCTCTAAACAGATTTAATTGGCGTTGTCAAATCCATATAGCCGACCCCACCTAGTGGGAAAAGGCTTGGTTTGGTTTGGTTTGGTTTGGTAATACACAAGCCTATAAGAGTTCAACGCAACAACTATTAATACATCAAATATATATATATATATTGATGCATAACCTGTATAGTAACTTTCAATGAGGTCTTCAAAAAGTACTTCTGCATCTCCTCAATAGGTAGAAATAGAACTCTTGCGGCAGGGAAATTTGATGGGAAGAGAGAGAGAGAGAGAGAGAGAGAGAGAGAGAGGAAAAGTTAATGGAAGCAAACTCTATGGGACGCTCTCACTGTGAGAAGCAATCCTTCTTGTAGCCTTCTTATTACGTGGGATACAAAAATTCATTTACAAGAGTGTTCCTTGAACCCTAATGAACACATCCTTTACTCTTGCCCTCTTATCTTCTATGGTAACAAAGAAGCTTCTAAAAGTTTCCTCTAAAGTGTTTACTAATGGTAAACGACAAAATAACTTAGGCAACCACACATATGATTTATTCACATGTGCAACACACTTAGTTGGGAGCCCACACATGAGTCACACGAGTGCAATGGGGAAATGTGTGAAGCAAAACATAAGCAAATGGAGCATAGAAAAACAATATTTCTTCATCTAGGAAAACTCCTATAGGTGTCTTATGTGTTCAGAACTGCTCATTACCTGATGTATTGGGATATATTGGGCATACTTTTAGTAATAAAAGAAAGATGTTAATTAGGGTTAGTTCCAGTCAGTTTCCTTTTTCTTCAAAGGTAATGATTCTATTAAAAAGAGGAACACTTTACAGTATAGGAGGGATACATGGAAATGATCATAGAGTAGCTACTATTTTGATAAGTTGCTAATTTAGACGAAGATGAGGCCCAATATCAGTCCAATTGGAAATAACAGAACAGTACATAAATATTTGTGTAATGGAACTCACTCCACCTAAGTAACAGACAAAATATTATACATATCTTTTCTCTAAATCGATGCTGCAATTTTCTACCTCAGTTTCTAACTGAAGAAAAAGTCGGCATCAATAATACTAGTAAGAGGCAATGTAAGAAATATTACTTCACGTACATTTTCTGCCATTTGTTCCTTCCACCACTAAGGGAGACATATGGATTTGATTAAAAAATCATATAAAAATTTTCAAAAAAAAATCATATAAGATTTTTATATAAGAACAAAAGCATGAAAGCATCAGTGTTCCTTAAAACTATCTAAAAATTTGCTGATATGAGCAGAAGGTAATCTAAGCAACCAAAAATAAAATAAAATAAAGTATATAGAGCTCATGATTCAACCTGAGGACTGGTATGATAATGCTAATATAGTCGGCTGAAACAAGCAATATAGAAGCAAAGAAGACCACGAGCATCACTGAAACAAATGGGTTATTTATTAGAAAGTGACTTCTGGCCTTACCTGCACACTAAGAAGATGATTGAAATGAAATGTAGATGCCATTCTTCCAGCAGCCTCCATTTCATAGGCAATTGTTAAAGCATTGGAATGGTCCCCGGTTTTACAATCTTCTGCAATTATGAGATCATATAGGTCATCGGTGGCTCTCAGCCCTCCTTCCGCACCCTTCAAAAACACCTTATTGGCATCCTCCAAATGTTTGTTTTTCACTAGTTCCTCTGATTCCAAAAGAGATGTCTTTATGACCAATTCACAAAAAGCACCAACAGGTGGGAAAATGATAGCAAGGAAGAGATGGATATATGACTATAGGAGAACCACATACCCACAAGAACTAGCCAAGCACGCCGGATGTCAAAGTTCAACTTCTCCATCGCTGCAAGGACTTCTAAGCCCCTGGTTCCATGACCTTTAGAACCAAACAATCGAACTAATGCAACAAATGTTTCGTGGAGAGGACGAAGGCCAGCACTCAACTCCCTTCTCAGTGACTGCATCTGCATTAGCATAGTAGCTCTCCAGCATGAGTACACTCTAAAACTCACATCTAAGCACATCAACTTAATGCTAGTAGAAAGCAAACATCAGATATAAACCTCAAATCGATTAATTCACCTCATCCTCCATAAGCATGTCAACAACAGAGAAATCTCAACACAGCCCACAGGCATTAACAAAGTAACATCAAATAACAAACAACCAACAAAAGGAGAGTTGTAGTGTACACTTGTAGTGTACCCTAACTTCTAACAGCCCACAACTTAACAGTAGTGATCATGTGGTGCTCAACTGAATCAGTGGCAGATAGTTAGGCAGTAAGACAAAACTGTAGGTTGCATACGGCCCAAGTTTTTCCCAATTGATTTATGGTCGGGACTAATCAAAAGGCCGGCAAATTGGACTGTTACAATCGCTAAAAACTTGCACACACTTGCATCAATAGCTAGAACATTCGACCAACCCAACTATCTTCTAAGCAAACAACAGGCAGAACTTTTTGGGGTAAATTCAGTATCTGGTACATTGTGCACAATAATCACTCCTTGTTAAGTTTTAACCATAAATTACAGTAGCGAAATAGATTGCTAGCGATAGCGCCACATTCCCACAGTGATTTCTAGGCTGAACTTCCAAAAAAAAATTGAATCTTTTCTACTCCTAATTGCCCAAACTCTAGTACGAAACTAGAAAGTGGGGAAAAAGAAGCATCTAACAGAAAAGGGATAGGCCAATTACCGCGCCCTCGATGTTGCCGGAGAGAGTATGGGAGACAATGAGGCCGTGGAAAGAGCGGGGTCCAGGGGTGAGCCCAGCTGCAATCATGTCATAGATGACACTGGAAGCACCAGCAGCATCGCGGCTGCGGGCGCGCTCCATCAGCTCCTCCATGAAGGCGAGTCTCAGATTTCTCTCCAAAGCTGAGACGTGAGCAGTGGTTATAGAAGAAGAATCAGTGTCTTTTGGCTTCTTCTTCTTCTTGCGGGTTTTCTTCTCTGTGGACGAGGTTGCACTTGCAGAGACGATGACGAGGGTGCGGGTGCGGGGCTTTGAAGCAGAGAATCCGAAATGAGTATGATAAGGAAGTGGAGAGGGTTCTCCGGGGCAGGATTTGGTGGGAAGAGGTGCGTAGGATGATAAAAATGCCATTTTTTTCTCCCCCTCCTCGGATGGGATTAGACTTTCCACTTTATAGAGAGAAGAAGAGAGAAAATGGATAAGGAGAGGGAAAGGAGGGGTTTAAATATGTGGGGTTTGGAAATTGAATGAAACCTAGAGGGTTTGAGAATTACAGAAAAAAAAAAAAGGTGTGGAAGGTGGACTCTTTGTATTTTTTTCCCTCAGGTTATCTTATTAAGCATTAATTTTGAGCTTCCAAACTTCAATGATACAAATGTTGGGTTGGATCTAACTGCCCAGCGCATGGAGCAGGAGCGTGGAAACACTAAATGTTAAAATAATTATACATTCGAAGCGTCTCCGAAACGCCTATACAACTTACGGCTTGTGCGTTTATAAATAATTAACTAATGCGCGCAAATATATTTTATCAATAATTTAAGTATAAAATATGGAGAAATTTTTTTTACTTTGCAATTTGATCGCATAAAATAGATAATAATTAGTAAGTCAAAAGAAGTTTTTTCATTTAAAAGATAAATATCAAACTTACAGAAAAAGAAAATTCACAAAAAATCAAAAATTCTGCACGGTCCACTCTATATTCGATCAGACCGCGCTTTGAGGATAGATCTGCTCTGAAAACATCAATTCGCATTTTCAGAGCAGAATCGAGAAGGGTGAGAGAAAGTTACGAGCATTAAGGGTCAGATCATAGATGGATGTCATTGAAGGGAATGAAAAACTATCTATTTTTCTAAAAGCAAATACTTTCTCAGTAGCAGTGTTTGAGTATTTGAGGGAAGAAAAATAAAGGTGGCCTCCAAAAACCCAATGAAGTATATGGCCTCTCCCTTTCTTACTTTCTTTTGTCAAGGATGATGAAATACCTCTTCCTGTGGATCCTGAAATTATAAAAAGGTTATCAGTAGAACCCACTTAAAATTCTAAATATCTAGAGATAATATGTGTTGGTTATAGGCCAATTTTTACTTCAATAAGAGTTGTCCCGCTGGGGTTACATGTGAAGACACATTATCTTATCTTACGAACTCCTTTTGGAGTTATATTAGATGTTTGTGCATTATTGTGCTGATCAAACGATCCTCACCTATAGTTTTAGATCTTCAAAACCTTATGGCTATACATTGTGAAATCCTTTGTGAGCAAATTGAACAATGATTAAACCTCAAGAGGTAGCTCAGTTGGCCTAAGACTACGGTTTGCACCCGGAGGTTGTAAGTTCGAAACTGCACTACCACACTGGGGCTACAGGGGAGTTTACCCAGCTTCCTTCTGGGCCCGGAAGGATTAGTCCAGCCCAAAGGGTTGGGAACCCTCCGATAGCTAAAAAAAAAAAAAATCGAACAATGATTAATGTTTGGACTGAGATCAAATGAACAACGGCTATGGGGTCGACATATGTGTCACTAGATGGATCCCAAAAAGTCAAGGTCTTCCATTGAACTTCATAGGAATGTGCACTGCATGTAAGTGTCGGGAACATCAGGCCCCTTTTCAAAACCTTTGTTCATTAGGGAAATTCTATATGCACACATCAATTTTGCTGTGCACACCCATATTCCTTTTTCGTTTGAAAATGTTTTTCAATTCTAAAAGTGGGTGTGTTAAGGAAAAATAGGGGTGCATATAAAATTTCCATGTTCACTAATATCCAAACTTTCTCAGACTGCTATTAGGGATGGCAAATGGGTTAGATAAAACCATTAAATTGGGACAGGTTTGAGTTAAGGCTGCCTAACACATTCCGCCACCATTAATTACCCATTTACATACATGTAAGTTGTAACAAAATATAGTATGTAATAATTTTTTCAAACCCAAGAGAGTGCCAGATTAATCCAACCCAACCTATACCCACCATAGGGCAGTGCACAGACTAAGCCAGTTACTAGACCCATACCAAACCCGACCCATTAGTCCATTACCATCTCTGTTCATGACTAGGATGCTGATTCGTTGAAGATGGCATTATCCACATCCGGGTGGATATGGTGTCCACATGGCAGCACCCCAATGGTCCAATGGATGAGACGTTGGCTGCCATTCTTCAATCTAGAACACACATGTTATCCTGCACAGAACACAAGCTAGCGAGTGACACACACACACACACAGAGAGAGAGGGGAAAGGCCATGGCTACCTCTAACATGGCTTCTGCAGCCTCTAGCTTTGTGCTTACTTCAAACATTCCCACCAACACTACCACATCTTCACGTGCCTCCATCTTCTTCTCCAAGAACAATTCCCACACCAGAAGGCTAGTTGTCCGTGCCCAAGAAGCGGCCGCGCCGCCACCTGTTCCTAAAGAGGGTGAAGCTCCACCTGCCAAGCCTCCTCCACCTCCCCCTATTGGACCCAAAAGAGGCACAAAGGTACAGTTTTGCTCTATATCTATCAAGATTACCATTACATCCACGACCACCACCACCACCACAACTACAATAACTACTAACACTATATCAGCAGCAATAAGCATATCCATTGTAGCCTTGGACCTTTGGATAAGAGCACAGTACCCCACACCTGACTTCCTCAACTGGGCAGGGGTGGTGTGCTCTCTGGATGAAGTAGGTGAATCTATTTTTCATTTCCTTGTAGTTTTGAGTATTGATGCGGCTTCTTGGATTGTTTTTCTACTTGTGCTTTTCAGGTGAAGATCCTTAGAAGAGAATCCTATTGGTTCAATGGTATTGGATCAGTCGTAGCTGTTGATCAGGTGAGTGCGGGTTCTCTACCTATCCAGTTTCATGATTTTTCCCTTCCTCTTATAAGTTTCTGGGCATGAAATGATTCTGCAACAATTTAATTTCCAGGGTGATAATAATTTTGGATGTTTGTTTTTCTGAAGTTTCAATTTATAATCATTTACTTGAAAAACTGATGGCAAATTTTGCTTGAGATGAATGGAATTGTAGTGCTTGCTTTGATCATATATTATACACATGTCAATCTATTTTACAAGTAGTTTGCAGGACCTAATATTTCTGTCGCACTTTGCAGGACCCAAAAACTCGCTACCCAGTTGTGGTTCGGTTCAACAAAGTGAACTACGCCAATGTGTCTACAAACAACTACGCGCTGGATGAGATACAGGAAGTGAAATGAGTTTTGAGTGTTGTGTGGAAGGCATGGCATGGCATGTATTTGTAGTGTCTTGGAGTCTGTAATATACATCTCTGAGTGTGCAACTGTAATCTCTTCTACTAAGTTTTCTTAATTGGGGTCTTTTGGCATCAAAAAAATTGATTAGTAATGGATTAATAGGCCTAAAATAAAATCAAAAGCAGAACTCCAATGGTGGCATGATTCTCAATCATCGATCAAATCTAAAGATTCCAGTAGCAATCTCCAGCCCATGACACACTATCAATGGTCAGTAACTTCATTAGTTCTTTTTTCTTTTTTACTTTTTTCTTAGCGGTTCTTTTGGGTTGTGTATCACGACTGGCCCTCCTTTATCCCTAGGATCTGATGATTCTAGACATCTTCAATGTGCCCACACAGTGAATGGTTCAAAGGATTCAATATGCAGGCCCTTTACATAAGTGATTTGAGGGAAAGCAACTTGGATCAACGACAATGGGCTGTCTATCATCCTTCCCACCCCAATACCCCATTCCAGCCCGATGCGGCATTTGCCTTAGTGTAGAGAACTTCATTTTCAGAAAATATACTTCTACATCAACATTATAACATCTCCAGATCTTCTTCTTCTTCTTCTTTTTGTGGGAGAGGGGGAGGGAAAGATGGAAAGCTTGCAAAACCAATAAAGAAAAAAAGTGTGTGAGCGAGTGTCAACATGTACACGGATATATCATTTGGGGCGACTAAAATTAAACAAAATCAGGCGTGATCCTATTTGGATCCTTGGAGCTTGATTGCCCGGCATGCATATTACCCGTAATTGTCCATGGAGAAGAACAAAACAGCCGCCACCAACAAGTAAATCAGGTTATCCAACAGCATGACCCTTCATTTTGGGGTACACCGACTCACCTGCAATTGGCCTATCCAATCAGGGCTTGGGAGTAATGTGGTAAACTTTTTGACATAGAGAATTGTGATAGTAATGGTTACAAGATTAACAAGGAACAATAAAATTAATATTAATATTTCTTTTGCCTATTGGTACCAATAGAAGTTCTCAGCATCATGAATGCATCTCCATAAGGCCTTTGAAATCTTCAAAGCCTTTTTCCCCTAGAACAAATCTTGAAACCTGAAAAACAATTTAGAGAATGTGATACAATTGCTGAACGGCTTCTCAAAACTTTGCATGAGGCAGTCAAATCTGCATGAAGAAGATATGCAATGAGAAAAATGACACATAAACAATATATTTTAAACAAAATAACTGCACGATCCTCAATGCATGCATGGGGATCAGCTATGAGGCTCACCACCTGCTCAATGCAAAAGCACCTGATACACATTTAGCCAGTGGTTTAGAAACTGGACCAGAGGGTGAACTGATGGAGTGGGTGGTTCAGTCTAAGCTGGCTCAACCATCTGGTTTAACCTAATATGACCAAAAACTATAAAAATAAAAAATATATATTAAAAGGATTAATGCGGATCCAACTGGTTCAACCGCCGGGTTTTGCTGGTTCTTGATCAGTTCATGGCAGCTTTCTACTAATATGCCGGTTTTAAAGTACCGGTTCCAATTGAACCCAGTTCAATCAGCTGGTCCAGTCAGGTTTTTAAAACATCGTCTTTAGCAGCTGGAGGGCCCCATGTCTGACTAACATCTGCTTGACTGTGATGCAAGAATGCAAACCATTGTCATCAATTATTTAATGTGAGCAACTGGATCATTTCAAGTCATCAACTCAAATAGACAATTATTAATCAAAGGATATTTCCGAAATCTCACCTCAAATATTTTCAGGTAGTTTTCCCACAATTCTCCTGGCATTTCACATACATTACAGTTTTTGACTTGTCTCGCTTTATTTTCCCATCTTTCTAGCACTTCAGAATCTCATCTGCATTTGTATATTACATCCTGGACACAATGGGGATCCATACAATTAAACTATTATTATTTTAAATGCATAACTAAATAATTTTTATTTTAAATGGATCACTCAAATAGCATAAATGGAAACCCTATTTAAACCAAAATTGCATCTCAAACCAAAGAAATGATCTGAAGGCCCTATTAACTAAAGTAATAACAGGCATATTTGTGCGGCTTCGCCAGGAATAAGAATGTGGGGCCATTGTACACTCAGACTACAAGTCAATAGAATAAACTACTAGATCAGGAATGCAAAGGCCTGTATGGCTGCACATAATGTGAATAAGCAGTGGGTTTTCATGGGAGAGTCCAAGACAATACTGTGAATCTGGGGGAAAGGGTTGCCAACAAGACTCTCTCTTGAGGACTCCACAATAGGCACGGTGCTTATGATGTGGGAGTCAAGCTTTGTAAGAACATGAGGAACCAAGCACTCATGCTGGTGGCAAGAAGGAACAGCTGATGCATGCTCCGCTGAAATGCGAATCCAAACAAGAGCTGAAGTACAATGAATAGATATCCGAAAAGCTTCTATGCCTTTTACTTTTAAATTCTTCATTTGTCCTTGCACATTTCAAATGAGGAATGATTAAATAAATACTTAGAACAGTACAACTAGTGGTGATGCAGGTAAGCATTTGCATCATGAGGATGGAATACAATTGGATTAAAAACTATGATGGTACCACTAGTTCAACATATGGTGTCATCACTCTAATGAGTTTAAGTTTAGAACCTAAAGTCAAAAGGAAAGGATTTAATATGGTTAGACCATGAAGTAAAAGGGAAAGGGTTTTATAGTAGTGGAGCACAATTTTCTTCAGAAAGAATTTATGATACAAAAGAGAAACAAAATCGTGCAGTTTTAACTGTGAAAAGATATAACAATATGGGTAAAATTTTGAAACAAAGAGCAACAAAATTACACGCTATAAGCAAAATAACTGCATAGAGCTTAGATCAAGCACAGACCTTTTCACAAAATAAAAAAGAAGAAATTAGCTTTAGAGAACTCTTCCATCCATGCCGTCAAGAATACCCGACCAGATTCCTTTAACAGGTGGTAACTGTACAGAGAAAGCATTCCAAGGAGGGTAACCAACACCGCTTCCACGGACACGACCATCCATGCGTAGAGAGAGATACCTTTAGAACAGAAGCAAACGTGCATCATTCTTGGAATAAGCCAATATGCGGGAAATGCACAGCGGGCTTGGCTTGCATTCATATGTAAGCACATGCACACCACCTTCACAATTTGTGAACTTGACAATCAAACTATTTGAGAAAGCATAAAGAAACTCAAGCACTGGATAACTAATTAACTGGTGAGTGCATCTTTGATTCCAAATGAAGTTTCTGCAGGATGCGTATGCATAACTTCACTAGAACAAGATGCTCAAATATGCACCAGTGCACTGTGCATGCAAAATAGACATTTCATGAGTTTACATGCGTCCACAAAGTTAGCAATGTCATACTTACACAGGAGCCTCAGACGAGACATTAGCCAATTTCTTCTGCTCCTCTAACCACCTGCAAAAACAAGAAATCAAAACCAACAACAGACATCAACTTGCACAAGAACCTTTTTGTCAATAACTTACACTTACTTGATCCATTCACTAGTGTAAACAGGACGCAACTGCCACAGCCTTTTCCTTTTCTCAGCAAGGACCTCTTCGTCACTCTCTTCAAATTCAAAGCTGGGCACATCCCCATCGGAAGCAAAGGGTACAACAAGCACTCCTCGATCAAGAAGGCTATTAGTGAAAGGCTTACTGAGTCTGAAAGACTCTGCAATGTAGGAAGCAGGACCAACAAGGATGACAAGGCGGGCAAGTCCTCTTAGAGCACTAACAGAAATAACCTTATTTTCATCCACACGAAGCTTCAGATTTGAGAGGCTTTCCTCTCTTGAGAGCCTAGCCAGTTGTGCATTCTTAGCACTGCGTTCGTTTAGATAAAGAAATGCAAAGATAGAAACTGCTCCTAAGTCAATAGCAAGACCCTGCAGGATCTCAGGGGCTCCATCTGCTTTTAACGGGTTTGTCAGGGCAGAGATCAATCGTGTCATGGCAATTAGACCTCCAATAGCACCACTTGCAATGAAAGCAAGATAAAAGAACATGCGAACTGACCGGAAAGGAGAAAGAACTTCACTTCGTATCCTGGTTGTAGAACTGAATAGACAAAATCATGACTACGAGGAAGCTCCTCTCATAAAACAGAATCTGAAAGCCTCAGAAGCTCAAGTAAACAGCATCCAAGAAACAAAACAAATGGGAGATTGTTCTTATTAAGATTGATCTTTAACTTATTGCTAGTTTCTAAAATGCCTACACTAACAAGAAGTATGAATGAATAAAAGCAATACATGGCAACATGAAGAATTCACATTACATAACCTGATCAAGGTACATGTAACAGTATGTCCATACATACAGAAATTATTAATAAATATGTATCAAGATCAGCCGGACAGGGAAGCAAATATGGCAGTCATGGCACATCCACAAGAGAGTTCATTCAGTAAAATGAGGGTAACAAATAGTTCTAAAGCTAAACCATTACAATGCAACTTGCAGAATGCTCGCGGTGCATTTATCCTCTTCCCAACATGATATTTAGCAGATGCTATCTACATGGTTGACTCCTCACAAATCACGGGCCCGCCCAACATCATTGCCTGGAAAGAAGGAAGCAAGGAACAACCAAAAGAAACACAATCTGCTCCATTTTCAGATGGTAAACATGCTATAAATAGCCCATTAACATCATTCATATGGGGCATTATGGTTTGTTTTAATCTGGGTCTCATCAAAATTGTAAATTTCAGTGACCCACCACAAGAATTTCCACAGCTCGAACGAAATCAACACATAGGATACCATAAATTTCAAAGAAAACCAACACAAATACATAAAACCTACAAATCTCTCAACAAGCTCAAATCCAATTCCAGTCGCCCACAATAATTTGATTACACATCTAAAACTGAATAAAGAGGAAACCAAGTACCTGATTTCGGAGGAAGAAGAGGGCTTATTGGAAGCAGAGCAGCTGACATTAAAGGAGCGGTTTCTTGTTATGGTTGTGGAGGGAGTGGGGTAGTTTCCATGGACGGTGGAGATGATGTTTCTGCAACAGAGAGGTTTGGAGAAGAAAGGAAGAAGGGTTTTTTGATGTAGGAGAGCAGAGGGGACATGGAAGATAGAAGCAGAAGCCATGGCGAGCGAAAGCAGTCTGTGTCCGTTGGGGATTTTGCTAACGTGCGCTTGTTGGCGTGTGGAGATGTGGGCCATCGACAATGTGTGGAGATGATGGCGCCAGCGAGATGAATTTTCAGAGCCAGAGAGGAGGGATCTGGTGTGGCCATGTGATAGACGGTCTATATCTCTCTCTAGGATCTAGTGTGGCCATATAATGGACGGTCCATATCTCTCTCTGGGATCTATTGTGGCCATGTAATCGACGGTTCATATTACTCTCTGGGATCTAGTGTGGTCGTGTTCATCCATCACTGTGTGGACCCCACTATTTAAAACAAGAGGAAAAACAGGTTTACCGCTGAATGTATCGGCTGTGAAGTTGCATTTGCAGTAGCTTCGCAGTTTACCGCTTCCTTTTCGGCGGTAAAGCTGCCTCGTCCTTTTTTTTTTTTTTTTTTTGTTTTCAAAGCAGGTCTGGGTCCATCCATGGGTCAGTGTCGGGTCAACACAGTGATGCATGATGCAATTAAACCACAAATTAATAGCAAGATTATTTTAAGTTACTTGTCGGTTTAAATTGTCTGAAAAGGGTGGGGTTCGCTCGAAATAGATCCTATGGTAATAAATCAATGTCATCATAATTTTTTTTTTTTTTTTTTGATCGGCCCCTTATAAAATCCTTTAAAAATATCATATTCAATATTCAATAATTATAAAATACTTTAAAAATATCATATTCAATATTTAATAATTTTAGGGCTCTCTTAAAAGAGAAAATTTAGAGGAATGAGGATATGAATCTTCTATATATGAACAGGATACGATAAGGATCCATTGAGTTAATAATAGGTGATGTTCCATTAAATTTATCTTTCTAATTAAAGCTGGGCCTATATCATGTGCAATTGCAAATAAAATATAGGCCAACAACATCAACATGATGGCCCTATTAGATTTGTCCTTCCACTTATTTCATCAAGTACATATAGTATGATGACGAAATTACATTTATCAATCTCCAAGAAATTGGCACTATGGGCCCACTATAAATCAGGCTTTAATCCCCAAAGATTTACTCTGGGTGGGTCTTATGATTACCCTTCACTTATTACAATGGTGGCAATGTCATCATTTGAATTTAGAAAAGATGCCACACATGATTCCAATGCTTCAGACTTGGTGGCCTAGTCATTTTCCTCAAAATTATCAAATTCACTATTCTTTAGGAGTTCACAGTGTGCATGTGTTGTTTCCTACAAAATTACAACATCAAATTCTTAAAAATCGACAATGCTTGATTCCACGGTGTCCAAAAAATGGATTTGCATGGATCTGCTTGGACATGCAAATAATGGTAGTGAAAATGAGATTGTTGGAAGGAGAGTGGAGGGAATCTTCCTTGTGGTTTATTTTGTAATGACTATTCTTTCACCTAATAAAAGTTACTCTTAAGACAAAGAAGCAAATGAAAATTAATTTTCTGCTGCTGCTGTTGTTGTTGTTTTTTACAATTCCCGACAGTCGTTATGAAATACTCATCTTTTAGATTTGAGAACTTAACTAGACATTTAAGTCATTTTACAGCCGAGATGCATGTTTGTGTCCCTACCTATTTCAATTCACCTATTCTTTACTGCGAATAAGTGAAAACTGTGTGTGCTCGACTTCCGACTGTTAGGTTTATCAAAATATGAAATCAATAAAGATAAAATCCAATGAGATGATGCCCGAAAGGAGTGTTTCGAGGCCGCAATCAGAGAAATTGGGCTTCACGTTGGACCTTAAGAGGGTGGTGTCGGGCTTCCTGTTCTGTGGGCATGCTTCAAAAAGGTCGGGGTGATCACGGTCCTGCATGTGTAATTGAGGCCCGATTAATAATCAGGTCGGGCTTGGATTAAGTGATGGAATGCCCATAGCCCGATTCATAAAATAAGTTAATTTTCGTTAATAGAAAGGACTTCTATTTCATAATATATATATATATATATATATATAGTAGTTGATAAATAAATAGATAATGGATTAAATAGTACAGTCATAACAATCTCACACTTTTACTAATTCTTTTAAGTTTTTTTTACATGTCTTTTTTTTTTTTTTTTGCTTGAGCATTTTTATTTTGATAGTGCCATGTTTGACTCCTGCACTATTTTAAACTTTTAATGATATTTTTTGAGAATATTATGACATTTTTAAGACTATACAATATTTCTAGTATATTTTGCGATACTGCTCCTTCATTTACTGATAATGGGTCCCAACATTCTTCCATCCAAATAGTTAATTTGAAACATCCTCATGATAAGATGGGCCACCACATCAATGCAACCTAAAAATGCATACATGGTTTTCACTCCATTAATTTATATTTCAATTGCAATTAGCATGGCAAGTATTGCCTTACTAGGATTGTAAAGGAGTCGGTTCCGGTTCGGGTCCATGGTAGACTCGGAACCGGAACTGTTAAGGAGAAGGAGAAACCGGATCCAGACCTGAAATCGTTTTGCAACCGGTTTCTTGGCTTTGGAACTAGAACCAAAATCATATATGGGATGGGTCTAGATCCAGGTCCGGATTTAGATAGAGAATGATTTTTAGAAAACATGATTTTTATGAGAGATTCTCGAAAATTGACGTACTATGTCGGGTCTTGGGTTCACGGGTCCGAATCAAGATGGAACCAGATCCGGACCCATTTACTCATCGGAGCCCAAACAAGGACTCAAACCTGGTTTTTTATGGGTCGAAATTTCCGAGTAATGGGAGAATCGGGGACCCATTTACATCCCTATGCCTTACCCATTATTACATATTATACTGGAGGGTTTTTCAATTCAATTGATAGTCTCCCACTTTTGACTATTAAAATATTTATCTTTTATCTTTTAAGATTAATATTAATTCACTAATTTTAATAATTTCTACTCTCATAAAGTTTTGATTAATCTTTAAGCATTTGTAGAATACCTTTTTCGATCCTTAAATATTAAAATAACTATATATGTTTTTTATTAGAATAACTATTAATCTTAAGACCTAAATATTCTAGAATATTTCATCAATCCTTAAAGATTAAAATAATTATACATGCTTTTTAATAAGAGTAGCTATTAATCTTAAGATCTAATTAGTATATTACATAATGTTAATGACTCATCAACAAGATTATATAATAATATATCAGGGTTCATCCTAGTTTATTTTTATATTAAAAAATATATCAAAGATTTAAAATAATTAATTATCAATTAACAAAAAAACCACATCAAAACTAAAAATACCTTTTTTTAATTGTCTTCCTAATCTCAATAATTGTCTAATGATTATGATTCTCTTAAAGCATTTGTTATCTTACTACCTAAAAGAATCTCTGAACATGCATTTATGAATGAAATGAGGGAAAGAAAGATATATCTTATATAATATTGGGCCATCGTATATATGAAGCATTCATACTTGTGATTTGGTCTGACCACAACAAATTCATGACACTTCTAATTATTATATATTATACGGAAAGGTTTTCAATTCAATTTATAGCCTCCCAATTTTGACTTTTAAAATATTTATCTCTATCTTTTAATATTAATATTAATTCACTATTTTTATTAGTTTATACTCTTGTAAAGTTTTGATTAATCTCACCCAGAGGTTGTGGGTTCGAAACTGCACTACCACACTGAGGCTACAGGGGAATTTATCCGACTTCTCTCTGGGCCCGGAGGGATTAGTCCAACCCAAAGGGTTGGGAACCCTCCAATAGCAAAAAAAAAAAAAAAAAAGTTTTGATTAATATTCTTTTAAGCATTTGTAAAATACTTTTCTCAATCCTTAAATATTATAAATATATATATAGATTCTTAGTAAGAATAACTATTAATCTTAAGATCTAAATATTATAGAATACTCTCTTTAATCCTTAAACGAGTATATGCCAGTTTTGGCCCCAGTTCCTCCCCATTGGGAGCCACCGGCTGTTGAGCTATTGATCTTGACGCGCCTGCAACATTGCTAATCAGCACAGAAAAGAAGTAGCTAGCTCCGTCGATTGTAAACCTAATGGCGCCACCTTCCTTTATGCATTTGATCCTGTCCTTCCCAACTTAGCAACATTAGAAAAAGAAGAATCTCAGCTTCTAGGATATATATATAGGGATCTTCATATGCATCTATCCCTCACCATTTTTTGTGAGGGATACTCCTTTTGGGGGTGTTTCAAGTACAAGAGGGGTACTTTGTCCCTCGGCAGATATACATGGTAGCACATCAGCTACATGGAAAGTTTTCTCCTCTTCTTCAATTCTACATTGCTAGTGTGGATTTGTCTTTATTCAATAATGTTGTTATTTCTTATAAATTATAATAACTTATTATTTTTATTAATCAATTACATATATTATATATTCACTTGGGTTTAATTTTATTGCATAATGATTATCATAAAAATAAAAGCTTGACCACCATGTTTAACGTACAACACAAGTATGAAAAAATAATAATTATAGTATCTATAGAGGTCAATAGTCTTAAAATATAGTTACTTTTATAAATAACTCATAGCTAAAGTCGAACTACTAGCCAATGCTCCAAAGTAGTTTTAATACTTTAAAGTGATTAGGTTCCCATCCTCATCTGACTAGTTTTAATATTGTTTGGATAAATATTTGTATATAATATTCATCTGGTGCAGTGGTTATGTTTACCTCTTAAATCTTAGTAGTTGTGAGATTGAGTTCACCTAGCACCCATATTTTACTTATTTTTACCGGTACATACAAGTTATGCAGATAGAGCCAACCCAACCCGACCCACATTTAATACGGGTTAGCCCGACCCGAGACCTATCGGGTGCGGTCTGAAGGTTCACAACCCTTTCGAAAAATGGGTCGGTCACGGGTTGAGGTCTAAAATAAGTTGTCCACCTCCAACCCGACCCGAATCAGCCCGACCCGACCCGTTTGCCAGCCCTAGTCATTGCATTTAAGTTGGTGAGAGTGGATATGAAAGTGATAGCCCCCACCCATCTCTCACCAAGTTAGTGAGAGTGCTTCTCATAGGAGCACATAGCACTGCTAGATGCATAGGTGGGCTGTGCTGGAGTCGACCTAATGTCATCACCTCTAAAATTTTCATCAATCTGATCTAAGGCAACAACCATGTTTTAATTTTTTTAATAGTATGCTTGTCCTGTGCTGTACACATATATAGGGCCCACTTTGGTTGTTGATCATAAAAGGGATTCCGATGTAAAGGGCAATCCTCCAAAATAACCCATATCGAAATTATCCCAAAGATCAAATTGGTCCCATTTTGATCTATGCTTCAAGGCATCTGGGCCAGGCTGCATCCTAATTTTCTGGATCGATATTTAATGAACTGGGTGCATGCTTCTATATGCATCTGAGCCCAAATATAGGTCCAGTCCCTCCTGCATAATTAACAAAAGGAAATATAATATTTTGCTACTAGAACCTCACCAAAATCAGCCATGTACGCTGAACCTTGCAATGGGCATACTTCAGTTAATCCATACAATTCAGTCCCTTGCAATGGGCTGTCAAGACAATTGACCTAGTTATATTAGGTCCTTTTTAGGCCTCTAAAATGGTTGTTAGGCAATTGTGCTGTGCCCTTTGTTTGAAACGCAAGTGGGTTTGATTGAGTGGCCGCCCAACCCAAGTGGGCCAGATGACCAGCTCAACAGCCATGCTACCTAGATTGCAAAGTTTTTTTCCTTTTATTTCATGTTTTCTTTTAGTTTATATAAAGGACCATGGAATGGCTGAGATTGTATTATCATTGCAAGGGGTTGAGTCAGATGAAGGGTTTAGATGGATTTTAGGTTTATTGAAGGAGGTCAATGAATAAAGAAAAGTAGGCACAGTCAGCTAGGTCAATGTATTATACAGGATTAATCTGGTATAAAATGATAAGAGAGTGCATGGCATATGGTATAAGCCAACCCAAGAACCACAAATATCAGAAAGCAAAATTACTTAGGAAGATCATTGCTTTTTGTTATGATATTATCTCAAGATATTCATTACCTTATGATGAGATTGAGGAAGATATTTGATTGGATTAGATGAATGTTGGCTATCTGTTAAAATTAGTAAAGATGTCCATGATAATATTAGATGATGGGATTGCATGATTTTACTTTCCATAAACATCTCCTTAATTGGATGTTATTTATACTTCATATTTATTGCATTCTTCTAATGGACTAATATATTGGATTCATAAAATCCCTTGAGTAATTTTTTTGCATTTTTATAAGATTGATACTCCTCTCTCTCTCTCTCTCTCTCTCTCTCTCTCTCTCTCTCTGTGTTTCTTATTGGATCAACGCAAGGAGAAATCTATGAATACTCTGCAAGTCTATTCCCAAGTCTCTTAAATTGAAGTTTATGATGTTATAGCCAAGGGCCGTTATCTTATTCATGAAAAGAACTATTAAAGAAGGAGCAGCACTCTTTACATACTTGTAATAGTAACTAGTATTTATAAAACTTTTTTTTTTTTTGCCAACTGCTGAAATTTTGTAAGCTAAACAAAAAAATTTGTAAGGAAAACAAGTCTTGTCATGAAAGCAATTTTATTTTGATGACAGTTGAAAATTTTGCGCCAGCATCAATAATGGCCTGCAGCTGCATTTTTTTCACACAATCAAACGTTGTCATGAAATTAATTTTCATTTTTGTTTGTGCTGGTGATCAGGTCGTGGTAATGTGTGGTTCTGGTGATGTGGTAATGTCTGGTGCTGGGGATCACGATGGCGGTGATGATCAATTGATGATGATTAGGTGGTGGTGATGTGTTGTGGTGGTTGTGGGTAGTGGACATGATGATGATGGTGTTGGCAATGATGGAGGTGGTGATTATGTACATTAATGATAGGTGCTGGTCATGATGATTACGACAATGATGGTACGTGGTAGCAGTTGTAATGATGATGTGCTGATGATGGTTGTGATGATGCTTTGTTAATGATGTTCCTACCTTATTATATTATGGATGAATGCTTTACTCTAGCCAGAGTTGTTCCCATTATCAAATTGATAACAATTAAGACGTGATAACGCTTGTTTGGATGCCATCAATCTTATGGTGTTGCATAAGACTAATTAAATCAAAATATTTCTTTAATGACAAAACAAGGTGGGAAAACACATTTGATTAGTTTGTATTTAGGAGTGCTCATGGGGTGGATTGACTTGAGCCCAACTTGTTTAATCATTTGCCTTTTACACATGTGATATAAGATGGGTTTTCTTATCTTCTTTTCCCCCTTTTTATCTAGACTAGAAAAGTGGGCCATGCACAACCTTCTCTCCATAAAATAATAAATATTTGCCCAGAAGAAAAAAAAAAAAACTTTATTCAATAAAGTACACAAGTTTTTCAGATACCATGGGAATTGTTTAGAGAAGATATACATTCATGACTCACTGCTAGAAACAATTCAATGTGAATAGAATGGATTTTGTTTGGAAGAGAAAACTGTTAAGCAGTCAGACCCAGGTTGGTGAGATCAGAAGAGAATTTTAGATATTGATCATTTGCTCATGGCTGCAAGCTCTGAGTGTTATTTATACTAGCCTCTGACAGCAACGATGTGAGTTTTCCTTTTCGATGCAGTTTCACAGTATCTGTGTCAAAGCAAGAAAATGCATGTAAGGCACACAACGCCAGTTCAATATGCAGAAATAAGAAACTTGGACAACAGACATGACCCGCCAAGAATCAGAAAATTGGACCACAGACATGACCCACCAAGAACCCAATTGAACCCGACTCCGCATGACATCACTAAATCATATGCTTCTCTTTTTCTTCTCATCTGTTTGTACAGTTCTTTGATAATTGACAACAGGGGAGGCCATTTGAGTGAGTTTACTTGGCAAATCCCCTAGTTTTGGAACTTTTTTTTTTTTGGCAAATGATAACTCAATTTTACTGAAGCATCACACATCATTAGAAGAGGGATGTATCAGTTTTGGAACTAAGATTCTGTCCAAAAGGGTTTAATTCAAATGTATCACAACTGATGACCACCCATTTGCATACCAAGCAATGGGGAAGACCAAAACACATTCGATGGGTAGCTGATTTTACACTTTTGCAGCCCCAAATCAACAAAAAAAAAAAAAAAAAATTCCATTTCTGGTGGGACCTGAAATTTCAGATTGTTGATTTGCAGGGGGGAAAAATGTACTTCCGATGAAGGGATGCTGGAACAAACCCTAGGCTCCAAGGTCACTAGGAACCATCTCGCCATGTCTCAATAAAATAAAGAATGGTGTAGGGAAAAACTAGTACCTGTGCAACCACCAATGTGCTTTCCACCTGGTTACAATGAAAATGTTAAAAATGGATGCAATCATCTATATAATACATCAAAGGAATACAAGCTAGTATACAAAGTCAACGGCATGACAATGACTACGATGTATAGTGTAAACATAAACAAATGCGTGTTTTTCTAAATTCAGTTAACACTGCAAACTGTAGCGATTTTATGTCCACGCCTGTTTCTGGAAAACAATAAAAAAAATTCTTAGTTTGGGTCCCATTAAATCTTGCACTGATTTATTATATATTTAAAAAGTTGGGGAAATGGAAAGAAGAACACCTCATCCTTGGCAAAGCATACAAATTTCTGTTACACAGACTACTGAGTAAAGTAAACTTTAAATAAAAATGGGAAGTTTTTAACATTTGTCAAATCATTTTTTTTTTTTTTTTGTTAGTAGTCAAATAGATGGTTATTCTAAGCTATGGTTCTTTCTCTTTGTTTATCTGGAAAAGGTAAATCTGAAACATGTTATCTTATCTACTTAACAAAATATATACATTAGAGTCAAACAAACTCCAAGGCCTACAGATTCAAAGGCATCCAAAAGTTAGCCCGTTTAGAAGAAGAGAGCACTTTGTAGTGTTCAACTTGATCTGTTCCTTTTTTCTTCTACTGGAATATCCAAACTAATCAATAAAGACAGGATATCCTTTCACCTAGTGCAATATTCAATGCAGTTTCAAATAAATGAACCATTCTTTTAGCTAGATCATTTGCATGATGTTTACTTCCATGTATACACTTACAGTTGACAGAAATTTGTCAGAGCTACACAAATTATTCACATAAAATACTGGTTTCATAAAGCAACAATAATCCCAGACTCCCAGTGCAATCTTTAAGTTGCATGTTGTGCAATTTTAGTATATAGAAACATTCCAAGCATTTCCAATTTCCAGAAGCATGGCTTACCAATAAACACATTAGGAACCGTGTGTTGTCCAGTGAGCCTTTCCAGAAGCTTCTGCAGTTGTGGGCCTTGAGGACCTGAATGAGAATAAAGAGTTGGATGTCAGAATCTGGAGATCTATAGCCATAGTCAATAACTTGATTGTTAGTAAAGTATATCATCATTTAGCAGCTACTTGTAGCTTCTTCTATGATGATTACCCATGCATGATGGAATTCGTAGTGTTTCCCAACATAAAAGGACCATGGTCCATAACATTTATCATGATCTGCAAGAAGCTCTAGAGAAAAACAGATAATCAACCTCTCTCAAAGGCTAAGATGGTAAACATCCATTCTCCATTGTGAATTCTTAATCAGTTGGTGTGACAAGGTTTGCAATGCATGTACTTGTAGTTGTATTTTGAGATGACCGGAAAGTCATTGATATGTATGAATTCTTATGGATGTGAAATTGTGAACTGACAGAACAGTGAAACCAAAATAGGCAGAGCAGTTGTTGCCACTACAATACCGACTTTAAAAAACTATAGCAAAAGTTTAGATAACCAACACAAGGTCCATTTAACCTTTTCACCTTAAGTTTTCAAAACCAAATTCAGTATCATAAACATAGCAAAGATTGGATAGTCTCTGAATAAATGTAAAAACTATTAGTTGGATTGCAGGGATGAATTGCCCCGACTGATCCTGGAATTGGAAATTAGAATTCAGGTTAGTTGCCGCAACTAGTTTGTGTAGAATTTCATTACAATCGAACTCAATTTTCTTTTCTTGATAAAAGACAGGTGATCACATATTCGGTTTGGCCAGCTCAAATCCACTACAATCCTCACCAATTCTCACAGAATTTACTATTAAAATTTTTTTTTTTCAATCACAGGATTTCCTTAACTACCACATATAAACTAAGAGATGTCTATAGAATCATTCCCTGGCAACTAACTAGACATCTACAACTAACACCTTCCCATGATTTCCTTGTCTCATCCATAGTACCCAGCTATACATCAATGGATCTCAAATATGACAGCAATCAGTGTGAATGATATCAACATAACAACAATGCCTAACATAGCGTCAACGAAAGTGTCACGACCCGGGCCCGAGATCTGATTACTTCGGACGGACCCCCGAGTCGCGGAACCATACTTACTCCCGTAAATCCTGAATTAACCGAAGTTAAGACAAGACTCACAAGGGATATCAAATCACAATACCTGCCAATGTACAATGTGCGGAAAACATGTATATATACATTGACTACAATTAACTTTACACAAAAGTTAAGTTCTATTATACAAATTTACAGCCCACTAAAACCAACACTGCACGCTTAAAATACAATACAGTTGGTATTTAATCACAATCCAAAATTCTCTATTACAAAAACATTCATTTACAATCGCCCTCCGACTACGCCCACTCCGCTAAACCTCCTGGAGGTAACGGACGGGCCTCCTCCGCAGGCGGCGCGGCCTCGGCAGGACCGGCACGGGCATCTGGGCCTGTGATATCATCAATAACACGTGAACACGAAGGTTCAACAAGATACATGCATTTTCATGATTCTTCATGTTATTTAACAATTCTTTAACAATTCTATACAAGAATTCAATAAGGTAAGAACTTAAACAGTTCTACAATAAAAGAACTTAACAGTTCTATATAACCTACTTCAATTCCATAACAAATATCTATGTCAATCATATCCTTTCATTTCGTTCATTTCATTCATTTCGTTCATTTCGTGTCTTCCAACGGAAGCAGTGTAAGCACAAGGCGGAAGGGCAAACCATTCATGGCCTAGGCTTCAAGATTATTCAATTTTCATTTAGTCACATTAATTAAGCACAAGGCGGAAGGGCAAACCATTCATGGCCGAGGCTTCAAGATTGTTTCACTTTTCATTACATGACTTTTCACAATGGTGGAAATTTTCCAGTGTCTTGATCAGAGAGCACTGGCATTCCACGAGGCTCCGGAACGCCCCTCACATCTACTGCAGCAGGAATTATTCATTCATTCAAGTTACTGTCACCTTTAGTGACTATTCATTTCATTTCATTTCATTAATTCAATTCATGTATTCTGTCACTTCGTGCATTATGTCAATGACGTTCACTATGTCAATGAAGTTCCCCTCTGTGTCACTTCATGGATTCTATTCATCTCTTATCAATTCTATTCATACTTCTAAGCCAGACAAACGAGTGAAGCGTTAGTTATCCAATGTACATGTTATTTTTGATGAATATCACTTTATGTATTTGATTTGTACATTGAGACGACCTTCGCTAACACCTATGTAGGCTTAGACATCAGCATGGAATAGCCTGTACAAATTAGGCTTCATTTCCATAATCTTTTCTGAGTTCATCTCAGCTGTCGGTTGGCCTGTCGGCTGACCGACCATACAACGTCGGTTGACCTATCGGTTAACCGACACTTTGTCGGTTCAAGTTCCAGAAGCTGGATTCTTCAGTCCACTTCCTGATACATTCGTCGGTCAGGCTTCGGTCATGTGTCGGCTGACCGAAGATACCATGTCGGTTGACCGACCTATTGTCGGTTCGAATTCCAGAGAGCTGGAATTCACTGAGACAGATTTCAGATCTGTCGGTTAGTCCGTCGGTTGACCTGTCGGTCGACCGACACTACCATGTAGGCTGACCGACACAATGTCGGTCAGAATTCCAGAGAGCTGAAACTCTCCGAGACAACTCCCAGAGCTGTCGGTTAGCTTGTCGGTCAGGTGTCGGCTAACCGACACATGCTCAGAAGTTCAGTTCTGAACTTCGGATTTTCTGAAGCAAAACTTCCCGAAATTGAGTCAAATAGACTCCAACATCTCTAAAACACTATAAATCATAAGAATGCATAAGTACTTGCCTTTTGTGAAGGTTGAATGGAGAATAAACCTTCCTTAGCTTGTAGTTCCAAGAGAAAACCTTGATTCCAAGCTTGACACTTTCACAATTTGAAAACAAAGTTGGGGAAGATGAAGTGAAGGATGAAAACTCCTTGAAAACACTTACAAATCCCTTGTTTGCCTCTTGATTGAGTAAGATTGGAAGGAAAGAAGAGAAAAGCAAGAGAAAATAGTTGCCTAGGGTTTGGAAGAAGATGGAAATGAGATGAATGATCTCATTTAGGTTGTTTTAGCTTATATAAGCTATGAAAGTGCACTTAAGTCCATCCATTCCACTAATTTACAATTTAAGTCAAATGAAGGGTCATTTGACCGGATTGTCGTCAAACGACTTCGAACCTATGATGAAAGTTGACGTACTCGTCGAGATACACGCGTTGGTATCAAGAGTTTCCGTATTCGACGAAATACGCGAAATTTCGTATTTACATAAAAGTCCTTCATTTCTACGTTTGAGTCTAAAACTCCATTTAAACCATGCAAATCCATTTGAGGCTTATTCCATATTATTTGGTCATTGACCATCATTAGCTCAATTAACCGCAGTTAATTAGCCTTAAGCATAACCAATCCACTTAATCTTTTCATTATCCGTTCATTCTATTCATTTGGGACTAACTCATCGAGCTTAGTCATTAATTACCATTAAACTAGTTAAACATGGTTAACTAGCACTAATTTCAATTAACTAGAGTTAATCTTGATTAACTCGGGACGAGACCTGACAGAAAGCCTCAAAAATCTATTGAAGATAAAATGAACAACCATCCATTTCACCTCATCTGTCTGGGGTACTAATTGATTCCACTCTTTTTTATCATTTAACTAATCCCACTTCTTCAAAATCAGTATTTGGCGCTCTATGCGCTTTCAATCCATGAAACAATGCATCTGATATTGATTTGTGTTGGGCAAAAAAAAAAAAAGCAATATCTAGCAAGGGACATGCCAACCTGCCTTATTACAATCACAAAATTAGCAAGCAAAAAAAGCAACATTCACCACCCCTAATGCTAATCCAAGAAGTGATAATCAAAACACCAGCTTTACATAAAACATTAGGTGTATCTATAAAATAAATACCCACCCAATTCATCCAATTCAATTACCAGCGGTTCCACGCCCAGTCTCTTGAAGAGAGATTTCACCTCCATTGAATATCTAACAAACAAGATCAAAACATCAAAACCCAAAACTACTAAAACAAAAGGAATCATACAAATGGAAGAGATATATATAGATGCAACTCACGAACACCATGTCTTGGAGTAGATGACGACAGGGTTTTTGGAGACCGTATTCCTGACGGTCTCCTCCAACCGAGATCCAAAGGAAGCAGCCATGGATCGGACGACGAACGCCGTCCCATCGCTTGTTCCTCTGCTTGATCTGCTGCGAATGTTTTTGATTCTGGGTCTGAGGAGGGAGATGGAAGGGAGAGAGGGGGAGAAGAGGAGAGGTTGAATGAATCGAAAGTGGTTGATGGAGATGGTGTTGAGAGCATTACGGGCGGCTCCAATTAGATGGAGACGAGAGCAATCCGCCATTGCAGTTGCAGCAGAGTCTTGTTTGCTTTTGATGCTCTCTCTCTATTTGGTTGGCTATTGGTCTTCTATTTTTGGGCGTTCACGTGGGATCTTGTGGGTCTGGTTTGGTCGAGGGACAGGAGCCACACAACTCAATTGGTTTCCACTTTCCAAGATTAAGATTAAGATTATTGTTTGGCAATTCTACTATTATAGAGTTAAGTAAGGTAAAGTCCTATTTGTTTTTTTCAAAAGAATTTCCACTAAAAGCATTTTAATTTAAATTTCCCACCATATTTTTTTTAAAAAAAGTCCAAAAGTAACATCGTTTCTCCACTAAAAGAGAAAAAACTTCACTTTTCAATAAAAAAGAAAGTCAAAAGGATTCCATCACAAACAACTAAAAATAAAATATCATCATAATTCACTTATATTCTATTATTTCATCAAAATAACCTTTACTCCACTCAACTCCATCAGTAAAGCCCCAAAACAGTTAGGGCCTGTTTGGATAAATGAGGAGTAGAGTAAAATAGAGTGGATTTCACATGTGGAGTAGAGTGAAGAGAAGTGGGTTGGAGTTAAGGTAGAGTATTTCACTTTACTTCATTTTGATGCTTATTTTAAAGTTAAGGTTTGGAGTAGAATTTACTTTTATTAAAAGAAATGAAAGTATATTAGAGTTGCGGTGAAATGGAGTACGTATGGCTCACAACATTACTTTATCTACTAGGCCAGACTCATCCAAATGGGGTGGAGTTGAAATTATTGACTGTTGGGGCCCATTTAACTTCACTCCACTCTATTTTTGCCTATCCAAACAGGCTCGGGTAAAATTTTTTTTTTCCTCAGTTTAGGGGGTCCTCTTGCAAGGGAAGCAAACATTTGACGAGATTCGAGTGCGCTCTAATTTGATTGGGACAATAAAGAAGAATCAAAGTTAAAAAAAAAAAAAAAAAGCGATCACAAAGTTGGTGTTTACTGACCTTTTGTACGACCTTTTGTACCGTGTTAGTGACCAGCATTACTTATTCAAGGTTTTACCAATGATTAATCGGGAGGAGGACTACACTTGTTTTGAAAAAAATATATAAATTATATGCACGCTCCACAACATAATTATCAATTTCGTTATGTATAAGCTGAAATGGTCGAAATTCTTCATTTCAGTATTAACCCAAAACGAAATGTATGTTGTAATTTTTCGATTTGACTTCCAATCAAATTGGGCCGAAAACATGGATTTTGACAAAAAGTGATTGAAATAGCCAAAATGTTGCGGGGAATTTGTCCGAACTTCAACTTTAAAAGTTATTAATTTTCATTAATACTAGAATTATAATTGCTTAAATTTTATACTTGCATCTTAACAAAATTAATAACTCCTATTGCCACCCCAAACATTATCCCCTCCGTTGGTTCGTTCATAGTGCTCTGGCGGGAAAAGACCAAACGGCGGGGGAAGGAATAGCCCTAAAAAAATAAATCCCCAACATTTCATTTCATTGTCATGTCTCGTACGTTCTGAACTAAAAAAACCCTACTCCTCCAGACCTCCTCCTCCTCTAGTCTCCAACATCCATCAAAGCAAGCAAACACCAAAATAAAAAATCCAATCTTTCTCTTCACCAACTATCACCATGCATTGGCTTGCAACCAAATCTATCATCACAACTCTCCCCAGATGGCACTCTTTCGCATTCCTACTTCGCAGATTCTCCCTTCGCAGATTCACCCAATTCCCATCGCCTCTGTAAGTTGTCATTCCCATTCCCAATGCCTTTTTTAGGGTTTGTTCTTCACTGTAGTTTGTTTGTTCCAGTGTTTGATTTGATTGATAGCAGCTTCACTGTGATTTGATTTGTTCCAGTAATGTGTCTTGTCCTTTTACTTGCTTCAACAGACAGGTAGAGAGGATTCATTCTTTGAAATCATATAAGGTTGTGAGAGGAACTACTAAAGCAATGAGAAGGTTGAAAGAACCAAAGCATGTTCTAAATGAAGAAGATCATTTGCATATAATGTGGTGGAAAGAGGTGTGCCAATGCCCAAATGGACCTGTTGTTTATAAAATAGCTACTTAATACTTATACATGTTTGAAGTACAGATCTGAACACACTGCTTTATTGGATGTGGCCTATTTTCTTCCTTAAAACCCAGACTTTTATGGTACCTTTTGTTTTGTTATATTGCCTGCATGAAGAGCTGCCCTTGTACCTGACATTCGCCCATGAGACGTCAAAGTTTAATATTTCCCTTGTGTGATATCCTATGGCCCTGCAATATCACACACTGTATACTGCGCGATATTGCAAATATTACCCCGTGCGATATCCCAGAGCAGTGCTTGCGGTATCGGACCATTATTGTGCAAACAGTTATGGGAGAAATATTTATAAATGGATTGTTGTGGGGAAAATGTCAGGTGTAAGACCAGTCGTATGGTCAATATCCCTATTTCATTTGTTATGATCTTTCAATTATTAGCGAGTATCATGGTTTGTTTTGCAGAGAATGCAGATGTGCAAAAAACCTTCTACTGTTCAGCTGGTTAAAAGACTAATTTATTCTAATTTACTAGGGCTAGATGTTAGCCTGAAAAATGGGAGGTGAGATGTTTTATTTTATTTTTACCATTTATTGCTATTGCACAATGATCTTGATTTATGTGTTCGCCATTTTTTACCTGAGCAGCAACGAGAGTTTCATTTATGAAAGGCTATCTAAAGAGAAAATTTACACTATAGCATCTATATACAGTAAAGAAAGCAAGGCATCCGCAAAATTGCATAAAAAGATGCCCAAATCTCATAAGACAACCCTTCTCCAAGGGAAGGGAGAAGCTAAAAAATATCTCTACATGTAGTTTAGATTCACCTATTGGAAACGAAGTCATATTATCTTTGCTACGAAAGTGGATGTGTGTCCATTAATTATCAATATGCGATTGAAGTTGTTTGGCATGCAACGTGTCTTGAGTTTGTGTTTCATAGGCACCATCAAAGCTTTATTTACTTCATTTGGACTCTACTTTCTGGATTCTAATTTTTTCTCATCTTTATTAAGGCTAAATTGCTTGTCAGTCCACGTTTAAGATGCTAATTTTGCTACTCAGGTACTCTTCATTGTTCTCTTTCTCCTAGCCCCAAGTACTTCTAGGTTCTAGTACTTCAAATTTAGTTATATGGCTAGTTCTGGTCTTCTATATATATATTATGATTAAAACCATTTTAGGACTCAGGTTCTCTTTTACTGAGGCCTGTGGATTTTTACTCTTTTGTAGTCATATTATACTCTCTTCATACTCCACAGGTTCATTGTAAATACATGTTTGGGCCACATGATGTTTGACTTGCCAGTTTTCTGGTGCAAACATTCAGCTCTAAATAACAACCACTAACTGCCATCTCATAAAAATATCTCTTCTACTGAAGTGGCACTTGGCGGTTGCACTACACTCACCTGCGTTATTATTGTTTGTGATATCCCACTTTGATCCATTTTGTTCTAGAGTTGCTTCTGGATTTTAGATTTCATCACTCCGTGCCATCAAGTGTTTTTTAATTTGCATACTACATTTTATCTATCTTGTCACCTGCAAGTCTGTCTTGTTAATCCTCAAACTATTTCACGCAAAAGCTTTTGTTCACAGTTATGGATTTTCATGCATTTGATTTCTTGTTTGACTAATTAAGACCGTGCTTGACTAATTAAGACCACGTCATCTGCAAACAACGTATACCTGCGGTGTCAGTTTCCTTCTCTTTTCCTTTTGGACAGGAACCCCCAGGCCTTTGTTGCAGATAATTCTCATTTTGATGGTGGATCTAGAGTTTGGAGTTTCCACTTTCGTCGAAATTTTCATGATCATGAGGTGACAAGAGTATGTTGGTTTTCTCTCTTTGCTTAACAAGACATATATCTCTGGAGGGAGAAGAGATGTTAGGATTTGGAAGGCTGAAGCTAAATGGAATTTTTCAGTTAAATCCTTTTACAATGTCTTGATTGGTGTGGGTGATCGGATGGTAGGTTGGAAGAGATTTTGAAACCCTGTTGTTCCTCCAAGAATCTTGGTTTTCTGTTGGGTAGCCTGTTTACATCAAATTCTTACTATGGATCAATTACGAAGGAGAAATTTTATCGTTGTTAACGGGTGTCCACTTTGTTGACAAGACGAGGAAACGACGACCCACCTTCTGATCCATTGCAACTATGCTCACATAGTGTGGACGTCTATCATTAGAATTTTTGATATGTGTTGGGTCATGCCTAGTCTTATTAAGGAGCTTTTTGAGCAGTGGAGTTTCAGGGGCAATTCTATTTGTGGGCGCATTCTGTGGCGGTTATCATTGTATACTCGTCTTTGGAAGTTATGGGTTGAGAGGAATAATAGAGTTTTTCAAAATAAATGCAAACCTCCTGAGGAGATTGTTTAGTCCGTTATTTGGGTTGCTTCGGAATGGGCCATAAGGAAGGTTGAATTTGTTGGAGTTTCTTTAGAAGCTCTTACTAGATCTTGGCCAGACCATTTTCAAGGTGGAAGGCGTTTTATTCTAAGAAAAAATCTATTGTGGGAACCTCCTCTGAATGGTTTTCTTGAGCTAAATTTTGATGGCAGTTATTTTCCGCATATTCAGATGGGTGGCATTGGGGGTGTTATTCGTGACTTCTCTGGAAAAATTGCGGGTCCTGTGAGTTGTGTTGATTCTAATGGAGCTGAGATGTATGCTTTATTGGTGGGCTGCTGTGAATTACGTCATTTGGGAGGCTTTCATGCAATTATTGAAGGTGATTATTTCTCTGCGATTCAATGGGTTTCTCGGAAGTCTTCTTATCCGTGGACTTTAGCTGATTTGGTGGAGGTGTAAGATATTTCTTCTCATCTAGGAGCTTCGGTTCTTCATATTCCTCGTGAAGCTAATTCTTTGGCAGATGGTCTAGCTAGGGAAGGAGTTTTTCGGCTTCACATTTCGTTTGATGTTTAGCTTCTGTTTGTGTTTTTTTATTTTTGTTTGTTGTTCTTTTTTTGTTTATTCTTTCTTTGAATAAAATTTACCATTATTAAAAAAAAAAACAACTTATACCAAGTAACTTCATATTGAATTTTCGTTGTTTATAACTATTGCTATTTATGTTTTCAATCCTTGCTTTAATCATGTTTGCATCGACGCATCATCATATTTATTACTTCTATTTGAAATTTCTTTTCATTGACATCTCCTTTGTTATTTACACCAAAATTTATGGTGATTGACTGATTGTGAGACCCTCTTTTCCTTTTTGGTGGGTCAAACTATTCTTAGACGGTTGAGACAGCAACAAAAATATGAGAAAGCTTTGGTGGTCCAGTTCTCAAACTATCATAATTATTATTATGATTATACATTACTTTTCAAAACGTTATAATATCTTTTGCCAAATATTTGGTCTTGTTTATGCATTTTTCTCTTGATGCGTATTGATGTTTTTGTTTGTGTTCGATGTAGTCTGAAGGAAGGAACTCTCAACATGGAATTGTTGCAATTCAAGTCGAAGTTTCCACATGAAGTTTTACTTTGCAGAGTATGTTGTTTGACTCTTTTGGTACATTCTTGATGGAGGGTCTATTATATTTTGAATTAGTTATTAGATTTTTTTTATTCAGAAAACATTTGAAATTGTCGAAACAACATTTTTCTTTCTCTTTATATATATATTTTTTCCCAATGGGCACTGATGAATTTTTTCATTGAGAAAAAGAATAGGAAGACTGTAATTTGTTTTTTGGTACGTTTACTGATAACTGATAAAGGGAAAAAATATTGGAAAAGAGAAAACACCAGTATAAGAGCTGGAAAAAGTAAAAGAAAGAGGAATGCTTGTCTTGTTCCTCAAAATTCTAATGGAATGCATTTCCTACCACTAGAATCTCATGTGGTACTCCTTGAATGCTGTTAAAATTTTTTTCCTTTTCATAAATTCTATCTCCATGTTTTAGAGCACGCTTGTGCCGCCACGTTTTTGTGGGAAAGGCTAGGAAAAGTTGTTGCTTTTCTATAGCAAAAATTTTCCACATTTGGCGAGGCTGTTTTTCCACGTGGAAAAGCGCAAAAATGAGCCTACTTTTCCTTGACTCTATGGAAAAGCATTTATGATTTATTTTTGTGTGTGGGAGAGGGAGAGAGATGGTGCCAGGGGAGGGGTGTGCTGCGGTTTTCCATGGACACTCATTTGCCTACTAATGGGCATCTAGGGATGACTGTGGCACTCGAATTATGGGAGCAGTTTTAAGTGATACTTGACTACGTTTGCATTCTTTGGCTAATAAGTTGCATCTGGGAACATGTATCAGAGTGCAACTTTTGTATAAAGCTCTCAATTCAGCAAATACCAAAAAGTAGCATCTGCAGATTCTTCTAGGTATATGGCGATTCTAAAACATAGGATTTGTGGATTTAGCGACAGTGAACACATGTATATTTTTAAATAAATAACATTATGAAAAAGAATAATAATGACAAATATGTGCACTGTCACAATGAACTCTAAAAAAGGAGTAATAGATATTTCATTTCTTTGAAAAGAGGATATGGTTAATATCATTTTACCAACTAAAAAAAAATGGCTACACTGGTTCTAGAGGAACTTATCTTATTCATAAGAATCTGACATGATATCATAAAGAATGTGATGGTGTGAGTGCATGTTGATCTGCGAAAATTGCTCATATTTAAATCATTGCACGTTAGTAACATGGTTAATGCTTTAATTCCTTACCATATATTATTTTTTTTTAGAATATTTTTCTTAATGTTTCATTAATATACGTTGTTATAATTTTGTATTGCATTTCAGGTTGGTGATTTTTATGAAGCTGTTGGATTTGATGCTTGTATTCTTGTTGAGCATGCTGGTTTGAATCCATTTGGTGGTTTGCGATCAGATAGCATTCCGAGAGCTGGTTGTCCAGTCATGGTATGCAAATATGTTTTTCTTCAATTGCTTGTTGATTGATCTTACCTAGCACATGGTGCAAAGTCTAGTTTTGTAATTAAGTGATCAATCTATTCTTGTAATTAACTTATTTTGACGAGAACTATCTTGCAGAACTTACGACAAACTTTGGATGACTTGACTCGAAATGGCTTTTCTGTTGTAAGTGACCAAGATTTCCTATATAGACTACCATGCATTTTGATTTTATGTATATTTTTCACTTGTTGTGTATATGATTTACAATTTTGTATATTGAATTTTGTAATCTTTCATTAGCATATATAGCCAGAATTCATTCTGTATTTCTAGTTGGTTAATCTTACTGGCATGAATTATGTGATCTGATGCGTTTTGGTAGAAGTGTATATGCTGTACTTGCAGACCACAGTTGATATACTTCTGAATGTGACACATGATAATTGTTAACATAAACAGAAGTCAAATTTCATGAAATCATTATATCATCAGCCAATAATGGTCTAAATTCTGATTCAGTGTAATGGTGAATCACTTTTGATTAGGATCAAGTGTTGGCCAGTGGCAATATACAATGGTAGATGCATTTAAAGGGGTCGGATTGACCCTAGGTGGGCCCCACAGAAGGGTGGTATGTGTGATTTCAGTTCTCATTTTTTTCCCTTTCCCTTAATTTTTTTTCTTGCATCTTCCACCAAACTTTAAATATTACATCTCTTGCTCATGAAAGCCAACTTGGTAATGGAGCTAGGTGTTCTTGATGAGAGGTATGTTGGTGGGCCATTAGAAATTATGAGGGAAGTTCTGTAAAGCTGACTAATTTCACCATTCATTTGATAATAGAATATTGTCAGATACCTTCTTGTGTATTCATAAGGGGGAATTGGTGTCCATAAACATCTATTGGACTTCAGACTGCACAAAAGTTGAGTCGATTTCTCTTGAATTTTGGGAGAGTCAAGTAATCTTTCATTGTATCTTTAAGTACTTAGATCGAGCAATCAAGTTGGGTAGACTTTGTTTGACCTCAATGACCTTGACATCGAGGGAAGCGCATGAGACTAGATTAAAGAAGGTGCCGGTTCTTAGAAAATGGGATCTTGCTTATTTAGTGGCATCTCGATCCCTTCGTTGATTGATGATGATTGTGTAAATTGAATCCCTTGCCTTTAAGATTTAACCTCTGCTGTAATGGGTTTACATGATTTTGTCATAATAACTGAGGGAAACACTGAACTTGGGGGTGTGTTGTTACTTTATATTTCTCACAGAAAAGCAAGATGGAGAGTTAGTATTATTTTGTCAATGAAAAACTGGGTGGCTATCATCTCTTCAATTTATTTTGGGTTATTACATCTTTTGCCTTGTAATATCTGGTCACTTTGCGTCTGAAGTGCTGTCTCAATGTGTATTTTAGACCAAGTATTCTCCTATTTGTTGTTTTTCATTTTTTCTCACTTAATGTTCTTCTGTGTGCTCATTTTATATTGTTTATACCTTTCTACTAGTTTGAATAAAGGTTGAAATAATTGGCTTATTTTGTTTTATTACTGTTTATTTTGTCTTGCCAGTGCATCATTGAGGAGGTTCAAGGTCCAACTCAAGCTCGTTCACGTAAAAGTCGTTTTATATCAGGGTAATTGATGTGTAGCAATCTATAGTTTCTAACTTCTGACTATATTTCTTTAGTCAAGGAATAGTGATTGACACTCTATTTGGGGCAATCAACCATCAAGGTATAATGATTGTGATGACTGCATCTTCTTCTGAGTGGGAAGTTGGGGCAGGCATATAATTCATAGCTTTATGACTCTTGAAATCCAAAATAATTACAAAAATACCATAAGCTTGTCAACTGCCTTATAAAGTTTGTATTTTGGTGGTAACGAACATTCCCGATTCAGTTTCATAAGCTCATCGAAATTGAAAAATATTGTGCTTATAATTAGATAACTTGATAAGCCATCTACTTTCATCAATTTTGGGACGTTTGGATTTTGTTTGGGTTTTGAGAATTAATCAGTTTTCATGATCAACAGTAGATTATTATTTGATTCTACAGATACACTTTGTTCTCCTGTTTTAGATATTTTTTTTGTAGGCAAACTTGAATAAATTAGTTCCCCTAAAATAATTTATTTAGTTTCTAGTGTGGCAGAGAGGTGTTCAAACTGTCTTGAGTTCTGCTGTAGAAAGATTCCTACTAAGTTGCTTATGGGTGGAAAAAATAATAGATTAGATAACAGCATGAAAATCATGGAGCTCTGAAACATCAAAAAAGGTTAATTTGGAGAATGAATCCTTATTTGTATATTCTTCTGATGGTAAATATACAACTCATCATGAGTCAAGTGTGGCATTTGAAGTTCCAGGGATCTAGATTGGTGTTCTATTCCATGTTTCTGCTAGTCTACATTGAACAATATCATGTATATTAAATTCACATCTCCAATCTACTGGCAGCCCAGTGGTGAGGCACCTCCCTTTCACAGAAATGACCAGGGATTGATCCTGGTTGTAGTGCTGATAGTGAGGAACTTGGGTAGGGTGTTATGCGTGTGTGTGAGTATTTACTAGAGCAAAAATGGTAAATTCACTATACTTGCATGAAACTTTTGCATCTTCTATCATTTAAAATACTTACACTACGTTTGTTTCTCTCACTTGTCTATGTTTCAGGCATGCACATCCAGGTAGCCCTTATGTATATGGACTCGCTGGAGTTGACCACGATGTTGATTTTCCTGAGCCAATGCCTGTAGTGGGTATGTGTATATGGTCTTTATACCATATGAGTACTTGAATTTAAACAAGTTTGTGCTTATTTTCTGGTTGATGTGGTGGCATGGTGATCATCACAACAATACAACTTGTTAACAAAGTTTCAGAATATGATGTTATCCTTAAATATATGATGGATGGAGGTTCTATCCATTTAACATTTGTGTGTGAACCTTTGGTAATTGTTTAATGCATTATTTTTGTACGGACCCATCAAGAGGTGTGCCAAATGGTTTTGTAAACTTGATATTGGAGCAAGCCATAGTTTGACTCTCATGGCATTACTATCATTGTAAATCACATGGCACTACTCTCATTGTAAATCACAAATATAGAATCTATGTTTTCAACCAAAGTTTTTTGTCTTGTTTGCATAATTTGCAAGCTGATATTTATACAATTTTCCTCCATGTAGTCTCATTTTCCCTCTAAATTTGTCTAGGAGTTTCTCGATCTGCAAAAGGTTATTGCTTGGTTTCAATTTTAGAGTCTATGAAAACATATTCAGTGGAGGATGGCTTGACTGAAGAGGCTATAGTTACCAAGCTTCGTACTTGCCGTTGTCATTATTTATTTCTGCATACGTCACTTAGACACAACGCTTCAGGTACATGTAGTCTTCATATTTGCTTTTTAAACTATTCTCATATTTACTATTAGTAAACAGAAACCATATCTCAAAAACTTTGGGATTTGCTCCCATTGGACTAATCTAGCACTTTTACCTTTACCACTGATAGATTTTTATACAAGCTGATGGTAATTGTCTGTTTCATATCGTTGCTCCGAAGGTAATAGAAGGCTAGCACAATAACCCGTGCTAAGCATGGGTATGTTCACCAACACGCATGGGTATGTTCACCAACACGCAAAAATACATTCTATGATCCATTAGAAAAATCTTAGATCACACAAAATCATCCTCAAACACTTATTGGCAGCGATTTGGTTTACATAGAGCATAAGATTTTAAAAAGAGAATAAAATGAGAGAAGATTATGAGAGTACCTCTTTTCTCAATTCAAGAGTCCATAGAGTAGAAATGGGCTAGGAGAAGTGGAGTAGGAAGAAAAGAGGAGAATTAGATTTGGGATGAAAATGAAATTGTTGCAGGGAGGGAAAAGGGGGAAGAAGACTTGAGTGGTTACAATACAATGACATGTTGGAAATATGAGGAGAAAGTGAGTTGGTTGTTGAACATGAGAATTGAAAAATAACTTCCGGTCAAAATCAGCAGTTGCAGTCAAAATTAACTTCAAAACCCTTGTCTTTAATATAGTATAATGGTTTGTCATGTCCTTAGAAGACCAAAAACAATTCCTCTTTGAGTGCAGTGTGGGTAGAGGGTAATTGGCAAAGTGGCATCATATGTAGGTAGCATCATATACTGTCGCTTCCCAGGCTAATCCATCCCCAGAAAAATAATTTTGTGGCCCATTTTCTTTGAAGTCCAATTTCAAACTAAAAAGCACCACTTCCATGTATCAAATAATTTACGTAAATAACTCTAAGCCACTAGTTGCTCAATGGCAAGGCACCTTAGTCTCATGATACCGGCCAGGATCGATCCATGGTCCTCACATTGGGAGTCCTCTCCTAGACCAGTGATCCAATCTAGCAGAAAAGAACAATAATAATATAAATATCTTTTGTATACTTATTCCTAAACGCAATTTATGCTGAATTGAGTTAGGGAAGCACTAATCCCAATTTATGGTGAACCCACGATACCCGATCTTCAATCAAATAGAAAATCCACACACGGAGAAAAGGTAGAGATTCACTTACTGTTGATCGCGAACACACCGTAGAAATCATCGATCCAATGGGAGATGCTCAACCAATGGGAGTCTCCATTGATCGTCCCTTACTAGCATATTTATAAAAAAAAAAAAAATTGCTAAACTAGTTTCTAAATGTAAGCACTAATAAAATCCAAAATACTAAGAAATCTCTATATCAAAGAGTCTTCTAGCTCGAAATAACCAAAGAGACTGCTTGTCCTTTCATCTTTCATATCTCCTTTCATCTTTCATATCTCTTGTTCCTAGAAGAAAGGGAGAGCTTGGAATCAAAGACTACAGCCCGTAAAGTCTTATTGGGAGTATATACAAGATCTTGGCGAAGGTGCTGGCCAGAAGAATTAAGAGGGTTTTACCGAAAATCATATCCAATGAGCAAGGAGCTTTTGTTAAGGGGAGGCAAATTCTGGATGGGGTTCTTGTAGCTAATGAATGCTTGCACTCCATGAATTGAGAGAGGCTTCCGGGGCTGAGTTGTGAGCTGGATTTGGAAAAGGCTTATGATAGAGTAGATTGGGATTTTTTGGATTATCTCTTGCTTAGAATGGGGTTTGGAGAAAAATGGAGGCAATGGACTAAGGAATGTGTCTCGTCTGCATGTTTTTCAATCATAATTAATGGATCGCCTAAACGGTTCATTCAAGCTCAGAGAGGTATTAGACAAGGGGACCCACTCTCCCCCTTTCTCTTTGTTATTGTGGCCGAGGCTTTGAATATGATGATTAAAGCAGTGACCTCTGAAGAATTGATAAGTGGATTCAAGGTGTGCAATAGTGTTCCTCCAACGTTGATTTTGTAGTTCACGGAAGACACCCTTATCTTTTGTGCAGCTAATGAAGATCAGATACAAAATGTGAAAGCTACCCTATTATGCTTTGAAGCAGTGTCGGGCTTAAAAATTAATTCCTTTAAGAGTGAACTGATTGGGATAAGAGTTGAGGAGGCTATGCTAAACCACTATGTGGATATTTTGGGGTGTAAGGTAGGTCACCTTTCCTCTTCTTATTTGGGTCCTCCTCTCTGTGAGGGCTTGGTTAATAAGTCTTTGTGGAATCCAATTATTGAGAGGGTGGAAAACATGTTAGCCTTGTGGAAAGCCAATTACCTTTCTATTGGAGGAAGGTTAGCTCTCATAAAATCAGTCTTATCTAACCTCCCTCCCGGTGTACTTCATGTCCTTATTTAAATGTCCTATCTCGGTCATCAATCGTATAGAGAAGCTCCAAAGGGACTTTGGCATGGGAGGAGTAGTGGTAAGAAGTTTCACCTGGTGGATTGGGCTTCAGTTTGTAGACCAAAACTAGAAGGTGGTTTGGGTATAAGACCTCTTAGGAAGATGAACCGAGCCCTGCTAGGTAAGTGGCTATGGAGGCTTGGGAATGAATCTGAAGGGTTGCTGCAAGGCATATATGGTGGTTCGAGGGATGGGTGGGATTTCCACTATGCATCCTACATAAGTTCTTACATCTGGAGAGGGATTGCGTCAGTTCAAGAAGACTTCAAAAGAAATCTGAAGTATCGGGTAGGCTCGGGGGAGAAGGTAAGATTTTGGCTTGATAGTTGGCTTGGCGACCGACCGCCGGCAGCCCAATTTCCAGAGCTGGTGAGATGTGCTATGGATAAGGAAGCTACAGTTGCTAGTTATCTGGAAAGGAATGGGTCTGGAAGCCAATTAATTTGGAGCCCTTTCTTTAGGAGAAACCTAAATGAGAACGAGGAGAGTCATATGCTACTTCTTAATATTCTAAACTCGGTTCACATCCCTGGGGGGGCAAGATGAAAGAATTTGGACTCCCTCTCGTGACAGTAGTTTTTCAGTCTCTCTCTTCTTTATGGCTTTGTTGGAGAGGGTAGAGTCACTTCCCTCTTTGGGAAGGCTGTGGAAACTAAAAGCTCCGCCTAGAGTCTTGGTGTTTGGGTGGTTAGCTCTCAGAAATAGAATCCTTACTATGGATAATTTAAGAAGAAGAGGTATGGTAGTGGTGAATGCTTTCCCTTTGTGCCTTAAGACGAGAAGTCTTTGGATCATCTTCTTCTGAAATGCAACTTTGCCAACAGGATATGGAGCGTGATGTTGGGTTGGTTTGGGTGTAGCTGGGTGGGTTCTCCCTAGATCTCTTTTGGATCTCTTTGAAGCTTGAATTTTTCAATATATGGCACCTAGGGGAAGAGAAATGTGGAAGCTGTCTTTCTTGGCTGTTATCTGGTTTACCTGGAAGGAGAGAAATGATAGGTGTTTCAAAGGAATTGCTTCATGTGTGGATTCTATTACCTGTAAGATTAAGCTTTTTGTAGCACTTTGGGTGTCTATTATCCCGAACTTTCAAGGGATTATGTTGGACCAAATGTTGTCAAACTGGAAAGAGATTGCCCTCTCTTATTAGATCCTCCTCCTCTCAGCTATTGGACCTGTTTTTTTCCTTTTTGGTTGTTTCTTCTTCGGTTGTCTGTAAGCTTTTCAGTATCTCTCTCTTGTACTGATACTTCAAGTAATAACATAATTGTGGTGAATAGTGGTCGGATTCTTTGGAAGGCTAGATCTTTCAAAAGGGATGGATTTGAGGATGGTAGTTGCTAGAAAAGAGCTTGGAGGCTGTCATGTGAATATCCCAGCAAGTTGAAACAAAGGAAATGAACTTTTTTAGGGTCTAGAAGGGCTTTCTAAAGCCCCATGTTCGTCAGTGAGTCGACTCGGCCAAACTCGCCCGAGTCGGTATCGAGTCCAGTGGACTCGGATCGTTAACGACAGAGTTAGAGTCGACTCGGACGAGTCAACTCGGACAATTTTTAATACCATGGCTCATACACGTGTTGTGATTAAAAAATTATTTATTTCCCTTGAGTTTAGACAAAAACCTTTGCAAGAGAAATCTTTCTATAACCAAATGGAGTGCATGCATGTTACATGAGGATCGCCTTGTTGTCCACTTGTCCTCATCAACTGGGCCCACTCTAGGACTTGTGGAGCATCTGGGCTATTCCAAACTGCCAGCCAGACCTGATGGACTGGGCTGGTGGCTTTCAATGACGAGTTGGGTCTCATTGAGCCCGTATTTGATAGCCCAAAACCAATTAAGGGACTGTCCACAGATGTGGGCCTGCTATGCATGTGGATCTAATTGAAACTGCCGGGACAGTCCAATTGGGCTTCTATGGACCTGTTTTGGATCCTCTTCTGTTTCAAAAATTTTCACAATGGACTTAAGACGTATTAAGACCGCTCAATTTGAGTTTCGACGCAATCCATTTGATCAAGCCCTGTGTAAACAGATCAAGTACCCATGAGACTGATCAAATCAATAAAAAAATCCTAGGATTTGATCAATCATGTAATCAATTAGATCCAGGCCATCTGCTCTTGCATCATGAATTGAAGGAGAAAGAGGGCCATTAAGCACTTAGTAGCTAGTTTGCATCTTGATCTTATCATTTCTTAAAAGAACTAGATTCCATGTATTGATTTCATATCCTGCAATCCCATTCAACTGCTCGACTGAGCTGTGTTTCTGATTGGTATGTTTGGCAAGAAGGATCAGAATCAGATGACCGCCACCCGTTTTCCTGCAACACAAACTACTAGCTTTCTCTCAATATGCTTCTCACATGCTGCTTGTTTGTAAATCATGTCTTGTTTCTACATCTCAATAGAGAAGTTTATTATTCCCTCCACTAGTGCTACTGAAGGACCCTTGTAAGATCTTACACCCCATCGAGCTACCACTTATCCCAAAACCAATTGGTGACGGGAAACGGCACAACAATGGTTTTATGGTGAGGACTAGGGCTCGACCACAATTATGATTGCTTAGGAGGAAGGGTGGACGTTGACCTCACCAACCTTCCAAATTATCGGAGAACCTTAAGCATATTGTTGCCTTACCATGGCTCACTTATAGGTAGAGCATGTAATGTTGACAACCATGACTCCATGATTCTATGGTTTTTTTTTTTTTTTTGGACACCTTAAGCGTGTCTATGGTTTTTTATTTTTTGTTAGTTTCAATGTTATAGTGACCCAACCGTAAGGATGCACTGTAATAAACCCACATTGCTCATAGGATGTCACTAAAAGAAATGAAGAGAGAAGGAGCTTTACAATGCCAGAATCCCCAGACAGGATTTCTCCCATGGGAGTCCTTCACCCCTGCTGTGCAGGATTTTCGGTCCCTGCCTTAAATTTAGAGGGGTCTTACACTGTGGACGTTGGGGGTTGAAAATCCCGCACCACCCTTGTGTGGAAAGTTGTGACTCCTGCAGGTGAAAAAAGTGCTCCCTTGGACCTATTAATTTAAGGCCACAGACTTTAATCTTCATTTGTGCATTATAGTATACACTACTAGTTTAATGAGGAAAAACTGAAGCGCCCTTTGTAGCTAGTGTAGACGATAAAAAACCTAATCTATTGCTGCTGATACATGAGAAATATATATATTTTTATTGTGACATGCAAATATGATAAAATTCAAAATAGTGCCTCCAGATTGAATGTATTTTAATTAATATTTAGTGCGCATCATTGTTTTACTTTCTAGCATTTTACAAATCCTAAGGAAAATTTGATATACCTCATACCAATTTTTGTCTATTTCACTGCTATTTTGAAGTTTAAATGACTTGTTTATGAAATTATTGCCTTTACACTTGATAATTTAAGCTTACTTTTCTCAGCTATACATGTTCTCTAATACTAGTGTGAGCTTTAGTTTTCAAGATTCACTTAAATCTAAATTTTGTGATTATTTTAACTGGACATTCAATAACATCGGTCTGTTCAATGATCTTTGATATAGTTATCTGCTAGCTGAATCAGTGACTGTAAGACACTTATTCTTATAGGCACTTCTCGCTGGGGAGAATTTGGTGAAGGAGGATTGTTATGGGGTGAGTGTATTGGCAAGCACTTTGAATGGTTCGATGGCATTCCTGTCAGTGAGCTTTTGTGCAAGGTTTGTAGCTCATGGTGGACATTCTTTTGAAATGGAACTCATATTAGTCAGTGTGTTACGGTTGATGCTGTGTTCACTTAAAGTTGTTTGAAGTTTGAACTATTTCTTTTATTCATTTTAGCAGCATCCTATTATGTTAATGTTCAACTCCTGAGCCTTTCACCTGTAGTTTTCCCATACCTTCTCTTTTTAGCTCGTTTGAGGTGCAATTAAACCATTTGGTTGGTTTATCTATTAATGGTCGATGGTTGGATGGTTCATAAGAACCTTTTTTTTTTCTATTCGCCACAGTTTGGTTAGGGCTTAGCATGTGCCATCTTACCAAGGTATGGATATGAGGATACTTTGCAAGTACTTGCAGGCACAGACCTCTTCTAAGGAGGGTAATTGGCAACTAACTTTATTTTCTGTATCCATGTTGGCTAATTAGTAGTCAGGCTTTAAACGTTACTTGCATTTGAGTGAAAGGTTACAGTGTTCTATGTTTACTGAATTCATCTCACATTTTTAATAAGTAGGCCATAAATGTTAAGACGTTTGGTACTACATTCATTTTATGTAATAAATAGTCTATAAACATCCATTCACTTGCACAGACCTTTTAGAGGACGTTTTAGACATTTCCTTCTTGAACCTAATATCTGAACCCTAGCCAGCTTTGTATCAGATTCCTTCTGTAGAACATAGACTTTACATTGCAGATTTCCTTCCAAGCATTGATCAAACATTACAAAGACACCAAATTTTTTTACTCAGGAAGAGAATAAGCCATGTCTTCAAGAAAAAATCTGTCTCCACAATGCCTCTCCATCCACACCTCTTTGTGCCAATCTGTTTTTATTTACATCCTACTGCCAAGCTAGGGTTGAGCACTTAGTTTTGGGAATCATTCAACTGAGGAAAGCAATTTATACTTTTCAATGCCTATCTTCTCTTCCCTTGTTTGTTATTTATTTATTTATTTTAAAATTTTCTTAAACTGTTGAAAAGGGGATTCTCAATGATTTTGATGTTTATCATGTTCGGGTTGTGACAAAAGTTTTACGCTTGCTGTCAACCTACCTAATGCAATCCTCATTTATTTGGGCTTGGGACCCGCAGTAAAAACTGGCTCTTTCGCCTCAGATCCTAATCTGAAGTGAGAAAATTCTAAAAGAGGGCTCTTTCAAATCATGGTCTTACATGTTTTTATAATTATCAATCAATGCAGTGGTCCTCGCTTGTAGCTTAGCTAGTTAGGGACATGAGTATGCGAGTGAGAATGCATTGTTTGAGTACCCTATGTTAAAGGGGAAAAAAACATTATCAATCAGTGCAGTGGCCAGACATTGCGGTTTCATGAAAAGTGTCTGGAGAAATATCATTAATTTGCTTCCATAGTATCATATTTGTCTTATTCGTTTACTTATTGGATATCTGTTCTTTTGTTGGAGTCCCTCCTTTGTATTAATGAATCATGTGATTAATCCTTATCAGCCATTTTGGGTCTCAAATGAGTGACATTTTTGTTCAGCCAAATATTTAAATATGAGGGTGCTATCTTAGGAAAGGTAAATTTAGTCTTTCTATTAGTATACAGAACAACCATCCTAATATGATTACTACAAAGTCATTTGTTGTCACCATCTACAGTTATCTCAAATGTCTCATTATGAAACTAGTTTGATTTTCGAAAGGGCAGCATGTGGTGACAACTTTATTACCCTTTCATTACTGCCACCTTATAACTTAATGTCTCATTGTTACACTAGTTTTTTCCCTTTTTTTTTAAAGGTAAAGGAACTCTACGGTCTTGATCAAGAAGCAGTGTTCCGGAATGTCACTGTTTCTTCAGGAGAAAGGCCTCGGCCTCTATATCTTGGAACGGCTACTCAAATTGGTTTGATGAGTCCCACTTCTTGAGATTTTTTTTTTCTTGTTTAGCAGCTTTAATTACCAGTTATCACAGTTACCCAATGTGGTTGTTTTTTCCACAGGAGCCATACCAACAGAGGGGATACCTAGCTTGCTGAAGGTGCTGCTTCCATCAAATTGTGTTGGCCTTCCTGTATTGTAAGTGGCAAACACCTTTATGGACCAAAAAATATGCTTTAATGCTGTCATATAATGTCTTAATTAATGTGATTACAATATAGTTTTGCTCTGTATCTAAAAGCAACCTGGAATCTGAGTTGGGAAGTGGTGCTTTACTTTTTAATTGGTCCAAATACTGATTCAAATGAGCTGATCTGAAGTCTAGAGATGTCACAATGCAAAAATAGAATATGAAATATTAGATGTTGAGGAAACAAATATACAAGGTAGGAAATTGTGATAAATGAATCCCCAAACTTGGAATTGAAAAACAGCGAACCATTTATTCTGGTGATATGCCTGATTTCACTTAATCTAGGATGCTGGACCCTGGAAGTCCAATTATAAAATTCATTCCTCTTGGAAACCTAAACTTACCCAACTTTGGAAGCATTTAACTTGAATGAATTTCTAAGAAAATGAAGAAAAAAGGGACTTGTTAATCTTATGGGTGAAGGGGAAAAAATAGTTGAGGCAAATATGTCCAAATGTGTTTGGGAATGAGTCACGGACTGACACATATACAATAATGATTGAAATTTGGTGAATCTAGATGGTAACAAATATTGTCTGAGAGAGACCATTCCTGAGAAAATATTGATAAATTGTACATGCCAAAATCCCTTTAATTGTTGAAATTTAAATTTATCCATGTAAGAAAAAGATGATTTTTTTTCCTTGGAATGGTTACTATCAGTATAAATAAAATTACCTTTCAAAAAAAAAAAAAAAAAACTATCAGTATAATTGATACAGTCATGAAAAAATACAGCAGTATATACAAAGGATGTAAGAAGAGATAGACCCAATGATGGGATGTTAATGTGGCCCAAGAAAACGACACCATGAAGAAGCCCCAAGCCCAAGCACTTGGCACAGTCCACCAGGCCCGTGCAAGGATCCATCCAGGCATCAATCGTTGCTGGCATCATCGTCATCAAAGCCTTATCCCATCTATTTGGATTGGCAGGCCATGCATAAATCAAGGTTCTATAAAGTGAAATTATCAGTGACCCTTTATGCAGCCCATATCTGGTCACCTATACATTCCCCTCACCCTTGTGTACTGGCATTCAGCCCTGTTGTCCCAACAATTCATCACATGATTGTTCCAGTGCACTGGATCACCCCCATCCACAGTCCACACACACACACAAACACACTCTGTGTGCATGCACTGTCTGCTGTGCCTGTGGTTTTTCATTATAATTATTGTTTTCAAGGTCCTTAGTGTGTTTTCCAGTTATATATTCTGTTTTCGAGGTCTGTTGTTTCTGTTTTCCCATTATAATTCCTTTTGCACGTATCACATGATGAGTTACTCTTACAGGTACATAAGAGATCTTCTTCTTAACCCCCCTCCATATGCAATAGCATCAGCAATTCAAGGTGAGGGCATTGTTCTTTATTATATGTTGCATAAATAAAAATTGTTTACCGCTAGAATCTATTGATATTTTGAATAACTATCAATGCTTCATGGTAGTTTTAACGCAAAGCAGTGGATTTATTTATTTATTTTTTGAGATCAATACCAAATGCACTGCCAGTGTGCAGGCGAGCGATTGTTTGCTACTAGAATCTCTTGATATCTTGAATAATTATTGTTGATCATGGTATCTTAAATGCAATAGAGAGTGATTTTTCTTTCTTTCTTTGTTTTTTGGAATACAAAACATGCGGTGACGTGACTGATCTCATATGGTTTTTGTAAGTTAAATTAGGCCAAGAAATGCTGTCTCTTGGATGAAGTCTATGAAACTGTGGAAGTCAACATTTCCTTCTCAACGAGATCATGTAATGGTTTTGGTTTATCGTATAATGCTCTTATAATGCTCTGTTTGGGTGCTTTTTGGTCTTGTTGGTTGTAATTTCCCAACTTTCTTTATAAAATTTATCGGTCACTGCTCCACTGCTCCAAAAAAAGAGAAAAGAAAAAAAAAAGAAATTGTTCTCAGGCGAGTTAAATATCAACGACAGAGATATATGACATAAGATGTTATTGAAGAGTGAATTCGACAATCCTCCTTTGAGGGTCTCGATGCTTTAAATAGATTATACATTGCCCATTAGGGCTGCAAGTTCTCTCAATTTACAATAATCACATTTATTACTTCCTAAGAAAATCTTTTAATGTAGTAAGATAATATTATGTATTGCTGTACATGGTTGGGAGATTTTTACCAAGTTTACATGTGTAAATGGGCCTAATTACAGGTGGGTTGTGATTTCCATCTCAGCACAACAATGAGATGTAATACTCAGAGAAATGTAGATGCACTATAAGATATCCAGCAGAGATAAGAAAGGCAACAGACTAGGTCCAGACAGTCAATACTGTCAAAATACTGCACACACAGCAAGGAAACTGTGAACAGACAGAGTTTCTGTTTAAAAAAAAAACAGCCCTGACGACCTTGTATGAAGGTGTCGATCAAGGAAGTGGGCCCCCTGAGGTAATCAAATGCAAGATCAATCTCGCCTAATGTGTGGAAATCCTTTTTTCTGTCCAGAGAATCCAAGTTTCATACAAATCGAATCTAAATCCAAATCACAGTGACGGATTGATGAAAACTATGTCGGTAAACTGGGAAATCACAAGATTAATCAGATGGCCTACCTATGATGGATGAAAAAATCTGAAAAAATTGCCGAAACAACCAGCATAAATGGTCGAACAAGATGGTAGGAGCCTTTGATGACGTTGGTGATGATCAGTGGAGGGCCACAGATCCCAGCAACGATCAGCTTGTGCAAGAAACCTGCGAAACAGATCCCTGATCTGTTCTGATGCCAAAAAGATATCGAAATATTACCAGAAAATCTAGAATATTCAGGCGACCAGAGAAATTGTGATATCCTGATGTGATGAGGAGGATCTGGGGTGTGCCATGTGAGATCACAGGTTGATCAGACTTCTGTTTGGCATCAATTTCTGCAGGAGATGTGAAGAATTGAAAATCTGATGGCTTCCAATCCTCTGGAAGATGACAAACTAATCCTAGAATCTCTGTATAGAGTGTTGTTCACCAAGAGCAATGGTGCAAAGAGGAATGATATGCTCTGATACGATATCAACGATGGAAATATATGACGTAAGAAGTTATTGAAGAGTGGATTCGATGATCCTCCTTTGATGGTCTTGATGCTTTAAATAGATTATACATTGCCCATTAGGGCTACAATTTCTCTCAATTTACAATAATTACATTTATTACTTTCCTAAGAAAATCTCCTAATGTAGTAAGATAACTATTTTGTATTGCTGTACATGGTTGGGAGATTTTGGCCAAGTTTAGATGTGTAAATGGGCCTAATTACAGGTGGGTTGTGACCCAATTTGTGACCCACTTAACATTAATTGGTGTATGAATGATAAAAAGTTGTTTCTGGCGAGTTACATGGTGTATGAATGATAAGTAGGTCCTGCTTTTGGCGTGTTATTGCACAAATGCTGCAGTATCTGCTTATCTTATACCATTTTGATGTATTCCCTCGCGTTATGGAAACTTGTCACTTAGACTTTCTTGCAATTTGCTAGAAATTGATCTTGTTCAGCTTATGTCAATTGAAGTGATTCTATGGGGAATAACGATGCATGGTTCAAAGAAGCATGGTGCTGGGTATATGTAGATTGTTGTTTGATTCAGCTCAGAAGAATTTGATTGTTCTAAATATCAAGCCATAGCTTAAGATTTAAGGGTTTCTATTTTTTTTTTTCTGTTTTTAAATGAATACATTACTATATTTCACCAAACTGGAAAAAGTGTATGAAATGAATGTAATGGTCTAACAGGATGCTTAAATGCAGCAACTTTGTTTCTTCTACAACTTGATTTGTTAATTCTTAAAATGAACAAGGGAAAGAACTGATCATTTGAATGTGTATGTTCTTCTGCTTTTAAATAGAAAAAAATATCAGGTTTTGAAATCTCCAAACATGACTGTTTGTCTTCACTTTTGAATATTGAAAATTTATATGATGTTGGTTGTCTTTGAAGTTCTAATTGATTTTCTTAGAATTTATTAAATTGCTGCTTTTTCTTAGATGTTCATCTTATATTTGAATGATGTCTTTTGTATGTACTAACTTAGAGTTCCTTTGCAGCAATATGCAAGCTCATGAGCAGTGTAACTTGTTCGATTCCTGAGTTTACTTGTATGTCAGCTCCAAAGGTTACACTCTTGGTTCCTGATCAGTAGAGAACTAGTAGATTCTTTGCCATTATTGTTGTTTCTATGGTTGTGCAACTGATATTATGTTAAATCTGTAAGCATCATACGTTCTGTGGGATAAATTCAGTTTTTGAGTCATAAACCAACATGAATATCAGTTGGATTGGTGCCAAATTTGGACATATACCAATTGACTTTGGTAGATAGGTGAAAGTTAGGATAGAACGTATGTGGGCCCCACTAAAAGTTCATGATGGATCCTTTTAAGGGTAGCTCCTCAGGAAAAAAATTCCTATATGAGCATTTTTCCCGAGGGAAACATTTTAGAAAAGAAAACATGAACATTTTGTGAGGTGTGACTAGGCATGTCAAACGGGCCGGGCCGGGCCGAGTCGGCATGGGCCGCTCCAACCACGGCTCGGCCCACCAGGGAAAAACCTTGGCACGGCCCACCATGGGCTGGGTTGGAGTGGGCCGGGCTGGCGTGCCTCCTTCATATTTTTTCCCAATTTTTTTTCTAGTATTAAAATTAAAAATTAGAACACAAGTACAGAGAATGACAAAGATATTTAAGTGGTTCGGTCGAACTTAACCTACTCCACTGAGAAGAGAGAACCATTTGGATCTTAACTTTTTGAAGGTTTCTAAATAGGATTACCTTCAAAACCTTGCAATCTTTTTTAGAAAATAAAAATACAAAAAGATTGAAAAACTTATATATTTACAAATTACAATGAAGGAAAAAGTAAAAAATCAGATGCGTAGTCCACTAATATATTCTGCTGGATCGTAATCTTCTGTTGATGTTAATTCTAGCGTCCTCTTATATGTCGAATACCAGTCTCGGAGGCAAACACAACACTCCACCGTTTCTTCAGTTAGATTTGTTCTTCTGTCATCCACCATACGTCCACTTGCACTAAAAGCTTGTTCTAATGCTACAGAAGACATTGGAAGTCAATAGATCACAAGCCATGGCGGCCAACACCGGATAATCGCTTTCTTGTTGCTTCCACCAGGCTAAAAGGTCAAAACTAGATGCATCTTGCACCCGTATTACACCGACGTCAAGATACGATGATAACTCCGTCACAGTGTTACTTGAGCTTGAGCTGGATGCCATGCTCGTGGACAGGGAAGAATACCACACATCCCACTCACCAACACCTGTTTGCTGGACTCCTGAATGGCCCATACTAAGCTCGGTTGTACCCATTTGCTAACAATAAAATTGTAAAGGTGCTTGAAAATTTGCCCTTATATTTGAAAAAATATTTAAATCTATATAATTCATATTTTTATTTATTCCATCAATAAAAAACTGTACACCACTTAATTTTAACCTAGGATCAAATACAACAGCTAAAGAAAATGTCATTAGAGCCTCTTTCCAATATTTATTAAAATTTTCTTCCATGTTTCTAATAGTGCTACTCAGTAAATAATTATCTCTAAATCTATTGAATTGTAAAGTAATTTTAAAAAGCTTCATTAGATGTGGGATAATATATCCCGGAAAAAAATAATGTTGAAGTATAAAAAGCTTCTAATAAATCTCTAATATGGGCACATAAGTTCCAATGTTCATCACTAATCATCAAATCTTGTGCATGAAAAGAACAAAATTCATTCAAAACAGTTTTCCGGTCAAATGCCTTGTTTAACAAATCATACATAGAATTCCATTTACGTTCTACCTCTTTAGGCATTTTAATAGCTGATACGCCTAACCTCACACATATTTGGGCATACAATTGTCTTCTCTGTGTGGAGGAGAAAATAAATCTAGCAATGTCTTTAATAGCATCTATGTAACTTACAATATGCTTTAAACCAACCTTTGCAATGAGATTTAAGATGTAACATACACATCTATTTTGAAAGATAGAGCTATCTATCAAAGTTGCAAGTGGCATCCGCATTCTCATTAATTCAATAGCCACTGTATTATTACTGGCATTATCTAAAGTTATAGATAAAACTTTTTCCTTAATATTATATTCATTTAGTTTTTTCATAATAAATTTACTTATTTTAGTGCCATTGTGTGGCCATTCAAGACAGCTAAAACTAATTATGCGTTTATTAATAATCCATTTTGCATCTATGTTATGTGCAGTAATACAAAGAAAAATATCACCCCCTTTAGAAGTCTACATATCTGTAGTTATGGCTATTCTACCAGGAATTTCTGCAAGGTAATATTTTATATTTGTTCTCTCTTCCTGCCAGAGTCTAATAGCATCATTTCTGGCTGTATTTCTTGAAATACTGTCAAATTGTGGTTGACAGTATTTCTGGACCCATTCTTCAAAAAATTCATTTTCAACAAAAGAAAATGGTAATTCGGATAACACAATCATTTTAACCAGATTTTTTCTAGCACTTTGTGCATTAAAAGAAGAAAGACCCAAACTGTTACTACTACTACCGCCACTAGTAGTAGAAATTTGGGTCTGTGAACCAGGCCTCCCTGCCCTTGCATTCACCGGCTTATGTAAGGCTAAACATTTTTGCCTATGTCTTGAGAAATGGCTGGTACCCGATTTTGAATCGGCACAATAAATCTTACTACAAAATTTGCTTTTTGCCTTTTCAACTTTTTTTTCCATTTTCAATCACATCAAACCTTGTAAATATCTCCTAAACCACTGAAGTTCTATTCCTCTTGGCTGGTTTACGGGAACTTTGAGGAAAGGGAGGTGGTAAATCACCCATTTCATCTTGTAATTCAATAAAATCTTCTTCTACCCCTAAATTAACAGAAGAAGATTCAGTGGGAAATCTTCTAGCCATATTTCAAAAAATAAAATTTATAAATAATAACAGTAATAGGCTAATAGCCTTCTTTTGTGATAATTAATATAAGAAAGGAGAGAACATGAGAGTTTATATAATATATTATAAACTTATATATATGGAATCTCAAATTTAAATAATATAAATACCTCTAAATCTTTGAAGGCTCCTTTAATCTTGTCTCTTGCTGACTTGATCTTTGGCCCCCCAAAAACTTTCTAGAGAGAGTGAAAGAGTTGAATGCTTTGAGAGAGAGTTAGAGAATGTATAAAGAGTGAGAGAGTTGTGTAAATTGGCGAGGAATGAGAATGGGAGGGTTAGAGTATTTATAGACTTTGTAAAATGAAAAATGACACAAAATACCTATTATATGACCATTTTATAGCGATTGGGGGGGGGGGGGGGGGTGGTTAAAATGGACTTTTTATTTTTTTAAAAAAAATGACATTTTGGCCATTGGGCTTGCGGGGCCAACGGGCCTAGGCTCCTCGGCCTAGCACAACCCTTGCCACGTGCCGGACTATGGCCCGTTGACTAGCAGGTCGTGCCGAACCGGCCCGGCCCATTTGACATGCCTAGGCGTGCCCCAATCATGGATGAAAATAGCGGCCGCTACGCTATATCAGCCGTAGCGGCCGCCACGCTACGGCCGAACGCTACGGCCGATTTATCGGCCGTTGCACCCATAGCGGCCGCTATGACCGCTAAGGGTGAGAAAAATTCCTACTTTCTAAATTTTTTTAAAATGCATAATGAGACTTATTTCTTTTCTTCTTCTCTTTAAATAACATTTCTACACAACTCTTCTACCCTTTTATGTTTAAAAGAACACCAAAAAGCACATGATCTCGCCGAATTACAGTCGATACAGAGAGTTCTTCTCAATGATTCTTCTCTAAGTACATCCTATTAGACACCCCCTTTGGTTGATGTATTTTTTTCTTTAGGTACTCTTAAGTCTTGACTTCATGACATAGTTTTTTTCTTTTATAAGCATTTCATTAGTTTCTAAGTTAGCATAATTAAGCAACATAAACACATGTTAAAAAAATGATCATTACTATTATTTTCTATTTTAATACAGCGATACAGGACCTCATACAGTGAGGGGACCGCTACGCCCCCTTACCTTAGTTACTTTTGCCAAAAAAAAAAAAAAATACATTTTCTCTCATTTTCCAATATTCTAGATTTTCTAGAATTTTTTCAAATTTTTTTGATGATTTTTTTAAATCGCACCGCTACGCCGCTACGCTACGTAGCGTTTTGGCGGCAGGCCGCTACGTCCGCCGCTACCGCTATTTTTATCCTTGGCCCCAATTGTTGGGGCGGGCGGGAATAAGTCTGAGTGTTGCTCCAGGGTGTATGAAAAATCTGGCTGATGAAAGTGTTCACTGACTTAAGGGCTCTGATGTATGTATACTTATCTGGGTTGATCCTTTTCTGGGGCATTTTGAAATCATTATATACTTGAACAATATTATGTGCCAGATTTTATGCTCCCATGTCCAACTCAAACAAACGTGTTCTAATTCTTTCCCCTTCAAGATGGATAGCTTTCTGGAAAGAGATTTGAGTAACACAAATAAAATGGCCCTAAGAATTTCTTAGGGTCTGTTTGATAGCAAGAACTTGAGGAGTTCTTTTCTGGAAATTGCAAAACCCTTGAAATTCTTTTTAGAAACTGTCCTTGGAATGCATCAAATGCCAATCTTTAAACAGCATCTGGAATTCCAAGATTTGGAGCATTCCATGGGCAATTTCAGTCATTTTGCTGTCGGTGGTGTTTTTATTTTATTTTATTTTTATTTTCTCTTTCAAGCATTGAATTTGAGGAATTCAGGGAGAAGTCTGCCAAGTGCCAAGCATTTGAAATTAGGCCCATTGCCATAATGCGATGCATCACTTTTTGGTTTTTCTTTTGTTGGCATATCTCCTATATCATGTTTCTTACCTTGTTTTCCTCTTAATAAAATTTTTCTCAGTTGTTATGGATAAAAAATGTTTTATTATGAATAAATTAATCAGTTAGCATTTTTTTTTATATAAAAAATTCTAAGATGAAAATTTGTGTTGATAACATGGTTCAAAATATGAGCCTGGCATGTACCTGTATTGGCTTGTATCAAACCGATATTTTGATATTTATTGGTATCGTTATCGTCTTGCTAAAAAAATCCCCAAAATATTGGTCGTGGATGAAATTTTGAATATATTGGACGATAGACCTTAAAGGCCCTAAAAAGCCACTTTCTTCATTTCCACTCTCTCCAAGCACTGTTATGTCTGAGAAGTTCTGTTCCTTCCATTCAGACCCATCTTGGCCGCATTTTTTTTTTCAAAAAAAAAAAAAAAAAAGAACTCAGGCTTCAGGTAAATGCTCAACCACATGATATGAATGAGAATATGAGATACAACCTGGATGACCCTCCACGTGGTATTGAGCTTGAACTCTACGCCCAAGTAAATGCTTACCCATAGAATTATTTTACTTTTTCGTGCAGGTTATTCTTAGTTGTAAAATCTAGACTCAATACTTGAGAGTTTTTAAAGTGATATTTTTACAACTCTTATCATCTATGTCATTTGAACAAACACTGAGTGGTTTTTGACGTAACAGTGATACATGATGTTATAACTTAGGGGGACTGATATTTTGGTTTATTGTGTACTAATGAAAAAAAAATCCTGTTTTCTAGCATTTTCCAATATTTTGGCTTTTTTGGGATATTTTTTTTCAAATTTTTTTTTTTGGCCCGGGGAAAAAAAGCTGCAATGGCCGCGAACTGCAATGCAATGACGTGTCGTGCCACCTAGTCGACCACGAAGATGACTGATACTGTGATTTTGAACCATGGTTAAAGTGATATGTTGCTCATTTCAAAGAATCTGTGACCGTGTCTTCTTTTAACAACCTTATCAAAGAGCCAAAATTGAAACATAGAATCTTAATTAATAACCCAAATCCAAACAATCAAACTTTTAAAATTTTCATTCCTTCTTTTGGAAGTTCTGAAAATCCAAATCTTTAACAAGAGCCTGTAGGCGCTTAGTGTTGGAACCACAAGTTGCTTGTTTGAGTCATGTCACTGTTCAGGGGGAAAAACTAAATTATTGAAAACCTAGATGTTCTTGGAATCTTGTTAGGTTACCTTTTCAAAGGCCATTAGTACATGGTTGTTTTCTACAAAAGAAAAGTTGGGAAAAGATGGTTGTAAATTTCTTTTGAGTAATTAAACCTTCTGTGATTTGTATATATTCACGTGGATTCTATACAAAATAATCTAAACCAAAAAAAGGGAAAAGAGAAAGAACCAAAGATTTGGTTCACTTTTGAGAGTGTTGGCATAAATGCATCCATGAATAACCATTTTCTCCTTTCTGTTCAATTTCTGACTGTGATTTTATCCATTGCAGCTTGTGAAACTTCTGGAGTCTAAGGAGGCAAATCATATTGAATTTTGTAGAATAAAAAATATTGTAGATGAGATATTGCAAATGTCTGGAAGCTCAGAGCTCTCTTCCATTCTACAAATGCTATTAGATCCTACTTGGGTGGCAACGGGATTAAAAATTGAATGTGACAACCTGGTATGTGATTGTATGTCCTCTAATGTTGTGCATTCAGGTCCATGTCACAAATTCTTTTGCATCTATAACAGAGGGATTATTTTTAAGAATGTGTTTCTCTTTTACCTCATCATGTTTCTTTTAGACTCACAAAGGCCTTAGATCGATAATCTGTTAAAGAGGGACAAGCAAGCATAGCTATCATCTTAAGCATTGTTGTTGTTTGCTCAAAAATTAAGCTAAGCAAAATAACTAAGAATTTAACAGGAAAAGTTTATTGATTTTGTCAATGTTCAATCCGGGCTAAAGACTGTTTACCAAAAAAAAAAAACCAGACAAAAGACCGAAGACCTAAGGTCTTCAATATCCCTTTTACAATCCTCAGGGGGCACTCATGCGAATACAAAGGGAGACCCTTCTAGTTCCTGATCTTCTAGTTCTCCAGAATGGTCTGAAGCTTCCCCGGATGTTCTGGAAGCTCTTGGAAGGCATGGGATGGCTCTGGAGGCAAATAGGATGCTTTTGATTGGGTTCTGAAGGCACGGATGGCGATAAGTGAAAATAAAGGTCAAATCCCTAAAAATTTGGGTTTAATTGGTTTGGGGAAGCCTGTGGGCCTTTCACACTGCTCCTCAGGCCCTAGGCGCAATGTGCGATGTGCAAGCTTGACCATTTGACACTTTTGCGCTCTCATCTTTTGAAGGCCACATCTTTGATCCATCCATTGGATTTTTATGTATTATATTCCATTGTAAAGCTTTCTGCGAGAAGATTGATGTGGCAAATTGGTTTACCCATTTGAAGTTGTTTTTAAGGTAATTTTTTTATTATTTAGGAGTCAAAATGAAGTTTTTCTGCCAGGCTTTCTGTATATTAGTAAGTTTCAGTCTTTTAGCTGTTTTATCCACAAAACATTTGATGCCTTAAAAGTCATGAAGTGTTATGGAGACCAAAGAAGTTTTCATGCGATTTTCATCCTTCTGTTCATGTGTATAAAAATATCTTAGTCTTATGTATCGGGGACTGTTCCTCGATAATGTATGCTGTCATCATTTGTGGAAAATTGTTTGGTGATTTCCAATTTTTGTTTTAAATCTAAGTACCAAGCAGCATCAATTTCTATATGAAAATTCTCTAATTTACCTTAGTGTGTGCCCATCCATGGGAATGGTCGCCCATTCACAGATCAATGAATGGGAGACCGTTCCCATTGGATGGGCACACATTAAGGTGACTGAACACTTTTAGTTTTGGTTATAGTGAAGAGCTTTAAACTGGATGTTCATGTTTCTTGTTATTATTTTTTTCATGGAAGAGGGCTCTATTGATGATGATGGTGATATCTAATTAACCTATATGTTAAAACTCATTTTGTTTACTTATTTTGATCTAGGTAAAAGAGTGTGAATCAATATCACAAAGAATAGGTGAAACGATCTCTCTGGATGGTGATGAAGATCAAGAAATAAGTTCTTTTTCAAATATTCCAGAAGAGTTTTTTGTGGACATGGAGTCTACATGGAAAGGTCGCGTGAAAAGGATGCATGCAGAAAAAGCTTTTTCTGAAGTAGAGAGGGCAGCTGAGGCACTGTCTGAAGCAGTAGGTTTCAGAAACACTTAAGCTGGTTCCCTGCATTCTTATATATCAGCTGTTATTATTGTTATTATTATAATTATTATTGTTGCTGCTGCTGTTATTGTTATTATAGAAGCTTCTGATATATCGGTTTCTTTCATATCCAAGTCAAACCACCATATGCTTTTTTTTTTTATAAACGATAAAAATTTATTCCACTAGAAACCAGGCAAAAACAAAGACAACGAAAGCTACGACGAACAAGGGAAAAACACTACTCTATTTCTTCTTATTTTTGGTGCAATCTGTACTCTGCTTATTTTTTGACATGTGAGTCTGCAGGGGTGTTTGCGTGGTTATTTTAAAACTTCTTGTACATATTGTTGTCCACTGACGTCATTGTATTTATTAAGAATTTAAGATACCGTCACAGGTTCTTGCGGAATCTCCCACACATAAAAGGCCTGAGCCCTCACAACAAAATAATAATTTCAATTGAAAGAATTTTTGTTATTTATTTATTTAATTGAAGATATTTATTTTATTTTATTTATTATTGATTTGTTTACTATTATTAATATTTTCATAGGAGGTGGGTCTAGAGAATTGATCGGATAAGGCTCTGATTATGATGATATCAAATTGATCAATATGTACATCAATCCTGGGACCTCTCCCGGGTGGGGAGCATGCCTTAACCATTGTGCTACTCGTGTGGTATCCTAGTATGCGATGAGAAGGATGTTCTTCAAGAACATGTCAGCAACATTACCCTTGCTGCTTTCGAAATATCTCTTTGTTTAGTGCAGCACCTTCGATTTACAAGGTTGACCATATATGCGTGTATGAACACATCAATGAAACATTTATCTCATTAATCATTATATTTATGGACACTACCATGCTAGATATCGATTAAACTGAAAACCATTCCTGCTTGTGACTGACTGGATCTTCAACTTCTAGGTGTCATTTCTGTAAGTTTTACCTTTAAGGTTATTTTAAAATTTCTGAACTATTTAAAGGGTGCAATATTTGCATGAATGTTCGAGACTCATGGATGAAAATTTAAGCAGTCCATAGAATTGTCAATGTTGGTGAATTTGATCTGTAGTTTACTACTACACACCATTTTTTTTTTTACTACACTCCATGTCATTGCCTTGTGGTCTATTTACTTTCATCCAGGTCACAGAAGATTTCTTACCAATTGTTTCAAGAGTTAAAGCTATCATGTCTCCTCTTGGAGGTCCAAAAGGAGAGGTATCCTATGCAAGGGAACATGAAGCTGTTTGGTTCAAGGGAAAACGTTTTGCACCATCTGTGTGGTCTGGTAGTCCTGGGGAAGAACAAATCAAACAGCTCAGATCTGCTACAGATTCAAAAGGGAGAAAGGTTGGAGAAGAATGGTTTACAACAAGCAAGGTGGAGAACGCATTGAATACGTGAGTTTGTTCTATTGGATGTTTTCATCAAATCACCAGGAACTTGCTTTATATGCTGCTGGTCCATGAAGTTTATACTGTTGATTGATTGGTTTTTTCTGTTTAATCTATTTAGGTATCACGAGGCATGTGATGGGGCGAAGGCTAAGGTCTTGGATTTGTTAAGAGGACTTTCTGCAGAGTTGCAGAGTCAAATAAATATCCTTGTCTTCTCTTCTATGTTGCTGGTCATAGCGAAGGCACTATTCTCACATGTCAGGTATAGTTTGTAAGCAGTGGCTGTAAGTAAAAGAAGCTTTTAGGTTTTTCCTATCAAGCTTTCTTCTATTTCAGTAAACAAAGTCTCTTTTCCTCTGAATTATGTATAAAGTATTATATAGAGTAGTTAATATTTTCTGTGCACACAGATATATGAGAATTTTGAAGGGAGAACCGGCTACTTATTATTATTATTTAAAAAAAAAGGGAACTTTTAGTGTGGCCCACAGATGATGAGTGCAACCCCCACACTTACCTCTCCATGTGTTAGCATTTACTGCTAGAATAAACCATTGGGAGTTTGGTGAAAAACTCTGTGGGTTGGAACTTTAAGGTCTCTACATCAAGGTCTAGGATGATTTGATTGAGACCACTTCTGGTCTACCACTAATCCACATACCCATTCCACCTTGCCCCACGATTTTCATGCATGTGGGCCTCACAAAAAAGTTCCTCATCATCTTAAAAGAGGTTTTTACAAAAAGGCCCCTATATGTTCAGCTGAAAAAGGCCCTTGTCTTTTATGTTTTTACACAAAAGCCCCTGGTTTTGATTGTGTAATATGTGACTCTTATTTTGTTTTTTTTAGAATTACCCTCTACTTAAGCTTGGCAAATCTCACTAACTCAAGTTACTTTTAGTGGAGCCCACCTGAATGTATAAAGACCAAGGAAGGCATGGCAATGAAAAAGCTTGGATGTAGATTAGGAAAATAGATAACATCAAACCATTCAGATGATCCTAGCCTTTGGTTTTAGGTCTTAAAAGTTTAAGGGGGAAATTTGTCTTTTTTATCTTTTAACTCAAGAAGATAAGTCATTTGAGTTTTTCTCAAGAGTAAATCAGTCAAAATTATGAACTGTCAAGTTACTTTCTGTACAGGCGGACTGTTAATCAAGGGGGATTTTAGTAAAAGTATAAAATATAGAGCCTTTTTGAGGTTTTGTGAAAATGTAGGGGTGTTTTTGTAAAAAGAGAACTCTTTAATATAAAATTTTTCCCCTCTTTAATATTACCTTCGCGAATCGTCTGAGATCCTAATTATCATTCTGATCTTGATCCTCATTTGCATTTTGTGCAGTGAAGGGAGGAGAAGGAAATGGGTTTTCCCCAATCTTGTTGAGTTTCTGAAATCCCCGGTATAACTTTAGGGACTTTATTTTTATTTGTGCCTATTAACAATGTTAATTCACCATTGAGAACATAATTGTTGAAAAGTTTTATTCTACGAGAGGACTGCATGTGTAGTCCAGCTCTATGGCTTCTATCAATGTGGCCCCTTTCGCACTCTTTGAACCTTCACTCTTAAGTTGGATTGAATCTAAAAAATATCTATGGTTAAAACACAATTAAACTTTAAGGCTGTTAAATAAAGGACTAGGATATTCTGATGAGGCTGATTTTTTAGTTGACCCTTATCCACAAGGACCTTTCCATTTACTGCCCTGCACGCCTAATAAGCATGCTTTAAGTGGGCCCTGTGAGCTGGATTGCATATGAACAATATGTAGTTTGCTACAAGAGAAAGTTTTCCCATTCGGCCACTAGTCCAAAACGAAGAACCCTCTGATAGAGAGAACTTCAAAAACACGAACCTAGGTTCAAACGGCCTTTTAAATTCCATTTAAATTTACTCAAATTAGTTATTATTATTCAGATTGGTGCCAAATTAGGGTTAGCATTAATTCATGGGGATTAGTGAGTGCGAGGTGGTTGTATTTGTCATGAGTGCCCCACACACTTGTAAAAAAGTTACCTCACAAATCCGTGAGGGGAGAGAGTTGGGGGGGTGTGGGGGGGGGGGTCATTTTTATTTATCAGTTTACATTTATAGTAAGTGGGCCCCACTGTCATCATCACAACGCCTTGTCCCAACTCCCAACTATGTTGGGGTCGGCACATGAATTTTGTTTCTCCATTCCGATCTATCTTGGGCCAAATACTCAGATAAGTTGCACCTGATAAGTGCCCCATTATGTGCCTTCAAAGATTTCATGAGTCCGAGCCTTCTAGTACCTGGACTCTTTTTTTTGTGCGTGTACCCTCTTATAGGCCCACTTTAAGAAAATTTAAACCATTAAAAATTATTCAGTTGGCACCTAGAAATAAGATTTAATAGAATAAACTAAATATATATAATTACATGTTATTTTTAGATTTTAATATTTTTTATTTATATATAGATATTTTATTTTATCGTATTTTTTGGAAAAAAGGAACTCCAAAATCTTTAAACGAATTTCTGAATTGGCCAAAATATTTCAGTTTGGAGCCAAACCGAAATGGGGTCTGAAATGAAATCAACAAATATGATTGAGAGTGGTCTGTTCTCTTTTTGGACAAATCTTGTAAGGGCCTTGCTAGAGCTGCCCGAGTCTTGTTAAATATGCTAGCTCAGAAGATTTGATAGTAGATAATTTCTACCTCAGTTCGAAGATCAATGTCTACTCGAAGATGGACTGAGGAATTAGCATCATGTGTTTCTTTTGTTTTTGTTTTTGTTTTTCTTTAATGAGGACAGAAACTTTATATTAATGGGAGGAAATTACAAATTCAACAATACAAACGCGAAACCTACAAAATTACATAGTATAAGGTACCACCCTATCTACCCCTTGCTTTGCTAGGGAATCCACCATTGCGTTGGCTGACCTTCTCACATGCATTATATGTTTGTCATCGACTTCAATAATGTAATATACTTGCACTTCTCTTAGTGTTTCTCTCTATAACAATCAATGATTCCGAATATTCCATGCATCTATATTTTTATGGATGCAGGAAAAAGAATCATCAGAGGGAATTAACAAAATGGATATAATCGGCTTATCTCCATATTGGTTTGACATAGCACAAGGCAATGCCATCCTGAATACGGTTGAAATGCAATCATTGTTTCTTCTTACTGGGCCTAACGGTGGTGGTAAATCAAGTATTCTTCGATCAGTTTGTGCAGCTGCTTTACTTGGAATATGTGGATTGATGGTACCAGCAGAGTCAGCTGTTATTCCACATTTTGACTCTATTATGCTTCACATGAAATCTTATGATAGTCCTGCTGATGGGAAGAGTTCATTTCAGGTATGTAATTGTATTCTGAACAGGTTCTCTGATTTAGTGTTCTTCCTTTTATGTAGCTTCTCCTTTTGTTTTCGTTGTTTTTCTAAGAAATTAGTTTTGGTGCCAATCCACTGATAGCTCGGTGATTAGACATCTCTCTCTCCACAAAAACAACCTGGAAGGGGGTGTGAGTATTTATCAGAGCAAAAAAAGAACTTAGTTTTGGTAGCCTGTACTCTTTCAATATCAATACAATTTGTCTCTTCCATTAAAAAGAAAGAGGAATTTAGGTGCATTGCTACCTTGTGTGCAGAGTCGTTTAGACTTTAGATGCAGTCATGCAGTTTGCCTTCCATCATGGCACAACAGTTTTTTCCGTTTGATAATTCTACAGAAAAAAAAAAGGAAGATAATTTTCACTTTTGCAGTGAAATATGGAGTGGCTAATTTTTATTTCAGATTTTCACCGTTCAAAATTCAACTCCTTGTTTCCTTTTTTTAGAAGTCAATGGCCTAAGTTCAACTGATTTTGGCTTAAGTCTTGAGAGAGAATTTGGTTTTGCTTTACTGACATGTGAACATAATCTGTTAGAATTTTGAGTCTTTGCTATTGGAAACCTATACTTTGATTGAATTTCCATATGTTTACTTGATATATTCAAGAAAATTAGGTAGAATTTGTGACTACGTTAGCTTTCCCTAAAATTTCACTACTAGATCTAGTATGATTAGTACTCTCTTTCTATATTTTGGCAATTGTAACCCTATAAAAGGGACATTAGGTCTTGTGTTATTTGGGATTTTATCAATAAAATAGTTATTTGGAGGTTTCGGTTCTCTCGAATGATCCGAAGGAGGTGTTAGGTTCCCTTAAACGATCTGGGTTATCTTTTGTTTTCTTTTTCTCTTTTATTTTAGGTGGGATTGCTACAATTGGTAGTGGATAGAGAGGAGGAATCAAAGAAACTAATATTGGCTAGAAACTTTATCCATCCATCATGAGAGATAATGAGTGTATATAATCTATTTAGGTTAGGCTAACTACAGTAGTGTCTTCATAAGGGACTTGTACAACGAAGTTGTCCATGGTGTAAACTGGGAAAAAGTAGTTACTATTTACTAAGATATATGAGGCATATTAAAATTCTTCGATTTGTATCCCGAATCATTTGATTTGTATCAAATTCCAATGAAAAATGTTCATATCTATACGATGACTTCCTTTTTAGGTGAATCTTAGGACTCACGTGTATTTTTACGATTCGATACAAGCTTTATCGAATCTTATGATTAAAGTGATCTAGGTGAAGACAACCATCACCGAATGGCTATTATTTTTTGCTTTTTTTTATTTTTTATTCTTAGTGTTTGCATATTTAAGAGTTTATACAGTGATAATGTAACCTCATACAAATTTATGGGGTTCTAGAAAGTATTTAGACATAAATAAGCAATAGGCATGTAATTTAAGCATTGGACTATATATGTGGATTTCATTCTACATTCCTTTTTTTTTTCTTGTTTCAGACTTTTCTTCTTGAATGCTTTTTAACTTCACGTGACACATCCTAACCCATAACATTATTTTTTTTGGATATTATTTTTGTTTTTTGATTCAGAGAGAATACAAAAATGAAAACTGCAACTCGTTTAATTTTCCTAGTAACCTTGGTATTTAAACATTTTCAACTATTCATGACATATCTCATTAATAATATATTAATATATATCAGTGATGTTCTTCATATGAGTATATCATAGTCTTGATTGTCATCGTACTGTTGCAACTAACAATGGAAAATGGATAGATTATGAATAAATACATTTTGTTTTTAGTTCTTTTTTTTTTTTTTTTTTGGTAAAAAAAGTCCCACAGTTTGCGATATAGTTCACGATACTTCTAATGCAGTATTCATGGTTCCAACAATAGTCCTCATAGTCGTCTTCTCTCTCTTTTCTTTTCCCAAAAAAAAAACCCTCAAATCCAGCTATAAAAATAACCCAAGCATCACTATGTCAAAATAACCTCCAGAGACTGACATCAACAATACATTTTATTCTAGATCTCAGCAGTCAAGAGAGGACTTAAATAATCATATAGCCATCCAGACGTCTGAAATTGCCAGATATCCCAATAGCCAGCAGCTAAAAACACCCTTTAAAATGGGTCCTGATGACAGATCAGAGCCGACAGTTTATCTTTGTGGGTCCCTGCAATTTGGTGATCAAGACCATTATATAATGGGCTTTGCCGTGATGCTCTAAAAATCACCCTTTGATCCTTTAAGGTACCAAATCACTCCATTGGTGTCTGAGTCTTGGCTAAACTTGGGTTAAATCGGTCAATACTTGGTCGAATTATCCAGCTCCTTCAATACTTGGTCAAGGCTTGTTCAAAATTTGTAAATCTTGGTTCCACTGTTGCCTAGTAGTTTTTCATATTTATATTTACATTGAGGGCATTAAAAACTTCCCTTAGACTAATATGGATCTTTGGCCCAGATTGAAATGTCGGAGATACGATCTATAATCACAGGTGCGACGCCCAGGAGCCTTGTGCTCATGGATGAGATCTGTAGAGGCACAGAAATGGCAAAAGGAACTTGCATTGCTGGTAGCATCATTGAAACTCTTGATCACATTGGTTGCCTGGGTATTATTTCTACCCACTTACATGACATTTTCAATTTACCACTGACTACAAAGAGTACTGTCTACAAAGCAATGGGAACAGAGATTGCAGATGGTTGCACAAGGCCAACATGGAAGTTGGTAGATGGGGTCTGCAGAGAAAGCCTTGCTTTTGAAACAGCCCAAAGAGAAGGTATTCCTGAAGACATAATCAGAAGAGCTGAAGAATTATATTTCTCAATAAATGGTAGTGGCTCATGTTCACAGATAGATGATGCAAAAATCGAGCATCAGAGTCCTGGTTCTGATGTCAATGGTTTTGATGAAGCCAGCGATTCATTAAGAAGAATTAGTAATGGCTTTAGTTCTTTCAGGACGGAGATATCAAACCCTAAAGAAATACTGCTGAAGGAAGTTGAAAGTATTATTACCATAATCTGCCAGAAGAAATTGATTGAGCTTTACAAGCAGAAGAACTTATCTGAACTTGCAGAAGTCAGTTGTGTTGCAGTTGGTGCCAGGGAGCAACCACCTCCCTCAACAATTGGTGCTTCGAGCATCTATGTGCTGTGTAGACCTGATAAGAAATTATACATTGGACAGGTAACTTCCTTCCCTCGACTTACTGGAGATAAGTCATGTCTTGGACTCCAATTTTGGTTGGTTATTTATTTATTTTCGTTATGCAATTGGAAAATGTGTTTTGGAGGTATTTGGAGGTGTGGCCAGCCTCATTTTGCTGGGGATTGTTTGGTTTGCTATTAGAAGTGGGTGCCATGGCAGTTCTGCCTTTTCACATTCCACCAAGAAGCTGCTAGTGAGTTAATTTCTAATAGGACTGGCGAACGATCTTTGTTTGAGCCAGAGTGCAGTTAAGCTGTATTCACTTCTTGAGGTCCCCAAATGCCCTAGTAAAGCTGTCCTATCTAAAATTGTACAATTTTCAGGAAAATCTAACAAAGTTCACAAAAATTGTGTTTAAATTTCATATGCAGACGGATGACCTTGTCGGTCGAGTTCGTGCCCATCGGTCAAAGGAAGGCATGGAGAATGTTACTTTCCTTTATGTTCTGGTCCCTGGAAAGAGTGTGGCTAGCCAATTGGAAACTTTGCTCATCAATCAGCTTCCAAACAGAGGCTTCCGGCTTGTTAACAAGGCCGATGGTAAGCACCGTAACTTTGGCACATCTAATCTCACTTCAGGGAATCTGATCTTACAGCAATGACTTGGGAATTCTTGGCCATCAAGTCCACATTGCTGAAGGTTGTGAATTGGATTACTTGAGAGAGTCATGGGTTTCGGTGTGACTGTAATGTGCAATATGACTGGAGCATGAGGGTAAGCTACTGAGTTCATGGGAGTTGGCCATTTTTGGTTTGATGGTGGTTGCTCTAATTTTGTACGTAAGAGCAGCAATGCACCCTTTTAATCTTCTTATCCAATGAAGCTCAATTTTCGTTCAAATGTGTGCCATTGTTGATGTTTGCATGTGTATGTATGTGCTAAAAAGTGGATTTTTGTCTACAGCTACTGCCTTTCATGTAGCTTCAGGTACCATCATGTTCATTTTTGGAAATGTATGTATTATGGTATTGTTCATCATGAGGAACCCAGATCAAACACTGCCCAAGCATCGGGCACATTTTTTTTCATCATCAATTGTTGGAGCAACATTGAACTAATGTTGCTGATTGGTTATCTGCCATGGTTTGTTTTTCTATACGTTTTTGCTGCTGCTCATGCTTGATAGGTGTTTGGTACAGATCAACTAACTCAGAAAATCTTTTACACGAAGTTTGCATCTAGCAACTTTAGGCAACTCTATTATTTTTTCAAAAAAAGATGTTCTGTTTGTTCGAACTCTGACCATCTGTCCGTAACCAATTGAACGAGCAAATCATGGATGATTCATGTTCCTAAGTTGTGCCTATTGGAGCTGTGTAAAAGATCTTTTGATGATAAATGGTAGAACTCTTAACTCTGATCCATGTGCAGACGACCGATGAGTGTAGTTTCAGAACTTGGATAACTTCTTCAAAGTCTAGTCAGAGGGAAGCTGCAGACAGGAAAAATGCAGGGCTTGTTCAAAATGCAGTAAACTAAACTGGGACCCTTGCAAATTGTAGGAACCCACTGGGACGTTTGCATGTGGATGTCTTGTAGGAGAAAATTCCCTATAGCTGACTTTTGTGTCATCATAGTAAATGGGTTTCCTGGCTACCGCCTAACTTGGTTTTCTCCATGATATAGCCATTGTGTTTCAGCCATTGTTCAAAAACTCATCGACCCCACCTGACTTGCCCAAGTTGAGCTGGTTCAGTAACTCATCAAATCGGGAGTTTTTGATAGGGAAAGGCTTAAATAAGATTAATGATGTAATGACCTTAAATAGAACTTTGATAGGAAAATTAGAAAGTACGAGAACATGACCTTAAATAGGATTGAGTGGAGAGTATAACTCATTAGAGAAATGCTTTGATGATAATGAAAATGATGATGGCGATATATCATGTTTATATTAAGTGGAAGAGCGTGACATGCACCAACTCCTTAACCATAAAAGGCATTGATGATATTCTCAATGATGGTAGCAATTAATTGGTATTTCCACTAATGATGTTGACAGTGCCTTCATGGGATGTGCTGTTTCTCTTCCTAATTATAACCATGAATCTTATTGATTAGGAGAAATGTGGTTTGTTGAGAATGTTGTTCAATCCAAAGAGATCTTTTTTTTGTATCTATTTATGACCCATTTGGAGGGTGAAACAAACAATGCCATCTGCTATCATGAGCAAAATGTGATGTTTGTGGAGTGTAGTATGAAAGGAACTTGTATTTCTAATGACCTCAAGGGGTCAAAGTTGTTTCATCTGAAAAGGATCCTACCATTCTTTTACCCCCAAGACATGGGTTTAACAAGCTGCCTTGTGGGTGCTTTTACCACCTAACATTTTCTTCTTGCATATGTGCCTAATCGTACTTCCTTGTAAGACTTTCTGAACACCGACAACGTAAGAGAATAAAGAAATCTGCATGCTCTCATATTTCCTATTGTTCACAACTGGCTATGTGATTAAACAAGTGCCCCTTTGATATGTTATTCTCTTCACATGTTTCTTTATATTGATTATAAACTAGAGATATGTATATGGGTCATTTTTTTAGTATTATTCTCTGTACCCACAGTACCAACTAGATAAGTAAGAAATCTACCCTCTCTCTCTCTCTCTCTCTCTCTCTCTCTCTCTCTCTGTAGAAAACTATGAAGCAACTGGGCCCATTTGTACATGTGTGTCGGTACAATCATTGATCCAGCAGTTCCCCATGCAAAAAAATATAGTGTTTGTTATTTAAACGTGAGGCTATTTCATTATCACTGCTTGGTTTGCTGGCCAAGAATTTGATGATGTTTAGCAATATTTTGTTGTACTTGTTATGGAGGTTGTATTCGATGAGAAAGGATGGTGAAAAGGAAGGTCAAAGAGAAAGGGGAGCCAAATGTTTAAAAATCTCTATCTAGAGATCCTGTGATCCCCCATTCCTCTTACTATCCATTAATGGATGGTCCCCTTTTAATGTCTATCTAAAATACTTGATTCATAAAAAGGATTATAAATTCTTATCTAACTTATATGAGGGAGAGAATGAAGTAAAGGGACAAAGGTAAGGAAGAGGTAAAAAGCAAGAAATGAACAAATTAATTAATTAGAAGACATGAGGAAGATTTGATTTGGATTTCAGCCTCATGTAGTCATCTTTCTTGTTGAAATAGCAGACATGAAGGAAGAAGGGAAGAGCCACAGATCAATCCCAAACTGTAGCGCTGATGGTGAAAGATTTGGACGAGTGTGTGTGGGTTGCGTGTGAGAGTACCTTAAAAAAAAAAAACAGAGAGGAACAAATTATGCAGTTTATCTTATAAAAGGAGAGGATTCATGCCATTTCATACTGTGCACTAATAATACTTGAACACAAATAAATCGCATAGTATATTTACATAACTTCAAGGAAAAAAACTTTATTTAAATCATATTTAGTATGCTTGTATTTAAAAGGTGTTTACTAAATTTAATACAAAACACTTTCATAAATAAACCCGAGGTCCAACCAGCTCAACTGAGACGGATATTTACGTTTGTTTCTTCAATTTTAACCACTTCTAAAAATGATATCTTGAAATTCCTCTGAATTTAATTACATGAAATAAAGAGTCCCTTTGTATATACACTTTTGTTTGCACTGCCTTTTGTGTAGTCTTGGAACGCTATTGTAAAATATTGCAGTTGCCTACATTTAGGCCTACCTGTCATGTTCCACAATCTTAAACTCGGTTGAAGACTTGAAGACCAGCCTTCCATCTATTATGTGCAGTGGGGTAACTAGCCATGCACTAAGCCCACCCATCTTCTCTCTCATATGTAAATATGGTGGTGTTCTTTGTGGTAGATTAAAATTAAGGTTAGGTTGATTGGTGTGGTCCAGAGGGAATCAACAGCTAGTGATGAATAGGCCATGTAAAGCTTCTAAATGTAATGATAGTATTTTAAAATTTCTCCTTAATTAGGAAGGAAATGATGCTCTACCTAGATGAGGTTGTGATGATTTTGGATCTTACTCATCATTACATCTGGATTTGTTACCCCTTCTTTTGCACTCCCATCTCCCTTTTCCTATTGATGTCTACATTTTCTTCCCTTTACCTTTTCAAGTAATAGGGAAGCCCATTAGCTCAATCCAATGAGATTTACTAACCTGATCTTTTGAAGTAGAATTAATCAAATAATGGTATGATAGTGTCATTTGGATGTTTCTGCTTGAGAATCTTCAATTTGTCATCAGTTGTGTACAAATTTTCTCCCTCACAATTCGTCCTATATTCCTACCAAATAGGGGTCTTTAGGCTGCATATATGGTTGATTTTCATGATAAGAAGAATAAAAATTGACTTCTAACTACTTGAATTCGATAACTTTTTAATTCATAAATTATGCATATTTTTTCTGCTCAAATTCAAAAGGCCTTTGGAAAATCACTATTAGGAAGATTTATAGGGTCTAGTCTTTTCAACATTGTGGTATACTCAAGTAGGTGATGATTGCAAAAACATTCATGGTTGGATGGTGTTCACATATTTATTTATTTATACTAATGGAGGATTTTAATTTTTTGGATTGAACTAATCCCTTAGGGTCCAGAGAGAAGCCGGGTAAATTTCCTGTGGCCCCGAGGTGGTAGTACTAGTAGAGACTCAACCTTCAGTTCCTGAAGATGGGGGAATCGGGGATAAATATCAAAGCCTCTAGCTCCGGAAGAGGGGGGAATCGTGATCCTGACCATTCGGCCAATCGCTTGGAATTAATGGTGTACACATCTTAGCATCACATACACGCCAAGGATCAACATCTATCACTCTTCACTAACGGTCCAACATAGAAAAAAACAAAAAAACAAAAAAAAGTTGGATTATATAAGTGGGCCATTGGAAAAGAAAACACTTGGTGATGGATTGTAGGTGGGCCATTGGACACTGATGAATGGCCAATTTTCTTCTTTATCATTTCCCATGGGTCTTCACCTTTGGCATTGTCTCCATTCTGCCTCCCTTCCTACCCTACAATACCCATCTCATCCCATCCAACGGCAAGATTAGATACCATGGAGCTACATCAAGCCACGTGCCACCGTCTTTTCCTCACTTTCCCCTTCCCTCTCCCAAAGTGATGACGTCAGCCCACATGCCACGTGGCTACCTCTTTGTCCTGCTTTCTTTGCCCTGTCAATCTCCTGTGGCTTGAAATCGAATTGGAAATCTGAGCCTCAAAATAAAGGGCTTCCAAATCCAATGTGTGGGGTATCCCTTAATTGACAATTATTTGGCTTTGATGAATAATGAGGTTAACACAATCAAACCCATTATTCATTATCAAATTTTCTTTTTCTTTTTTTTTTTTTTCAATCAAATGATTTATCTTAAACGGGACTAAATTCTATTAGAGTAAAATTTGAATACACAGCATAAACATAAGCTTATGTAGTTAGGCCCCATGTTGAGTTTCAACTTTGTTTAACTCAGATTTATCTGAGTCAAAGCCTCAGAGGATCAGGAACCAATCTCCCATCTCTATTTTAGGTGTGGACGATCCCACCTTGGTTAGTTAGTCTTGTGAACTTTTTTAAAGTAAGTGGAAAAGACAAGAATGTGAAAAAGAAAGATCACATCTACATCACAGAAAAAGGACCCAATCAAAGTGAATCCGGATTCTCGCAAATTTAGCACAGGCCATTGCTGTAAATACATTGGTGGGCCACTTTTTGTAATTTAAAGAGTTCATGATTACCTTTCCACTTTTTTTTAAAAAAAATATCATCAAAGGAGAAAAAGGATTAGACACACACATGCATCCGTTTAGGTTTCATTCACATTTACGTACATTCATATAAAATCAGTTTGCTAGAAAAAAGAAATTTTCAACTTCCCTCTTGAGAAAAAGCTTTTACATACGTGGAATTATAAAAAAAAAAAATCAAGCAGCTTATTTTTATATTATTTTCTCGTAAAAACATTCGAAAAGTATTTCCCCATACCATATTTTTTTGAAGGAAACCGGACCCACAAACATGGCATCGACAAGCCCAAGATTTTTTATGAGAAGATTGAGAGGATTATCTTATGGGGCGTTTGTGTAGCCGTGATCACCGTAGAGAAGGGAGGAGACAAGGAGCCTGAAAATATGATGCCTCTCTCAATGATGCAACTATGAAAAAAATATGATCATCTTTTCTTACTTTTTTACGTTAGCGGGTATCCGGAAGTCCGACATGGCGACGTTGGGCTTGCAATTCCGCGGGCCCATGGCTTTGCACAAATACCCCAAAGTAAATGAGGGAGTCCCTACACTTTCTTTTGGTCTGAATCACATGTGCTCAGGGAGCAGTGGAGGGAGGTGGGATAATAAGTACACTTTCAACCAAAACTCCAAAAAAGTAGTGTAGAGAAACTGATGCCAGATATGATGAGCATTTTTGGAAGATTTTCACCCCCCATGGCCATAATAATTGCCATATCTTGCAACTCCTTTTCAAGCTGTCGCCATGATTCTCCTGTGATAGACACACCGTCTCTTTCGCCTCCCATTAAAGCGACCCTAGAACTCTGAGGTCTGGATCCCCCACAGGTAACAGTGAAACACTGGAGCTTCACCATGGGGTCTACTTCCATTACTTTCAGAGTTTACATAACTTTTAACTTCAAATTTACTTTACTGGGAGTTGGTCCCATTATATCTCACGATTGATAACACGATGATTACAAGTAATTAGACTATCAATTGTATTAAAATCCGACCGATATATTATTGGAGAAGATGAAATTCATTTTGAATGGTCCGGATTATAATCATTTTGCACAAATCATTATGCTAACTCTATTTTTATAAACATTAAAAAAGTAATTTAAAGAATTATAATTTGTGTTGGGTAAATCATCATATTTCTATTTCCGCAAAAGAGAAGAGTTTTGTATGCCTACCACGGACCCAATAGTAAATTGTAAACCTTTAATTGAAAAAAAAAAGTTAGTTTATTTTTTTTTTCTACAAGAAAAATAACATAGAACCATTTCCCGTTTTATCATAGTATTCTCTTGTCCATGACCATTGACCACACCCTTATCTCTCATTCCACACAAGTGAAACACATTGGATTCCACCTATTAAAAATATATGATGTTGGAAGATAATGGTCTTTTTTTTTTCTTTTATTTTGCCTAAGAAGATAATAATGGTCTGTTAATTTGTTTTTCAAGAAACCTAAGAAGTTTTGTTGGAAATATTTGTCATCCATATATAGATGGAATATTCACAAATATTCAAATACCCTCAACATTCTCAAAGCTAAGATTTAAAGAATAACAATGTTTAAGGTTGGAGTTTTGGAATCTCAGTGGTCAAATAAAAAGCTTCTTATATAAAAGATTTATGACAGCAATGTCCCCTCAACAATTGAAAAACTAGTTAAAACTTTCAGCAAGCGCATGGATGTGGAAATTCTTATATTAAAATTTAGAACTAATTATTTGTACAACAAGAGGATTCCACACCTTGTGGATTTCTATTTAAAAGAATCCCACATTCTATATCCCTCTTTTAGAAATCTGAAATCCTAAAAATGATTCTGTCCATCATATTTCTCCTTTCAAGATAAAAATGGATGATACCAAAATTACACAATATCAGATCATGAAAATCACAATAATCTCTCTCTCTCTCTCTCTCTCTCTCTCTCTCTCTCGCTCTTATCTTTTTTATTTTTTTGCTATTGGAGGATTCCCAACCCTTTAGGTTAGACTAATCCCTCCGAACTCAAAGGGAAGCTGGGTAAACTCCTCTGTAATCCCAGTGTTGTAGTGCAGTTCCAAACCTACAACCCATCCGGATGCAAATCGATTGGTCTTTCCCTCTCTATCGCTACAAAGAAAATACTTCCGATTGAGAGTCTTTTCAGTTGTGTACAGACTTTTTCTTCTTTTTGAGTCCAGCCTTTGAGGTCGTCGGTTGTCTCATAAAGATATCACTGTGCCATCTCAAATAGTTGGTGCTCTTTTCAAAAGTTGAATGCAGTGCACCCCTACCTCCTACTTTATCAGGTCTCAGTCAACTGGTGGAGGTTAGTTTTTGATGTAAGAAATGAAAACAGAAAGAAGATTTCGTTGGCATCACTTTAATGATCTAATAAATTCCCCCAATCTCTATATACATTCTCTTCCTAGTTGATTTCAGCAATCATTAATGGCTGCCTCTTAAATTGGTTTCTGAGTCAACCTCTCAATTCATAATGGGTAGTATCTTAATAGCTTTCATTAATTAAAGATCAGTACCACCATTAAGAATAAAGAGGACAATCAATGTTCTCCTGTGATGTCCAGCTAGATGGAGCCCACTTGCGCCCACTTGCCCCCACCTTTGATCATTATAGGCCATTTCACACTCTCATCCTCTGGCATCATGTCCAATTTCACTCTCATCAAAACTTTATTCACTGTAGAGTCGGATTGATCTCAAAGAAATCCACGTAGTTAAAATAACACTAAATTTTATGGATATTAAATCAAGGATCAAGGTGATCTGATGTGGCTCAGCAGCTGGTTTTCTGTTATTTTTTTCTTCTTTTGGGCTCTTATCCATGAGGAGACCATTACATATGCTCCGACCCACACTTTAGGCATCGAAGTGGGCCCCATAAACTATTCTACAGATGAGAAGTATGCCAGGTAGGAGAACATGGTTTCAAAGGATAGGCACGTGGGATCCAACGGCTATGCTTTTGCATAGGTCGCACACGCATGCAGACGTACATTACGTACGTACTATGACGTTTCAAAACAAGGAAAGATTCTGAAATACTGTTTAGTGTTTGCCCACCGACCATAGGGATGGCCCAAAGTCTATCAATCTTTTTTTTTTTTTTTTTTTTTTCATTCTCACACACTCATTCATCCATTGGACAAAGGCATAAAAGAAGAAAACAAAAAATAACCATGGAATGGATGGTCCCCGGCCATTACAAGTGCTAATTGCTAAATGCCAAGCATAACAACATAATATATATGAGCTTAGGATAAAATCTTATAAGCTCCCGATTATGTGACTCACCTTTGGTCTATTCAAATGGACCAAACACATGACCCCTCTAAATTGCACATATCCAACAACTTTGGGTCAGATTTAAATTTACTAGATTGTTGGATTGACTATGTATCGATCCAAATGGACTATTGACCATTAAACTTTTGAGCCCATATGAAGATGATAGAAATCATGGTTGGGGGTAATTGTTTTGCAAAGAGGAGAATCCCAGGGAGTCCTTGCAATTCCTCTTATCCCCATCTCATGAGGGTCCCCAAGTGGGCCCCATCACACACTTGAGCTTATTTTATCTTAAACTTGAGCTTAGGAGAGTTAGCCCATATATATATATGGGGGGTCTTCATATGCATCCATCCCTCACCATTTTTGGTGAGGGACACCCCAAAAGGGAAAGTTTCAAGTACAAAAGTGAAGAAGTACAAAGATGTACTTCCTCACTTTTGTACTTGAAACACCCCCAAAAGGGGTGTCCCTCACCAAAAATGGTGAGGGATGGATGCATATAAACATTTCCCTATATATATATATATATATATATATATATATATATATATGATGAGAGATTGGGTGGGGGTTCTCACATCCATATCCAATGCCAACAATTTAAATGTGAGGGCCCCCACCCTATATATATATATATATATACAGGACCGTCCTTACCCATTTCTGTAAGGACCGATCCAATGCGTCCGATTTTCCTCTAGATCCAATGCATAGGATGACTCGTATTTAACATATGAGAGGGAAACGAAAATTTCCCAAATGCACTCGCCCGCTCTGTTCTCTCTCACACCTCTCTGTTCTCTCTTCTCTCTCTCCTAGCGCGCGATTGAAACCCATTCTCTCTCGCGATCGCAGAACTCTTCTCTGTTCTCTCTCGCACCTCTCTCTCTCCCAGCGCTCGATTGAAACCCATCTTCTCTCGCGATCACAGAACTCCCTCTCGGCATCCCATTTCTGTCTAATCGAAGATCGACGACCGAACTCCCTCTCGGTATCTCATTTCTGTCTAATCGAAGAGCGACGACCCGACGGCACGGCATCACATTTGCACATCTGTCTAATCTAATCGAGGAGCATGGAAAATCCCCAAATCGGAAGAAAAGCCCCAGTCGGCAATCTCTTCCTCCTCCTTCAAAAGGTTGTGTGTTTTTTTTTCCTTTGCCTGAACACATGTATTTCCCTTTGGTTTGGTATGAAATGATGGTAGAAGAAAGTAGATTCAAGGTCCTGCTTCCCCCCTTTTTTTTTAATTCAAAATTTTGGGTAAAACCCAAATGAAATCCATTAATGAGTTGGATGATGAAGATTAAACGATGCTTCTCAAGTATTCTCAAACATGCCTGCATTGGATCTTGTTTCTTGGAGCAGCATGGTAACAGCTTATGCCCAACATGGACATGGTGAAGAAGCTCTAACACTTTTCTCAGAATTTCACGATGAGCAGACCACAATTGATGAATCCAGCATGGTAACAGCTTATGCCCAACATGCTTCTCAAGTTGTTGATTTGTAAATGAATGAAGAAGAATGGTGTTTTGTTTCTGTTTGGATGGGAATTGAAATCACTTGGAATTCTCAAACGGTTGATAGAATGGGACATGGGTCTATTTTGAACTCAATTCTGATATAGATTGGATTATAAGATTCAACTGGTAAAGTTTTTTAAATTCATTGGTGAATTGAATCTTGGACTTGATGAATTGAATTGTGGATTGTGCAGACTGTTTAATATTAGGAATTGTAGATACTGTTTTGACAAGCAATTAGAGGATTTCTTTTTCTTTTTTCTTCTGTCTGACCTATCGATCACTGCGTTCATACTTTACCATGGAGCTGATCAGGTGGTGTGGGATGGTTGAAATTGACTTACCTGGATAATTTGATAATATGACAACTTACCTATAAATAATTGAACGAGCATCAAATTCATACCTTATGTTTCTTTCCTGTATAAGAGGATTTCCAATCTTTTGGGGTGTCCTAGTTTCCTGTATCAGAGGGAAGCCGGTAAATTTTTCTATAGCTTCAGTGTGATAGTGCGGTTTGGAATCTACAACGTCAGATGTGGATCCGAATTCCGTTGAATGACATTCATATTGCCCTGTGTCATAGAACTTAAAAGGGAAATTATTCCATCTCCAGTGATTTTTATCTCTTTGGATAAAATTGTTACTTTTGTGCTGTATTTAGTATAAACTTATTCTATAAGATTTTTTTTTTTTAAATGTCAACCTGTAAAGCAGAAACACCGTATTGTTTCTTCAAATTTCGTTCTTCGAATTTATCCCAAACTGCTTGTGCATTGGCTTTGTTTCTTTCAGCTTTCACATTAAAAAGGGTGGGGAAACAAGAGAGCATATTGGTATGGTTAGATTTCTCAGATTTGTTATCCCTTTCCAATTGAAGATGATTCAATTTGCTGTTGCAGAACCAGAGGCACCAGGATTGAATAATCACATTTTCTGATTGTTTGTATTAGTTTCCTTCATGTAATACATTTTTTTAATCTATATCTACCTGATTTTTTTTTTCTTTTGTTCAGAATATCATCTTCCAATACAATCCGTTCTGAGTGTACTCCAAAATGCCGATGTGAAGCAAGAGACATGAAATTATATACTTCTCGTACGCAGTTGAATCCAAATAGAAATTTTGGAAATGCCCGAATTGGAATGTAAGGGTGTTTAGGCTACCTCATAGATCAGTCAATATACATTTTTAAGGTTTCAAATCTAGCATTAACTATTTTTTATGTGCGTCAATCTTTATGCAGAATGAAAATGGCTGTGGTGCGTTCCTTTGGAAAGATGAAGTAGCAAATTGGTAGCAACCTGAAGCCAATTCATCAACTTGTGAACGAGAAAACCGGAGAGAAGAAAACAACAATTTGATAACAGTCGTTGAAAAGTTGGAAAGTTCACTGCGCGTTTTTATTGAAGTAGAGAAAATTCGAAATGGGTATCTGCAAAAAATTTATCATGCTATTATAGTCACATATTGTATGATAATTTTAGTTTTCCTGTTTAGGTAGGCATGAAGTTAGATGAACAACATGTCTTTTGTAAGATGAACATTCACTTCAAATGTCACTGTAGTAATTACGCCAAATGTTACTCTTTTTTCTTACAATTTTCCATTTCCATGAAAGTTTTTCCCACCCTCTAATTGGACCAAGTGTATGTGATTAGATTCTTAAGTTTGTAGCTCTTCTTGGATCATTGCTTAGCGAAAAATTTCTGATGGAAGTTGGCAATTCCTTATACTATTGCATGCCAGTTTTCTACTGCAGGAATCTCCATGCAGCGTTTTGAAACAGCAAAGTTGGCAACAACCACTGTCCTGATGGATTAATTATGACTTTGGCAAAGTTGGCAATCACTTTTAAAGTGTGCTCATGGACGGCTAACCACTGTTCCTATTGTCAACATGGAGGCATTGCAGAAGCAGTTGGCACTTCAACAAATTCTATTTTTATGCCTTTATTCATTGTAAATGCATTCAACAAATTCTTTCTACATTAATATCACTTGATAACTAAAAATAGAAAAAAGAGAGGCAATTGATTCTTGGTTTCACATAATGCAAATATTCTTTTAAAGGTCAGATGATGCCCTGGGTTCTACTCCCATTTAAATGATACATACATTTGGACTGATGGAATTATGGAAATGGAATCCCACTTTAACGTATCTATCAACCCAGTAGTGTGCATCACTTTTGAAAGATTAAAACTCGAGCCAAGGTATATACATTCATTGGAAAGTACTGTATGATGATAATGGCTTGAGATAAAGAAAAATGGCATGCTTGAATAGAAACTCCCACATTGGCATCATTACGATTTCATTTTTCCTTATCCATTGACAATTGCTCACAAGTAATTCATTAACTTGATGTTACGTCAACCACGTTGGATGGGAGTGTGTGTTTGTAGAGTCTAGTAGTGGGTAAGTTGTTAGGAACTGTTTGTTTGTGGAGTCTTGTTAGTGGGTATGTTGTTTAGAACGGTCATGTGTTATTGGGGAAGTCGTCAAATAGTTGTGAATGAGTGGGACGACAGTGAGTGGAACGATGGCAACAGAGGTGTACATTTTCTTTTGTAATCAATGAAAGAGGCATAGAAAGCTTCATTCACAGAATTGTCTCAGGAAAGCTTCATTCCCAGAATTGTCTCAGGAGGTTGACCCCCACCTGATTTCACAAAATGTTTGTGGAGAATGACCCCACTTGTTCCATCCCCCACCTGATTACAGGCATTGTCTAACTTCCAAACAAATGACCCTTAAAAGCATAGGTGGAGGAAAAAAGCATCACATAAACCTGCAAAGAAGCATCAAGGATAACATTCATATAGAAAACCAGTGTGTATTAATCAAACTGCAACTTCTGTAGGGCCTAAAACTCCACAGCACGCTATCAGAACTCAAGTTGCAGCAAAACCATGGTCCAAATGGGTGAATATCTAAAACTTCACACTACGCAATGAAGAAACAACACACCACCACAAATGCTAACTACCCTAATACAACTGTAAACTTGAACCATGTTATATGTATATTTCTGCTCAGTCTTTCTTTGGATCATCAGTATCAACATTCAACATACATCAACATATCTTCAACATTCAACATACATCAATCAATAAGACACACATCAAATCTAAATCTAAATTTGACAAATGCAACTTGGCCATTCAACATCAAATATAAACCTAATGTCATGGAAAAGGGTTGACATCGGAACCGGACCCATCCGAAAGCTTCCTTCAACATGTGTATCAGATGTTGCTTCTGGCATTCTTGGAATGTCCACATGTAGATCAACAATCCCCCTGAAGGAAAAACACATGGTTTGCGATTAGTGATGTAAAATAAGAATAACAACACTGAACCAAAAATGAGGTAAATCATTACCTATTCAAGAGAGCTGGGCAATTCCGTTTGTCATGTGAAAGACCACGCTGATTGCATCCACGACAAAGTCGTTCTTTCTTTTGAGCTTTCTCCTTTGATAACTTTAGTCTCTTTGGACGGCCCTTTGTTGTAGCATGAGGTGTTCAACCAATTGCACTGCTTCACTAACTGCGTCACTAACCATTTTGTTTTTCCATTGGATGTATGTTCTCCTTCAAGTTCAAGTTGATTCATTTGGCGACACATTTTATGAAGATCAGTTAAAACATTTATTGCATATTCGTATGTGTTTGAACACATACTTGCCTCATTAGAAACCATGTTGCCCCAATAAGACAAATCACCATGCCAGACAATCAACGAGTTACCACTAGTAGTATTCCCCACCATCACACATTTGCTATACTCCGTACCATCTCTCGCGTGACGAGTCCATCTCTTTAATATAAAGTGCTCAGGCAAGGTGAAAATCAGCTCGTGTTTCAACGCAGCAATGATATGACTGCAAGGAATTCCTCGAAACTCAAATAGTTGGCAAGAGCAGTTTGCACATTTAGAATCTTTCTTGAAGATGACCCTTTCAGAAGTTTTGCATTTATTTTTCATGGAAAAAACATCATAGATGCTCTCTGCCACATCTTCCTTTACAAGTTTTGGAATGGATGATACCATCGTCATGAATTGTACCTGAAACTCATGGAAAATTTTTCTCGAATATATTCCGGCCATTTGTTCTTCCATCTCCAAATCAGTAAGCAGCTTTGGCATCGTTTGCAAGTTTTAGTGCTCCGCTTTTAACTCTTGATACCTTTGATGTGTGATGGCACGTTCAAAGCGCATCATAAAGTCATGCAAACCACACTTATGTGTTTCAAACTGCTTAAGAAAGGCATTGAAACTTTCACTTCTCTGCGATGATGACATTCCCGTAAAAAACATACCCTTTAAAAAGATTGGTACCCACATCTCACGAAGCGTGTACATGTCTTCTAGCCAAATGTTTTCTTTCAATTTATATTCATTTCGAATGCTAGCCCATTCCTTCTCAAAATGATCCTTTGAGACAGCATTGTAAACAACTTTATTTATTGCATCCATAAGCCCGTCAGCATGAATTGCAATTCCACCTAACTTGCTGGGCAACATTTGCATAATGTGCCAGAGACAAAATCGATGAATTGTGGAAGGCATAACGGTTTTAATTGCTTTCCTCATCACTGGATCTTGGTCTGTTACAATCGCTTGTGGTGGACCTGCAGGCATAGCTTCCAACCAGTGTTTAAATAGCCACACAAATGAATCAAAACTCTCATTTGATAAAAAACCACTTCCAAAGATCACCGTTTGATCATGGTGATTTACTCCCATAAATGCACCAAAGATAAGATCATATTTATTGGTTTGATATGTTGTGTCAAAAGTAACAACATCACCAAAAACAATGTATGAAAGCCGACATAGATGATCTGCCCAAAATACATGCTTGATTTAATTGTTCTCATCTGCCTCTATAGAATAATTAAAACCAAGATTCATTTTTTTCATGTATTCAAAATACTCATACAACATCTTACCATTTCGCCCCTTCTTTGCTTTTTGCTTATCTCGATGGTGATTTCTCATGTCCTGCTCATTGAAATCAACTGCTCCCGAACCACCAGCTTGTGTGCTTAAGAGTCCCATTTGATTTGCAGGACGAATGTTATTTTCTTCAAATGTATCAATTAATTTTTTATGAGCCGGAGTAATCTTACGGTGTGAATGAAACATATGGGTTTTACGTGGAGTAGATAAGACATGAGTATGTTCTACAACCAATTTGTTAACAACCCAGTGACCGATTGTGATTTTTTTCACAATCATCTCCGCTCCACAATTTTCTCTTGTATATGGAACACGCTTCTGTGCCACATAATCTCGTTCTATTCTTTGACCTTGTTTGGCGCACATAAACTGCTTCCAACATACTTCACCCCTCTTCTTTTTATCTGAACCACGCCTAACACCAAAACCAGCAGCCCTCGCATAAGTATTATAAAATTCGTAAGCTTCTTCCAAGTCATGAAAATACATTCCGACCTTTGGGGTTTTATCATCGTCTACATCAGGAATGAATATTTTACTCATGGAAGATGCAGCTGATTCCATGTTCTCATCCATAGCCAAATGTGAACGGCAAACCAAGAATATACATGAAGAAAAAAAATTTCAGAGATAAAATAATTACACATCATATATTCTCAACACAAAAATAAATAGATAAAATAAATTAAATTAACTCCCAAAATATTTCATTTGAGAGATACCTGATTGTTTCCGTAGTGGTTAGGTGACCCACCACCATGGTCGGAGCTGGAGAACTCTTCTACCTCATTATTGGCGAGTAAGGTCTCGGAGAACAGAGCCGGGTGGAAAGAGATAAGGTCATCCATGTATAGCAAAATTGTAACCTTCCTGGAGTTGGTCCCGCAAAATTTTTTTACTGCATCAAGTTTGAAAGAAGTATCTGATCATTAGAGAACAATTCATGGGTTCATACCACCTGCCCAGCACTTGACAGTATTCTATTGCACAAGAATCAGATGATGAGTTTCACTAGTTTGCTTTGAAGCATTTCATCTGGAAGAATCAGATGATGGGTTTCACTAGTTCCATTAGCAAACTTTCATCTAAAACACTAGAGTACATTTCATATATCATATCATAAAGAAAATATGCAAAGGAATACTATCACAGATTAATTAACATTCTGGGAGCAGACGAACTCATTGGATTCATTTGCACCTTGATGCTGGTGAAGTATAAAAACAATAGAAGAGAATATATGGGAACAAAATAGATAGTTTCTACGGATCTTTCAAAATCAAGAAACAAAAAACACAACAGTATAAACTACCATTGTCAGTTCAAACTTTTATCTTTCTTATTTTTCCTTGAGTAAGAAGCATCCACAAGTATTGTTTTCACTACAGTTCAGATATGAATAAACAACTCTCCACCGCAGTAATCTTCATCATCCAGCTCATTAATGGATTTCATTTGGGTTTTACCCAAAATTCTAAATTTAAAAAAAAAAGAGGGGGGGGGGGGGGGGGGGGGGGGGGGGGGGGGGGACAGGTCAACTGCTTCTTTTCCAAGCCCGTACTGGGCATATCCACACACCAATGTCGTCCAGGAAACTATGTTGTGTCCTCTCATCAGATCGAAAAACTTGCATGCATCGTCAATGTTTCCACATTTACAATACATGTCAATGATGCCAGACCCAACATGTAAATGAGATTCAAATCCACTTTTGATGATTCTAGCATGGACTTGTTTGCCTATACCCAATGCTACTAAACTGGCACAAGTTGAAAGGCAGGTAGACATGTTGGATTCATCAATTGTGGTCTGCTCATCGTGAAATTCTGAGAAAAGTGTTAGAGCTTCTTCACCATGTCTATGTTGGGCATAAGTTGTTACCATGCTGCTCCAAGAAACCAGATCCAATGCATGCATGTTTGAGAATACTTGAGAAGCATCGTTTAATCTTCATCATCCAACTCATTAATGGATTTCATTTCGGTTTTACCCAAAATTTTGAATTAAAAAAAAAAAAAAGGGGAAGCAGGACCTTGAATCTACTTTCTTCTACCATCATTTCATACCAAACCAAAGGGAAATACATGTGTTCAAGCAAAGGAAAAAAAAACACACAACCTTTTGAAGGAGGAGGAAGAGATCGCCGGCTGGGGCTTTTCTTCCGATTTGGGGATTTTCCGTGCTCCTTGATTAGATTAGACAGATGTGCAAATGTGATGCCGTGCCGTCGGGTAGTCGCTCTTCGATTAGACAGAAATGAGATGCCGAGAGGGAGTTCGGTCGTCGGTCTTCGATTAGACAGAAATGGGATGCCGAGAGGGAGTTCTGCGATCGCGAGAGAAGATGGGTTTCAATCGGGCGCTGGGAGAGAGAGAGGTGCGAGAGAGAACAGAGAGGAGTTCTGCGATCGCGAGAGATGATGGGTTTCAATCGGGCGCTGGGAGAGAGAGAAGAGAGAACAGAGAGGTGCGAGAGAGAACAGAGCGGGCGAGTGCATTTGGGAAATTTTCGTTTCCCTCTCATATGTTAAATACGAGTCATCCTATGCGTTGGATCTAGAGGAAAATCGGACGCATTGGATCGGTCCTTACAGAAATGGGTAAGGACGGGGCGGTCCTGTAAGGACCGCCCTCATCTTTCATTTTAAGGACTCATCCCAATCGCCAGTTCACGAGGCTCATCCAACGCTCCATATTACGACTATATAAGTGACGGAGGGAAATGAAAAATGAAACAAAAAAGGGATTCGATCGCCCAAATCAAACAGAAGAACACGGAGTTGAATCGAGCATCCTCTCTCCCAGAGCTCGTCTCTCTCTCGTTTCCCTCACTTGGCCTCATCTCTCCGTCGCTCTCCGTCGCGGCCTTCTCTTTTTGCTGTCGAGCTTTCCGTTGCTTTACACTGTTCCCGGCCTGGACCAGGCAGAGGCAATGAAATATATATTTTTCCTTTTCTCCCTTGTCAACACTCTATCCCTCACCCTTTCTCGTTTAGCCGACACCAATCGAATGTGAAGCCCTATCTTCTTCTCTCAGTCTCCCTCTTTTAGCCGATTCCAACCCAGCCCGAGGCCTCCAAAACCCCCTAATCCTAAACCTGAAAGTCTTAAACCCAAATCCAATATCTTATTCCCTAAAGCTCTAATTAAACCCCTCAAATCCGTAAATCCCTAAATTCAGCCCCTAGATATTGGATTTAGACTTTCAATATGTTTTATGTTTCAATCTCTAAATCATGGATAACATTTTTTTTTCTTTTGTTGTTGTTGTTTGATTTGCTGATTTATAGTTTTGTTTTCTTTTGCTAAAATGTAAAATGGTATATTAAGAGGGGAGAGTAAAATAGCTTGAGAACAACTCCCAAAATAATTTTATGTTCTCTGATTGTTTTTTTTTTTTCTATGTTAAGCAGAGGAAAAAAAAAGTGGTCATCACCTCCGAGAGCTCGAAGAGGAACATTTTTTTTCTTTTGTTGTTGTTGTTTGATTTGCTGATTTACAGTTTTTTCTTTTGCTAAAATGTAAAATGGTATATTAAGAGGGGAGAGTAGAATAGCTGGAGAACAACTCTCAAAATGATTTTATGTTCTCTGATTGTTTATGTTTATTTTTTATTTATTTATTTTTTTTCTATGTTAAGCAGAGGAAAAAAAAGTGGTCATCACCTCCGAGAGCTCGAAGAGGAATTCATGTCATGTAGGGTTGCAGTGTGAATTGGCTTGGAGAATTTTGAGGAGGATTCGGACTCCAACTTGGAGTGTGCTGTGGAATATGAATTGATAGATTTTTTTAATTTTTTTTTTTTTTAACTTTTTATGGTGGGTCATCACCCATTATTGGCTGACTTACAGTTAATTGCGCTCTCTTCTTAATAAAATCGTAAATAAAAGTGTATTGTGGGCTTTATTTGATGTATTGTGGATGACTATGGTTTGCTTCAATAAGCAAAGAATGAGTTTATACTTATGTAGATGAAGTGTTTGGAATGTGAAGAGTAGACTAAATCGGTCCCATATAAATTTATTCCCCCCTGCAGCTGAAATGATGATGGCTTATTGTTGAAGGGTACTGTTTGAAAGCATCATCATACAGTTGCATTGGCTCACATTTAATATTTAGGCATCTGAGGTGTTCGTTAGTAGCAGCTTAAAAATGGAAAAATGCTTTCTTGATTCAAATCATGATTTTAGCTGAATTTAGGTCAATTGAACTATATTGCCTGCGCTCTGTTTTAACTGTAAATGTAGTTAAATGTGACTCTGCTATGAGAACATAGAAGCGCTACAAACATCATTCCACTTGATATGCTTTCTGCACGCCTCAAATCACCACTTTTAAGTTTAAATGGTTCTCTTCTATGAGAACATAGAAGTGAGTTGTTCCTGTCAACTAAAATCACATAATCTTTATCATACTCCACTTTATTTTACAAATGGACATTGATTCCTCGAAGCATCATCAATTCATCATACATTTCCATTCTCATATTTAAGATCCAGGCCTCTAAGGTGGTCGTTAATTTGTTGTTTTTTCAAATCAAGTTTTGACTAAAGCAATTCATAACTTCATTCCATGACTAAATTAGTTGCAACTACAAACTGCAATTTAAAATTATATCTAGGATAATTCAAACTGCAACCCGCAACCTCAAATTATATACAATACCTTTTACAGTATCTTTGTCCAATACAATATGAAAACAAAAATTATAATACAACAGAAGGACACGTTTGCATGATACATTTTACATAAATACAAAGTCCGTATTTTGTCTTTTCAATTTTTGCACGTACTGCTTTTTCCAATTTCCAATTTCTCAAGTGTAGTTGTTGAACTCTCCGGTTGTTTTGTCCAATTGTCTCTTTTACACGTTGATGAACTAACCTCGAACAGTTCTATATTCAATGCTCCATGTTTCCGGAAAATCGCACCATAACAAATTCTTTCTGCATTGAGATTTTCACAAAAATAAATCAGTCTTGAATTAACAGAATATAATAGTAATTGTACATTCATAAGATAACCTGAACACACTTACATTTCAATTTGAGCATCTACAAAGTTTTCGATTAGGACTGCTGCGTTGGATTTCGTCTGTGACATAAATAATTTCATATCTCCAAATCCACATGGGTATTTTGGAGGACATTCACACTGCACTGGATTTGATCTTGTCCAATAGTCTAGCTAAAATCATAATTAGTACGTTATAAGAAGCATGTTCAATGTCTAACATTTTCAAGAGTTGAAATTAACTGACAATGGAGTTGATAACAGGGAACAACGACTCATATACATTGTACAAATCAAACTACATGCAAATGGAATTGCAGTAGCACTGTTACTACTTATAAAATTATTTATACCAATATCCAAAGCCATAATCACCGATACATTAGCAGAGTTGCTACATTCGAACCGTAATCCACAGCTACATTGAACTACATCGACATTGAAATCCATAATCACCATTAGAACAAAAAAAAAAAAAAAAAGAAATCTAAATCCACTAATTATGAATCGTAATAAAGTACAAAACACCCAATTTCTGAGTCATTACCCCTACCATTCTATTTCTGTAACAAACCCTAAAACCCCAAAATTTTAAATCATAGCATGCCATAGAAGCCCCAATTTCATTTTTGCAACAAACTCTAAAACCCAAAACTTTGAATGATAGCATGCTATAAAAGCCCCAATTTTCTTTACGTAACAAGCCCTAAAACCCCAAAATCTTGAAAGATATGAGGAAGATGGAGGGCATGAGAAAGGGGTGAGGGAAACAAGAGACGAGGTCTGGGAGAGAGGATGCTCGATTCAACTCCGTGTTCTTTTGTTTGATGTGGGCGATCGAATCCCTTTTTCGTTTCATTTTTCATTTCCCTTCGTCACTTATATAGTCGTAATATGGAGCGTTGGATGAGCCTCGTGAACTGACGATTGGGATGAGTCCTTAAAATGAAAGATGGGACGGTCCTTATAGGACCGCCTCCCTATATATATATATATATATATATATATATATATATATAAGGTGCTCCTATGAGAGCATTTCTCACCTTACTATGAGAGATATGGTGGGGCCCTCACATTTAAGTTGATGGATGTGAGGGCCCCACCTTATCTCTCATAGTAAGGTGAGAGATGCTCTCATAGGAGCATCTCCCATATATATATATATATATATATATGAGAAATGCTCTTATGAGAGATATCTCTCATTTTAAATGAGAGATTGGGTGAGGGCCCTCAAATCCATATCCAATGCCAACAACTTAAATATGAGAGCCCCACCCCTATCTCTCATATAAGGTGAAAGATATCTCTTATAAGAGCATTCCTATATAAATATATCGGTATGGGGGCCAATTGTGGGCCCCATTTGGGGATGGGACAATGGGGGATGGAAAGATCTATGTGAGACCACCCCAAGTATCAAGTTTGACCCTAAACTCATGCCCCTAACCCCCTCATCCGTGGCCCACAAGTCATCAAATGGCTTCATATTCAAAAAAAATATTCCACTCTCGATCCAACGGTTCAGTCCATTCAGATGTGTGCCAATCATTGAGATTAGTGACTATCAGGGGGTTCCCCATTGGTTGCTAGGTTTGGATGAATTGCTAGTTGGGCATTGCAAAAAAGTTCCCATATAATAGGTCAAAACTAGTTTTCACTTGAATATTTCTGTATATATATAAGAGTTAGATTATCTACCAAGGAAGTACATGTGAGCCTAATCGTCGTGCGATATAGAATTTTATCTGGTGAATTCTAGTACTTTAGGTGCTTTTTGTCTGAGTAGATTTACAAAATTCAAAGGAGGGAGGTGGAGACCAAGGAATCAATGAAAAAGAGGATTATTGATGGATTTGGAGGGTTTTCACTTTTCTTCTTTTCACTCAAACCCAAATAATCCTTGGTATCAAGGAGAATTAGATAGGATTCCTTTCTAATGACAGTTTCCAAACATGAATGGGTTATGTTAACAGATGACATCCTGCTAAAATCCAATGGTCATTTTCAGGCTACATTTGAAGTATTTTGTTATTGGATTCTCTCTCTGTGATTCATCCAAGGTGGTGACTATGAGAGCTATCTATGACTCACATGCTTGGGAGGTACAATGTTAGAGGGTACTGTTTTGTCTAGGGCTCTCGACAAAGTCGGGTCCAGATTGGATACAGACACCCCAATCAGAATCGGATTATTCTTGATTCATTGCTAAACCAAATCTTTTATGGAGATTTAAGTAGATTCAAGTTCAATTATTACCGTGATTTGCACCTTGATCGGACCTAGTTCTAATTGGGCTTGAGCCTTTTTCGGACAAGGCCGTGCCTCCTTTCCTGTGTCATGTTGAATTCTTAGGGGCCCTTGTTTCATATTAATAGACTTTTTAGAAATTTCGAGACTAGTCTTTTTAGAAGTGGTTAAAATTGAAGAAGAGACTAGTATTTAAAAATGACTATCAAATAATCTCTACTTTAGTAGAGAATAAATAAGGAGAGATGATAAATGAAAACCTAGTACTCACTCTCGTAATTCAATTCCTATAGAAGCTAGTTACATCTATATCTCTACCTTATGTTGTCTATCCTTTATTTTTAACAATCTTTTGTTGGACCCCATTTGACAATGAATTTTTAGATTTTAAATTTTATTAAAATAAAGAGGCCTTTAAGAGCTCCTAACGAGGTGGGTTATGAGAAAAAAAGTATCTAAGAAGTGAGAAAAAAAAGGATATAAGTGGAAATGTAAATGGACCATTATTTCTTGTAGGATTTGACTCCGATGGTGATAGGTGGCAATAATTCTCAACAAAGTAAGTTCACTTTTGATCTTTCGTTTTCAGCTCCCTCTCTTAGCAGGTCTTTGCTTGAAAATTATAGAAATTCAACAAACAGTCTCTTGAGGCAGTTTTCCTTTCTAGTCTAAAAACCATTTACTGGTTGCAATAAATGGAAGCAAAACCAATCAATTTATTGTAAAGCTCATCAAATGAGGTGCCTTAGGTCATATTCATTATTAATGTGTTCTATAACATGCATGCATAATACGATTGGGAAGTGTATTAGCACATGCTAATAACTTGTACTTGAGGCAGAATCTTTAGGTTTTATTGGTTAACCAATCCAAGGGGATGTTGATGTTTAGTCCTAAAAATAATGTTGCATGCATCCAATCTAATATTACCAAATGAATCATCTAAATCAAAATTTTACTCTCCATTCATCACCTTTAACAACTTTTATGTGGAAACACTTTTTTTTTTTTTTTTATAAACATAGGATTCTCATATTTTCCTCAAAAAGAAGTCATAAATTGCAACTAATTCTTTTCCTAATATATAAAAAAAAAATCGGACGCTATATAAATATGCCCTTATATAAAATAATTAAAAATATACAATGAACTTGATTATTTATATAGCTCTCTACTCTTATCAACAACCTTCTTGCAACTCTTCCCTTCCCAGAAGCTACAGATGAATCATAAGCCATCAGCCATAATAAAGGCAGAAAAAAATAGTACATGGAAACTTTATCAATCCCCATTCCCCCACTCCACTACAAATTCCCATATTTGAATGGCTTCTGCCCAATGTCAATCAGCAGTGGAGCCCACATCGGATAAGCTGACAAAGATACCACACCCACTTGGCCACATTCATCCAACTCTGCAACCCCAGAGAGCCAACTGTCACTGTTACCTGACTGGTCCAAAGTAATGGGCCTAATGGCATTTTCTCATTGTATTGTCGTAATTCTCTTAAAAACAAGGGGGGTGATTGTAATTTGGCGTCCTTCCTCAAGACGAAGCCAAGGACAAGTTCGAGCTGTCTAATTCTACTTCTGCCCACCTAAAAACAAGTCTTCTATTTTACTTTTACTTTCACTTTCCCTCTCGTGATGCAAAACTCTCGTATAAAAAACACTCCGCCAGTAAAACTCGCTCACGTCCCCCCAAATGAGTCGGTGGCAGATAAACAAACTCTCTCTCTCTCTCTCTGCAAGCCTCGATCGTGCCTGAAATCCAGTTTTATCGAAGGTGGAAACTGTACGTACGATGAAAGATGGCAGCTTTTGGGGAAAATGTGAAGTAATTTCTCCATCTTCCTTTTCTCTTTTCTTCGATCTTGTGTCTTGATTTTTTCTTCTCTCAGATTCTCAGTTTCTTGCTTTTCTTCTTATAATCGCGTGTTCCGATACTCGTTCTTTGTGCGGAATCGGTTGAATTCATCATCTTCTTCTTCTTTAAGAAGAAAATGCAGGTTCTGATGTAATCGGAGCCTTTTTTTAGTTGTTTTTCTTCTCTTCTCTGCAATTCTCGCTTTTTGTCTTCTAATCGCGTCTTCTTATACTCGTTCTTGTAGTAGAATGGATTGAATTCATCATCTTCTTCTTCTTTAGGAAGAAAATGTAGGTTCTGATGTAATCGGAGCGTTTTTTTAGTTGTTTTTCTTCTTCTTCTCTGCAATTCTCGGATTTTTGTCTTCTAATCTCGTCTTCTGATACTCGTTCTTGTAGCGGAATCGGTTGAATTCATCATCTTCTTTTTTTAGGAAGAAAATGCAGGTTTTTGCAGCGGATCCTAACTCGAGCTCGCTTTTCTGGTGTAATCGGAGCGTTTTTAGTTGTTTTTATTCTTCTTCTCGGCAATTCTCGCTTTTTGTCCTTTTTTTTTTATCTTATCTTCCGATACTCGTTCCTGTAGCGGAATTGATTGAATTCATCATTTTCTTCTTCTTTAGGAAGAAAAGGCAGGTTTTGCAGCGGATTCGAACTCCAGTTCACTTTTCTGATGTAATCGGAGCTTTTTTGTTGTTGTTTTTCTTCTTCTCCGCAATTCTTGCCTTTTGTCTTCTAATCTCTTCTTCTGATACTCGTTTCTTCAGAGGAATCAGTTTAATTCATCGTCATCTTCTTCCTTAGGAAGAAAATACAGGTTTTTGCAGTGGATTCGAACTCCAGTTCTCTTATCTGATGTAATCGGAGCGTTTTTAGTTGCTTTTGTTTAAGTAATCACCTGCATTTTGCTGTAACAGCATCAATTTTCATAAGTTCTGGTGTTTTTTTTTCGTAGATTTCCGTTTTGATTGATGTATTCTTTTTAAATCATGACGGAACGACCCGCTTTTTGTGGTTTAATTGCTGATTTCTGCAATTTGATGTAGGTTTCACTGTTTCAATTTAGAATTTGGAGTTTTATTGTGGTTTGATTTCGATTGGTGATTGTGTTTTACGTTAATGGGGGTTTGATAATGCTTCTGTCGCATTTGCCTGTTGAAATTGCGGCATTTTCTGGTTCTTGCTGGGCTGGATTCCTTCTTTTGCTTTTATATGAAGCTGTCGTGTTGGTTGATAGATTCTGTTTTTGAATTTGATGAGCTGAAGGCTTTTTGATCGGTTTGATTTGAATTGGTACTGTGGATTCGATGTTGATTTCTTTTTTTTGACTTGATTGGGGTTCGCTGCTTGCGTTGTACTGTTTTCCAGTTTCCAATGGGTTTTGTTGCTTTTAATGAGGGAGATTGCACTTCCTTTTCTTTTTCTGTACGTTCTGACCTAGAATCTTTCTTCTTTCTGAATTTAAGTCCTTCTTCAATTTAACTGAAAGATGATTAAAGCTGTTTTGCGGATTTATGGCTACGATTGGTTAGTTCTAATGTGGTTATATCATCATGTTGATTTAAATACGGGAGGGTTTTGTTGTTGTTTGATTTGCAATTGAAGCTTGCGTCTTCTGGAATTCACTTCTTTGTAGGTTTTGATGTTGTTTCTTCCCGTTAATTTGAAGCATGATTTTAAGGCAAGATTCAACCTGCATTCGCATTATATTTCTTTGGAGCATGAGGCTTTTTCATCAACTGGTTCTGGGTTTCATCATTCTTCCCTTATTTTCTTTTCCCAGTGTATTTCTCCTTTTTCATCAACTGGTTCTGGTTTCATCATTCTTCCCTTATTTTCTTTTCCCAGTGTATTTCCCCTTTTCCATGGACTACAGCTTTCTGTGGTAATGATTTGGGTTTTTCCCCTTTCTTTTTGTATAGTTTTTGTGTTTGAATGACATATCTTGAAATTCCATTCATCTGCTTGAAAATAGGGTTTGTGCATATTTAAGAAAGTTTGCATCTTGGGCTTCCACGGCTGATTTTTTGTTCTCCTGTCTTGAATTTGTAGCTTTTGGTAAAAGGCTTGAATCTTGGATGATGTCAGGGCGGCAATTTAGGGAGGGGTGGGGGTGGGGGGTGGGGTTGGGGGTGGAATCCACTAAGTATTTTCAGTTCCTTCTTTTTTATATCATCAAGCTGCTTAAATCTAGGTTTTACTCCTTATATTTTGTCGCTTTTATAGATTAAATGGGATTATGGGGCTCCTTAAATGTGAAGTCAAGCCTTTTTTATACTTTTCTTTAGCCTATGATTTCTAGATACCTTTCATAGCTTTGCTTGTTACAAGCGTGTCTCATCATTCTCTTTTTCCTCTGTAGGTCTCTGTAGCTTGATTCCAGGATTGCAGATGAATATTTTATCAATTACATCAATGAAGATACTTTGATTACAAATGCTGGTGAGTCATTTTTTTTTACCTGGTTGATTTGTGATAGCTCATCTCCTCTTTAAATAAATAATGAATAGGGATGAAAAAAAAAATACTGATTTGATGTTTTTTTCCCCTCCTTACAGTTGATGAAATGAGGAAGTTTCAGGGCAGAAAGGCGCATGATTTCAACAAGTCTATTCTACGATGCCCGGGGAAATTGGTTAACCTTTTTTACTTGAGCTCCGGATCAGGCTGCTTATGGATAGAGCATAAATAGATGGTTATATTCTTTGCATGTCTTCTTTTTCCTGCAAGTGTGTAGCTGTTCAGTTCCATTCTTGGTTTTTGAAGTTGATTTGGTATTCACTTCTTTTTTAATCCAGTTTTTCACTTCTTTTAGATATTTTTTATTATTACAAATGTAAAGGCTTTTGAGTGCATTGTCCTTGAGCCGGCGTTAAATTGTTTCTAAAAGCATTTATCCAGAGCCAGCTATTACCTTAGGTGATCGTGTGTTACAATTTTTTTCAGCTCTAAACAGTGTGCTACTATGAAATTAAATTTTGTAAATTATCTATTGCGTTCTTCTCTTCGTAGATGGTACAAACAGTTTTAGCATTCAAATATTAAGAGTCTCATCAGGCCAACCTGTTTATGTCTTTTCTCAATTTAGTAACGTGAATTTGCATGATATTGGTCTTAGGCTATGTAATGATGAATAGCCCATTTTGCTATTTCCTCTAGCTCTTCCTGATTGCAGAGTTTTTTTTAATCCTGCATTTCATTTTTACCCTGTTGGATATTTTTCTTTCTTTGTTTCTTCTTTTTATGTTTTTCCTAATACAGTAGTGGCTTTGTAAGGAAATATTACTTGGTATTTTGTATAATGCAGATAAGGAAGAAACACTTTTTAACTGTAGAACATAATTTTATTTCCTTTTTCCTGTTACACATGACTGTTGATCTGTGATTAGTGATGAAACCAACCAAATTTTAGCCGAACAGTAGAACTTTTTCTTTTCCACTTTTCCCTGTTTCACATGACTATTGATCCGTGACTAGTGATTGAAACAAGATGTTCTGAATGACTAGAGTATACATTCACTTTCCAATATATGATTTGTTCTGGTGTAAAGAGTTAAAAGGTCAAAATTGTCTCTCCACTGAACTCCTAAATAGTCATTCTTATTACTTTGCAAAATTGATCAATAACTGGTATTTTTGAATGCTTTGTTCCTTGAACCTAAAATCATAACATTTGGCCATCTGGATTGACATAAAACTATTTACCAGTGCAGGTTCTCTACTTAAAGGTCGGTCAGATGTGATGAAGAGAGTGTCGGATCCCAATAAAAACCATATCGTCGACAAACCAGTGAGCTCCTTAAACTGTTACTGTTGGATGTCATTGAATTCAAAATCATAATAATTGTTCATTAACCAAAAGTAATTTTCCATCTGGATTCTAGAATGTTCTGATTATCATTAATTACAATTTATGAGGTAGATATTTTGTATTATATAATCCCTGTGGAAATGCATGTGGCATTGTGCACCAGCATACATGAATGATGAATATCCCTCATATGTTTCAGAATGGGCTATGAAAAATCTGATGTTGGCATTTGTAATTGAATCTGATTCTGGGGAAATGGTTTGCGTTGCTTCTTGATCTACTCTGTTCACTAAGAACAGGGTATTTATTCATATTTTGATTTCAGTTTTTGGGATGTGCAGATAACATATGAGTTGAGTAGGAGTTCTTCACACAAGAAATCAAATGGAACCCCCATGAAAATGCTTATAGCCCAAGAAATGTCAAATGAAAAGGAGTCTAAGCTGAAGCCACCAAGTGTGGTTGCCAGGTTGATGGGGCTTGATGGCATGCCGGCCCAGCAACCTGTTTCAACACTTCAGAAAAGCTCATCAGAAGGCTATTTACAAAATGCTTCTACTAGACAGGGATCAGTGCCCAGACATCAGCTGCGAGAAAATGGCTTCCTAGACAAGCATCATCATTCTCAGTCTTATTCCATTGGGCAGTCGGAATACAAAGATGTTCGCGGAATCTGGCATCGGTCAATGAAATCTGGGTCTGTCGAGGATCAACCAAAACACAAGGCAAGACATAATGAGAATGAAAATGACAAAAAGATGGACCTTGTTCGTCAAAAGTTTATTGAAGCAAAACGTCTAGCCACTGATGAGAAGCTTCGTCAGTCCAAGGAGTTTCAAGATGCACTCGAGGTTCTGAGCTCAAACAGAGATTTATTTCTTAAGTTTCTGCAAGAACCTAATTCCCTGTTCTCAAAGCATCTTTATGAACTTCAGTCTATTCCCCCACCTCCTCAGACTAAGCGCATCACAGTACTAAAGCCATCAAAGACTCAACAAATTGACAGATGCATTGGACAGGACATGATGAGTGAAAAACCAATCAAGAAACAACATCAGGCAGTTCAATTAAATGAATGGGACGATCGGAAGCCTAGCTGGAATTCTGTTTCTGCTCACCAGAAGGCTGAATATCAGCCAACAAGGATAGTGGTTTTAAAGCCTAGTCCTGGAAAGACACATGACATCAAGACTCTAGTTTCTTCCCCAATATTGTCACCAGAACTACCACATGATAAGGATTTTTATGGAGAATCTGGAACTGATGCATTGAAACGGTCAAGAGAAATTTCAAAGGATATCACGAAGCAGATGCAGGAAAGTGTGAATGGTGACAAGAGGGACAAAGCATTACTGCCTTCTGTTTTATCAAATGAGTATGAAGGGGATGAAAGTAAGAGGAGGTTGGAAAATGAGTACATGAAAGAGGGAAATGTCAGTGATTCAGAGATTATGACCCCTAGTTCTAGACATTCGTGGGACTATGTCAGATATGGAAGTCCTTACTCAACTTCTTCCCTTAGTCGAGCTTCCTATACATCAGAGTCGTCGGTAACTAGAGAAGCTAAAAAGCGTCTTTCGGAGCGGTGGGAAATGATGATGGCTACTGGAAGTAGTCAAGAGCACCGACAAGTTCGGAGAAGCTCAAGCACTCTGGGTGAGATGCTTGCACTTTCTGATATGAAGAAACCAGTAAAATCAGGGGAAGAGAGCAATCATGCAGGTCCTAGTGTTTCCAGCAGTAGATCATGTGATGGTGAAGAGGATCTAAGGTTACCAAGATCCCAATTATCAAATCATGTGGATGAGGATGAAGGTGAGGAACATTCTCCTAGAAGTCTATCAAGGTCGAGATCGGTCCCAATATCATCTACTGCATATGAAAATGTTGCGTGGAACATTGAAACTCCTGATCCCAATATCAGCAAAACAATTGTATTGGAGGAAGTTGCAAAGCCGAAGAGTGGCAAGTCTTCATTGAAGGTGAAAGTCTCGAGTTTTTTCTTCTCTAGGAATAAGAAACCAAGCAAAGAAAAATCAGTTCCTTCTGCCCCAAATAGCTTTCATGTTGGACTGCGGCCTTCCTCAGGTGAACAAATGGGGACTTCTCCAAAGCAGCTGTCTTTTGGGCTTAGAAGTGATCATAATCTGGAAGGGGACACAAACTGTAGTCTTGAAGGAAAGCCAGTCAGTTGTGGGGAGCCATCATGCGGAACTTCCTCTCTGACTGGTTCAGTAAGATCAAATCAGGGAACTTGCACGTCTGAGGTATGCTGATTTCCATGTTATTTATTTATTTATTTATTTTTTTGTCTAACTGTAAATATATTAATCATTGGTAGAAACTAGTCTTCTCGCAATTGTTTGATGGACATAGATAACATCCAATAGGCGATATACATTTGGCAAAAACTTGTGTAAAATAGATAACAAATTAAAAATTTATCATTGGCTTATTTTTGTTTGATGACATCTTGGTTGGGCATCTTTGTCTATGAAGAAACCCCAGCTACATGAAAACTTAAGTGAAAACCAGGACCAGCCAAGCCCAATTTCAGTATTAGAAGCACGGTTTGAAGATGATGCTAGCGCTCCAGAGTCCTTTGAAATTCCAAAGGGAGATGATCATGGTAAGTTATAATGCGTTCTTTCTGGCAAACCCTCTTGTTTTCAACATTTGAGGATCCTAATTCCTGCCATTTGTCCTGTAACAGAACTACCTGCACATCTTTGCCATAAATCTGAATCAACTGCAAAATGTCCTATAGAACCAGTCACCAGAACCTTCATGTGGGATGAAAATGCCATCTCAGAAACATCCACACCCCTTTCACTGGAATCCTCTACGGTGTCCTCCCGGACCGCGGAAGGGCAATGGTTTTCGTTCGTTCAGGCATTACTGTCAGCTGCTGGCTTAAATAGTGAGATGTCCAACAGAGTCTTTGCCAGATGGCATTCAGCAGAGAGCCCATTGGACCCATCATTGCTAGAAAAATTCATGGATCAGAAACAAGAAGTCAAGCAACTAAATGAGGCGAAGCGCAGGCAATGGAGGTCAGAATGCAGGCTTCTATTTGACTGCGTAAATGCAGCCCTATTGGACATGGTAAAATGTAGAATACATGCAGTCCCTTTGACAAGTGCCCGTTGCAGGTCGGTCGAGGCAGGTGCATCAGTGACTGAGGAAGTGTGGGGCCGGTTAAGGGAATGGTTTTCTGGCCAAGCCAGGTGGCTTTCTGCTGAAGCAGACACTAGCCTGATAATTGAGAGGGAAGTGAGGGAGGAGGTTGTTGGGAGGGGATGGGAGGAGATGGTGGGGTTAGAGATTGAAGGAATAGGGAAAGAAATTGAAAGGAAGATGCTGGAGGAATTGTTGGGAGAGGCTTTGGCTGATTTGGCTTGCGGGTTGTTATGAGGGGTCTTGTCATATCTTTTTCATTGTTATTTATTGTTTACTATGATAACAAGAGATGTTTTTAATTGTTTTATCCATCCCTTCTTGTTTGATATCTTTTCTTGTCAAATATTGTTATAGATATGCTGTCTGCCACTGAAATCTTTTACTGTTTTGCATTTTGTTTCCTTGTGTACAAACTGATGCTACAACTGGAATCACTCAAATCAATTGTCTATCATCATCTCTATTATTCTTGTGATTTTGCCTTTGGTATATACACTCTCATTGGGTGTCGTCTAGGCAAATGAGGGTTCATGCCTTTTGCCAACCTGTTAGCGAGTTGTCATGTTATCTGCCTTGATCAATTACAGATGACAGGGATCCAATACGAGTGTTTAGAGATTACAGGTAAATTGCAGTGAGATGGGAGTATTGAGGATCCAAACAAAGCCTGCTGGGAATTTACGGGTTGCGTATGTGATAACAAGCATGATCATCCATAGCCAGTCATTCCATTTAATGTGCTGATTGTGAGTGGATCGCTAAGTTTTGTTTTTATTTTGGCTGTCTATTTTAGCGATCCATTTGAAAGATCATAAAGATCTTCCTCCTCATTTATTGTTTTTGGCCATTTGATAGAGATACCCCCATACATCCATATATTTTGTTTGGATGCGACTCCTGGTCCCGCACTTCATCCCAACAGTAACAAGTCAGTCCAGTCAGTCGTCGCTCTATATATGTGGGTCTTATTATCTCATGCACAATCAGTGTCTCCTTTATTTGGTGGGCCATTGGGGGCCACAACATGCCATGCCTCTTGTGATGAGGCTAAATCACTGACGAAGCCCAACTTTTGCCTGCAAATTATTGTCCTTTTTTTTTTTTTTGGGGATCCTTTTGGATATTGGTCAAGAACCCAGATCTGGACCCTAACTCGAGACTTGCGCGCGCGTGTATATATATATATATATATTAATCTGAGATTGTAACTTTAATTCAGATATTATGGTTCCTTTTAGGATCAAATCCAAACCCAGATCTGACTCCTGATTCTTGTGAAAGAGTCTGGATCTTTGCTTTTATATTGATGCTGCACTACCACACTGGGGCTATAGGGGATTTTACCCGGCTTCCCTCTGGGCTTGGAGGGACTAGTCCAGCCCAAAGGGTTGGGAACCCTCCGATAGCCAAAAAAAAAAAAAAAAATGGTCTGGATCCAATTGTTACGACCCAGTTTGGATCTGAAAAAAGTTTTTTTTTTTTGCTCCCTTTGAAGGCTACTTGGATCCAGATACATTGTCAAGCCCGAGAGCGCCCATCTAGTCAATTGGCTCAGGCCAGGCTGGGCTGGCTTTATATCACTTGTTTTTTTGCAAATGAGTCACTAAACTATACGCAATGGTAAGGATGGGCTGAGCTGGGCTTCAGGCTTTCTATCACTTAGTCCAAGCCTGGCTCAAATATTAAATGGGCCTAAAATCTAAATCCATATGCGCCCAGAGTAGTAAAATCCAAGGCCTGAATCCGGTGGGACCTGGTCAGGCCTGAGATGGCCCGCCCATGAGCACCCCAATAGGGATCAACGAGTTGGTGACCCATGAGTGATCCAAGTTGTTCAATCAATCAGAAATTGCATGTCAGTTTGAGATGCATATCACTTTAATGGTCTAATCCATCTGCACAAGTGGTGGCCCATCAATAGTTAAAATTGATCAAATAAAGCAGTCCAAAACCCTAGGGCTTGGCCTCCACAAATTAGAAAAGCTCTGTTGAATTCCTAGACTTTTGGTGGATTTGGTCAAGTCTAAATGCGCCTAGGTACTAAAAAGATTAGACTTAAAAAAATCATCAGACCATGCTAACGTCATCATTATATGTTTGATTTTATATATAATCGATTGTATTGCTAGTATTTTTGTAGAATTTATATAAATCAGAGGTGCACGTTGTGTGAGTGCATGATAAGCCACAACTAGCTAAAGGGCCTGGCCCAGTTCATTAATGGACTCAACTTAGGCTCATGAAACTTGGCCTCCTTTTCAGTTCATCAGAAATGGGCTCAGATCCGTTTGGCTTCAGCCCGTCTGTTCAACTTCATATGCTGATATGCATCCTAACAAGCCTCTTCAAAAACTTGGCTCCATTTTATTTCATCGAACATATTTAACAATGCAATTTCACAAAAGCATTCCGGCAGTGTGGATGAATTTATCAGCATCACTATCCAAGCCCTGTCCCAACTATGTTGGGATCGCTATATGAATTCAATTCCTTCCGATCTATACTGAGCCAAATCCTCTTGACAGTTGCACTTCCTCAGGGTCTATCTTTAATACTTCTATCCATGAACTCTTCGGCCTATCTCTTTTATCCATTGAGTCATCAACCTGCATAAAAATAAATAAATAAATAAATAAATCATTTCCTTGAATTCATCATTGATGAGCTGCATTGAACATGTCCAAACCATATCAAATGAGTCTTTCTTAATTTAATAGATTGAAATTGTTTCATGAGAGTTCGCTGGGCAAGACAACCACAATTATCAATTATCTCCAAAATCTTTATTGCTGAAAATAAGTTGAAATCTAAAATGGTGACAGAACAGAAGAGTATAGTAAACAGCAATTCTAGGTGCCTTTCACTTCGAGCCCATAAAATCAGGTCATTGCAAAATTGGCAGTCAAACTGCACTATTCTCGACCCAAAGAAGGAAAGACTGGAGCTCCGGAAAAACAAAAAAGAATAGGGAATTTTCCAAGGAAGGCCAAAGTGTCAGAAAACACTGATTGCACTGAATAAAGAAGATCAAAATGCCACTTCACCTTTCCTTCACTTTCACATCTTCAAGGTGTTATTTCATTGTTATAGACCCAAAGGCAAACCAGTGCAGTTCCAAAAGCTCAATTCTGGATTATTTCATTATTACACATCCAATAAAAAATCACAGCAGATACTGCTCCAGCACCCATTCAAAGGAAAAACAATAAAAAGGAAGATAAGAGGGGAAAAGGAATTGTCCTACCCTAAAGGAGCGAATCGCTAAAGAGTATGAGTTTGACGTTGAAGAAAAATCTCAATTCTGCTGTTTTCCAGCGTCAGTGCCATTGAATTGGCGGGAAATTAGAAAGAGAGGGCATGGAGAAAAATATATCATGTCCTCCTAACTGCCCACAAACCGTCATTTTCATCCTTAAGATGTGACCACTGTTCAAATCTCATTCAGTCTCAACAGTCGATCTGCAGGCCACAAATTAGGTGGCTAAAATAATAAGCAACATGATTTCACACCTCATTGGAACGAAGGTCATGATTCTACAGAAAAGCCACATTTCTGGTGGTGATGCTGAAGACTGATCCTGATTATGGCAAGTAATGCTAGCAATTCGTTTTGAGAGAGATAGGAAATGCCATTGGCTGCCATAATTACATAGTCATCACACTAAGCCCTGGTTTCTTTATAAGCCTCCCATCTTCAAACACTTCCCTTGCCTTCGCTGCCTCATCCCACCTCTCAGCAGAGGCATATACATTCGATAACAATGTATGATAACCACAATTATTTGGTGCCAGTCTTGAAAGTTGTTCACCTGCAAGCTGCCCAAGCTCAACATTCATACGCAATTTGCAAGCACTCAAAAGAGCTCCCCAAACAACATCACAATCTGATCCCTCAGGCATACTTTTAATCAACCGATAAGCTTCTTCCAATCTTCCAGCCCGACCAAACATGTCGATCATGCAAGTGTAATGCTCCAAACTTGGTCGAATCCCATATTTCTCTGTCATCAAGTCAAAACTTTGGCGGCCCTCATCAAGCATGCCACAATGACTACATGAAGAGAGTAGAGAGATAAAGGTGATGGAATTTGGTCGAAAACCATCTTCTTCCATCCGTGGAATGAGCGAGAATGCCTCTTGCCCCTGCCCATTGATTCCACATCCAGCAATCATCACGTTCCAAGAGGTCTGATCTCTTAAGTGACCCATCTGCTCAAACAAAGACCATGCATTGTTTATAGACCCATTCTTTGCATAACTGTCAATGAGAGAATTGGTAACCAATGTGTCTGAATCAAGCCCAATTTTCAACACAAAACCATGTATCATTTCTCCATGACCAACTGAAAAGGCACTAGATTGGGCAATGGAGATCATTGTGACATGATCCGGCTTATGCTGATCCTCCAAGAGCATTTTGCGAAATAATTTCAAGGCAATCACAGAAAGTCCCATCTTGACAGAGCCACAAAGAATCGTATTCCATGTGACAGTATTCCGCATAGTCATTGAGTTAAAAAGGAGTTGTGCATTTTCAATGCACCCACATCTGATATACATGTCTATCATGGCGTTGACTACAGTTACATATGAATCAAAACCTCTACAGGAACAATATCCATGGAACAACATCCCTTGTTTGAGAGATCCAATTTGACCACATGATTGCAGTACTGTGACCAAAGTAACTGAATCCGGCAACACCTCACCTCGGAGCATCCCAAGGAAGACCTGCAAACCTCGGCAAGGTTGTCCATTTATATTATACCCTGAAATCATTGCATTCCATGTAGCTGTATTGGGTTTCTCTATGCAGCTGAATAAGAAACAGGCAGCCTCAATATCCAAGCACTTACTATAGGCATCAACCATTGCTGTTCCCAAAACAACATCACTGTACAAGCCAAAACCTTTCTTGACAATGAACCCATGCACTGATTGGATCCTGTGCAATTCTGCTAGACTTGCGCAGGCAGGAACAACATTAGCAATGGTGACTGAATCAGGTTTGATGTTTGACTCTCGAAGCATTCGACGGAAAAGATCCACCGCTTCGTAGTCATACCCATTTTGCGAATACCCCACAACTAGTGCATTCCATGAAACCAAACTTCTTTCCTGCAGTTCTTCAAATGCTTCATGTGCGCAATCAGCTCTTCCACACTTGGAATACATATCGACAACAGAAGTCCCAACTCGAACATCACGCAGGAGCCCTGCACAAATCAAGTGGCCATGAATGCTTTTCCCAGTGACAAGATCCTCTGCCTGCCCACAAGCCAGAATCAATCCCAAGAAAGTAATGCAGTTTGGACCAAAATTTTCAACCTTCATGGATCGAAAAAGATTAAATGTTTCAACCCAATTACCACTCCGTGCATAACCCAATATCATCGAATTCCAAGAGACCAGATCCCTCTTGGGCATATCATTAAATAAAGAACGTGCTTCATCTAACCTATTGACCTTTGTGTACATCGATATCAATGAATTGACGACTTCAACATGCGAACCAAACCCATGTCTACTAACATAATGATGAATCAGTGCCCCTTTCTGTACGCACCCCAATTCACCACAAGCAAGAATCGCCCGAGCAACAGAACCCAAATCAGGGGAAAAATCCAATGCTCGCATCTGCTCAAAAACCATCAGCACCTCCTCATGAAATCCATTGAGTCCAAATCCCCAAATCAAAGAATTATACGAGAAGGCATCTCTAATGGGCATTTCTTCAAACAAGTGGACCGCATCTCTAACTCTACCGAATTTCACGTACATTGACACTAGCGAATTGCCCACCGATCTAGAACTCAAGACTCCATACTTCATAATGAAACCATGAAGTCCGAAAGCAGTGCTGGGAGCTGCGACAAGCGAGAAGGATTTGATAAGGGGAGGGAAATTAGAGAGGTGGGGATGGAAGGATAAATGGAGTAGCTTTTTGAAGATGAGTATGGCGTCTACGAATCGATGTTTTCGGGTGAAATCTTCGATGAGAGAGTCCCATGGGAAGATGGGTTTGTGGAGAAGAAAATCCAGAGAGTCCGAAAAGAGGGATGCAAATGAGATTGTTGGGGAGGTTTTGGTTTTGGTTTTGGTTTTGGAGGAAGAGAAGGAAGAGGAGAAGAAAGAGCGGGAAGGGAGGAATAGAGGAGAAATGGAAGAAGTGGTGTTCTTGAATAAGAGCTCCGTGTTTACTTCTTGTTGTTTGTGTTGCAGGCTGGATTGGATGCATAGAGCCGTTGGAGTTTGAACTTTGAATAGAGACAAGTTTGAAGTTGGAGGGATATGAATATGTGATGGTCATGGAACAAGAGAAGAATGAAAGTGAATATGGGTGTTCATGAGCTGGGCCAACCTGAGCTCAATTTGGGCTTGGCGAACTCGACCTGTTAATTATGGGTTAGGTTGACCCTTTTAAATAAGTTTGGTTTGTGTTTACAAATGAGTTAGGCTCAGGTTGGGCCCGTATATATTACCTGGGGTGCCTAATCTGATCCATTGATGCCCCTTACCTATGGGAACGTTTGTGGACATACTACACACCCTTTCTGCGGAAAGAAAAAATTATCACATCAGCATATTCTATAGAAATTGAAATATTGGAAAGGGATTTCGGTAGAATATAGAAATTCATGTTTGGTGCGATTTTTTTTCCTCACTGAATTGGTGCTAATGTTTTTTGGTGCGGCTGTGGATTTCTTATTGAAAATTAGATGATTCATTACAAAAATAATACCCATCACAAAAATAATCATCATACACATACCCAACTAATCAAAGAAAACAAAATCTTAATGCAATGGTGACCTTTTGGGTTGAGTTGGAAAATAGTGAGGAAATGAGATTATATAGGAGGGGGATGTTTTATTAGGAAATGAAATTTTTATACCCCCATACGAAACTCATCTCTAGTATTAGCAATGAAAATGTTGACTAGGTAAGAAAGTATTTTCGTGGAATTGTTCCGTACCAAACGCATGAAAAATTGATTTTATGTGGAAAACCGTTCACTCTTTTGTAGAAAATTGTTACAAAACCTGCCCTATTAGCATTCTTTGTGTTAAACATGTAGCATGAAAAATTGATTTTATGTGGAAAACCGTTTACTCTTTTGTAGAAAATTGTTACAAAACCTGCCCTATTAGCATTCTTTGTGTTAAACATGTAGCATTCAATCCATAGCTTCCACAGCGATTCTCTACTTGCAATATTTGTGGCTGCATGAGGTCACCAGGTCCTCATATTTTACCTTTGTAATATAAATGCCCTCATGAGTGACAATATCGTCGTCGGTTTCAATTGAGTGACAATATTGCCGTTCATGTCTTCTTCTTCCTTTGATTCCTTCTCTTTTTCTTTCTCTTTCTCCATCTCCTCACTCCATTTCTTGTCCAACCCACACCCTTAACACCTCTATCCCAACCAATCCATTCATATTTCTTCCTTCTCACACTATCACATTCATCTTCTTCACCTTGTAGAGAACCCATCCAGACCCATCTCTGTAGCTCTCTACCTTTTGCAGGACCCGTCTCTCTACAACTCAACCCAACTGGCACCCACAAACATTACTAGCCATACACTTGGTGCATGTGATATCTGGCGAGCCTAGGCCAAGGTAGCAGATCCGATTGAAATCCGGTGTGGCTGTCACTAGCAAAAAAAAAAAAAAATAATAATAATACTCAACAATACAAAGAACTTTACGAGTCCAACATAAGAAACATTTAAGTCCAAAGCCTCGGCTTAAGTACCCATGGTTACCTTCACTTCAATAGATAGCTTTTATGGTAAGTAAGGCCCATGTTGTTATAAATGGTATTAGAGCCGATGATAGCTTTGTTTTCAGTGGGGGGAGAGTGTGTGATTTGGATTACCTCCACTTCAATTGCAGTGGGGTAACGCTTGAGGTGCCACTCGAAAGAAACCCAAAGAGACCACCTCTCGGCCAGCCCACTTCACAACATCCAACCCAACCGACTTATTAAAAAAAAAAAAGGACCTGCGATCACCCATCTCTCCTCAAATTCCCATCTTCCAATCATCTTCGCAACTCATCTATATTCCATGGCCCATTTAACCCACCACCACCATCATCCTCCATCCCATGATGGAGGTATTGAGGGTGGTGGATTGGAAAAAAAAAAATGGAGTGAGAAGATGGAGAAAGAAGAGAAAAAAGATGAAGAAAGAAGAGGAAGAAGATGACATGAGCGGTGATATCACCGCTTAACCGAAACTAGAGACAATATCATCGCTCATTCAAGAAGGAAAAGGAAAAGTGCAAAATCGCGAGAGGGTCTTTACTATGGCAGTAACTATGAGAGCCCTTTTTGTTCACCGAACATCTAAGAGGGTTTTTCCAGTAAAATCCTCCAAAACTAAAATGATATCTTGGAAAATTACATAAATAAATATAAATAAATAAATAAATAAATAAATCTAGGTCCAGAACACTAACATTGGACGCTTTTTTGACTTTTATTATTGCACCACATGCTTGTTTGACTTTTTTATTTTTATTTTTTTATTGCACCACATTCTGAAGCTGGAAATCAGTGCAGAACTAACACCAATGACTTAAAGATGAGGCAAGTGGGAGTGGGATTGACCCCTTGTCACGACCAGGGCCCGAGATCCGGTAACCCCGAGCCGTGAGACCATACTTACTCCCGTAAATCTCAAATTAACCGAAGTTAAAACGAAATCCACAAAGGATAACATTTTCAATAAACCTGTCAATTACACAAACTTGCGGAAACATTTATATTTGACAATATCAATTTACGATTTACATGTATACAAAATAATGTTCTTTATACATGTATCCCTTCCATCGTTTACTTGTCAATCAGTGCATATTCAAAACATTATGCAATGACAATTAATTACATACCAAAATGATTATACAAAAAGAATAACTTCTCAAAACATTTTCCAAAACATTATCTCAAAATGTTCCAACTCCGTTTCGCACTCGGATACCCATATCAGATGGTATCCCGTCCGTTCCATTCATTCAGTCCTCCTGGAGGAACCGGAGCAGTCTCCTCCACTGCCGCCGGGGGCGCTGCTGCACCGGCATGGGCAAACGAGCCTGTAATACCATCAATAACACTAATGAACACGACAGTTCAACAATGTATAAACAGATCTTGCAATGGCATGTTAACCCATAAAATAAACTCATTCAATCTATTAGTACAGTTCCAATTCTAGATAAGTGTAGAAAGTTCCTACAATAACAATATGCGAACATAAAAATTTAATCTTGTGGACATGTATAGGATGGTCACTACCATAGCATTCATTCCATTTCATTTACCATATTCCCTCAAAGGAATGATTCATCATTACTATCTTCCCTAAAGGAAGGATTCTTCTTTCAAATGAAAGGTATCGATCAATACTCATAGATACAATCGGAAATTATGGGACTTACTAGTGTCCGGGCCATGGACAACTAGCATCACCACGGAATTCCGGAGCGCCCCCAAATCCATCTACTGCAGTAGGATTAGTCATTTAAACTCATTTAGAGTTCTAATACAATAGCTAGGTAGTGCCAGACTCAAAGGTCAATGCTTTTTCAGTAAGCAATCCAATCTTGGATTTGATTCAATTCAATGATTCCCATAATAACAAGGAAGTGGAATAATAGTGATACCGATCTCATTAGATTGGAACACAATGTTACAATGATGGACTTACTAGTCAATCATAATTCTATTTAATTCTATCTCAAATATAAACAATCATTTAGGTGTAACCAACGGTTACCCAATGCACGTGTTATTCTCGATGAGCATCGCATTTACATATATATTGAATGTATGCATTATAGTCCCCGTAGTTAACACCCATGGAAGTTTAGACCACAATTAATTAATTGTGAAAATTTTCCTTCATTACCCTTAATTCTTAACAGTTTCACTTTACCCTATGACTAGTCTTAGAACTAATTTAAGGAGCATTTATACTCCCAAGGAGTGTTCCAAGCTTATGCAAAAATCCAAAATTCATTGGACTCAAACTGATAGTTAAGGTTTGGCCGGTATTAGGTTCGCTCGGCGGTTACCTGGCGGTTAGCCGAAACTTGGCTGGCGGCTAGCCGAAATCTAGTTGGCGGCTAGCCGAAATTTAGCTGGTGGCTAGCCGAAATCTCAAATGCGGTTAACCGCCATACAGTGGTCCGCTTTCCAGAAGCTGGCATTTCTGGCAGGGATTTCTGACTCAATTTCGGTTACCTTATGGTTACCTTGCGGCTAACCGAAATTTGGCGGTTAGCTTTCCAAAAGCTCACCCATTTTATGGATTTCTATGGTTGGATTCACGGTTAGCCTTGCAGCTAGCCAAAATTCACTCAGAACGATTTTTTTGCAGCTTTAGATCTCTAAAGTAAAACCCTGGGGATTGAGTTCTGTGAACTCCAATCACTCCAAAAACTCATAAAATCCTAGGAGGTGCATGTATATTGGGGGAAATTATTGGAATCTCACATTCCCTCCCCATACATCACCCATTCGTAACAATACTACTAATATCTGTTAATCATCACATTTAATCCATAGAAATTCTATAGACTTCTACAATGGTTAACATTATTCACAAGAAAACGTTTATACTTGCCTCTTGAAGATAATCAACTCAAAGCCCTATTTTACTTAGCTTGGCTTGAGCTTAAAATCCCCAAATGAAACCCTAACTCCATGAAAACACAACTCTATATGGTATTTGTGTTAGAAATCATGTCTAAGCACTCATTACAACTTGAAAACTCATTAAAAATTCCAAGCACCTACTTGTAGCTCAATGAGAGGAAATCTTGAGATCTTCTCTAAGCTCTACCCTTCAACAATGAAGGAAATGGCTTGAGGAAGAAGATGAAGATGGAGTTGATGAAGCTAGTATCCCCTCTCAATCCCACACGTAAGCTCCCAACTCATCGTTTGATGAGGAAAATGGAAGAAGAAGAGAGAACGAGCCTAGGGCTTGGGTGAAGTGAATGAATGAGGCTCATCTAATTCTAATATAAGGTTCTTTCGCACAAAACCCCCTTTCATTGAGCATTATTACTTTTCGAGTCAAATGAAGCTTCATTTGGTCCATTTGAGGTCAAATGGAATCGCGCCTGTTATGAAAGTTAACGTATTATTCGAGATACACGCATTGGTATCAAGAATTTTCGTATTCGACGAAATAAGTGGAAACCTGTATTTACGAAAAAGTCCTTGGCCTACCTTGTTTGAATCCAAACTCATTTTAACCAACTCAATTTCATTCAAATTCATTCCATTATGCTTAATGCATCAATTGAGACTAATTTATCTCTCTTTGGTCCTTAACCTTCATTAACCCAATTATTCGTGTTTTATTAGCACTAATCCCAATTAATTAGCATTAATCATGATTAGTTTGGGTCGGGGTGTAACAACCCTCAATAACAAAATGCCCGCATGACCTGGCAAACTTGTATTAGAATGTTATAGACCAGATGTGAATGTTGCACTGAGATAACATATAGAAAGAGATGGATAATATTCTCTTTCAAGACCAGACCTGGTACATGTCCTTATCATTTATTAGAATTGGGAAAAAAGGACAAATTCTGGAGACAGTTAAGATGGAAGCCTCATTGTTTTTTCTTACAAAGATTAAACTGATTGATATTATTTTAGGAAATCTCTCTTTGCCAAACCTTTAACATTTAAGGCCCAAATTAATGGTGGTTGTGATTATCTGTTTGAAATGACTTTTTTGGCGAAAGCCATATCCATAATGAAATCTTTCCATCTAACCATTCGTTGATTAATATGCATTTAGGTCGACCCCACAAGTGGCTTAGAGTTTTTCTCTCACGCAACGTATCTCCTCTCTCGGGAGAGGGCGGTCCAATATTTTAAGTTGAAAGTTAAGCCACCCACGGACTCTATCATAATACATCACATAAATTGTAGAATACCTAAAAAATCAATTGAATTCTTCTTAGCTGTTATCTTCAGGCATAGTCAATCTTGCTTTATTTATTTAATACAAATGGGTTTTGTTAGGTAGGTCAAACCTAACCATAATTAATCATCTTCTGGACCAATCAAGGTGGGAGTTCAATGTATGTAGCTAATTAAGTGTGTGATCATTATGATCAGATGGTGGAGGTGAAAGGGTTCCTTCACTTTTTTTTTTGTCAAGTCTGCAAGCTTTCATGGGTGGTCCCACCTCATGGTACATGAGGACTTGATAATGTTAAAATATATGGACTCCTGTTTGGATCATTGAAACTTGGTAGTGCTATAATCAAATCACATGAATTTCAAATTATTTGTGACTCTGATTACATATAATTTAAACTATAGAATATACTCCATTGAACATACAAGCTGTCATTTACACCCGAACCAAGTTGTCTGCACTTTAAACTATAGAATGTGAAAGGTCTCTCTCTCTGTGTATAGGGACCAAAATGGTGTAGAATACAAAGAAGGGATGATTACTACATTAGAGAGAGAGAGAGAGAGAGAGAGAGAGAGAGAGAGAGAGAGAGAGAGAGAGAGAATAATCTACCTATATTGTAAGGCAGGTGTGCTAGTAAACATATGAATAATTAGAACAACACTAACTTTGGGTCGATTAGAATAATTCTAGAAATTAGATTGGTGGGTCTTGTAAGCACCACTTATATCCAATGATCGACAGTATCTTTATGAACTTTCCTACATTATCATCATTAAGTGAATACTATATCTTCCTTACCAAAAAAAAAGCGAAAACTGTATCTTATGAAAACAAAGCACACTACATTCCCAGTAGATTTTTGCAATCTCATGAGCTTAGGTGGAAGAATTCCTACCTGTCGACCACATCTAGTGCCAGTCATTTTCTCTGTCCATCAGTTATTGACCCTGAATGGTACGGCCACATCTCGTCCACAAGTAGCCAGCATCTTACTTAGACTCTGTCACTTATTATGCACTTCAATCATGGCAGATGAAGAATTTGGGTTTGGGTTTGGTCAGTGAGACCTCACCACCAAGGAGTGGACATGGGCCATGTCATGTCCCTGATGAGAATTCATGGGGCTGGTGGTGCTCTCTCAATGTGAGTACCACTTTCAGGAGAGAACTAATTGGAACAACCAGTTGAGCTACAGTACTAGTCCATCACTTTGTGGACCCCACTTCAGCTACCTTTATACATGGTGGATGGTTGGTTCAGAAAGGGTTTTATATAGATTTAAGTGTAGTTAAAACAGAGAGTATTTATTTGGTTCAATGGTTATGGTCATCCAATCATAGCTGACATTTAGACCATATTCCATAAAAAATCAGATCAATCCATTTTAACTACTCATCATGAATGTAGGGGGCTACAGTGGGCCTCACAAGATGAGTCTAACTGTTAGTGTAGACAGTAGACCAAACAATTGGGTTAGATCATTTCTCCTTCCAGAGGGCCCTCAAAGACTAGGAAGAAGTAAACATAAAAGATTTTCTAAGCAACATTTACATTTTTTTTTTAATTTTTATCCTTTTATTGGCTGAAGAGGTAGATAATGTTAACAAAGAAAAGACTAAAGAACAAACCAAACCAGACTCAGACTAAACAAATTATGGGGACAGTAAACAAAACCCCAAAAGACAGGAATCCATCCACTACATATTTACATCAACACAAAATTTCAGAAGTTTCATAAAAGAAGGTAAATTTTATCTAAATAAAGTCAGTTGAGGTGGTTTTATCTTGGCCAAGAGCATGATTGGCATTTTTTTCTACACAACATAGCTTTGCAATTACTGAATTCTGTTATGAGTTGCAGAATCTTCTTCCATATCCGCATAACTTTCTTTGATAGGTTCTGATTCTGTTGCAATCCTTCTGCAAGTAACCACTTCTACTTCCAATGAATGGCTTGCCTAAATCTTTGATGAATAGGCAAGTAGTATAACCCCTTTATGATTACTAATAATACCCACTATAATCCCATCTTGAGAATGATGTATGAAGGAACCAATGGAGTTGAGCTTAATCCACCCCATTGGAAGAGGGACAAGTCTCTTTATGGTAGTCCATGTAAAAAGGGTTTCCAACTAGATAATGGGCTAGTTTTCATTGGTGGATTGAGTTAATAGTTTTAGAGACTGTGGTTCAGGTTGAGAGGATTGAATTGGAAATTATAATCATTCCTTGAATTCCAAATATAACATGATATAGTGAGAATTAATGTTCAAATGATGGGTTGTAAAATTTTTTGGACCTGGTGGATGCAAATTGACATGTTGCATTGGTGGTCTTTTTTGCAGTTCCATAGAATAGAAATATATTTTTGCGTTTTGTGCAGAAACGTTTACATGTTAATATGTAATTCACATGTGAATGAAGCAAGTTGATGTAAGGAAGGGCGTAATAAACCACTACCTAGACTTCTATTTATGAGAGTATTCTAGGCTTTGAAAAACTAACGTGGCCTTACCAACCTCAGCCAATCAATTGTTCTTTAATTGCTTGTTTACCTTCTCTTTTTAGGCATTAGTCCTGTCCAAGAGCGTTAGGAAATATTGGGATGGTGACAATAAGAGCAATCAAACTGCTCATATGATGGATCAACCATTCAAATTTACTCTAGACTACCCACTAATTGATACTTGTTCTCTCTCTCTCTCTCTCTCTCTCAAATACTCACACTTGTACCCAAGTCCCTCACCATCATCCATACAAGCTAGGATAGATCCCATTATTTCTGTAGAAGAGAGGTGCCTCACCAGTCACCACTGAACTACCAGTGGGTTGGCAATTGACACAAGTTTGTTGAACGTCAAAGACAACTTTTTTTTCAAAACTAGTAACTATAAATGGACTTAGCCTTAGGCGAATAAGATTTACAGAAAAATCCTACAGGAGAGCAAATAGGTTAGTTCTAACTTAAGAAGTAGGATGTTAGTCAATCAAAAAGCGACACATGCACAAAATAAGTATAGGAGAGATAAGATGTTGAGATAGATGTTTGCTAAAACTAGAAATAATAGCGCTTTCGAGAGCATTTAGGGTGGCATCAACATGATAAAATTAAGAGAAACTTGTTTGAGATAGTTTGAGCATTTCCAACACATGTCTTACGGGCCGTTGAGAAAAAACTTTTCTATACAAATTAGGAGAAAGGGTAAAGAGAAGAAGACATAGAAGGAGGTAGTAAATATAGATTTAAAGAAGCGCAATATATGTGAGGATTTAGTTCAAGATAGATTAAAAAAAATAGAAAAACATAATTCTTGTGGCTAACTAGCAAAGTCAGGACAAGACCTTGATGATGATGATGGATCAAGCCTTAGGCCCTGTTTCTTTTGTAGAATTTTTGCCAAGAATTCACCATGTTCAGGAATTTCTGGACATGATGTGACATGTTGTCTCCTGGAATTTCTGAATCCCATGTTTCTTCAATAACATTTATGGATTCTAGCCACTTGAAAGTTCTCTTTTGACCCTTGGGAATCCAGGAATTCCACTCCCTTTGCATTTTTATGGAATTCCTGGATGCTCAAGCCCAAGGGGAATTCTGGAATTCCAATGTGTCTGAGAATTTAGGAATTCCCCAGACATGAATTCCTAGAATTCCAGTAAAGAAACAGGCCCTAAGGGCCCTTTTGAAATTCAAAGTTGGCTTGAAGCATCAATATAAGACCTTTGGAAGTAAGAGAAAGATAGTGGTCAATTCCGTTTGTTTCAGCTAGAATGGTAAGAAAAAGACTGGAAACAAAATGGGGTCAAAACATTTTAGCTTCAATTTCAGTTCATTCTAGCCGATTCCTGTTGTTTATTTCGGTCTATTCCGGTCCATATTAGTTTGTACCACAATTTTCACAAATATTATTTTTTATTTTTTTCTCAATATCCATATCAAGAAACATACATAATTTATATATTATTTTTATTTTCTATTTTTTACATAGATGTATATATACTTTTTAATTTTTTATTATTTCGAAAAGTTACCCAAAAAATTTTTACCGAAATTCCGAAATATCAAAATATTCCATCTTGGAGGATAGACCATAATGACAACTATGAAGAGAAGTAATTTTGCATTATTGTTAATCCCATGTTAGCCTTCACTTGAAGAATTCTCCATTTTTTTTTTTTTTTAGTACTCTCCATTGCTTGATCTAATAAAAAAATAAAAATAAAACAAAAAGAAGAAGAAGAAAGGCAGCCCAGATTTCATTCTTTCTTTCTTTTTGAGTTTGGAAACTTCATTCCAATAAGAGAGAGAAGGGTGATTTTGAATCAATGCCCCCTTCTCCTCTGGTTCATCCCAAGTTGAAGTTGAAGTTGAAGTTGTGAGAGAGACGGAGAGAATATGGTGGAAATTGGGAAATCCCCTCCATTCCTCCGTGTCACCCATACAGACAAAGCCGATAAAAAGATATCGACTGTAGCGGATAAAATGCCAAAAAGTTGAAAACTTTTGGAGGCACTGAAAAGGAGATGAAAAAGCTAGTAACAACAAAGAATAAGAAATAGAAGAGAACGACCGCGAAAGAGATAGAAAAGTTGAAAGCACGCTTGCCTGCCATTACACCTTCACTCTCTCTCTCTCTCTCTCTCTCTCTCTCTCTCTGATTCAAAGGAGAGATTTTACAAATCACATGTCTCTCTCTGATTCAAAGGAGAGATTTTACAAACCACATGCTTCTCGACCCAAAAAGGCGAGAAAAGCAGGTCTATGCCTTGATTTCAACTACAGAACGCTAGAGAAGAAGAACAGAGAAAGAAAGAGAAAAGTAGCAGGTTCAATGCATTGCCGCGTCAATTAAAAAGGTGGGTTTGATGCTGGAAACTCTAAAAGATATGCCTTTTTCCAATTCCACTCCTTTCCACAAATGCTAACTGGGTTCCCCCATTTGTCGCTAGAGTCGAAGATTATGGGGTTTTTAGGAGAAGATGTCGCCTGTAATGAAGGAATTGCTTGATGGGGCCTTTTGCAGGTAAGTGATTGATTCTGGTATTGGGGTTGTTTTCATTGAAAGATGAATGATATTTTGTTGTAACCCATGTTTCAAATTCTGTATAAGAAGCTTTTGAGATTGATTGATGGAAGTGAGTACTTTTTTTTTATGAGGTTGGAATTGTTATTTGAGATGAAATATCCTGATTGAGTCTTTGGTTTTGGGTTTTCTTTATGTTGGATTCCTGGGTTTTCTTTCATTTTTGGGAAAAAAAGGGCCTTGATTTTTTTCTTGAATTTTAATTCTTATCTCTGCATTTTGTAGTTAAAATGGTGGTTATTTTAGGGTCTGTGAAAGCTTCTGTTGTCAAAGTCAGTGAATTTGTAGCTGTTATAGGGGTAGTAGCAGCAGTTGTTGTAGCCTCTAGCCTGGTTTGCTGTTCTGAAGGGCTGAATCTAGAAGGGCTATACCTTTTGGAGTTGAAGAGTAGCCTCACTGATGTATATAACCATCTGGGTGGTTGGAATTCGAGTGATCAGACACCATGTGAATGGTTAGGCGTGGGCTGCTCGATTGGGCATGACCCGGTTGTCGTTTCTCTCCATCTCAGCTCCATGAATTTGTCTGGGAGCATACCGCCGAGTATTGGTGGATTGGTCCACTTGACTTCTCTGGATCTTTCTTACAATGCACTGGTGGGGACAATACCCAAGGAGATAGGGAATTGTTCTAGTTTGGAGTTTCTCTATCTCCACAACAACAATTTGGATGGTGAAATTCCCGCCCAACTTGGTAATCTCAGGAGCTTGCAGAGTTTGAATCTATGCAACAATAGAATCGCTGGGCCGATTCCGGAGGAGATCGGCAACCTGTCATCCCTTGTGGAGTTAGTGGCATTCACTAACAATCTCACCGGCTCGTTGCCCCGTTCATTTGGGAAACTTAAGAATCTGAAAATCTTTCGAGCCGGGCAGAATATGATTACAGGGAGTTTACCTGCTGAGATAAGTGGGTGTGAGAGCTTGCAAGTACTGGGTCTTGCACAAAACAAGCTAGGGGGAGAGATTCCTAAAGAGCTTGGGATTCTCAGGAACCTGCAGATTATGTTTCTTTATTACAACGAGTTTTCCGGGCTTATCCCTAAAGAACTGGGGAATTGCACTAACCTTGGAACTCTTGCTCTCTATGCAAACAATCTGGTGGGTGAAATACCTCCAGAGATTGGGAACCTCAGCAATTTGCAGAGACTGTACCTTTACCGGAATGGTTTATATGGAACAATCCCAAAGGAGATTGGGAATCTTACTCTTGCAATGGAGGTTGATTTCTCTGAGAACTCATTGACAGGAGAGATACCAAGGGAGATCAGTAACATAAGGGGTCTAACCCTACTCTACCTTTTCCAAAACATGCTTACAGGGGCCATCCCAGTTGAACTGTGCAGCCTAAGGAATTTGACGAAACTTGATCTTTCAATCAATAACCTCACTGGTCCTGTCCCTGTTGAGCTGCAGTATTTAACTAAATTGCTGCAGTTACAGCTTTTCGATAATTTATTGACTGGCAGCATTCCTCCAGGGCTTGGGGTATATAGTCCACTTTGGGTTGTAGATTTTTCAGAGAACAATCTCACTGGGAGAATACCTGCTCATCTTTGCAGACATTCTAACCTGATTTTGTTGAACCTGTGGGCAAACGGGCTCACTGGAAACATACCAAGTGGAGTCACAAATTGCAGGTCTTTAGTGCAGCTTCGTTTGGGTACAAACAGCCTTACAGGGAACTTTCCTTCTGATCTTTGCAAATTGGTGAACTTGTCTGCCATTGAGTTGGACCAGAATGAGTTCTCCGGCCCCATCCCTCTGGATATTGGGAATTGCAAAGCTTTGCAGAGGCTACATCTCTCAGAGAACTTCTTTACATCTGAGTTGCCTGGGGAAATTGGAAATCTATCCCATCTGGTAAGCTTTAACGTATCGTCTAATAAGCTCACTGGAGAAATTCCTCCAGAGATTGTTAATTGCAGGATGCTTCAACGACTTGATCTCAGCCGGAACAGCTTTGGGGGTAGTTTACCAAATGAACTTGGGAGCCTTTCCCAGTTGGAGCTGCTCAAGGTTTCAGAAAATAAACTCTCAGGAAGAATACCTACCTGCTTGGGGAATCTCTCCCGCTTGACTGAGTTGCAGATGGGTGGCAACCGTTTTTCAGGTCAAATACCACCTGAATTGGGCCATCTTTCAGGCTTACAGATTGCTATGAACCTCAGTTACAACAATCTGTCCGGAACCATACCACCTGAGCTTGGCAGTCTCATTTTGCTAGAATACCTCCTTCTCAACAACAACCATTTAATGGGTGAAATCCCTTCCACATTTTCCAATCTATCAAGTTTACTTGGTTGCAACATTTCATACAATGATCTCACGGGTCCATTACCATCTATGTCACTGTTTGAACACATGACGACCAGCAGCTTTGTGGGAAACAAGGGGCTTTGTGGTGGACCCCTTGGCGTATGCAAATCTATATCTGTGGCCTCTCTTGCTCCATCAAAAGAAGAGATGAATGCCCCTCAGGAAAAAATCATTGCAATAGCTTCTGCCGCTGTAGGTGGGGTTTCTCTTGTTCTTATTGTTATTATTCTACGTTTCATGCGACGTCCTGCTGAGATGGTTGCTCCGTTGCAAGATAAGCAGCTAACTTCTTCGGTCTCAGACATGTATTTTTCTCCCAAGGAAGGTTTCACATTCCAAGATCTGGTTAAAGCCACAAACAATTTTGATGTCAGTTTTGTAATCGGAAGAGGGGCTTGTGGAACAGTGTATAAAGCAGTTATGCAATCTGGACAAAGAATTGCTGTAAAGAAGCTAGAATCACAAAGAGAGGGGAACAATATCGATAACAGTTTTCGGGCTGAAATTCTGACTCTGGGGAAGATTAGGCATCGTAATATTGTAAAACTGTATGGTTTCTGTTATCATCAGGGTTCAAATCTTCTTCTTTACGAGTATATGTCGAGGGGAAGCCTGGGTGAACTGCTTCATGGGGAAGGTTGTATGCTGGATTGGGAAACCCGTTACATGATTGCTCTTGGGGCTGCTGAGGGGCTGTCGTACTTGCACCATGATTGTAAGCCCCGGATCATCCACCGAGATATAAAGTCCAACAATATCCTACTGGATGATTACTTTGAAGCTCATGTCGGGGATTTCGGATTGGCAAAGGTGATTGACATGCCACAATCAAAATCAATGTCTGCAGTGGCAGGATCATATGGGTACATTGCTCCTGGTAAGCACTTCCCCTCTCATACTTATTTCCAATAAATAAAAAAAAAAAATTATTTAAGAAAGTGTACATTGCACATTTATTCCTGGTATTGTTGTATCATGGATGGACCATGGTTCAAAATAGCGGCCGCTAAGTACCATAGCGGTCGCATTATTGGCCGTAGCAGTTGAGGCCCTCTATGCTATTTTGAAAGAGTCATTCTATTGGCATACCGAAAATAACTCTTCCCATTCACTCATTTTTAAAATAAAATAAAAAAAAAAAAAAAAAAAAAAAACCTATGAAATTACTTTTTTGCACACCCTCCTCCCTTTCTCTCCCCCCACCTCCCCCTTCACCTATAGCTCCGGCTTTGGCTCCGGCCTGGACGACAGCGGCTGACCCTTCTCCCCCCCCCCCCCCCCCCCCTCCCCTCCCTCCCTCCCTCCCTCCCTCTCCCTCCCCACTGTTTTCTCTCTCTTCCTCTCTCTCCCCACTGTTTTCTCTCTCTCCTCCTCCCTTTCTCTTCCCCACCTCCAGCCTGGCCTCAAGATCGAGCTCGTGGAGCTAGAGATGCACGGCCTCATGGCCTGCCGTGCTGAGTTCGGCCCATCTCAACCCTTCATGGGCGCCCGGATCTCCGGCTCCCTCCACATGACCATCCATAGTCCATACCGTCATCCTCATCGAAACCCTCACCGCCCTTGGTGCTGAGGTCCGCTGTTCTTCTGCAACATCTTCTCCATCCAGGACCACTCCGCCTCCGCCATCGCCCGCAACTTCGCCGTTGGTGGAGAGAGAGAGAGAGAGAGAGAGAGAGGGAAAATAGTGGGGAGGGAGGGAGGGAGGGAGGTGGGGGGGGAGAGGGGTCGGCCGCCGCCATCCAGGCCGGATCCAGAGCCAGAGGTGAAGGGGGAGGTGGGGGGGAAGAGGGTGGGCAAAAAGGTAATCTCATTGGGTTTTTTTTTTTTTTTTTTTTTTAATATTGGCTGTGTGGAAGAGAAAAAGTTTGTGTGCCAATAGAATGACTCTTTTGAAAATAATAGCACTACGGTCTAAAACCTAATATTGCTGAACAATTTTAATTTAAAACATTATTTTTCCTATTTCTTCTCCTTAATAGCCTTTCTTAAAGTTTTCTACCCTTACATGGTTCCAAATCACTAAACAAACACATGATTGACCACTATACAAGATTCTTTTTTTTTTAACCACTTAAAAAATTCACATCACTACACCGCTACATATCACCTGCTACGTAGCATTTTGGGCCCTGGCCTCTACACCCACCATAACTGCTATTTTGAATTTTGGGATGGACATTCTGTTGTATACATCATTATAAAAGATTAAAAAAAGGAGGAGAAAAAATAATATGTGCTATACATATGTTTTACATTGCACTATAGGTGATGAATGATTTCTTAAGATCGACTTCCTTCCATAGCCATATCATATCTCTGGCCTTCGATTAGTTTTCTCAACCATGCCACCAGAAATGTAAGAGTTGAGCAATTATCGGAAGCGAACAATATATTTTGAACAGTTAAACATTTCCTTATGGGTGTGTTGGTCTATATGGCCCTTTTGAAGTCACTGTGTCAGACACCTTTATAAGTATCTGTTGTTGATGCATGTGTCCTTGTTTACCCATCAATGCATTTCTGATGTAGATTTGTTCTCCACCGATTTTACTGCCAAATATTTGAAGCTGATAAGGAGTGATTTATCTTTTCCCATACCATTATATTCAGCAATCCTAACATATCCTGCCTAGATTTGTCAACTGTGTTGCATGTATTCTTTGACATGAGTAATCTAACCATGTCGGACACATCTCAAACACGACTTTGTGCTGGATTCTTCACGAATTTTTCTATTACTAATTTAAAATATTGTTTTATAGTTGTTAAGATAATATTATATGTTTTCTTCTTTTGAAACTCAACTAAAACATTGAAATCTCTGTTAATTGACTATTCAGAGAAAAAATTTCATATTATTTTACTGGGGCTCTTTTTGCACATTGTTTTTAAATAAAAATAAACATTTATTTAAACATCGTGCGGAATCCGTGAATCCTATTTTTTGAGATTTGCAGAATTGGACACCTCTTACCAGTATCAGACCCAGAGACATACCCCTACTCGTGCAACTAAAGATTTGTGGGTTTGCAAGAATTGAAACACTGTTATGGGTTCCATCACCTGAGAAAACTTTAGGTTAGCCTGCGTCAATCCCCCCAAGATTGGTTGATGGCTTTGGATTTCAGACCTACAATATTATGCAAAGAAATCATTTTGAATCCCCCAATTTTCCTTGTCACAATACTTGGTTAATAGTAGCTGGTGTGCCTATTTGGAGGAGATTTGTGGCACGTGCATCTGAGTATCATTTGTCTAAGGCCCGAGCATCTGTGCAAGTTTTACATTCACTAAATTTGTAAAAGGAATGCTAATAATGAGTTACCCTGACAGTGAAAATCTAGCCATGGACCATTTTCATCCTGATAAATTATTGCGTCCAGGTCAAGTATGGTCTATACCTGAATACCAAACAAAATAGACGCCATGTTATCCAATCTAGCATGTCTCTTCTTTGTCCTAGATGGGTTGAATACCTATGCTGGACACTCGGTTTCTTATTCTCTATTTTGACATGGTGCTTCCTTGATAATGCATTTTTTTCCTATATCACAAATTAACATATATGGCAGTTGCATTCCACCTTTTGCAAAGGAACTGTTGGATATAAATAATCATGCCACTTTATCTATGCGACCCATTTCGAGCTTTCATTGTAGAAGCACTATATATCCCTGGTGATCCCCCAGTACTCTATAAAAAAAAATGTATAATAAAAGATATTACTTTAAATCAATGCATCCTTTCTTTTGGGGTTGACAGAATTCAGATTCTACTTATCAGGGTCAGATTCCAACTCATGTACCCCCTTTTTTTTCTTTTTTCAAAATGGAACACTAGAACCTGTACTTAATGCAAATAGGTTTTCACCTTGACAATATTTTAGAAGTTGAATGCCTTTTCCACCACAATTCTCTTGGCCTGAGACTGATGATCAAGACTGGGTTTTTGTCTCCATTTGTAGCAGTTTACTCACTATTCCCTTCTGCCCAAATATCAAAAGTTAAGTAGAAGTTTTCCTTTCAAGTTTTGTTTTTTGCATCTTGTTAGAGAGTATTGCTATTCAATTAATGTTTGATTTTCCTTCCCTTCTCTTTCTCACCAGAATATGCATACACCATGAAAGTTACAGAAAAGTGTGACATCTACAGCTATGGAGTCGTCGTATTGGAGTTGCTGACTGGTAGAACACCTGTACAGCCACTAGACCTAGAAGGTGACCTTGTGACATGGGTGAGGCATTATATTCAGAGTCATTCAATGGATCCTGGAATATTCGACAGTCGGTTAGACCTAGAGGACCAAAACATTGTAGATCACATGTTCATGGTCCTGAAAATTGCTTTACTTTGCACTAACATGTCACCTGGTGATCGACCATCAATGCGAGATGTTGTGTTGTTGCTGTTTGAGAGTAAGGAGAGAGGAGACTGTGCTTCTCCAACATCTGATCTACCTTTGAAGGAGGATGCTAATTAAAGGTGCCCATAGTTTCTGTTAAATATCATCGCTCATAAATTTTCATAATATTTCCAATAAAAATTTGATGTAATTGTTGTGTAATATGTGACATAGTTACGCACCATGACAAATGACCTAAATCTGTGATTCCTGTGCATGTTCAGCAGATCATCTTCGATGGGATAGTGGATTTCGCTGGTAATTTGCCTGTTTACAGAACGGAAACCTGGAAACCTTGGCTTCTTTCTGGCTTGCCCAACGGTGGGGAATATGATGATGCCAAGAGGCATTGGAGCATAAACTGCCAAAATCATAAAAGCTAATAACTTCTCATAGATGACGTCCATTAAGATACAATGAACAAAGAAATCTCATTGTAAGCAACTCAGGTTACATAAACTCCTTGCAAAACCAAGGAAGAGGTGGAGGCAGCAGTAATCAGGTTTTATCTAAAGATGATATTTAGGAGAGCTGCGTAATATTGGCAACTCCTTGGGCAATATACTGGCTACACTGACTGTAGAGTTCATGAAAGCTGTACTGATTTTGGTCTTACCTGAAGCAATAATGTCTTGGTCTTTCCTGAAGCAATAATGAGGTAACATTGTATTGCATCTTGTTTACTGTTTAAAAAATGTAGCATCATAATGGAAAGTGTTGTGTGAACTGATGATGTGATGGAACCATGTAACATTATGCACTCAAGGAGATCTGATGGTATTCCTGGTTTCAGTTCTAATTTCCAAACATTAGTTATAACAGGGTTATATGTGGATGGTGCTAAAGCTAATCCATTCCCAGCCTGTTTAGTTATTGGGCCTAACATTTAGGCCTGATGCAGCACATGAGCCTAAATACAAGCTCGCGCGGTGAGCATCGAAAATTTTTGAGGCTACTAATCTCTAATGTATGGTCATATTGGACTGGGCCACCTGGTTGTGTCATTAAATATAGATATGAGCAGCTCAGTCCATTGTATTATTAAGCCAGAAGATGGCTTACCCAAGGGCAGAGAAACTCAACAGCTCAAGCCGAAATTGAGCTGGGTTGGACTGGGAAAACCTGATGTATTTCAAGACACGTTCAATGGGGGAGTGTACAATGGTGGCATTTGGATGTGCCGGGAAAGAGGGGTAGAAATAGGGAAATGTCTACCAAGTGGAAAGTAATGGAGTTTAAGAATTAATCTACCTACTTAATATCATTCTAGTTGAGTGACATCCATCTTGGGCCCATCTACTGTAGTGACAAACTACTTGGGACCATCAATTACCATAACCTTGTCCACAGTGCTGCCCCCAAGTTTGGATTAGACCCATCTAATCATACCAATCCATTGTCAACTCCAACCAAATATGACCATCCACATGATGGGCCCCATCTAACTAGTGCCCTCCCATGTCCAGCATATCCTGTGTAAAACTTTTGTAAAATCTGTCATTACTCACTCCTGAAGCACGGAAAGCATCCTGGTGAATGAATTAAGAGTGAGGAAGCTGATTTTTGGTGGAGCACTCATTTCACCCCCTTCATTTAACTGTACACAAATATACTAAAACTTCACATTTAATGAGTTTGATTAATGCACACATCAAAATGAAAGCAAACTGGTTTGATTCAAGTTGTGAAATAGATGTAATTGATGCTAACAGGCAATTGGGGGCAAGTTTGAAAACTCTAATTTATCGGAAATAGAACCATAGAGCTGGTTCGATTAGATCTACTTTGAAAAGAGCTGTGTCAATTTAGAGTAGAAATATAGGATGCATAGTATGTCTGGTTCCACTGAAAAGGCAGGCTTTTGGCATATAGTAAAAGTGATGCCAGCAGCTTTTTTATATAGTAAAAGTAACTTGCGCAGCGGACAAACTTATCATATAGTAAAAGTTATATATATGTAAACCCGTCTAAAAGAACCCCAACAGTTGTCTGGTTGGTTTAGACATTAATGTCTTGTTGAATTCTCTTCCTTTTTGTTATTTTCTGGAAAAATAAAATAAAATGATTTTTAAGGTTGATTCGATCAAAGAGGAAAATAGACTTCTAAAACAGTAAATATCTGTTTCGTATATTAGTTCCAAGTCAAATAGGCCATATTCTTGGAGTTGCCTCACCACTACTGATTTGATTCGACACTATTAGCTACTGGGTCAATCTACTGAGCACATATCAATCCCCTATATGTAACCCGTGTCAAGTAGATCTGAGCTATTCATTCATTTTGACGATTCAAAAACAGTGAACACAACATCAAAACCCAAAATTCATCATGGTCAGACAATCCCATACTTCTATCCATTCTTTGGACAGAAAATAGTCACTATGAAGTAAAAGTATAGTCAGATCTGGGCCATTCATTTTGATGATCCCTCCACACATCATAAACCCGGAACTCATCATGGTTGGACAATCCTACACATCAAATAACTGGGGCATAGTTAAGTAAATGGCAATAGTGGACAATGGTCCACATTCCTGGGGTGATAATCCACTGTTTACTTGACAATTCTCTCTGAGCACATCACATAAAATAGAGGACCATGGCAGAGTCGTAATCACTTAAACCACACCGCCCGTCTTAACCACTGGCAATTGTCTAGAAGAAAATGTGCAAAGAGAACAGTTTTGAGCTAAATATAGATGCGTTGATGTGGGTTTAAAGGTTCCGTTGAGTGTTGATTGGAGTTTGGAGAAAATCATTTTTTAAAAGCTTCTCCAATTGAATCACCACTAGCGGCATTAGGCTTGGACTCCTATATTGGAGCAGCAGTGCTACCAACAACAACAACAACAATAGAAAACAGATTCATTTTCCAAAATAACAACAACAATAGAAAACTGATTCAATTTCCAGAATACCTACAACAACAACAACAACAGAAAACAGATTCAATTTCCAAAATAACTTATCCACTCATTAATCAAGGTGGGTCTCATAGCTTATCAGATTGCAAGCACATGCTTCTCATCTCTCAATCACCTTTCAACCCACATGACATCCATCACCTAATCATCACTCTCCCATTTCAAAAGCACAAAAAAGGGATAACTAAAAAAATAATGATCATAATAATATTAACAATAATAAAACATTCTTCCCCACTTCTAACCGAGGCCAAGACACTCTCCTCTCGGATGGCAGCCAGCCGATATCACCATCGAAACATTCATACAAGTAATAATGAAACAAAAGGCAGAAAAAAAGGTATTCTATTCTATGAGGTAATAATTACAAGTTAGTGCTTTGTAATCTGAGGATATGGCTCTATACACCAAGGTGGTGTTGTCTTGTTACAGCTACAAAATTTAGTAGGCAGCATATGGCCACCCATCAGCCCAACATTTCAACCTGCAATGTACATCACACAAGGTTATATATGGTGAGGATAAAGAAAATGTAAAACAAGGTGGGCAGTTCAGAGGCCCCCAGCGGTCAATAGTAATTGGGCCAACTCTACAACCAATGTGCTTCTGAGGAATGCTAGCCCGCAGACTATTGAAGTGGGATTAAAAAATAAAAAACATAATAAGGGGTTACAAATTGCATGATGTAGATATCAGCAAATGATGAACTAAACATGCAACAAAAGAATGGAACATAAGACATTTTATCAATTATTATTATTATTATTATTTTAAGTTTTAGCGAGGAATTTTATCAACTTGCATACATTTAAAGGCTTAATCGAAGTGATTACATAGAATCACGTTATATCATCTTAGCCTTGTGGTCATGTCTCAAACAAACTTCTCTTGAGACCTAGAATCTATACATGTTAAAAGGCTTGATGATGTTGGGGAGATGCACGAATTGCAACATCCCCCAATCAGCACCACAAACATCTACTAAATGAGTGCAGGCCCCAGTGCTGTACAAACTGGGAGCAATTCACATTTTCCCAGCACAGTTCTCCCCACTGAAATAGGAAGGTTCTAACTTCTTTTTATTAAATTAGAGACACCATCATTATATTTAATAGGATTCCTTTGACATAAGAGATAATAATAATTAGACTTAACTATTATCTGAAGAAAAGTAGGAACGAGACCCGAAGCATGGCGCATGCAATGAATAAAAATCTAGAAATTCATCATTAACAGCTTTTCTCATTTGTGTTTCTGATGGACAAGCCATGACCAAGTCTGAATTCGCTTGACTGCGAAGAATCACTCAATAACTTTAGTTGGGTGGTTTTATAAAAGACCAAGGGTCCAAGTCAAATTGACCAACAAAATGTTGAAAATGCCAATCAACAACTATTGGAACTGATTCATAAAGGCAATACTACCACAAGTTGTGGTACTGTCATGCAGATCTCTATGGTAAGCTTGAATGTCTCCAATTTAAGTGATCACTGACCATGATTCGATGTAAATGTCATGATTCACTGTGATTCTAATTCAGATCAATGCAAATGTTATGATTCACTGTGATTCTAATTCAGATAATGCTATGATATTGGGGCAATATTTGATCCCAACAAGTTAATAAATACTGCCTTTAACTGGTAATTGATGGCCTTTTTGTTCAATTTTGATATGCAATATCACAATACTCACATATTGCAGATTAACAAAAATCTCTAATCATTACTTATTCCTTGTCAAACAGCTTTATAATGAAGATCAACAAAATTACCAGACGGGTGATTCTCGGGAGTTTCCACTCCCTTGTTTGAACTTGGCTGCTGGGCTGTTGCTTGATTCTGCAAAAGAATTGGGAAATTCATAAATAGAAGCATTAATAGAGCTTGACAAACTGCTAGTGCAATCTCAAACCCATGAGATCCACATGCCAAGGCCCATTTGTCGTTTACTTGAGAAAGCAGAGGAGGTTAAAAAAAGGGTGAAAGGTCAAGGGCCAGAACAAGGGGAGGTGGTGGTGCTCTTAGATCAGCCGTACTCTCGTATCATAGGAAAATGCCAAACCCGCTCACTTGGTAGACATTCTTTGAAGTAACACCCTTTTAAGTGGGTACGTTTTTCAATTTTCTAATAATGATTATCAGAATAGAATGATGATAGCCAGAAAGGATTACAGTGATGATTCATGAGGATGACCACAACACTTGTCGTCGTCATCAATGAAGTTATCCCATCTATTTGGGATCACTAAAATAAACTGAGGTCAAAATTCAACAATAAAATAAGGTTGGAATTGGCAAAAAATGCAACCAAAAGAAAACATGGAGGAAGCGTCTCACATGTTATGATGAGATGCTGGCACCAAATATTGATATAAAAATAAGTGTCGCATAATGTAAGCATAAAAAAATGCACAGACCTGAGGTGGACCTTGCATGTGGTGGAGCCCAAGGTAGTGGTGATAAGGATTGCTTAGATTTGGACTTTGTTGCGGCATATTGGTGCAATGCAGGTTGACCGAGGTCGATGCAGGATCCAGCATGTTAGTGGCTTGGACTCTAGTTTGATCAGATGGAGGAATATGAGGTAAATTAAATGGTGGCATGGGAAACCTTGGACTGAGATGACTTGCAGAAGGTCCAGGCATGGCTGGGCCTGACATGACCTGTGGGAAAGGCAACATCGGCCGGACGAATCCACTGGCAGCCGCCATCTCCATTCCCATGCTAATTCCCATTCCCATTGCTGGCATGTACTGCTGCATGCCAGGAAACATCATGGGGGCCATGCTGCACCCCATCGACATCATCTGCATAAGTTAATTATCATGACATTTTCTTGGTAAAATACGCAGGTGATTCCAAGAAACATATAACAAAAGATTACAGGAGATTCTTTAAGAAATTTATGGAGTTGAGCGCCTACACTAGGTAGCAAATATGCAGGAAAAAAGAAATTCATGGAGTTGATAAAACTAAGGCTCCTTTAATTTCAAGTGTATTAAAAGCAACAATTCTAGCAGGAAAACAGAACCCAAAAAATTATAATTTTGAACCTAGAATTTTGGCTACAACGCGAACACATGGCCACTCATGAAGCCTGCCTATTTAAGGATGATTGTTGTTATAGAGTAGGTTGGATTCATGAAATGTGTGCTCTACCATGACCATTGACCACTTCAAACAACAATGCTGAAGTTGCGGATGGCATTTTATTTATGAAAGTTGAGCATTTGAGATGTTCTTAGGACTTAGGAGACAACTTACCATTCTATGAGAAATGATCCCGACGCTAATGATGATGAAACGATACTTTCAGCGTTAAAGACCTGTTTTGATGATATGGGACCTGCTATTCTAAAATCCAAACCACACATATCATGCGCCTCCTTTCACTCCAATCAAAGTTAAGGGGGGAAAAAAAAGTTTTGATCCATCACATGTAAATTATATAATCATGAGAATACATAATCATGCGTTCGCTCATGATTGATAAGGTGGGAATGAAATTTAGGCCAGTGCCTAAGTAACATGGGGTTAGGGGCCCCAGTTAATATGAGAGGGCTATATCAAGCAAAGGGAAGGCGCACATAGAAAAAATAGGTAATATGGTTCGCTCATCAGCTCTCTCTCCCTCCCCATATCCACACACAAGCAATCTATAGAGGCTCACCTACGATCAATCCAACCCCTTACACTCTCTAGTCCCCTGTGAATGTGCGCTAATCTCTAATTGACGATCATGTGAGTGTTCATCAACATTGGATTGAACCAAAAGTAAAAACAGTAGGGTTTAAAATTTGAGGCCCTTAAATAAAGGATAACGATAATCTAGAAGGGACCATAATTTCCCCATCATTGTAACCCATCCTTCTTATTTAGTCAGAAAAAAGTTAATGAATTGTTAAGAGAAGGAATAGTCGGTATCTCATTAGAGTGAAGATTTATCATAACTTGAGAATTAAGATGCATGTCATCTATTGCACTCCCGCTCAATTCAAGGTAAAATTCAATTGCTTCTTCTGAAAAATGTGTTTGGACTCCAATCATCCAAATGGTGCTGACTCCATCGAGAACCCATATGTGAGCGATGACTCCCAGACCCCTATTACATGCAATTGAAATTTGAAACTCTAATAGAAGACCCTAAAGGTATAGTCCACAATCAATGCGAATCCAACGACTACAGTCTGCATACTACTCTTAAGTGCTCCTTCAACTACAATCCCTTTAATCATTTCATCAGGCTGCATACCAAATCGCTCTCAGCAGTTCTCCCACTTGGCCATGAAATTGTAGCTTTAGTAGTGAGTCGTCAAGGAAGAAAAATGAAATGAATGGTGTTAAAAATGCACAAGAAGAAGCTCACAAATTATCTGATCTTTGATTAGACACTCTTTTGTGTAGAGACCACCAACTGTAACTATCAAAAGCACACCAGGTAGAGACTCATGTGAAAACCATGATCAAAGATTCAACTTTTTTCACATGCATAACAAATTGGAACCAAGTGATTACATCAGCATTCCTTACTAAAGAAACATAATTACACATAACCCCCTCAACAAAAGTTTGCCAGGGAGAAACTCATCAGTCATCACCATGCTATCAAGAGATGGGAAGTGGGACGCCCAGCAAACTATAAGGCCCAAGAAAGCAGAACCCTATTCATACAGGACCACTGGCAAGGTGATTTTATGTCATTTTCCTTTTCTGGGGAATCTCTCAAGACAGGGACTCCTTTTTGGAGTATAGATGCTTAACCAGTGCACTAGTAGCAGGGTCGACCCAATCAAGTTCTACTATGAACATTTCAAACTATATAAATCTCTTCACAAAGAAGAAAGAATTCCTAAAACCAAACTCACCTGCACTTGTAATTGAAGTGACTTCAAGTACTCAATTGCCTCATCCAACATTGAAGCTTTATCTGACTGGAAACAGAGAATCTTTTAGTCAGAAATTATTTCTGAAAATTTATACATTCTTTTGGGATACAGAGCCAGAAAACCTTGGTTAAGGATATTCATCAGGCATGGCACATGTTTGACATTGCTCCTTCCAAAAAATGACTAGTTCATTTTCTAGTGGAGGCATGCAAGAATAAAAAAAAAAGGGCCGTTAAAATGGACTGGTTGATGATCATGAGAGGGCAAGCCCATTTTCTAGGCTAGGAAACTCATTTACTGTGGGTACCATCAGATGAATGGTCTGATTCTCAGACGCATGTTTAAGATTAGGATGTGTATTGGGAGACGCCTCTGTGAGCATTGCTCCCACCGGAAAAAAAAAAGTCATTAATGATTAAAAACATCACGAGTTCATTTGCTGAGGAAGCCATGCAAGAATGGAAAGGGCCAGTCAAATGGATTGGTTGACGGTCCATAATTTACATCATATATTGCCCACCTAATGAGTGGAGGGGCCCATTTTCTGGGCTAGGGAACTTGTTCGCTGTAGCCTGTAGGTACATTGAGATGGGGGAATTTTCTCCTGCAGACATTCCTACATGCAGACACTCGTGTTGTGATGGTGGGTGTTATGAAATTCAGTGGCCTCTTTAATGTCCAGATTTGTACGTCCACATGGACAAAATTTCACCAACCAGATGAATGCTTCAATCTCACAAGCATAAGCTACAGTTTCTCATCTGGATTGAAGAAGCTTGAGTACCTCTAGCATTTTAAAGGCATAAACAGAGAAATGGAGATTGACCTTGTTGCATCGGGGTATGAGTTCTTGCAAAGCTTTCATTTTCTCATTGATCCTGTCGCGACGCCTCTGCATAAGCAGTCCAAATGAAGTTTTACATGCCTCCTCCTTATAACTGAATTCCAAACATTTCTTAAAGGAAAACGTTTCATAACATTATCCATTTAAAAGAGAACAAGTGAGAAAAGAACGCACCCTTTCAGATAGATTATGAACCTCAGCAGCACGTGCTCTTCTGGCAGATGTTGATCGACGGGTAACTTTCTTTTCAGTCAGTGATTCATATTCAGCATCCTTCCACATGAGAAAATTTTGTTAAAAAAATTGGTTAATAGATAAGGGCAAAGTTCAAGCCCCTAGTCTCAGATTTCTGCTAAATGTGTACTAAATAACTGAAATAAAACATATAAAAAAATTAAGTATTCTTAAATGAAAACCATGAAAAAAAAAAGGCCTCTCAACTATCAAGGATGAAATGTCGGCTGCCCAGGGAGAAATAGTAAAAAATGCCGCAAGAAATAAAAGGTTGGTTTGGTTGGCAAATTGGCAAAGCACGTGACTGCCACTGACAGAATAGAAAAATGCAGTACATCTTTGCTCACATATTAATAGACGAAAGATAGCAGGTGAGTGCTTGCCCGTGTGTGGAGAGTGGATAGATAGCAAGTGAGTGCACAAGCGTGTGGGGAGAGAGAGAGAGAGAGAGAGAGAGAGAGAGAGAGAGAGAGCATATCTCTTTCAGAATAATGGAAAATGCATAGTATCATAATTACCATTTAAAGACACTGAGACCTTTTGAAGCATTCCAATCTAATCCTAAATATAAAAGGTGAGAGTGCAATTTAGCATCTTCAGGTCTTCCCATAAGATTCTTTACTACCTTTACTGCTGATAAATGATGCAGTACTTCTATACCCCGTGTTCTGGATATCCCTCTCATTACATTCCAAGCTCCAGCTAAGACCATGAATTTCACCAATCACCTCCTACACATCAAACCCTAACCTACCCATCCGAACCTAAAAAAAAAAATGCTCCTACATTGCAAACTGGCAATCTAATTATAACAAGAGCATACTTCTGTTCCAAATACTCCCCAGTTTAGCATGTATCTATTCCTAAAGGCCCTTTTTCCCATTTGTAACTTGGATACTTAGAAGGACCACAAATAAGTCAATCTCACAACACAGGAAGTGGAATGGTCCCCCAGTTAGTGGGTGGGGGTGGGGGTCAACACACCAATCTCAAATGGAGCAAGTAGGTCCAACATTCTCACAAACATAGTGAAAAACAGTATATCAAATAGGATCCCACCAATCCTACATTAGAAAAAGGGAGGTGGGTTAGCTACCATAATAATAATAATAATAATAATCAAAGAGAAGCCTTTCATCTACACCTAGCAAACAAGTTGTGTTTCAGTTCTTCTTTCTTTACACTTCCACAAGCAAAAGGTCATTTTGGTAAATTTAACAATCCAAAAGGCAGTACTAGATAATTTGCTTAATAGTGCACTAAGTAGAGGACTGAGAAGACTGATTAAAGAAGTTTTTACTGCTAACAAAGCTATTGGGGAAGCAGCAAATCAATGTCTGTCCGCTCCACTGACCTGTTCTCATTAAAGAAGCCGTTGCCGCTAAAACGCGCCTCCGGCGCACGTTAGACATTCCCATGAGAAAAGCAGATATAGAGAGAGAGAGAGAGAGAGAGAGCTCACCTCGCTCTGCCAGTCGGACTCCTCCCCTTGCCTCGCCTTCCTCTTCCGGTCCTCGGCGCTGGCGGAGGACACGCCGGAAGATGACGTCAGCGCCCCCTCGCACGTGCCAGGCTCCCTCTCCCGGCTCCCCCCGCACGTGCTCCCGCATCCCGCGTTCCCGCCACTAGAACCCGCCACCGTCTTCTCCCCCTGGAAAACCCTAACCCTAGTCTCCCCGGCCGCCGGAGTCTCGCTCGAATCCACCACCGTCGATTCCCTCGCATCCGACGGCCGAGAATCGCCCTTCCCTTTCCCCCTCGACAAGTGCGAGGAATTCACCACCCCCTCCGCGGCCTCCCTCCGCCTTGCTGGATATATCGGCGGACGCGAAGGAGCCGCAGCAGGCGCCGACGCCGGAGGCTTCTCCTCCGACTTCCGATCCACTTGAACCTGACCGTTCCGTCCGGCGACGCCGCTATTTCCCGCCGAACCAGAAAACACTAGATCCGAGCAGAAATCCCGATCGAAAGTCTCCTCGATCGGATAATGCAGCCACGACGCCATCTCGTCCTCCTGCATAAACAGCTGGCTCGCCGCCGCCGCAGGCGATCCGATGTTATCCCCGCCGCCCGATCCCGGCCGTCCATGCGGAACGGCATCATCTCCACCAAATCTCAACGGCGGAGATCTCTTCGTACATCTCTGATTCTGACTCTGCGTCACGACCTGTCCGTTCTGCCATAGCAGCTCCAGAAGCTCATCTTCCCCAGCCCTATCGAAAAACAATCACACACTCAAACAATCACCAAACACAACCAAACAAAAACCAAAGAAAACCAAACCGAATTCTGCTCGGATTTCTCACATTATAGATTTCCTCTGCGGCAGAAATCTAGAAGACATCGGCATCGAATATTCTTCTTCGAAATCCGGAACTCGATGACTCATCTCCTGAAATTGGAACCGGATACAAAGACCAAGAGCAGAAAGAGCAACAGATGATGAAATGGCGATGAGATCGGATGTAAAAATCCGAGCCTTTGATGTAAAAATCACAACTTTGATGTAAAAATCCCAGCTTTGATGTAAAAATCACAACTTTGATGTAAAAATCAGAGCTTTGATGTTATTCTGTTCTCACAAAAACCAGAAGAAGAAGGAGCAGCAGCAGCAGCAAAAGAAGTGAATTTTATCGTTTTTCCTCTTTACACCGACTGCTGGAGATGAATAATCTTCTCCTTATTCAGCTGCTACAATTGGAAATTTTCCAATTGAGAAGATTGAGATTTGGTTTTGGAGCTTTAGTGCTAAGCAGGAACTGGAATTTATGAGCATGGGAGCATTAAATATGAGAGAGAGAGAGAGAGAGATAGATAGATAGAGAGAGGGGTACCTTATGCCCTTATCTTGGGACCTGGATTGAGAGATTTGGGATAATATATATGGGTTTGGGAAGTTTTTAGTTGTAAGATATGCTTGTTTGGAGTACAAAAACATGATTAGGAAAAGTAAACTTGAATGGATATTCGATCATATCATAACACTTGGGTGTGTAGCTTTTTTGCAATCTACCTTTTTGGTATATGGTAGGTATTGATTGATGTGGTCTGGTCCGACCTAAGAATTATGCTGGTTGAGAGCTTGAAAAAAAATGGAGATCTATTTCTCTATCTTTATTAGCCTTTTCCATTTTTTGCATTGGTAATGTTTATGATTAGATAGATAGATAGATCATAGATGGATTGGGGAGATTCTTCCCTTTTTACTTTCATATACCTGTTTGTGTTGGTTACCCTTTTTTGTTTTTGTCCTTCTGTTTTTTTCCTATAACTGGGGGAGGGGTGTTCTAGTGCCTATATATCTCTCTTGATTTAAGAGTCAGGGTTGGTTTGTAAAGCCGCGGAAGCAAAAACTTGCCTATCCCTCTTATAGGAATTGGAATTCAAAGAAAATCTATTTAAAATGATCTACTCTCTGTAGTTGTTTAAGTTGTACCGAATCATAATTCAACAATGTATTTGTAATTTTTTTCTTTGTTGGTACTCAAGCGCTTGAATTCATATAGGGATAATGAGTGTGACAAGATTTTGATTTGTAGATAAGAAGGTCTGATTCATGGGTCTGCTGAATTTATAGAATCACATAGCCCTTAGAAAGAAAAAAAAAAAATATGACGCGGTTGCATGTGAATCTTACACAAATCCTTAATATTAAGAAACATGGTCGGTTTTGTCTAAAGAAATATTGGTATTGGTCATTGGTGTCATTTCTATTTTCTAGTTATGAAATGGCTCATTTGACAGATCATGAGTTTCTCCTTTACAAACGTGTTTAACTGATCTCAGAAGATTTTGCCTGTTTGAGGAGTTAAATTCCAACTTTCAAGGGATTTCAATGAAATATCTGTAGATGAGAAGACGTTCACCACAGGTTCCATTGATCTGAAGAGGAACTATGCACATGCTCCATTTGTATGGAAAAGGAAATGACGGCTTAAGGAAACATGATGTCGGATGGATGCTTCCGAATAATTGGTGCATTCAAAGCCTGCAATATTTGTAGGTATTTGAAAACCACACCTCACCTCATTCATGAACAATGACATGTCCATTTAAGTCGCTTATTGTTTGTATTCGAATGGTATTAAATATTGAACTAAAGGCACGTTTGTGTATGCGAAAGGAAAACTAGTTCCGTGGAAAAATATAAGACCCCAGAGAAAATAAATTTCTATGAATCATAAAAAATTTAGCTCATTTCTCCGCTTTTGCTCGTTTAAGTGCCTGCACCAATTATATATTTAATTATAGCGTGAAAAATCATTTTCACAATCTTCACTTCCATAGAAAACCGACCACACAACCATTGCTCTAAAAGATGATCCCACATTTATTTTGAGGAAGTGATTATGTCTATCCACCTACATGCAATATTTAAACTACTAAAAAATTCTGAAGCTGTTTTATTTATTTACTAAATTCTACTCTGATTAGGGTTTGGCCCCAATGTATAAAATTAACAATATGATGAACGACACGATGAAAAAATATTATTAATAAAGCATGATACTATGGTGATCATGTTAGTTATCATATGGTCAATCTTACTTGGGGCCGACTCTTATTATAGTAAACTTTAGAACATTGATTATTCCTTAATCAAAGGCGTTTATTTAGAATGGCTTAGAGTTTTTATAAGTACGTCAATCTATAATGTTCTATAACTTTAATTAGAAAATTATCGTAAAATAGAGAATCAAAGGATCCGGCCTATAACGGTCTTTCAGAGGACATCGAATAAGTAAGGAAATAGTAGTACCTTTTAGGCAATACAGGCACATGATGGACCCATATCAATAAGATAAACATAGATATATCAATTATATTGGTAACACTGCATGACATGTTTATTTATTCTTTAGCGAGAGAAGTGCTAGTACAAGTGACGCGTATGATAGGTTGTGATTTTAAAATCCATCATTATCTATTATTATTTGTAATTGTCTCCAAAGTTTTAATTTGGACATTTCAAGTTTTTTGTTGGCCCATCAAACTCCAAAAAATTAGTTTTATGTATAAAATATCTATGAATTCTAAGAAGCTAAAAACTTTTATATGTGATCCAAATCATTCAACATTTACTCATGTGAAATGGTGCTTCCAAACAAAATATAATGTTGTGTTTCAAATGTGTAGAATTTTCATATATACAACTCACATAAGCAAATGTTACATCTATGCATACCTTTTACATATCTCATGCTAAAGGGATAAATAGCCCCCATGTGGATAAGAAATTATTGTAGAGAGCAGTATGGATCAAAGCAGTAGCAAAAGAAAAACATTTCTTAAACATTTCTTTTCTTGGGATAAGGCTTGAATGTATTTCCAACCACATGCAATGCTTAAATGCTCGTCCATTATGTTTAACACGGTAATTTATTTTACGAGGGTGATTTTTGACTGTGTTCCTACTTCTATGCACGGTCCATTCGAATCAGTGCCAGTTGTCGGTGCCATGTGAAATTTCAAAAGGATTTCTTATCTTTGGACATGGTTCAAATGAGCGCTTTCATAAAATACTATGTGCTGGAGAATATTTTTTTATATTAATTATAGGCTTGTTCTAGTTTCAACCCATTTGCCGCCAACGATAATAGGATTGGCAGATAAACTTGATAGGCTTGCACAGGCTTCACACCAGCCATGATCACCTCCTGATCTCATCTGCTTACACTTTTGTACAGACTTACCAATCCAGACCGCCCAATTGTGGGGCCGTTCATGATAGGTCTACTTTTTAACTGCTGATCGAAAGATCAACGGTTTGGATTGGAGTGTCCACAACAAGAGTGCAAGTTGGGCTGATGGAATTGCCACAATCTAAGTTTTGTGGGAGATCAACACTGTAATATTACTTTAAAAAAAAAAAAACCTATCACCTTAGCAGGCGTCAGCCCATCAGCTTCGTTAGATGTGCCAACGTGGCATTAGCTCTGCGTGCCATGTTCGCAGGTAGCAGACACGTGGGCTCCACATGTGTGGCCGGGGTCGTTCCTTCCCACACCTTTGTATTAAAAAACACACAACACAATTATTTATGTGTATAAAAAAAATTCTACAACCACAATAAATAAATGAGTAAATAAATATAAAATAAGGGCGTGGGTTGGTTTTCTATTAATTGTTCTACTGAAATTACAAGAATGTCCAAAAATTTGAATCCTTTTTTTTTTAGGCTAGTCGGGTGAGTAGTACAAACTTTGTAAGACTGACCACATGTTCAAGATCGATTCTTGTGTAAGCTGTGACATGAGACGCCCTTACCATTAATCTATTCCGAATTTCTCAATTTGAATGCATTTTACTGTTTAGAATTGTGGGATGGATGAAAATGGAGAAAACAACTTCAAACTGCCCTGAGTTAGCCTTCTAATAGTTGGCAAATATATATTTTTTTTAGACCTTTTGGATGTGATTAAAAGTGCAGATATAACAAGGTGAAATGCGCTCCAAAGAAGGAATATTAAAGAGGTAAGGGTTGAAAAATATGAGGTGGAGATATAGATGAGTTTTGGCTTTCGTATGATTTTATTTACTCGTGTGATGTTTGGGTATTCATTTTTTATTCAGAAAAAAGAATATTTTGTGGCCATTCTTAAGTCCTCACCTTTGCTTCTTTGATTCTACCCATTTTAATAGAAATATATTTCTTAAAAATTCTAGAAATTAAGTTCCACACAAAAAAATAACCATAGTATCAATCAAAGTGATCTAGACCTTAATGTATATGCTAAACCTTAGGAGAAATAATCATTCCAAAGCCTCTTCAGTCTAGACTTCAGACAACAGTTGCATTTCAAAGCCTATGGTAAAAAAATGTGGGTCCATTTAATTTTCATTATACAGATTCACCATTTACCATCATTGCATACTAGCAAAACATGCCCGCGCTTAGCATGGGCAATGTAATATAAAATATTAAAAATAATATAATTTTTAAATAATGTTTAGTTTAGATTATATTGAGATGGTAAAAATTACAATCAAAATAAAAATAAATAAGAAGGCACGATGTCGCAGTCTACGTCATATCTTTGACAATGTGTGGGGCCCGATTAGGTAGATCTCACTGTAGAGGAAGGGATAGCTTCGAATTTGAAGAAAGCAATCCATATCCAAAACTTGTAAAAAAAAAAAACTCCCAATAATACTTGCATCATCCAAACTCTTTAATCTCCAGGCCATAATTGATATTTTAATTTTTTAATTCACCTAAAGAAAGTTAACAAAAGTGGACTCTCGATGTAAATCTTAATTGGAGTTCCAATTTTGATATTTAAAATTGAAATCGAGATCCAATTTCTCAATTAATTGCAAAATTGGACTCCAATTTTAAAATTGAGTCCCACAAGCACGGGTAATAGAATCATAATATAAAAATTTATAAAAAAAAACTTTATGATCAGTTTCTTTAAAATCAAAAGCAAAAGAACTTAGTCTAAGACAGAAGGAAAGAAAAAAAAAAAAAAAAAAGAAGTGCATAAGAACTCAATACCTAATTCCATAAAGTTTTTTTTTAAAAATATATAAGCCCATAAAAATTGAAGATTAATGATCAACAAAACTAAATAACAAAATCAAAACAAACAAACAATATAAGCTATGAATAAAGTCCAATGAAATTTGAAAGACACATAAAAATAAAAACCCATAATTAACTCAATAACATAAGTAATTTAAAAAAATCAAACACTCATGAGAAAAAAAAAAAACCCAAAGAAATGGAGCAAAAATGGGCAAAGACAAATGAACCCACAAATTCATGAAAAACCATCATAAAAAGAAAACTAAAAACCCATCACAAGTGAGAAATTATAATAAAAGAAATACAAAATAAAATGAAATAAATTTTATTAAAAAGGCTATAAAAACAAATATAAATAAAGATCCATAGACAATACAATGATAAAAGAAATTTAGAAGAACCAAACCAACTTATGATAATCTAATACTCAAAAATGAAAATCTAAAGCCACAAAAGAAATAAGAAAAATCCATAAAAAGATTTCACAAAGAGAACATAAAGAACCTAATGGAAGTAAAATAAATAATTAACTCATTATAAGCATTAAAAAAATAAAAAAATTCAACAGAGAAATGAGAATTTACAGAAAATCTCATTATAAAAAGTGATTTAAAAGAAATAAAAAAAACCCAGGAAAACCCAGTACCCAAAAGTTGAAACAAAAAAGGTGAAAAAAAGAAACTCACAATCTATGAAAACCATACAGATACAAACCATAAAAATATTGCAAATCTATAAAAATTTAAAAATGATGATTCTTTTGTATAAATCATATTAAAATGACATAATTAAAGTTGCTCAAATAAAATATGATGAACTCAAAAGTAAATGAATTAAAAAAGATTTACCTCTCAAATTGAAACATTTAATAATTGCATCAATTGTCTCAAGATGCTCACATTTTAAAATGGGTTGAACACTGATCTAAACTAAACATGCAAATGAGACATGAGACGGTACTAAAAAGAGACACAAATAAGCAAAAAAAATTATTGAATTAGTTTCTCTAATAAAATACAATGAACTTAAAAGTAAATGAATGGAAAAAATGAAAGTTCTCTTGTTAACATAGAGAAATAGAATTATACTGGAGAAAGTATAAAATGATGATAATAAGAATGAGCTTAATTCTTTATTTAGATGGACCAATATTATTGGAGATTCTTTTTGCCATTAGTTCCACATTTAAAAAAAAAAAAGTGTACAGTCAAAATCAATAGATAAAAAAGAAATTAGACAACCCAGAACCGAAAGTGGATTAAATAAAAAAGACTAAGGATTAAATAAACCAAACAACCCAAAAATCATCATTTCACATTCTTAAAAAAAAAAAATCATATAATCAAAACAAACAAAAATACTTGAAATTCCTTAGATTAGTGGTACTTAGACACTAGGACCTATTAACATTCAAATGCTATTGCCTTGATAGAAATAGGATGATATTGGGAATTTTTTAATAGACAAAAGGGATGATGGAGAGTCCAAATCACAGAAAAAACTTATTAAAAAAACTCTGGTATTTTGTATTTTTTTTATCAGAGAATCAATTTGACCGTGGAAATAACCTAGGCTGAGGTGAAAATTTGAGGTATCCCATAAATAGCAAGAATGTTTGTCTTAATGATTGTGATTTTTAATAGATGGGGTATATCGCCTCTTCTTTAGCTCCACGCTGTTGTTTCGAGTTTTTCTTTTTTCAATAATATTATCATTTTCTTATTAATTATGAAACTTATTATTCTTGTTGATCAATTTCATATATTATATATTCATTTGAGTTTAGTTTTATTGTAAAATGGTTGTAATAAAAAATTAAAGTTGTAAAATGGTTGTCATAGAAAATTAAAGGCTATATAGGAAATCATATAAAATAGTTATTTCAAAAGTTTGATCATCTATGCTTAAAGTACAATGCATAAGTATGAAAATAATAACAACAGTATTTATAGGGGTCAATATTCTAAAAAAATATATATTTTTATAAATATCTAGTAGATAAATTCCAACTCCCGGTCAATATTCCAAAGTGGGGCTGGGTCCCTTTCTCATTAACTAATTTTAAGTTTTTGTTGATAACTATTAAAAAAAAGATGCTCTGTGACGTAGTGGTAGAGTTACTCCTTTGAAATCCACATTGTTCTGAGTTTGAGTCTCAGCACATACCATAATTAATTTTCGGGTTGGATAAAAAAAGTAAGCTTTATCTCTGGCCCGACCTAATTTATCCCGACCCGACCCATTTGCTAGGGTCAAATTAATAAATTGATGAGTCAAAATCAATTGGAGCGAATGAGTTTGAGACTCAGCACATACCATAATTAAATTTTATCATGTCATTAAAAATACACGGGTCGGGTTGAGTCCAAAAAATGTGCTTTATCTCTAGCCTGACCTAATTTACCCCGACTTAACCCATTTGTTAGGATCAAACTAAATTAAATTGATGAGTCAAATTCAATTAGAGCGAATTGGTACTAATTTCCACTTCGCTTCATATATGTGTGTGTGTGTGTCTATATATATATATATATATATATAAAATAGGCTTTGAAGTTTGAAAATGCAACTCATTTAAATTTATTGTGAAGAACACATGTGCGCGCTTTAAATTCTAAGCTTTCACCCTCTAATTAGGATAAGTGGACACAACTTCAATTGACATGTTTTTCATGTTCCCAAGGAGGCTCGAGGGTTGACTTCAATTCCCTTTTTTTGTGATATCTTTTTTTTTGTCCTACTCCCTATATAAAATGACTTTCTGTATTATTATAAGAAATTTATTAATTTTAATGCATTTTATGTTTATACTAATTAAACGATGAAAAAGAGTTTTTGGCAGAAAAAATGTCCACATTTTTTAGTCCAACAAGTGGGCCCAGGGCATTCAGTTTAGAACACAACATTGAAGCTTCTATGATGGCTACGTTCTTCTAAATCTTCTTGACCCATTCGACTTTAATTTATTCATTTGACTGCCATATGCAGGCACTTAATGCATGAAACTCATGGTGTCTCCATGCAACGAATTCATATCAAGTAATGAGACCATAAATTTGATGTTACAAATCATCAATCGATGGTCCCCTACCATTGATGAAAATCATCTAATTATTCTTTCTTAGGCCTAAGCATTGAAAAGTAAAATTACTTAGGGCATGTTGCCCCGCGCTGTTCGATTTTTATATTCATGTTTTATTCTCCTCCAAAAATGAAAACTGAAAACTTCATTTTTTGTGATTTTAGTTTCTATTGTTTAGTGTGGCAAATTGCCTACATTGTGAAATGTGTTTTCTAGTTTCTACTCCATTTCGAAACTGCATGAAATTGCAAAGAATGCTTGGAAACTGAGAATTGCGAAAAATTGTAAAATCACAGGCGTAAACAAATATTACAGTAATATTTATTCGCATGGGTTTGCTAGTTCCCAACATCATGTGTTTGACACCCCCAAATTTGCTTAGTGCACGGGCAAGAATGGACCTACATGGGAGCAACCTGGGGCGGTCACCCCCCATGTCCGATTCAGATTCTCCATAGAGTTTTAATGGGGCCTTGGAGTAGGAGCGGACCTACGCCGGAGCAATCTGGGCAGTTGTCCCAGGTTGGAATTGAAATCCCCATATAGTTGAATTGGGACTTGGAGCATGCCCCACATGTTTAAACTTGACACTCCACGTATGTCTAAAATAGCCCAACATATGTAAAGCTTTGTTGGTAAAAAAGAAGAAGAAAACATTGCGGTAACACATTGCGCCCTCTTCTTTTGAAACCCGCACCGATTGTCAATCGAGCTCCTTGTTACCGATCTCTATTTACTGTGTAAACTACTGCATCTTCATATGCCAAGCATATCGAATATAATGCTTCGTAATCACTTAATATCTAAATTTAAACGCTTAATCTCCAAGTCCTAATTCCAAGCCCTAATCCCTAAATCCTAACCCAAACCTAAGCCTAAAACCACCAAATCTGAGCGTATCTACAAATCCAAAGATAATCAAATCCATTCCTGTTATCATATCTTCTTACCCCCACTATAATTCAAAGATGGGTTTTCACTCCCATTATGCAAAGGTTGGAGGCTTTGAGATAATGAAAACGAAATGATGGGTGTTCCTCAAAATTTTCTTGTATTTAGTTTTTTCTCACAGACCCACTCACCTTGAATTTGCAGCAATCTCCATTCGGCATTGATATTGACATATAAATTTAGTGAAACATGATCATGCGAATTTGAATATATAAGACAAAAATCAAGGTTAGAGTCATTTTTTATCCATTTAATGCTTTTTGATACTCTTGATTAACATCCTAACATCTTCATTGCCCAATCTTCAAAAAATGTAATGCATCTAGTTGAGTTCCACGAGTTGGACATTTTCTAAAGAAAAACGCGTATGTGCTATTTGGTAATGTGGAAAAGTCTAGCAAAGTCTAAATTATTTTTTAAAATATTAAGTCTAGCAAAAATTTTAGCCCTACTCAAATGAAAATCCTAAGTTCGCCACCGTGCACGGGTGTTGTGAGGTCGTTCATGCACATAGGATTTAGTCCTGTCGGGTCAAATACCTTTTAGGATACCTTTGATTAAAGGGCAGTCTTAAATGAATATGAGGGTAATTAGGTGTGCAGTTAAAAGGGGTGACTTGGTAATGAGGTACTTAAGTCATCATCAATATGTGTAGAAAGATAAAACTATTGAGATTTCAATCGTTTTCACTGTCACAGTCGCTTGCTTTACCATTCAAGATCAGGAGCTTCTGCATCTTATCCCAATATGCCACGTGGCACGACCTAAAAGGACATGTATGATTACGGCATGATATGTTTTGTTTAGTACATGGAGCCTATAATTAACTAATACCGGGTTACAGTAAAACCGTTGCTCACTCAATCCAGTTTCATAACTTTTTGGAAACCCAGAAAGTATTCTTTCTGGGTGGCTTTCGAGCTGGCTGGGAACGTGTAGCATACAAATCATGAGCACCCAAATTTCTATCTTTAGGGAAAATAGGGCAAACAGGTGGCTGGCCTTTGAGTGTTCTCCTAGACCACACACAATATTCTCTCTCTTTTCAGTAAACAATAACCATATGTGTGGTCCAAACAGGTGATAGTTTTTGGAAGTTTATCTTACTTTCCACTCTCCAAATGAGGGTGGGCGGTTTAGCTTGTCCTATTCCTCTATCTACAGCCTCTCTGTTGCTACGAAAGAGGGCTGATTGTTTCCTCATACTGCAAATTAGTCAACCCCATAAGGTAGGGTTGCCGAGTGGACAGGACCACGATTCCTTTCTCTTCTAGAGCTAGAGGTCTTGGTATTAATTTCAGGTTCCTCTTTAAAGTTGAGTCCACTAGTGCTACCACCTTGAAGCCACATGGTATTTACACAGCTACCCTCTGGGTCTGTAGGGATTAGTCCAACTCAAAGGGTTAGGAACCCTCCAATAGCTGAAAAAAAAAAATGTTGCAAATTAGTGTGCATTGTCTTGAAGCCATCTTTCCGTTCATGTGGAAGTGCAGTTTGCTGTTTGGACTGTCCATCTCATGAACCCTACTGTAGATGAGGAAGACCAAGATAACTAGTGTTTTGTGGTCAGGTGAGTGGGCCATATTATATAGATGGCTTGATATGGGCATTGTATTGGCCATGTTATATGTGTACTGGATGATCCATAAAGAATGGAAGACTTTAGCCATCCGAATTCTGTTTTCCTTGTATGGTCTTTTGTAGCTTGGTGATAAAGTTTTCTTAGTTACTATATGCTATACGCTGCCTCCCAATTTAAGGTTTTGATAGGCATTTTGGTGTGTAGAAGCTGTATAGACTTATAAAGAGGTTCTTTCCTTGAATTTAGTCCAAAATAAGTATGGAATGGAGCAGAAGACTTTACAGTAGGCCTCCTTTTCTAACTAGTGCGCACATGGTAACCATGCATTGGTACTTAAGACACACTTTGCATTTGCTTTCTACAAGGACCATCAAATTAGGTTTCCTTTAATGGAAAAATGAATAAGGGGAGGTGGGAAATGAATATCATCTACACCCTTGTAATTTATGAAAGTGAGGATTGCATGATTGCATCTATATTGCTAGTTTATATCTTTCATCTTCAACTCATATCCTTTACCCCTTCTCCTCTTTAATAAATATTTCTTATGTTTGCATAGAATACATAGAAATTCATGGTAAAATGAGCTCCGCCCAAAGATTACTAATAGGTGAAGGGTGAAAGTTATAAAATGGTAATGTAGATGAGACTTTAACTTTCCTAGCTTTTGAAGTACTAGAGTGATGGTGGGGATTCATTTCCAATCTTCCCTTGACTAAAATTTTCATTCAATGAGAGGTTATTTGATAGTATGCTTTGATTTCCACCCTCGATTCTTCATTTTTAACCATATATATATATATATATATATGTGCATATATAGATATATAGAACTACAGAGACTTTAGAATTCCTAAGAATTCAATTACATGAAACAAAAGTAAGTCCCTAGCAGCAGCACGTTTACCCCATCCTACTCTAAACTGAATTTCTAGGTGTTCAGCTTCGAAGCCCGTTTCTTTGAAAGTATTTATAGCGGTAATTCCTTTCATTGGGATTCCTTGACGAGAGGGACGACTGATGTCTCCAAAAGTTCTGAATTTCATACTTGAATGGTGGGAATCATAAAACTATTTCAGTGAAATGTCACTTTTCCCTATGGATTTCTTAAAATCTCAATTTCCAAAATGATACATCGTAATTGAGCATTTATGAAACTAAGTGGGAGATGGAATTTGGGAAATTCATTAAAAGAAAAAAAAAAAAAAACAACAACAACAACACACCCAACAAGAAATCTAATAACTATTGCAAACAAACAGATGTTAGATATGTTTACAAGGTGTCGAGCAGCAGGAAATTTTCCTTGAGGGGCTACTATATACAAAATAATGATAAATATAATAGAGGGGTACATGGCTTCATGTTCTCAAATATTTGCTTCACCAATTATGGGCCTACTCCTACCAACTTAGAACACTAGCAAACTGTAAATATTGCATCTAGCATCATATAAAGGTGAAGGAAAACTGTATGCAGGGCCCAATCCATCAAGAGAGACAAGCTTTGTTAATACTAGCGTTTGAAGCCTTCTTCACATGGAATCTTCCATCTGGAGAGAATGCATGCAGATAGTCATGAAAGATTTTTATAAAAAAATAAAGTTATTCATCCATTTGCAAGTCCCCACCTTGAACTACTAAAGAATCCAAAGACCCATCTCTGTTCAATGATCCATTCCATCTCACCAACCAGGTAAGTAGTTATATAAATCAAAACAGTTGTGATCAGTGGTTTAGATTGTCCAGATTACAACTGGTGATCATGATCATTTCCCTGTAAAGGGCAAAAGAAAAAGATCAAATGTGTAATGAGTAATGACCGTTATGTGGAGGAGTCTAATCAATGTCCCTTAAAGATGGAGACAGAAAGATGGCCTTAGCTACTTTGACTCTTTAGGCCCATGTCTAAATTCCAATCTGGGTGTTATCAAGGAGATCAGAATATTAGTTTTCTTGTAATATTTTCAGATTATTGATAATGTGAATTGATTAAAGATAATATAACGCCCCACCCCTACACCCATGCATGATATTGTTCGCTTTGGCCCACCGGCCTCACGGTTTTGCTTCTAATAGGCCTCAACCCATCAAAAGGCCTCATGCAAAGTAAGGGTGTAAGCTCTACACATAATCCCATTCACTTTTCCTCTCTTTAGTCGATGCACGTCCTTGTGCAGTAGCCTGCCAGCCCTCTTGGCCCGCCCACTTGCACCATACTATAGCAGGGGACCCACACTCAAACTAGTCGAGAGTCGGCTCTGATACCATTTGTAACGCCCCACCCCACACCCATGCATAATATTGTCCGCTTTGGCCCACGGGCCTCACGGTTCTTTGGCCTCATGCAAGGAAAGGGTGTAAGCTCTATATATAACCTCATTCATTTTCCTCTCTATAGTCGATGCAGGGATTGCGAGGTGTCACATTCCTTCCCCCTTAGGGCTGCACGTCTCTGTGCAGTAGCCTGCCAGCCATCTTGGCCCGCCCATATGGAGACCCGGTAACTTGCACCAGGCCACGGCAGGAGACCCACACTCGAACTAGTAGAGAGTCGGCTCTGATACCATTTATAACGCCCCACCCTTCATGCATGCATGATATTGTCCGCTTTAGCCTACGAGCCTCACGGTTTTGCTTCTGATAGGCCTCAACCCATCAAAAGGCTTAACGCCCTAGAGTCCCACATCGACTATAGAGAGGAAAGTGAATGGGGTTATATGTAAAGCTTACACCCTTACCTTGCATGAGGCCTTTTGATGAGTTAAGGCCCATCAGAAACAAAACCGTGAGGCCCGTGGGCCAAAGAAGACAATATCATGCATGAGTATGGGGTGGGGCGTTACAAATGGTATTAGAGCCGACTCTCGACTAGTTCGAGTGTGGGTCCCCTGCTGTGGCCTGGTGCAAGTGGGCGGGTCTTCATGTGGGCGGGCCAAGAGGGCTGGCAGGCTATTGCATATGGAGGTGCCCCCTTAAGGGGGGTAGAATGTGACGCCCCGGAGTCCTACATCGATTATAGAGAGGAAAAGTGAATGGGGTTATGTGTAGACCTTACACTCTTACTTTGCATGAGGCCTTTTGATGAGTTGAGGCCCATCAGAAACAAAACCCAATATCATGCATGGGTATGGAATGGGGCGTTACAGATAATTTCCCATTCTAAGTGGATGTGACTTCAATATCAATTAAGGACGATCTTGTTGCAATATCTCCCTATGAACATCTTGGTTCTTAATTTGACATAAAGGATCAAGAAAAGACAATGCAAGAACATTGACATATGTTGTTTAAGTCAAATCTACCCAGTTCCTTCACTGTTCTAATTGTTGTCTTCTTGTCAATCACTGTTTTTGAGTAAGTTAAATCTACCCAGTTCTTTCACTAATCTAACAGTTGTCTTGTTATCTATGATCTATCACTGTTTTTGAGTAACTAGCTCCTACTCCCAACACCATTTCTTTGGAAGCTTTCTATGCTTCTTGCTTGATCTTATTGCACCTGTTTAGGGGTGCAGAGATGATTAATAGATATGGATCTTCCATCACCTGTTACACCTTTTTCTCCTCATCTAAATTTTCCATTAAAGGCAATTGGTTCCTTGTCCTTCCAGCCGTATTTTGGATGGCAATGAGTAGAATTAAGACTTTTATTCTACGAGGAAGAAATTAGTTGACAATGATAAGGGATTTGATGATCTTTAAAATGAATAAAGGCTAGGGGTGCTCGTGGGCCGGGCTAAGGCATACTTTGCCAGGCCCGGCTTTAGAAACATTGGTCGAGGCCCGGTTCAAGCCCGACACAGGCCATAAAAGTTAGGCCCAAACCCACCAGTTTAATCAATTGAGCCAGGCCGAACCGGGACTTTTATCACTTTTGTGGGAATTAGAGCACTAATTAAATTAGATTGCATGTATTTCTTACACAAGCCGGGCAGGGCCTACAGGCTCGGGCTGGCCCGGCCCACGAGCACCCCTAGAAAAAATTATTGTTATGATTTATGAATGATCATGACATGTACAGTGGAATAAATCCGGACTTCAATGGAGCTGAAGTTTGGGTAGGGCCCTTTGGGGCACATTTGTGGACTTCCATTTGGACAGAAATTTTATTATTACACCATACGGTGGAAAAGGTTTTTTTGTAGTAAATGTCCCTCTTTTCTATTCATTTATGCAAAAAAGTAGGTACACAAACGTGTCATGGTGGAATTACTTCAAAATGTGGAGAGACAGAGGAACCGTGATATAGGGCAGGAAACTGTGGTTTTTCCAGCCATGGCTGATCCAGTAGATTCACAAATAGGATGAGCAGGCAAAAGTCACCAGTCAATGGTTTTTGTGATTGATATCATTCACTAGGAGTGATACTTTTAGGGTGAGTCGGATACTAGCCAAAAGTAAATTCTTTAATGATTAACAGATCAGAGCTCTGTCATTAATGGATTGTCATGAATGGAAATTGAAATGTTATTTAATTTACTATATATTTTCTCATTGGAGCTACTAAATCAAATGATGTCTTGTTAATTATCCTCCTTACCAGCACTTTTTTTCTTCTTGAATGGTTCTCCTTATCAGCACTTGAGGAAGTTCCTGTAATGAGGGCAAAAGATACAGGAGAACAAGGAAAAAGGAAGACTGATCACAAGCTCCTATGCTTTAGCCAATTGTCTAAGTCTATGATACACAGATACGGCATGGATACAACAAGGACACGCTGTATACACAGCAGGGACATGGATTTTACAAATAAAAAGTGAAGTATCGGATACGATATGAAACGATATTTTGCCCATTTTAAAGTATCCGTACATCATAGGTCCAAGTCCCTTCCATTTCTAACTACATTTGATGGAAGTTCCTATGCTTTTTTTTTAATTTTATTTTAAGATTGCATCAAAGAATACACCAAGGAGTTGGTGCTGCATACATGGTCTGAATGGGATATTCAAAAATACAAACCAAACAAATTTATGTATGCTGAGATTTCAAACAACAAATCATGACAATTTATGAAGGCGAGTATAATCACAATCACATACCAGATTGCCTGTCTTCTTCTCCCGCCAAATTTTCTGCATCTTTTTTTCTCTCCTCTTTCTCCTTCCAAGTATAGAACAAGAGCCAACAAGCAATTCTTTTTTTCCTTTTTTTTTTTTTTCTTATTGGTAACTTTCCCACCACTGTCTAACTGCTAGTGGTGGTCGTTACAGGAAAAAACCGCACAAACATTTTTTTCAAATCATTTCAGATCAATATTCTTCAATTGGTAATGCTTTATAGGAAATGGCACTATATGTCAAGATACAGAATCTCACTTGTCTATTTATATTTTCGATGATACTAAGATTACACAAGAAAGTTAACAGAGATTATCAAGATTTTCAGTTAATTAGAGAACTTCCATGGGTTTAAAATTTAAAAGAAATGGATTATGACAATAGAAAATAAGTGAATTCAACTTATGTAATGCTTTCTATGTTTTTTCGCCTTTAACTCATGGTTCAAAATAATGACAGTTACATAACCATGTTTGGCAATTAACTAGTTAAGTTAAAGTGAAGTGAATGCAAACAAGAAATGACAATGGGTCATATCAAAAGTACACAGTTACAAAATTCCCTCCGAATTTCTCAAAAAAGTAAAAAGAAAAAAAAAAAACATCATTTGTCTACTAAAAGACAAAAAAACCTCCACTTTTCTAAATAAAAAGAATAAAAGATTCCATACCAAACAGCTAAAAATAAAACACCATCATAACCCTTTATATTTTATTCTCTCTTGATTTGATGCTTTACCTTACCATACTTCAATTCACTATACATCAAAACATACCCACGGTTGTTATGTAACGGTAACGGCCGTGACCGGACGATATTTTACTCGTAATGTTAGCGTTTGCATTTTGGGGCAAAATATCGCTAAAATAACACTCGTTATGGCTGTTATTTTCAAAACATCGACTGTTACCGTTATAACGGTCGATATTTCCAAAATATTGGCTAATTGACTGTTTTTTCTAAGGTGGGTTTTCACTCCTTTTTCATTCATTTCTACTCCAAACCAAGCCTAAGCCTTCTTCTCACTGTGTGTGACCTCTCCGAGCTTCAAAACTCAAGATTTCTAAAGAATTTGGTGGATTTCTCCGCCGGAAAGTACAAGGAAGTCAAGAAATATTATTTGGCAAGATTTTTATGACTTTTGAGTTTTTTTCCAAGATTGGACCTCAAAATAGCTTAGAAATGCTTGAGGCTTGTTAGATCTTGAGTTTTGGAGCACCATAGTATAGATTTTAGAAATTTTGTTTTTTTGAATTTATTTATTTAAACCCAAGTTTTTTTTTTGTTTGAAAGTTTGTATAAAATACATCCATCTAAGCTTTTTTTATTGAATTAAATACTTTTATTGTCCTAAAAATCAAGCCAAGGTAAGTTACCATTGTCCAAACTCCACTACTTTAGGTTAGCAAGTTAATTCATTTTGATGTGGTAATTGTTATTTTAAACTTGAAACTTCAAGGTGAGTACACCTTGATGATTGAGTTATTGAGTTGAGTACTGCACATGCACTAACTCTATTAGTATTATTGCAAGATTATAGACTTTAAATGTTTAACACTATTAGTTTGTCCAAAATTATGGTGGCATTGTGTAAAATTTATGATATTTCAACTTATTTCAATATATACAGTGATACAGCCATACTACAGGGTTATAACTTGGGGGGACTGTTATTTTGCTTTAAAGTGTACACTACATTGTTTTCTGTCATTTTATAATATTTTGAATTCTTTGGATATTTTTTCTGATTTTTTTGGGGTCAAATAAAAATGACCGCAACGACCGTGAGCCACGACACAATGACTGCGAACTGCCATTTTGAACCATGCTTTTAACTACGAAAGTGAGTGAGCTTCGAGTTTAGCTTCAAAACTCCCACTTGCCAAAAGCCTAATTCTCTTAATGGTCGACTAAAGATGTGAGCTCTTACCTTCAAAGATCTGGAAATGGCCAAGGGCAAGGTCGACCCAATAACTCAACCTGTAGCCCTTGGAGGGATCATTGGATGGCACATCCATCATGGATCGAAAGAGAAGTGAGGCCCATTAGCTTAATTGAACTACTTTAAGATTGACATGAAACCTAAATTAGCAGGAACTCAATCCAGATTCTAGCACCATTTCTTTTCTTTCTTTTTTTATTTTGGGTACTACATTCTTTTTTGCTTACTTAAACAATATATATACATATAAACTATAAAGTCAACCCCATATAGACTATGAAAATGATGGTACAATGTCGGTACAAAAAGCAAGTCTATGGTAAAAATTGAACAGATATTGTTGACTAAAACCCTTCTGAAAGCTTTTTCAAGTAAACAATTTCTCTAGCTGGGCCACAGATCAAGACCTTGTTTCTTTCATTCTAACCCAACTCTGACATTGTACCGAATGGGTTCTTATAAGGAAGAGTCCTATTCTTGATTTGGAATTATCTCAAATGGATTTCAATCATGAGAAAAAAACAAAAGAAGGAAGGAATTCCTTTTGATGGATAACAGCTAACTAAAAACTCAGAAGTCTTTCATTAGGAGCTGAAAAGATGATAATGTTGTTAGACTGTTCAAGACTGAGCAAAGAAATCATCATGGTAATAATGAGGTGCAGAGTTCATGAAATAAGTACTTTTTGTATGCAAATAATACAAGCATCATCTGATAGATTTCAATGATCTCATAATTCTAGAGCAACTGCGCAGGTACTGATCAATGAAATATCTTTGATATTAACCCAGATAGGATATGCCAATAAAACCCCTTCACTTGGTTCAAAGACAAGAAAGAGTCATAATAATCCCTATACAAAATTTAAGATCCTCATCAAATGTTAGCTAGTAGCACAAGCAAAATAGAAGAACCTGATATGTGATTAAACTCTTGCTAGATGCCATAATTTCCAACAGAATACTGTAATATGAAGTACTGAAAGTTTGCTGCAAAAATGCTAAAAGGATTCTAGTTGGTCTCAGCGTGCAAAAAGTTAAAATCAAAATGAGGTAGGCTAGGAGACCCACTTTCCCGCACTATTTATGCAGAAACAATAATAGCTAGCGCGCCAACTTAGTAAAAACAGTCAGTGTCACAAATTTGAAAGTTCAAAATAACAATCCTAACTGGGTCCAATTTCTTCTTCAATTTGAGAACCATATATACAACCACCTTTTCAAAAGCCTCTATCCTATCAGTCATAATTCCCTTTGATGTTTTTACATCTTTTGAAGAGAAGCAAGCCTTCAAATTTGTTGAACAGTGTTCTATAGAAATAGAAATGCTCCCACATGGTCAACAAGATGGGTGATTTTTTTTCTGGAACAACTCAAATAACAAAAGAAACTAACTAGATTGACAAGTTGCTATCTACTGCTGGATGTACCATCTTGATCCAATTTGTCTGGGCACTTGCACTTTTTCAGTTCTTAGAAATCTTGGAGACGCTCGTGTGAAAGTAAGGGTGGGACCCTCGCATACATATCCAATGTCAATTGCCAACCACTTAATTGCGAGAACATATATGCATATGCATTAAAAAAAAATAGATTGATTTGTATGGATATGGCTGTTGTTATCATTGATTCCTATTAGTCTCTAATGATAGTCAGTTTGACCAGCGTGATTAAAGTACCAGCATGTATATGTATAAAAACATGAGTTCGGCCTGACTCTCATAGGATCTTATTGTTGTTATCCTTGGTTGGCACTGCGCTCCAATGATAGTAATTAGTTACTAGGATAATAACCCATGCTACGCATGGCTAAGACCTACGCGGCTAGGATCCCTTCTCCATTTAACTACTTTTTACATTGTTTTTACAAATGGTTACACATTAGTCTTATGTGGTGTAGTGGCTTTTTTAGTTACTTAAAAAGGTAAAAAGTCATGAGATACTAACCTATATGCATTTTTCATTTTTTCACGATGGAGGCTCAATAAAAAAAAAGTCAAAATTGAAAATAATTTAGTCAAAACTAAATTCAACACCTTTGGCTTTAATATAATATATATAATAGTAGTATTTACAACAGTCAAGATCTTAAAAGTATAACTATAAAACAAAAATATATAATATAAAACTAGATATAAGAATACGATAGGTTTAGATTTTGTGCACAGACCCAAAAATCTTCAAGTGGATTCTTTGGATGGACCTAAGATTATCATATAGGTTTTATAGGTTTTGGAGGGAAATCTAAAATTTCCAAATGAGTTGAAGGTGGACCTGGGGCCAAAGCAGTTGGAGGATTTAGAGTTTTTTCACATGTGCCAACGACCTTGTTTGGGCGGGAAGGTGCGCGTTTTTAAATATGAAAAGACGAAAATACCCAGCAAGGCACCAGTGAACAGGGTGGAGGGTAGACTCGAAAACAAGAGAAGGGCAATTTCGTCAACTCAACCAGAAGTGTGGTTGTGTCAGAAGGTATCTAGGACTCTGACAATGTCGACTTCCATAGTACCATGACAGGTCTGCGTCAGCCAAATTCCAAAATTGCCCTTTCCCTTAATGAGTCAATTCGGGTCAATTTTCTTTTAAACTCCAGTGGGTTTATACTTGAATGGAAGGGCAGTAGAATCTAGTATAGTTCCAAATCTAGAAGTGTCTTAGCCGGCGAAGGTAAAGTAAATAAAGGTAGTCATGAATTGTGGTTCAAAATCCAAAAGAGAGAGCAAGGTATATATATACCACAAGACACCTGAAATAGAAAATATAAGAACTATCTCTGGGTCAACTTGTGGATCTTTGATGCATATTAGGCCCGGTTTCTTTAGTGGAATTTATATTAGGAATTCGACTGAAATTTCTAGACATTATGTGCAATGTCGTCTCTTGGAATTTTTGAATTTCATATTTTTTCAGTAGCAATTATGGATTTCAGCCACATGAAAAGTCTCTTTTAACTTTTGGGAATTTAGGAATTCTACTCCCTTTGCATTTTGGTGAAACTTCTTATATTCACTCAAACCCAAATAGCATGAATTCCTTAAATTATAGCAAAGAAACAGGGCCTATATGTGTATATAAGAATAAGGACCCCTATACAAACGATGGATAAAACAAAGTAGGGGTTTGAAAACTGGGTTAGCTATCTTTATTGTTAATAATTAGAGGAATTATGTGTGGGTTGGACTGAATATTAGCTTCAATGACATGATGTAGGGTTAGGAATACGTACCCATCAACTAATGTAAGATGAAACCTTCAAATCTCCTCCACTCTCGTGACCTACATCTAAATGGGCTCCACATGCAAGATCAGTGACCCTTCCAATTCTCATTTGTTTGTAGCCAAATATTTGCCTTGTATGGGAAGCACTTATTTGAGTGTTCTTAGCTATTCATAAACTGGTTGGAGAAAAAATGTCAGTTATTTCTTCTTCACCAGTAAAAGTTATTGATCACAATCTCAATTTAGATTTATTACATTTGATAAAACCGGGAATTGCTTAGCAATTATTAGAAGGCATAGAGGGTATTTTTTTTCTAACTTTAGAAAAAAAGGCATCCAAAGGTTTTGTATTTGGAGGCTAAACACCTTTGAATTTTCAAGTTAGATCTTAAAGTCTGAGGGAACAAGCATCTCAGATTTTTTTTGAGAAATTATATAGTGTCATGGGGATTTGAGATAACATGCAAAGAGAAAGGATGGGGGCTCCATTGCAAGTCATGTTTGAGAGGGAGCTGTTAAAACTGAATTGAAAACCCTCTGCAATAGCATATAATAAATTGTCATTGATAAGAGTATTGTCTCATGTATTTGAGTCTAGTGTGACTGTGTGAGTCACTACTCTCTACATGGGTTAAGGTTAGGTACAAATTGAACATCTCTTAGAATCTGAGAAACTGCAATAGAATATGGAAGGAAATCATACCTCTATCATGTAAGTCACATCTATAAATGGACAGATTTTGACAGGCATCTGAATTACAACCCATTCAAGAGTCCCACAGGCCAAGTGTAGCACACATCAAGATGCATTTGAGACGAGAAGGTTCTATCATGGAGAGGAAAATGATTTTTGCTAATTGTTTCGTTGACCATGGTGGGATTCATTTTTCTATTGGAAAAGAGGAAAAGGTGATTTTAATTTACTCATTTTAGAGGATTTGGATTTTTCATTGGAGGAGTTGGAATGCAAGCTTAATCTTCTGCCTAGGATTCTCTTTATGTCACAAACAAGTCCCAGATGACCTGCAAATATTGATACTTCTGCAGAGAAATGCTCTCGTTAGAATCGTGCTCACCGTACTATGGTTAGAACTTCCAGCGGCCCGGCCCAAATTATAATCCATCCTAATTATCCACACATACGAGACAACATGAATTACATCGGATCCTGTAGGTTTGTACCCATCTAAATAGATTGGATCATTGAATCAAGGGTCAAAAATCTTATTTGATATAAAGCCGTTTGACTTATAAGCCATGGATCAAAAGGTTAGAAGCATCAAATTAATTAACTTCAAACTGCATATCTAAGCCGGTCTCTTTTGGATAATTGGATTCCCCCACTATCCCATAGTGCTCACGTGAGCAAAACCCACTTTTGTATTGCTCGACAGAACTCTCACATGATAGAAGAAGAAAATATCATTTTCTCTTTTTACTAGATAGGTGAGTGGTACACACTGCGGGACAGCTGTAAAAGAAAAATGCCTCTAAAAAGGGTTTTAGAATCAATGCGATTGCGTAGCACTGCTTTGGTGACCCATTTTGATCATCCCAGCAATTTATCATAAGCCAACAAAGTGGAAGACACTTGATTATGTGTGCCATTAGTCTCATTCTCTTGTTGTTATATTATAAAGAGGGACTTCCAAAAATTTTCCCGCCAATACAAAGATGGCCCCACTATAAATCCCTAATTATTCATGCCCTAATTCCTATTTTATCATAAGAAAGAAAAAACGCTTGGGATCGTGCTGTCGTTACGAAGGCACAGAGAAAGTCGTCAGCATCAAATACTAAATTAGACCATTTCTAGTGTCTGTGCTTTACGCACAACAAAGTACAAATACCGTCTGCTAAGGGCATTTCCGTCATTTCACCATCTCGATTTCGTCACCCGTCTCGAACCCGCCGCAGCAATTTCACACCATCTCTCCACTTTCCCTCTTCCCCTTCAAACCTCCCAAAAGCACAAGCACACGGACACTCTCTTTCACTCTATCGGTCTCTTTTCCATGGATTCTTCTGAAATTCCATTCCAAGACCTAAATCTGGCCCCCGAACCACTTTCCACGATCCCTCCCAAACACCAGAAACCCTTCATTTCCCCCAAAATCGAACCCAAACTCGAACCAGAAGAAGTAGAATACGACCCTACACCCCGCCTCCAAAACCCTAATTCTCCCCCAAAACCCTCCTCCTCTGTCTCCGAAGAAGCCGATGTCTACACCGAATTCCTCCGCATCTCCCACCTCTTCCGCTCCGCCTTCGCCGAGAAGCTCCGCCGCCGCCTCGCCGACGCTGCTGTCCTCCACCCGGACGCCCCCCTCGCCATCGTCCCCTCCACGCAATCGAATCCCCTCTCGTCCGCCATCGTCCCCGCCTCCTCGGCCAAGCCGAAGAGGCCGCGCTCCGGCGAGATGGTCCGCGCCTCCCATCTCGGCCTCCACGACCAGCAGCGCTTCCGCTACTCGGTCCGCAAGACTCGGCTCGTCTACGAGTCGCTCCGACTCTTCTTGATGAGAGAGGAGGATCGGGCCGCGGGGAATTTGGAGCTGGGGAAGCGCGGCCGGGCTGACCTGAAATCGGCGGCGGCGATGATGGATAGAGGGATGTGGCTCAACAGGGACAAGCGGATCGTCGGACATGTCCCCGGCATCGACGTCGGAGATCACTTCTTTTTCCGGATCGAAATGTGCGTGGTCGGATTGCACGGCACGCCGCAGGCCGGCATCGACTACGTCCCGGCGAGTCGGACCTCCAGCAAGGAGCCGATTGCCACCAGCATTATCGTCTCCGGAGGGTACGAGGACGACGAGGACGGCGGGGACGTGATCATCTACACCGGCCAGGGCGGAAAGGAGCGGCATTTCCAGCGGCACAACGTCCACCAGAAGCTGGAGGGCGGGAATCTGGCATTGGAGAGGAGCCTCCACTACGGAATTGAGATTCGGGTGATCCGTGGTTTCAAGTGGGATGGGAGTCCCACAAGTAAGATTTACGTTTACGATGGTCTTTATCGCGTTATCAACTACTGGCTTGATGTTGGGAAATCTGGTTTTGGTGTTTACAAGTATAAGCTTGTTAGGATTGCTGGGCAGCCAGATATGGGGAGTGTGGTCATGAATTTTGCACATAATTTGAAGAATGACCCACTTTCTATGAGGCCCAATGGTTACTTGAGTCTTGATATGTCCAAGGGAAAGGAGAAATTTCCTGTTTATCTGTTCAATGATGTCGATGGTGATGCCGAGCCAATGCATTATGATTACCTTGCCAATCCTGTATACCCTCCTTTTACAGTTGAGGGGAGTGTTGGTGGTGGGTGTGATTGCGTTTCGGGTTGTTCCTTTGGTTGTTCTTGTATTGGAAAGAATGGGGGTGAGTTGGTGTATGACAGCAGTGGGATTCTTTTGAGGGGGAAGCCTTTGATATATGAATGTGGGCAGATGTGTCGCTGCCCTCCATTTTGCCAGAATCGTGTGACCCAGAAGGGGGTGAAGCATCAGTTGGAAGTTTTTAGATCGAGAGAAACTGGCTGGGGGGTTAGGTCCTTGGACTCTATTCGAGCAGGTGCCTTTATATGTGAGTACAGTGGGATTGTGCTCACAGAGCAACAGGCTGCAGTTATAGCAATGAACGGTGACAGTTTGATCCATCCGAATCGGTTTCCTGGTCGGTGGGTGGAATGGGGGGACATATCTAGTATTTTCCCTCAGTACATGAGACTGGCATTTCCTACTTTGCCTCAGCTGAATTTTGCAATGGATGTTTCAAGAATGAGGAATGTTGCTTGTTATTTCAGCCACAGTTCAAGTCCAAATGTGCTAGTGCAGTTTGTGTTGTATGATCATTGTAATGTATCATATCCTCATCTTATGCTCTTCGCCATGGAGAATATTCCACCGTTGAGAGAGCTGAGCATTGATTATGGGTTGGCAGATGGATGGACAGGGAAATTATCCCTGTAGCTAAATACCTCCCATGAGGTGGCGAATTCTTAATGTTGTGCAACAGTTTTTTTTCAGAACATGGTGCTTGAGCTGTTTTCATTGGGGCCAACATCTTCTCCTTGGTAACAATCAAAACTCCTCTGTTGTTCAAAGGCGCTTCCGACATATACTAGCATGATTTACAGCTTCCCTTTGAGTTTTCTATCAAACATTTCTTTTTCCTGCTTCATTTTTCTTCCATGCTTTAGTTAATCTTGAGACAAACCTAATTGTTGTTGCCAGTTCATAGATGGTTTAGTTATTAGTGTTGTCTTTACATGAAGTGAAGATATTTGACTACTTGTATGGTTGGTTGCTCCTGTAACACCTTATTCTGATTACAAAAGCTGCCACCTTGGTTAGGTCCTGAACATAAAGTCTCTGTAGACTTAGAAAGCTTGGAAAGTTGAAGATTTTGATGGGCATAGCTGTGATACTATTGATTATGATGGTCAAAAATCACTCTCCTTTTTCTTGGTGCAATTTATACTTGTTGTTAAGCGTTTAGCATGCTGCATCTTGCAAAAGCAGGGTGCAAAGGCTGCATTGATAAAAGAGTCAAAACCTTTTTTACTTATCCATCACATGTTCATGTATAATTTCCGTTGCTGTTATTATATAAATTTATGGGTTAAATCTCAAATTGCCACCTTTGATATGCTACAATCAGCTCTTGTCTTGTTATCTTCTATGTGCTGCAATCAACTCGACTTGTCACCTTGTATATGCTACAGTCAGCTCTTGTCTGCACATAAGAGTTTGGGTTTCACTGTCTACATATCAGATGTGTATAAGTGCCATGTCTCAAAATTGGGAAGAGCCACCAAAGGTGAAGTTCTTTTATTTTTATTTTCATTAAAACTTGAGAACACCACCATTGTTCTTCACAAAGTTGCTGCAAATAGACATTCAGTTGTAGGTGATGGAACTCGATACATTAGGTTTGCACAAACAAGTTCATATTCTTTTTTAGGTTTCATAAGGCATTAGTTTTTTTGTGTTATGACATGAGCACGTTTCATAATAGAAAGACAATAAGCCGGAACAGCATAGTATACCAATGCACTATATTCAATTGAAAGTTCCATAAATCAAGAATAATTCTTGGATTGATATCACCTGGTTTATATTTTGCAATTTCAAATTCAAGGTGAAATCTCCTAGCATCATTTTCTTGATGATATACTTTACGCCATAGTTTCAAAATCGGAATCGTATTGTAGAATCGAATCGCGAATCGTATCGTGAATCGTAGGATTTTTATTTTTCTAATAAAAATAAAAATAATTAAAAATTAAAAGAAAAAGAAAAAAAGTAATTATTCATAACCATCCATTTTTCTATTTATAGTAGTATAAATATAATAACAAGTCTATCATTAAATCATATCAAGAACATCATGACATATATTATTACATATAGTTGAATAAGTTTAAAGTATCAATATAGATTTTTTATTATCTTTAAATCAGAATATAAAAATAAAATAAAATACAAACCATGAATCTTATACGGTAGGATATCTCTTAAAGTTAAGAAAGTACTCATGAAGAAAAAAACCAAAATAGATTAAAAAAAAAGAAGATATAAACAAGCACCATATGGACAGTCGAATGCTTTAGTTAAATGCATGTTCTTTATTCATCTTTAAAACCTTATCAAAGCTGTCAAAATTCTTACGAGGTTTTGCTAACTACTAAATAAAATTTTAAAAGTACAAGCGATAAAAAAAGAGAGAATAAAGAAAAAAAAAAGGTAAAAGATTATTAATATTACCTTATTGGCAATAGCCATTCTCGCTTAGTCGAATCGCTTGAATCGTAAGATTCAATGAAATATGTATTGAATCGTAGGATTGATACATGAATCCCCGAATCCTAGGATTCATGTATGAATCCTAAGATTCATTTGTGAATGGGATTCATTAAATAGATACGAATCGTTTTCCTTAAGATTCGGGATACGAATTTTGGGATTCTGATAACTATGCTTTACGCAGATGATACTGCATTTTTTGAGTAGTTGTGTAAGGACGACAGATCGAGAAAATATGGGGCTTGATAGATTTTGGAATCCAACTGATAATTTTAGCATTATTCGCTTTCCATTTTGTTGCTTCTTTTGGGTCAATAGGTATTGTAATTTTTCCATCAACTAAGCCCTATAGTACTTTTCCTCTACAACATTTCAAAATTGTAATTCCCAAAGAATTTCAAATATAACAGATAAAATCTCACTTTTATCCATCATTACACTTCAATAAGATGAAATCAGGCCCATTGGGAAAAGGAATTGAAGAGAGAGAAGGGCTTCGAATTCAGAAAAACCAATCCAAAGAACTCAATGGAACTCAAACTTGCAAAAAGATCAAGAGGCTTCACAACATATAAAAGTGGCTAGGGCCGGTCAAAATCCCAAATTGCCGATGGAGACAGCAAAGAGATATTACAAAGATTGCCAGAGAAGCTGATGCGAGGCGCTGGAGTTGATGTACTGATTCAAGTTGAGTAAAGAAGCTTGAAGAATCCACAATAGCTATGAGAAGCCCATATAGATCCGGAGAAACTGGTGCAAAGAGGCTGGCGTGGGGCTGATGTATTGATTTATGTTGAGTCAAGAAGCTTGAAGAATCCACACTAGCTATGAGATGTTGATATAGATTTGGAGGGCAGTCTTTGAATAGAGAAAAGGATTGGGCGAGGATTTGATGGAGGTTGATTCTCGTCTTCTACAAAGGACCTCTTCTTCCAAGGAGAGGATCTACGAAACTCGATCCCCTCTGTTGAAAGAAAGCTCTGCTAATCGATCCTCCGAACATTAATGAGAGAACTTCTGGAGTTGGAAAATGTAGTTGAAGAATGCACGTTGACGGAGCAGAGTGTTTCTGCAAGATAAGGATCTTGATTCCCTTTGGATGGTAAAACTCCCAAAAGTTGATGAAAGAACGCACATTGTTTGTAGAAGAATAGGGCGAGAACTGCGAAAACGGTAATCTGAACACGCCAAGTGAGAATGGAAGGGATCCAAGGGTTTCACCAGTGTAGGATTTTTCACTTTGATACCATGACAATTTCAGAATCGGCATAAAATCTACCATGCCCTTTTTGAGGGGGTGCCTTGTTTTTATATTATTGTTTTCAATGTACGATACATTAAATCCTAATTCCCCTTTAAGAGGTTTTAAAAAGAGAGTATATACAAGGGTTGTCACGACCCGGGTTCGAGACCGGACTAATCAGGGCTAACCCCGAGTCGCGAAGGCGATCATACTTACTCCCGTAAATCCCGAATTAACCAAAGTTAAGACAAGACTCACAAGGGATCTATTACGCATACCTGTCAAATGTACATTTTTGCGGAAATATATATACATTGACAATAATTAACTTTACATTAAAAGTAAAGTTCATTTACACAAAATTACAGTCTAATAAAGTTCACCACTGCATGACCAAAATATAATGCAGGGGACACCATGTACAATTCCAAAAATGGTTAATTACACAAAATTATCTCCCAAAATATCCAAATTCATTCGCCCTCCGTTTTATGTCCATTCTATCAATCCTCCTGGAAGAATCGGATTGGCTTCCTCCGCTGGCGGCGCGGCCTCTGCAAGGCCGAGACGGGCAATTGGGCCTGTAATGCCATCAATAACACTATGAACACGACGGTTCAGCAATATATAAACAAATCTATGATAATTCATGCTAAACCTGTTCATTTCTCAACGTAATAATTCTAGACAAATAAATATAGGACAGTACAATCAATTAATAAACAATGACTAAATTACAACAAGAATAGTATTACCTTCGTTCAATTCAGTTTCTCCCAAATGGAAGTAGTTAGTCAGTTTATTTCATTCATTCATTACACTGAATATTTATTAGATGGCTTATGGGACTCATTAGTCCAATATTATTAGGTGGCTTATCAATTCAGTGACTTTTCAGTCTATGTGTGGGATCTACCATCGTCTTGATCAGAGATCACTGGCATCACCACGGAGCTCCGAAACACCTCATCCATCTACTGCAGTAGGATTAATCATTGTATTGTTACCTTTAGTAACTGTTCATTAGTTTATTGTATTTAGTCAATATTGTTCCATAAGAGTTAGATTACTTGCAGACGGGTTAGAAAACTTTCTACTCATTTCCGTTTCTACTCAACTCTCTTTCATATCTAAACAACTATTTAGGTGTGAATATTGGTTACCAAATGCACGTGTTATTCTCGATGGACATTACATTTATATATTTAATGTGTGCATTTAGTTCTCAAAATTTTCAACCACAATTTTAAAATCCACTCGGTCCGATCGATTGGCCAAATTTTCACTTACAACTAATGTTTGGCCAGTAGAAGGTTCACACGGCGGTTAGCCGAAACTTGGTCGGCGGCTAGCCGAAATTTGGCTGGCGGCTAGCCGAAATCTCAATTTCGGTTAACCGCCATTCAGCCGTCAGTTTTCCAGAAGCTGGCCATTTTGGCAGGGATTCCTAACTCGATTTCGGTTACCTTACGGTGACCTTGCGGCTAGCTGAAATTTCAATTTCGGCTAACCGAAATTTGGCGGTTAGCTTTCCAGAAGCTCACCTATTTTACAAATTTCGACGGTTGGTTTCACGGTTAGCGTTGCGGCTAGCTGAAATTCGCCCAGAATTCCATTTTTGAGCTTCAGAACCTCTGAAGCTAATCCTTGAAACTGAGTTTCAGGAACTCAACCTCTACAATAATCTACAAAATCCAAGGAAACGCGTACACTTGGAATAACTATTAATCATTTCCATTAATCCATAACAATCCCCATTCTACAACCAAGAAGAGGGTTTGAGAACCCAACTCTTATAACTCAAGAAAACTTATAAACTAGCATTTCCATCATAGATAGACATTTATACTTGCCTCTTAAGTCAATTAGCAAGACACTCTCTTCACTTGTAGCTCCAAGAAAGGAATCCTTGAGTTCTTCCTCAAGCTTCAACACTCGAAGGAAGAAAACAAGGTGAAGAAGAAGATGAAGAGGATGAAATTCTCCAAAAGTCCCTCTAATCCATCCAAGACTCCATCTTGATAAGGGAAAACGGGAAAGGAAATGAAGAAAGGAGTGTCTAGGGTTTCTCTTCAATGAAACGGAGCAGAATGAACTCAGAGGAGTTCATCTCAAGTATTATAAGGGTCTTTTTGCAACTAAGCCCTCTCTTTCCTTCCTATTTTCAATTCAAGTCAATTGAAGGCTCACTTGGCCAATTCCTTATCAAATGACTTCAAGCCTATTACGAAAGTTAACGTACTCGTCAAGATACGCGTGTTGATATCAAGAGTCTCCGTATTCGATAAAATACGTATAAATCCGTATTTACGAAAAAGTCCTTGTTCTCTTAATTTTGGCTTAAAACTCATCCAATTCACTTAATCTCTTTCATTAACATCTCCTTAAGTTCGTTTGAGACTAATCTCATTGAGTTTGGTCATTAACAATCATTAATCTAATTAAACACGATTAATTAGCATTAACTTCAATTAATTAGAGTTAATCTTGATTAACTCGGGACGGGGGCCTTACAAGGGTGGAGGAGGAAGAACTTATTTACAGTAATTATCTCCAAGATTCCCCATCTTTGAATCAATCTTGTAGAGGTATTATACTCCATAGGTGTAGTAAAGTTGGTACTCTTTTCATATTTCCATGCATCGATTGTGTAGAGTCCCTTCTCAATATCACCATGTCAGTGCCTTCTCCAAAGCATGGTATCATCCGCCCAAGTACATGATTGCCATGTCGATTTTGAAGTAGTTCTCTATTTCCCACAGGTGATTCTCCAACTCCTTGGCATCTCGGGCACCTTGGAAACACTTTGACATTGGAGCATGCATCCTTGTACTTTCCTCTTGAGCCATTTCCTCATTTGCAATGGCCCTCTTTGAAAGTATCACCCTAGTCCGAAGATCATCATTCTTCACCTTGAGTATTTTTAATTAACTCTTTTTTAAAGATGCGAAGCTTTCTTGAAGATCTTCTTGCATGACCGAGAACACCTCCCTCGTGCATTCATCAAGGGAGTTCTGACGCGTCCTCGGTTAGCTCTTCAAGATTATGCCAACTCCGGCCTTCCAAAGCATTCATACGATCATCTGTTGATGAAAGCATGCTCAATGTGCGCAATGCATTGCTCTAGCACAACCAAGCCATCCCTTTGGCCAGGTTACTGAGATGCATTGCATGAAGATTAATTTCTTGCCCTTCTTCCCTTTTATCTCAATCACATGTTTATCGAACGAAGCCAGTAAAATCTATTAGCATCTTGACCCATCTAAGTTTTGGAGTCCTTTAACAGTGGAATGCAGATAAGTATGCTGTGAGCTAGAGCTAAATTTTATCTGAAATTGGTTGGAAATTCACGTAGATTTATGGTCAATCGTACAATTTTTCTTGTTAGAACAAATATAAATGCTTTTGCTGTTTTGTCACAGAAACTGAAGGGATAGAGTTGTTCTGGGTCAACTGCTAGGCAGAATAGCCACAAATGAATGTCATGAGGGGTCTCCATCAATTCCACTTTCTTTGGATTCAATATGCACTTTTGTTTATGAATTTTTCTATTGAATTTGAAATACTTCTCTTTCTACCCTATATAACTCATATAAGTTATTTGGTACCTGCTAGTTTCTGGAAACACTGTCTTTGATATTCTCAGGACTCTAGTCTCATGCGAATTTGCTTTGCTTTATTTACAGGCCTCAGAACATTACAGAGATCATTGGAGGTTTTGGAAGGCTCACCAGGACCAATTTTGCTGAGCAGATAGTACAGTTTGCAGACAGATCTTTTTTTGGGTTCTACGGATACAACTGACCGTGCCAATCTCAAGCACATTTTTGAAGGAGTCTTGTATTTTTGCATTGATGTATGCAGACTTGTAAGAGAGACATGTAAACGTTTGTAGTCTACATTACCACGCCTGAAATAGCATGTATGAGTGTAGCAATTGTATGAATGGGAGAGAGACGAATGTGCTCGTGCTTATGCTTGAGGTTGTCTGTACCTTCTGTCTGTACTTGTTCACGTTTTAACCAATTGCTCATCATCTGAGTTTCCACCATGCCAACTTCTGAAGCTTAATTTTGATATTACCTTAAATCAAGAATAGAATGGATTATGATTTTTTTTTCTTATGATATTACATGGTACATGTATGGTCGCAACTACATTTGCTGACTGATATTACACCATTGTGCCTCACAATCTGCATTGGTTTAGGTTACTACCTGATATGCAGTGATGGGTATAGTTAAATTGTGGGGCCAAGCATTGTGTTGGGGTCATCTTAGGGGCCATTTAGAAGATTTATTTGAAGGGCTCATTTTGACTACAAGAATCCATTCATTTGGCTACCATAAGGGAACGGATTTTTCTATTCAAGCCTGGGTTTTGTTGTTGTACTCTGCCCTGCTTTTGTATATATAATATATATTTATTTGTCATTAAAGGTACTAACAAAACTCATGTTGTGCAAAGTGGTGTTGGGCATTAAACTAAGGCATGTGGGGCGAGAAGTTGGTGTTTGATCGCTACCACACTCATTTCGACTTTACCCCAACCCAAGCGGGGCAAGTTTAGTATTACATATCAATAATCTGTGACAGGGCAGGTTGGTTTGGATGAGATAAACTTAAAACGGGGCGGATTTGGATTTGCCCCAACTTGTACTAAATCTGACTGTTGCCATTCCTAATTAACAGCTTTAATTTTTTAAAACCACCACAATGGGCATCCTAAAAGATCTTCCAGTTTTCAGTTTATTTGTTTTTGGGACAATTACCGTATGTACAGTCATAAAGTTGACAATTAGGGATGGCATTTTTAACCCGCCTGAACCAGGAGTGCCCGCCCCGCCCCGCCCCGCGCCGTACGGGTTTTCCCTGCCCTGACTCTTAGACGGGGCGGGGACGGGGCAAAAAAACATATCCCGAATCCGGGGCGGGGCGGGGATGGGTTCGTTTCTTGCCCCGCCCTGCCCCGAAATTCATTTTCCTCTAAAAAAATATATATTTTAGATTTCTTTTATAATAAATAAATATATTTATATGTAAATGTATATATTGATTTTATGTTGTTATTAAGGGTTAAGTAGATTGATTGAAGACTTTTTTTAAAGTTAAAAATGTAATTGATTGAACCCTAGACATTATAAAAGCATATAATATGATCCCATTCTCTCTAATTCGAATTTAATGAAATTAAAGTTGTTAAAAAATCTATCCAAGCTTATTTGACTTTAATCATATATAATGTTAAATTGCGACATGATAAATCATATTAAATAAAACGAATATAATAGAATGATAGATTATGCTTTAAGCGTATAATAACATATATGATTAGAGATAGCAAGGTAAATTATAATTGGTATGATTCTAATCATGCTAATAACAATATAAATCATACTAATTTGATATAACATTACAAGATATATCATGCTATACGCTTTTAATAACTTATATGATTAGAAATAACAATGTAAATTATAGTTAGTAACTTAATATGATTCTAATCATACTAACAACACTATAAATTATATAAATTTTAATTATATGTAATCAACCTCTTTATTAGTGAGTGAAGTTCAATACCAGAAATGAAGTAAAACCATGTATTGATGGAGTTCATGATATTTTAGAGAGATTGTCTTTTTTAAAAAAGAATGTTTCAAAGCATATATGATATTTTCAAATATATGTTAGTGGCCTTCAAGGGCTTAGAGAAAATCTTATAAGAATAAATCTCACTTTAAATAGGTGAAAATTCAGGAAAAAGAAAATTTATAATATTAATACTAGATAATTTTTAAAAATTTAAACAATCTAACAGTGCACCACATAGGTGCGGGGACGGGGTATTTAACATACCCCAAATTGCGGGGCGCGGCGGGGCGGGGACCCATGAGGTGCGGGGCAGGGACAGGGCAACCCAATTCCGCCCCAGACCCGCCCGTTGCCATCCCTACTGACAATAGCCCAAAACACTCCAAAAATATATATTTGCCGTGTTCGGTCCGTACAGTCATGCATTGTGCCGCTAGCTACTGGTCTCCAGTTTGGAGGATGGTTTAGTTTAGTCAAGCAGACAGTATATGAAAAGTCTACAGTGCCAAATCGAGTCTACTTATACCAAATTGAGTATACTTTCTGAAAAGTGGCAGTTGCGCTGCCTTGTTAGGTGCCATATGCTTTGTAGTAACAAACATCATTATGACCACCACCATAAAACCCTGTTTCCATTGAGTCCGGATTCTCTGTCCTCTCTCTTGCATCCTTCCCATGAGTAAGATCTAAGATGTCTCCAAAAGTGGAACCCAAACTCCACTGTAGGTCCTACATAATGATGATTCCGACCATTCAAGATTAATGTCATCATATCCAGTGATATATACTCAAATTTTACTTTAATAGGAGGTAATGTCACCGCACAATTAACCACAACTGATTACAAGATTAAGACATACCATCAACAAAACATGAAGTAGGGGTGGCGATAGAAAAGGTTCAAATCGGGCTGAAAACCACAGGTAGCATGTATAGGGTTAACCCAAATCCAACCAATTTATCAATTGGATTGGTGTTGGACCACTTTGGTTGGATTTTATATTGGTAGAAGTTGGCAGGTCAAATAGAAAGAATTCATTCAATCTAATCCCAATCCGAGAGCCCTGACCGGGTCAAGCTACTGGGTCAAGAATTGTGACCACTACATTCAAGTGTAACTGCTTGACAGTCAAAAGTCCAACAAAGACAAGTTTGGATAACGAATCCAGAGGGCCATGATGAAGATATGATAACCGCATGATACTTAGATTCCCAGTTTCTCAATTGCATTTTTTTAAAAAAAAACTTGCAGATAAAGCGATTCCCAACAAGTTCCTTGTGTCCCCAGGCAAGTATAATCTCATTTCACTTTGTATGAAAACATATTAAACAGATGAAAGTCAGCAATGGAAACCTGTTCAGAGAATGAGAAGGAGATTAAAGAAACCATTGCAGATCTCTTTCTCAAACTCAACAATCACCTCAATTCACTTCAGAGCAGCACCTCCAGCGACTGCGATCGCGATCGCGATCATGTCACATTGAATGGACTCAATGTGGGTGCTGCCACCATCATCAATCCAAGCCACACAGAAGGCCAACCAGGTCACCATTTTTGTATAAACATTTATGTGACCAACAATGTTCAAGGGGTAAACAACTCCATTTTGTTGGGGAGTAAGGTGGCCATGAGAGATCCCGGCGCCTGCCTATCCTTTCCACTACCCGACAACATTGATGAGAAAAGGAAGAAGAGGAGGAAGAAGAGCAGTTATAGAGTCACTTTGTTCTGTATAATCAGTATCTTGTTTGTGTTATTCTTAGTCTGGGCTAGTAATTTTATTTCTTCGTTCCATTAATTTGCAGTTGCTTATTTTCGTTCTCCCATGTACTGGAATTTTGGCGGTGCAGAATTTTCAATCTCTACCGTCCACTAAAGCTGAAAACCCCTTATATTAAATCGGTTGCTTATATGAATACGAATTTACCTACAAAATATTATTCAAGCAAACACTTCTATTTCTGCAGTAGAGAGAACAGTGGGGTTCAAGTTATTGTTGGGTTGTTATTAGGTAATAAAGCATGGGATGCTCATGGGCCAGGCCTGCTCAAGCCTAACCTGAGCCCATCTTGAATTGGGCTAGACTTATGATGTGTCGTTAGGCTCGTGAGCTGAGCCCAGACATGATTTTCTTGCTTTGTTGGATAGCCTTAGTCCTGATCCAATATTGTAGGCTTAATGGTCGGCTTTGCCTGGCACATTTAGCGCAAGGGGGATACATTTTGCAAATGGCCGAACCGGGTCTGTCTTTTAGGCCTGCTGTGTAGATCTAGGTGTGTTTGTAGGACTAGTAACTAAACAGGCTGGCTTGGGCAAGCTTGAGCCCAGTTCATCCCGGCGATGAATTCCCCTATTATTAGCCTCCATCTTGAACATCTTCTAATGAATTTTCTAAGAAATCTTTTTTCCAGAGGATGGATATACAGTGGGGCATTTTTTGTTCACCCAGGGATGTCCTACAAACTAATGACCCCTGTTTTGTCGATCCATGCTGTCCACAAAAGTGAACCCCACTGAATTGAAGGCATGGACTAAAATTTCCACACAGCGCATGGCAGCGGTGTGTGAGTCCCATACCTGAATATTGCAATTACATATAGCAATAGTAGTACTATTTAGGGATACAGAACAAGGGTAGCAGTAACCCTGAGGGATAGCTCAGGTGACCTAAGACCACGCTTTGCATTCAGAAGTTGAGGGTTAGAAACTGCACTACCACACTGAGGCCACAGGAGATTTACCCGGCTCATCATGGACCGTAGGAATTATTCTGGTCCAAAAAACTAAGACATCATCCGTTATAAAAGAGAAAATAATAAGAGCAGTAGTCCCTACTTATTAAAGAAAAAAAAAAAAAAAAGAAAGAAAGAGGATATTGTCTGAGATTCGCCCTGAGAAGTCAAAATTTAAGGATTTTATTCGTGCGACATCCTAGAGAAGTGCAGTATCACGCCATTGTTGTACTAACACCGAAATTATATAAACCTCAACTCTTATGAGTCAAACGACGGGTCAATATCCCATAAAAAAACAGAAGCAAAAGGAAATACAGGACCCCGACTACTCCACTTGCTTCATTAAAACTTAGCCTCCACGTCTCTCCGTCTGTCTATCTATCTATCCACCACATATCTCAACAACCCTTCCTGCCTTCAATGCTTGTGGTTAGGTTAGACTGGAAAACACATGCTCTACCTGACTGGATGGGATCCAGATCAAGATCTCCTGTCACCTGTTTGGACCACTTGTAGGGGTGTGAAGATGAATTTTCTAAAAAGATGTGATTTTCTTTATGAAAAAATGGGATGTGACATCTCATTCCCAACTGGCACCCCCTGATAGGTCCTTCTTGTTTGGACCAGCCGTTTCTGACTGGATGGTATTGGAATCCTTGTCTTGATGTGACATTTATTACGTGGGGAGGAAATTATTCAGGGCGGCCAGGCCAACATCATGCAATTAGTGACGTGGCATGTCAGGCCTGAGTTGGGTCCTCCATGATTAAATTTAGCACATTAGGTCCAATGACTTAAAGGGTAAATTAGTCAACAACAGTTCCTAAGCATGGTATTTTAAGGAATTCAGTCCAACAACTTTTTCTCAAATGTCTATAGTCCAGACAGCTGGAGATCATTTGGTGAGAGGTTTTTTAATATACTACGTCATATATTTTCATGACTAATTTGCCCCTTTCAACCCTCATTCTTAGACCAAGTTCTTTCTTATATTTTGTTGTCCCATACAACTTCTTCCTTCTTCTTCTCTCTCATTTTTCATTTTCCATTCATTTCCATGGTTGTGGAGTATCGTGGCAGAGCACCTTTCGTCGCCACCATCACTATCGATTTTCTCTCTTTCATTTTTTCAAAGATAGAAACGGTTTTACTTAATTTTTCTTACTTTTTTTATCTGAAGTCTCTTCCAAATCTCTCTCTACAATTGATTTGAAAGAGAGCAGTTTGCTCTTTTGCTTGTTTTCCCCCTATCTCTTTTCTCGATTGGATTATGGTCATCAAGTGTTCTTGTTTTGGATTTCGATTTTTATTAGAATTTGATTTTCCATATTCTGACTTTTGGTGTCGCCGAGCTCAGATAAATTTCCCATAAACTCTGAAAAACTCAGATAAATTTATCTGAATTTTGGTAAATTTATCTGAGTTTCTGGCAAAACTCGGACAAATTTATCTAAGTTTTGAACAATTTTTTAAAGTTTCGAACAAATTTATCTGAGTTTGAACCAAAACAAATTTTTCCAAGTTTGAAAAAAATAAACTTATTTAAAGTCATTTTAATTTGATATCATATTAAGACAACTCAGTTAGGTAATGATGGACACAGGAACTCATTTTGAGGTTGTGGTTGCAGAATACATGGGTTCGATCATTGAGCCTCCATGTATAAACTATACTAGGAAATGGGGTCTTACTATAAACTAGATCGAGGAATCAGATGTGGTGGAGAAATTGGTTTCTGATAAACTTAAGTCTTTTATGGAGAATTTAGTTAAGGTTTTCCCAAAAGAGATTTATGAGGAGGAATTGGAATGGAGATGAGATTTGATTAGGAGAAATTAATTAGAATGGAGATGAGATTTGAGTGTGTGGTCAGGAAGAAATGTTTTTTATTTATTGTTTCATATTAGAATTTGATCTGGCATATATTGTTTTATGTTTGAATTATTGCTGAGTTTTGGCAAATTTATCTTAGTTTTTTCTGAGTTTTGCCAAAACTCAGATGAATTCGTCTGAGTTCTGCTTTTGCTGACGTGTACTAGGGCGTTTTTGTCTTTTTTCAATGTGTTATTTTTACAAGAGGACTGCTGTCATACAATAAAATATTATGGACCGTTTGCAAATAAAAAACACAATTGAGGGACCTCCGCCTAAATGCCCCCTTTTTTTAACTGCAAATTTCTGAAAAAAAAAAATAAAAGAAAAGAAAAAAGGATGTACAATGGGATCTAGGGTAGGCAGAATACTAATGGGCACCAAGTTCAAGGAATCGGGATCCTGTGAGGGTTTTGACCAAAGCGGACCATGATAAGTCCACTCATGGGAATGATGGGATTAACAATAAAAATATCTAGACTCGAGTTCATGCCCCAATGTGGCATATATACGATGAGGGGTCGCTGTGGGTGCGGGCTGAGGATGGTAGGTACTGGTAGAGGTCCTTATTCAAGGATGTGGGCTGGTAAAAGGCCTAGGGTCAATCTTTCATCATCATCTAGCAGGGAAAGGCCTGAAAAGGGGACCACTAATAGGAAATGGGACCATCCAACTATTCAGCATATTACATTGTAAAATCCTTTGAACAGCAGATCTAATGAAAAAAATAGTGTCATTTATTCCTCCTTTGAGAAGGTGTACTGTGTCTGCCTGCACCTCAGAAGCAGCCTACTCCAGCCAACCTCACCTAAGGTCTTTAATATCTAGAAATGTAACCAAATCTATACCTATAATGCAGAAGTTCACTTCATCAACAGTGAAAAGTAGGGTTTTGGGAACCCTAGATGTGATTGTGTATGAAGATACTAATCTGCATTATGCTCCATATCAAGTGTGGCTATTCCCAGGGAACAGTCCTTGCTTGATAAAATTGAGTAACCCCCGGCCAAAAGCCAAAGGTCCGAAGGTTGGGCTGGCAAGGAATATCCCAGGTCATTAAAAAAAAAAAAAAAAAAGGAAAAAGAACGAGTGTGGCTATCAGAGACTTGGGCCTAGTTTCGTAGGAGAATTTAGCAAAGAAATTCAATGAGATTCCACCGTACTCTCAAACTAGGAATTTGGGAGGATTGAAGATTTTCTTGTCTACTACAAATTCTAAACCCATCACATCATATGCTTCATCTCAAACTCTTCAACAGACATGGGTTTGCCTGTTTGGTTGATCAGAGCACTTGTTCCAAATGTTGCTGGAATGGATTCATTTGACGACCCCTTTATCTCCTCTTGATCTTTGTAGTCTTATTAAAATAGAAGGAAATAAATGGAGATTCATGTGATGGTTGGTTTTGATGAATTTTAGTGCAAGTCTAGGAGTCACATATCTCAACTGAGGTTTCAAATGGATATCCAATTATGAGTATCAAAGTCTTCTTTGACTATGAATAAAGTGAGTATGGAACTATTTTTTGATCCAGGAAAAATCTGGATTTACGTCTGGATCCAAGCACGTAAGATCCAAAACATTTGAATCCAGTTTGAAATCCCTATATGTTACGACGTAGGGATCCTTATGAAAGACGATTACCTCCACATATAAAAAATACATATAGTTTATAAGGAAAAAATGGTTAAGCCAAAGAGGACATGGATGGAAGTAGTAAGATTAATATGAAGAAGTACAACCTATCTGATGACTTGACTCAAGATGGATCAAAATGGAGATACAAAATTAACGTGTAACTGATTCCAACATAGTTGAGACAAAGCTATGACAATGATATAGCTTTCGAGCGCCTACATAGCTTGAGTCATATTTGATATATGACAATCTACTTAGTTGTAATCATATATCATTTAATAGCCCGACGTATCTAGCTAAAATATTTCTTTCGACGCTATGATTGTACTAATATAATCCACATGTTATTTTCTTGTTTGGATCTGGAATAAATTCTGGTTTTTCAATTGAAGCCGGATCTAGGTAAAGAATGTAAGTTTCATGTTGAATATTCCATGTCCAAATCAGGATCTAAATAAATAATGAAGATGGATCTGGGCCAGACCTACACCTCAGATCTGGCCCATTGGCACCTCTACTCTCAGCTTGAGCAAAGATTGGGATCGTACGTATAAGAATATGAAAATATATGATCAGACACCAAAAATTGGAAACAGATGCATATCACAAATAAAGTAACCTTAAACTAAACAGTGATTGAAATTATTCATCATGATGTGTGTAATCATGATAATGGAAGGAAGGCGATACACGTTCAGACTAATATGGGCCTATTACAAGACGAATCCCAAGCCCACACAATTGTAGAACCACAAGGTAAGGTTGCAAAGAGAAGAAATAAAGATTTCAAACGAAACTGGTAGAGCAAGAGAAGAAAGAAAGCCCAGTCCCATGCAAAGCAATTGCAGAAACTAGCTAGTTAATGGGTTGGCAGACTGTGAAGAACAACAGTCTCGACGGTGAGGCCGGGCCCGAAGCCGAAGAGCACGCCCCACTCGATCCCCTCACCGGTCGTCTTCAAGCCATCCTCCTTGGACTTCCTTCGCATCTCGTCGAGGATGAAGAGCACACAAGCACTTGACATGTTGCCATACTCACTGAGAACATGCCTGGTGGCCCGCAGCTTCTCGGGCTTGAGGCCCAGTTTGATCTCAACCTGGTCCAGGATGGCCGGGCCACCTGGGTGGGCGATCCAAAACAAGGAATTCCAATCAGAAATGCCCAGAGGCTCAAAAGCCTCCACAAGGCTCTTCTCAATGTTTTTGGATATGAGGCCTGGGACGTCCTTGAGAAGGTGGAAAGTGAGGCCCACTTCCCTCAGATGCCCATCAATTGCACCATCACTGTCTGGGAGAATTGTCTGGCCCGCTGACACCAGCTCAAACAAGGGCTTCTCAACTCCGGGGACGGGGTCCGCGCCGACAATCAGGGCAGCTGCCCCGTCTCCGAATAGGGCCTGGCCCACCAAACTGTCAAGATGGGTGTCACTGGGCCCACGGAAGGTGACGGCTGTGATCTCAGAGCAGACGACCAGGACCCGGGCCCCCCTGTTGTTCTCGGCAAGGTCCTTGGCCAACCGGAGCACCGTCCCGCCGGCGAAGCAGCCCTGTTGGTACATCATGAGGCGCTTGACGGAAGGGCGGAGGCCGAGGAGCTTGGTGAGCTGGTAGTCGGCGCCGGGCATGTCGACGCCGCTGGTGGTGCAGAAGACCAGGTGGGTGATCTTGGACTTGGGCTGGCCCCACTCCTTGATGGCCTTGGCTGCAGCTTCCTTGCCCAACTTTGGGACTTCAACCACCACCATGTCTTGCCTTGCATCAAGGGAAGGAGCCATGTAGGCACAAACATTTGGATTCTCCTTCAATATGTCTTCTGTCAGGTACATGTATCTCTTCTTGATCATCGACTTCTCACCTGTAGGTATACGTTGCCAGGCCCAACTGTTATGTTAGTCTTAATTTGGTCACTATTGGGTCTCTTCTTTTTGGGTGCACCCATATCAAAATTCTCACCCACAATCATATCATCATAGGAGTCAAAATAAATGAACAGGTTTTTGGGTGTACAAATACAAATACAAATTTGGTGGAGCATTTCCTCAGCAGACAACAAGTCTGAGAAGAAGTAGGACCTAATAATATTAATAAATGAATATGCATCCATCCATTTGCTTAAATTCAATCTAATGAAGCAATACAGACCCTTCATCTGGAGCCTTTCCAAACAAAATGGATGGTTGATAAAACTTTAGTTCCATGATAGTTTTTCTTAACCATCATATCTGATTACATACTCAAAAATAGCCCACCAAACCACTGGAGGACAGTCCAAGTGGATTATCTCTTTCACGTAGTATGTGTTTTTTTTTTTTTTTTTTTTTTTCCTCTTTTTATCTACTTCAATCCATCTCAAGTGGACCCCCACCAACCGACGGTGCAGATTTTTTAAAATTCGTACATCAATCAATAGATGCAAAAATCATTAGGAGATACCTACACTCAACTCAACATGGTCACACTCTCCGAATGAAAGAAGAAAAAAATGCGGATGATGCTAACGTGCACCACAGGGTAAGGACCTGAATGGCCTAACCAACCATACGAAAGAATGAAATTCTCTCAACCAAAGGTAGCTCCTACATCAATCATCAGGTTGATCACGAGTAAAATACATAATTAAAGTTAAATTTTATGAAATCAACTCCAAAACTCCGATTGGAGTGGAATTCATGGTACAGATACATGAAGATGGGACGGTGATTTTGAGCGGCGTGGATCCCACCGATGAATTTTTGGAAAGAATAGAAAGAGGAAGAGATGCTTACACATGCGCTTGAACTTCTCCTTGAGCTCGGTCTTGTGCTCGCTGTTGGTGATCCGAAAGTAGTAATCAGGGTACTCGCTCTGGTCCACCGCGTCGGGGGGCGTGGAGGTTCCAATGGCCATGATCGTGGCTGGGCCCTCGGCTCTCTGGGCCTTGCGGATGGCTTCGACGCTCACCATTTCACCGATCACCGCACGATGCTCACTTGATGAGTGGTTCTGATTGAAATTGGGCTCACCAAATTATGCTGGGGTGATCTAGTGTGTTATGATTTCTTCTTATAACATGGGGTCTTTTTATAGAGGGAGAGGGAGATGGAGATGGAGATGCAGATGGGGAGGGAAGGTTGAGATGGGTAGCTGAGTGTCACGTGCGTGACCAAACTCATTCAAGTGACACCCCCCAATTAAGAGACCTTTGGCACGTGAGAAAAAATTTCAAGCTGACTTTTGGGATGGGTTGCCTTGCCTCAACAATTCACCATGTCTTTCTTTTAACTGTCTGTCCATTTGGGTTTCCCTACCTACCAATCTGCCATCATGCTCAGAAATTTCCCTAGAAAGGGATTTGCTTTGTGGAACCCAATTTTGAATGCTCCATAATGGTCTATTTCAAGGGCCCCAATCATGCAGCATTGTATTTGTGGCCACATACTCGCCGACACGTGTATGAGCTGATAAATCTTCTGTTTGGAGAATTAGTTACTGATAAGGATGTGAATGGGGTAGGTACAAATGAGATACAACTTCACCCGATTAGAAAGTGTGTGGTTCACGACCCAACCTAGATTCATCAGGTCAGGTAATAACTTTTGATGGCCGATACCAAAAAGCGGGCCTGTTTGTTTGCATTAAAACAAAGTAGGATTTGAATATATATAATTCATACCATTAGTAGTTAAAAGTTTAGATCAAAGGTTAATTTTCAAAGATGAGGATCAAATAATTATTCCTTTTAGAGAAATAGAATTAAAAGAAGATGGGAAATTAAGAAATAAACGATTAGGGTGTGATGGCTGGTTTATTTATTTCTCATCTTCTTTTAATTCTATTTAACTAAGAATAAGGGTTGTTTGATACTCATTTCAACTTCATCTTTAACCACTTATGGCATGAAATCTATGCATTCAATTTCTATGAATTTTAAAGCAAACAAACAGGTCCTAAAAGGGTGCATGGAATACATAAGAATTCATGGTCAAATGAGGTATTCATTTCTCATCTCCCCTTATTCAAGTTTCATTCAAGGAAAGGTTATTTGATGTCCAGGTTCTTTATTTTTTAACCATAATACAAATACAAATACAAAGTCTTAGAATTCCTAAAAAATTAAATATATAAAGGGTTGTGATAAAGAGATAAAAAAATTAATTATATGAAGGGTTGTGATAAAGAGATAATAGTGAGAGTAAGCTTTGTGGCGCCCACCTAGGACCCCCTTCATGATCAACCCAACCCCCTTGCACCCGCTAACCCCCCACAGATTGCCACCATCCAACTCGTATTCACCATTGGATTATAATGGAAAAAAAAAAAAATGATACTTTCTAAAACTGTTAAACTCGGTCAAAACTCTTAGATCAAGGGGTCAGAATATATTGGGATTGGTATTTTACAACCACTAGGTCTCATTGAGATCCGCCCATCGCCCACCTCCCCATGATTCGGATGGCCTCACATGGGCCCCACAAAGTTGTCTAAGGAGAGCAGAGCCCCCACGTGAAACAGACAGGCCCTGGTAAATTTACATGATGTCTATGTGCCTATTTTTTAGGTTGGGACCACTAGACATAGCAATATTCTGATTGCCAATTCTCGGGTTAAGATGAAAATTTCAACTAACAAGTTTTTTGGTAGAATTGACTGACTCTGTGTCCTTTGAGATGAGTATACTCTTCTGAGTTATGGTGATTCTTATTTGCCCAAAGAATAGGAATGCAGAGGAAGGGATCTTGACTTTTTATGTCAGTGTCATTCATCTACCAAGCATCGTCGCACTTCCAACTGAAGGGCTGGTCTCAACTCCCAACTACCCCTTTGTTTTCTGTCCTACTTGCAGCTGACAATTAGGAATGGGTTTTAACTTGTGCTCCTTAAGACACAAGACCCAGTCATACCAACTCAGGGTAGCCCATCATCCAGTGAGTGAGTCCCTCTCTGGATGGGCTCAACCAGAATTGATCTTATATATAACACCAGTTTATGAGGTTAATAATAGTAATATGTTCATCTGTGGACAGTCCCCAGCCAACACATCTACCAAGGTCAGGTCCTTTTTTTTTTTTTATTTATTCTCCACATGTTCACCTTTGGACCATGCAAAAAAGAACCAGCAGACTGAGGTTGAGATGAGGTGTTTATGGGTTAGGGGCTGAAACTGTATCCAACCTTTTGCAGGTCAACCCTGACCCATTTAACCAGTTTGGTAATGGAACTGTTATTTTGCTATTACATTTGAGCACACCCTTGTGAATTAAAATTGGGTCCTGTGTACCCATGGAAAAACTATGCCCATTTATGTCATCGCCAAAAGCACCACATAAAGATCCAAAACCCCTGTATAATTGGATTTATAAAAAGAGGTAGAATGGTTTATGCAAGTTAGATGAGTTTGGTAGGTTAAACCATGTCTTTTCCATTTAATTGTGATCAGGACTTCAACATTGCCCACAAACCCAAAAATGACATAATAGGCAAATCAGGTTAGATGAGGGTCAGATTTGCCACCCTACTCTTGAACCGATGCTCTAGGAGTAGGTTTCCAGCTTTAAGTGGTTAAAAGCATCACTAATAGCTATGGTGGTTGATGGTTGATACATATTAATTAAGCAACTGGTTTTCAAAAAAGTAGCCTTCAATTCATTGAACAAAACGACCCATGATAATTGCACTGATGTTAATTTTAAGCGATCAATCCTTATCCATTAGCAAATTATCGATAAGAAGAAAAGACCCATGATGTGATGATGGTAGTCAGCAAATTGAGGGACAGATTCATTAATCAACAGAGTCCATTTCAATTGATACACAGCGTCCTAAAGTAAAGATGGAGAATATAGTGTCTGATGCTCATTAAAAGGCAAGTACTTATGTTAAAATTTACTCTGTTTTCTAGCAAAAATGGAGAGTTATTCTTGTACTGGCATTGAAAATATTACTACATTCCCCCCCCCCCCCCCCCCCCCCTGAATAGCCGCACACGCTCATCCAAGCCCCCCCAGCATCAGTGCTACAGCCAGTGATTGATCCCTAGATGTTTCTATAGAAGGGAAGAGGCTCACCACTGAGCTACTATTGGGAACATTGAAAATATTACTTCCATTAATTAGAAATTTAATTTTTCCTTGCTGAAGAATAGTTGCATATATGCCAAATCGTACTTAAAAGAGGGGCTGTTATGCTAAACTCCAATACATTTACATGGATTTAGTTTGTTTCATCGAAATGAAACGTATGTTTTCTTGTCATTGCCCGTCAAATTGGTATTTTAAATATATGGTTTCATACTGCCAGAGCATTTCAGATTGAAGTGGGCTGAAACATCTCATTTGATGGTAATAGAACCAATCCAAACAAAGGATTCACATTTCAAGGTATTTTTCAGACAGTACTAAGTCTTTTATCCTCTCCAATTCAATGGAGCCACGCAACCACAGTACTGTACCTCTAAACTTTTGAGTAGACCCTGATAGGCACAGAAAGAAGACGCAGAATATTGTTTCTTCCCTAATTAATGTCAAGTAAATCTAATTCAAAACAATGAATTAGAAAAACAAAATTTCTACATAGAAATTTTGCCTCATTCAAGATATCGTCTCTGTAGATTCGTTGAAGGTGGCCGGTAATCATATCATAACATACTCCAGATGCCGATGATGACTGCTTGGCACATTGCAATTTTGCCAGTTGATCTTCTACTCATCGGTCACACAGCCTCTCGATGCAGGTTGAACGCACTTTATGTACTGAACGCAAACAAGAAGGAACCTTTCAGTTTATGAACAATTCAACATATATTATTATTCAAAGCAACTGATGCCCATAATTTTTTTTACAAACCTTGAAGAGAATTCCTTGGTTGGCCTTGTATGGTGGTGCAGTCCACTTCTTTCTTCTCTCGGCAAACTCTTCATCTGTTAGTTGGACATCCATTCTTCTCTTCTTAACATCAATGGTTATTATGTCCCCATTCTGAATCAAACCAATTGGCCCACCATCCTGCATTTGGTTTCATTCACTCAGAACTCCATTTCAAAGCAGTAAAAAAATCGTCATAGATAATTATTTTCAGTGAATTCATTATTCATGACACATTTGAACGGACATGATAACTGGTTTACCAAGAATGAATAAAACTAGGATAAAGCATGAGTAGGAGGACTACAGGGTTTCAGAGTGAAGTCCTTCTAAGGGAACAGAAAAGCTCATGAAACTCTTGTGATTTGTTAGAAATGCAGGCCTCCTGTTGGGCACCTTGGTGGAGAGGCTTGGAAGAAACTGTGAGCTGCGTTGCCGTCTCAAATTTAGCCACTGAGATTCTCCTTAGTGCCCCACTAACGATGAGAAGAGATTAGATCTTCCTGCCTCTCTCAATACCAAGACAGCTTTAAATACTATGATTAAGATTGCTTTCAGCTCAATGCAATTGGTCAAATCAAATAAGTTGGTTTCATGATGTGTATTGGCCAATCTACTTTAAAATAAAAATAAAATGATCATGGCATATCCATTAGGCAATATTTGGATGCCATTTTGTGCATTGGCAAATGGGAACAAATCTGCCTATATTTCTAATGGTTTCCATGAAATGGGAATAGCATTCAGGTACCCATGCCGCTGCAAATGCAAGGAGGGAAATGGGAATAGTAATGACACAGTCATTCATCAGTAGCTTGTGTGCATCCAAGTCAACCCGAATGAGTTCTTTATACTCCTAAAATTTTGTATCCTACAACCTTCAAACCCTATTTTACATGTGTGGTTTCAGAGATCTGGTATTTGCGTAATCTTTCACTGCCCTGCTTCGCATGAGGAACATGTTGGCTTCCCAACATTCTGAATGGGAATTTACAGAGCAATTCAGATTTAACAGGTCTTTCTAATTCCTTGGGTTCACAAGAAAAGTGGACTTCCAGAGCTACTCAGCACCTGTCAAAACACATAATTATACTGCTCAAAGCAGGAATTGGGGTGTCGCAATTCGAGATTCACCTGTTCTAGATTTTTTAGGATCCAGATTCCAAAAAGTTCGAATGTGAGAGCACCCCAAATGCACAGTAATGTAACATACTTCATTCCCTTGAGGATCTAGCATCATTTTTCCCCAGGTGCCATCAACTAACAAGAACTACTGACATACAAAGCTCTCACTTCTAGAGCTGCATGAAATCCAGAGGGCCATTTGTTTTCACTCATTAACATATGTAAATGATGCACATGCACGCATTATCATGTTTTTGCACTCATTTACACATCGGATGTGTAAATGAGGAGTGAAAATGATGTGTAAATGAGACTATTTTCAGCTTCTCATTTACATACCAAAGCTGGTAAATGATTACATGTGTAAATAAGGAAAAAGCGTCATTACACATGCAATAGAACCTCAACCTGGTACAGGTTGCAAGGTGAATCCCTTCAACAACCTTTTTTTCACTTGTGGGCCTAAATTGATAGTATAAGCTATTCATCTTTTATTGGTTGAATAAACCCTAAGACGTTTGGCTTCCTATCTAAAATCTTCATAGATTTTGAGCAGTTTGCGAAAAATGTCCCAAAAATCCAAACTTATAGATCTCATTTTCTGCACTTCTGTGGCCCTTTGATTCATGATCTGAACTGTTCAATATTCTCATAATAATGATAAGCATCAAATAGTTTCATATCATAAATCTTCATAGATTTTGAGAAACATGTGAAGAACACACACATTTTTTAACTAAAACCCTTGAATGTACTCATATTAGCATGGTGCTTCCAACAAAAATAGTCCCCTGTTTCACATGTGTAACATTTTCATATGAATACATATGAACCCATTACATATGTAAAAATCCATTTTCATATCTCACACGTAAAAGGCAAACAACCCTCAAGGGGGGCACAAGTCATAAATAGATAACAAATGTTCAAGTACCTGTGCTTCTGGGCATACATGGCCAACAACAAATCCATGTGAACCGCCTGAAAACCTACCATCAGTTAACAAGGCAACGTCCTGCAACATTAAAAGGGGAGAACATATCCATTTCAGTGAAAACAGATCCATTTCAGGGTAAATTCTGCTGCAGAGTTCAAAATTGAGTAAATCACAAATTGACTTGCTGGCCAACCGGGATGTAAATGGGCTGAGTAGAGCCGAGGAAAGCTCAAGTTCGAATCAAGCATCCCAACCCTGTTCTTAGCTTGAGCTAAAGTCAAGCTTGAGAAGCCCAATTCAAGCTCTTCTCAACCAACTTTTTCCAAGCTTGAGATCCTAGCAACACTAAGTTCGGCTTAACCACAGCTTGGTTTTTCCCTGAATATTACTACAATCTATATAAAACTCATACTTCATATAATAACTACTATATAAAACTCAAACATAATATAATAACTATTTAAAATTGGCCCCACATGAAATGTAAAATTATGTGTATAACAGTAATATAAAAACATAAATATGTCAATTTAAGAAATTGAGCCAAGCCCAGCTTGAGCTAACCCGTTTAAGAAGCCAAAGTCAAGCCAATCAAACTGAGCAGGCACCAGCTCAAGCTTGGTTTGAGAACTAATCAAGCGAGCCCGAAATCAGCTTGTTTAGCACATGAGCCAAGCTCGAGCCAAACCCACTCAAGCTGATCCGAGCCAGCTCAGCTTGTTGACATCCCCATGTCCACCCAAGTTACTCAAGCTAGGAGGAACTCAATGGGTAGACTTGAAGATTTATCCAGTTCTTGGAATTATATTATAGAGTACATGCAAAGATAAATTTTTAATTAGCATATGTTGTCTCATCTCAAAATTGGTGATTCAACTCAAAATTCAATAGAGTCGTGTCAACTCCGTGAGTTTTAGAAGTAAGGTTTGCAGAATGTTGTTGAGAAGCAACTCATATAGTTGTATCACATTTCAATGCAAACATCCAAGAAAACACAAGGCCACAAAACCTCTAAGATGGGTGTGTTATAACAATTTGCACATTCACAAAAGCATACTATTTTAAGAAACAAACCTAAGAAATATGACAGTAGTTGCACAAGACCACAGTTTCTCACATGAACATATTGAGTCCTTTCATGTGTTCATAAAAAGTCAATATTTAACATCAAGATCAATGCCATCACAAACCAAAGGTGCAAGTGCTCCATCTAAGTCACAAAAGAAACCAGTCTAAGAGAGTACCTTCCCAAGACCTGCCCCCATTATAGCACTTGTTGGTGTGAGCATTTCAGGCATGCCAGGGCCCCCCTTCGGCCCCTCTCCTCTAATAACGACGACTTTTCCCTGGAATGCATACTGTGTAAGAATAATGAAGCATTCTAAATACCATAGTAAGTTCTCTTTTTTCCCCATAAATAATTGGTTCTTCTTTTTAGTCCTTCAGCAACAAACTCTACCCTGTAATATCTTTGTAAATTAGGGCAAGCACTATTTGTTTATTCATTTCTACCACGACTATCAATGTAATACCAAGCATTGAAATGGCAGTCAAATCAAGCACGAATAGAACAGTAAAAATTAGATTTCCTGGTATAATATATGTGATGATCAACATTTTCACATGTATAGAGTTTAAGGAACCAAACCTCATTAACTTCCATACCTTAAAACTCATAGGATTCGCTGAGATAGCAGCTAGCATAGACTCCTCACCTTCAAAAACAAGGGCGGGACCTGCCAAGCACCCAACACATTGCAAATTATATAAGATATCAGGAGTTTCTTCCATATAAATTCAAGAGATCAAGAAGAGAGAAATGCCATGGAATACAGTACCAGAGAAAAACAGCCCTTCTTTCCCGGTAATTTTTGCTACAGAGCCCTCTGGTGCAAGATTTCCATATATTATCTGGATGTGACCTGTTTTCTTGATGGGATTATCTAAGGGTCTAATGATTTGCTGGGGAAAAATGGCACAAAGTAGGATTTAGACTGTTTAGGAGCCACATGCTAAAAACCACAAAATGCCATGAATTTATTCTTACCTGCCCTTCTGCCAAAGGAGGAATAATCTCAGCATTTTGTGCCAGTGTCTTCCCAGTGACTGGAATTATATCCTTTTTGTTAATATAAGATTGACAGTGAGCAAGTAAGCCATGAAAATCGATCTACATACCAGTCATACAATCTCCTTCTAAAAACCCTTCCTCCAAAAGGAAGCGAATGACAGCAGGTGTGCCTCCGATCTATGAGGATAACAGGCTATGTTGTCAAGAAAGAGTGACATTTACTCCACAGGGCATGCAATGAGGCATTTGATAGATGTGCCAAAAAGAAACGAGTAAACATTTGTGTGCAGCACACCTTATGCACGTCCTCCATGACGTATTTTCCACTGGGCTTGAGGTCCGCAAGAAAAGGAACCTTATCACTAACCTTCTGGAAGTCATCAAGAGTCAACTGCAGACCAACAGACCTGTGAAGGGAACTACCATCAGCAAGTGCCTAACATCGGCAGGTTTGGGTGAACATGGAACTACTGCAACATACTTCACCTTGCAATCGCAATCAGATGCAGCACGGCATTAGTAGATCCGCCAAGGGCCATAACAACAGCCATTGCATTCCGTAAAGATTTTTCAGTGATAATGTCTCGCGGTTTCAGATCTAGTTTCATCAACTCCAAAAGATACTTTCCCGCCAAACGGCACTCATCCAACTTCAATGGGTCTTCTGCAGGTGTTGAAGAGCTTTCCATACATATACATAAAAAATTAAAATATCAAAAATTACAGAAGCAAAAAGTTAAAACTTTCTCCCCAGAGAGAGAGAGTTGTATATTTATGCAGTTGTATACACCGATGCTTTGAAAGCAAGCCACCTGTAGGGAAGTGACATGCCCATTGCCTCAATAGCAGAAGCCATGGTGTTGGCTGTATACATGCCACCACATGCGCCAGCGCCAGGGCATGAGTTGCGAACAACACTTGTTCTTTGGTCATCAGTGATTGACCCATTCACATATTCTCCATAGCACTATGAAATGTACCAATGAAACAATTAGTATTAACTTGCATATGATGGAATTAAACTTTGGAAAGCGAGAAAAAAAGTCGCAAACCAAAGAAAATATAATAATAAATGGAAGCTACTAAGAGAAGTTATCTGGTAAAAAAAGCCGCACAACTAAGAATAGACTTCAAGTTATATGATGAAATGGGTCAGCTACATGAAAATTGTTTTCCATTCCAATCTATCCCAAGCCAAATCCTTGGATAGGTTGGACTTTTTCATATCTATCTTTACTACTTTCATCCATATTCTCTTCGACCTACCCCTTTTCTTGGGGCCCATCGACCTACATGAACTTCTCACTGACACCGTTTTTGGCTTGTGTTGGACATGTCCAAATCATCTCAAATGAATCTCTCTTAATTTATCATCTATTAATGCAACCCTAAAATGCACCCATTTTTTATTATATCTTTCCCAGTTTTACCACACATCCATCTCAACATTCTCATCTCTGTTGCATTTTTTTGCATGTGTTGTTTTCTGATTAGGAAATATTATGCTCCACAGGTAATAGCTGGTCTAATCACTCTCTTGTATAAATCTTCATTCAATCTTGTTGGCATGCGCCAATAATCACTCTCTTGTATAAATCTTCATTCAATCTTGTTGGCATGTGCCAATCACTAAGCACCCTAGAAGTTCAGTCTTCACTTCAACTATCTAGCTTTCATCCTATATTCGACATCATCCTCAAGCTCTCCATCTGTGTGTCTAATATATGATGTTGACGTAGCTATGATATTGATGACGATGGTGCAAGAATCTTCTGCCGAGAGGCAGCTTGTGGACCCCTTATCATCAATCAAACCCTTTCACACTCTTATGAATTAACACTCACTCTAATTTGACAATCATAAGAGTTATACTCACCACTAGATTTGACTTTAGAAAAAAAAATGTAAATGGACAAGCCATTAAAATTTGAGGATCTAGATTTAAAAAAAGAGGATCCCCCTAATAATAATAATTAAATCCAAATTTGGACCTTTCAAGGCTGAAATAGTTACCTCATAGAAACCACAAGGTAACTATCGGCATAAGATTCTCCACTAATGCCAACAATTAAGTAATAACAATAATAATGCATTAGACTAACGAGAATTGCATTATGCTAAGACGAGCATTAAAGATTCAATTGTAGACTTCAGATCATTGTGCTGGTGGACACATAACGAAACTTTAAATATCCAATAAACTTACATACCTGAAAGGCAGATACGATATCGTAAGAATGACCTTGAAAGTGACCAGGCTGCAGAAAGAATAAATTTAATTAAAAATCAGATTCTAGCAGTAGCAATTATGACCATTTCAGAGAGAGAGAGAGAGAGAGAATAAAGACTGTTCACGCATTCTTGGTTTCAGGAGTAATCAAACAAATGGTGCATATCTGTTAATGTGTACTCTGAGTACGGACCAAAACAACCCTTTTAATCCACGACATAATTTCATCGACAGTAGTAAGCAGTGGCGGACCCAGGATTTTCATTTGGGTGGGGCTAAAATTTTGGTGGTCTTAACATTTGAAAAAAAAAAATTTTGCTAGAGTTTTTTACATTACCAAATAGCATCTACACATTTTTCTAAGTAAATCTCCAACTCATTGGACTCAACTAGATGCATGACATTTATTGAAATTTTGGCAACGAAGAGGTTCGGAATTATGATGTTAATTAGAAGTACCAAAAAGAATTAAATGGATAAAAAATGATTCTAACCTGAATTTTAGATACCTAAACTCACATTATCATGTTTCACTAATTTATATGTCAAAATCAATGCCCAATGGAGATCTCTACAAATTCAAGGTGAGTGTGTGCGAGAAAAAACCGAATACAAGAACATTTTGAGGACACCTATCTTTTCCCTTTTCACCTTCTTAAAGCCTCCCACCTTTGGATAATGGGCTTGGAATTCTATCTTTGAATCATGGTGGGGGAGCTCGATCGATAATGGCGCAAAGGGGTTTCGAAAGAAGAGGGAGGGATGTGTTGCAACAATGTTTTCTTCTTTTTTTTTTTTCTTCCTTCTTTTTTTTATCAACGGAGCTTTACATATGTGGGACTATCTTTAGATATGTGTGGAACGACAAGTATAGACATGTGGGGCATGTTCCAAGGCCCCATTCAACTCTATAGAGTCTTTAATTCCGACCTGGGGCGGCTGCCCAAATCTCTCCATTGTAGGTCCGCCCTTGCTCTAAGGCCACGGTCAAACTCATTAGGATCTCAATTCCCACCTGGGGCGACCGCCCCAGGTGGCTCCAACCTAGGTCCGCCTCTGGTAGTAAGAGTATAGATATCTGTATAGTATAGAAGTGGAAAAGACTTTCTTTTAGCAAACCAATCCAAACATGAAGTAGTATGATTCAAGTATTCAAATTTTAATTAAAGTGTTAGGGCTCTAGGATAAAAGTAGTCAAATATTGTACTTCACTCTGTTGACAACTGAAAACAAAACCAAACACTCTGGAGTCTGGATATGCGTTCAACAAATCAACATGCTAATTCACTACTATAAAAGTCATCTATTAGTCATAATGTAAAGCATTATGTTCATACAAATGCAAAACTTAATTCAACCTAAACAAACAACTACCAGTAGTTTTGCTCTCACCTTTATAGTTCCACCATAAACCATGATACTAGGCCGATTAAGCCTTCCCATAGCCATTATCGTACCTGGCATCTGCAAAAATGCAAAACATCAAAATTAAAATGCAAAATTTAACAACGTCCATTGCACCATAAAGTGGAAATGACACATGTAATTAAGAAAACAAGATACAAATGACAATTTCGATAAATTACTTTAAGCCATCAATTCAGAACAGAACAGACCCTTTAGTATGCGGTGCCTTTAATGCAACACTGAACAAACCACAAAGCCTAAGATAAAAAGGTCACTAATGACATTATTTGATCAACTTGAGTTAATGTCTCCAAGTTCACCGCCACACATGCTAAACAAAGTCACCATCAGCCATTGGCTGAAACTTACTACTATTGACTTATTCGGGGAAAACCATACGGGCAAGTTAACTACACAAATCAAAGCATTTCCTTATAAATATACCCTGGAAAGGCTCCTCATCTGCAATATTAAGCAATCTTACACCCATGACAACGAACAAATGATTATCATAGGACAGCCAAGAGAGAAGACAAGCACTCATCCCTTGTATGCTTGTTACTTTCTGTGTGTAAAAATAAAGAAAAAAGAATATTCCAAGCGCCTCAGCTTCAAGTGATTCAATGTCAGAACTGACAATAGCAATGTTTCCATGAATATGAACTCGTTAGTGAGTCCCCTCACTCTTCCTCTTATGGGAAACTGTAATTCTGAACACAAAGCCTTCTATCAAATACATGCGCATCAAAATTCAGACTAATTTCAACATCAAGACTTGAATTTTCACTGCTTTTTTTTTTTTTTCTATCGACATTAATCTCTTAGTACCTTCAATTCTCTTCTGTAACTTCACAAACCATTGTTCACCCATAACAAATCAACCCCACTTCTTTAAATCACCATTAGAGAAACCCCCATTCATTGCAATTGGCAAACACTAATCATGCCGCCTCACATACCCTCACTGCAGATTTCATAAAATTGAATTCAAATTTCACATCCACAACATTCCAAACAAAATTAAGAACTAAAAACAAGGGAAAGAAAAAGAAAAGAAAGAAAAGCTTACATTTTTATCGCAGCCGGGAATGGAGATGTTGGCATCATACCACTGTGCTGCCATGACAGTCTCAATGCTGTCCGCAATCAGATCCCTGGACTGAAGACTATAGCACATGCCCCTCGTGCCCATCGAGATGGCGTCGCTAACGCCAATTGTATTGAATCGGAACCCGACCATGCCGGCCTCCCGCACGCCCTCCCGGACGGCCTCTGCGAGATGCAGGAGGTGCATGTTGCAGGTGTTGCCCTCGTACCAGACGGAGGAGATTCCGACCTGGGGCTTACTCATGTCGTCTTCGGAGAGGCCGACGCCGTAGAGGATGGCCTGAGATCCGCCCTGCGACTTGGGCTCGGTGATCTGGGAGCTGTATATGTTGAGCTTCTTGTTGGTGATTTGGGCTTTGGGGTTTTGAAGGTCTTGTGAAGGTTTGGTTTCAACGGCATTTGAAGAAGAAGAAGCGCGGAGAGAGAGGGAGGGGCGAGGGAGATGGAGGGTTTTGGGTTTAAGGAGAGGAGAAGAAGAGGAAGGTATGGGGTTTGGGTAGGAGGAGAGGAGAGAGCTCTGCATGGTGGTGTGGGTTTTTACTTTTTAGGGTTTTAGGGGGGGAAATGAGAGAAGACTGGTTAAGGTAAAGAGTGAGGGGGAGAGTAAGAGGAACAAGGGTTTTAGGAAGAGAGAGAGAGATATGTTGAATTCAAATACGGGCTCAACTTCATAAGTGCGACTCACATGGGAATCTCCATTTTGTAAATTTGTAAGACCAAATCAGTGGGTTTAATTTTGGAATCCCACAATGTCATCACTGCCCATACCTTTTAACGCGTCTCCATCTTGGCATAATGTAAGGTCACAGGATCAATCTAATACTAGCTAAAATTTTAATACAACTGAATGAGTTAGGGTTTTAATTTCAAGGGGTTAGCCAAGTAGTCAAGACCACGGTTCCTCCTTCTTCCAGAGTTAAAGGTCTTAGTGTCGACCCCCGGTTTCTCCCTCTTCAAGAAACGAAGGTTGAGTCCACTTGTGCTACCACTTAAGGGCACAAGGGTTTTCTCAGTTTCTCTCTGGCCCAGAGGGAATAGTCCAGTCCAAATGGTTGGAAAACTCCGTTAGCCAAAAAAGAGAGTTGCAATGGGTTGGGTTTAAACAGGACCCATCCCGACCCGCTTCTATTTGAGGCGGATTTGGGTTTTATTGATCCACCCCACCCCACCTCACCCCACATATATATATGGGGATATTCATATACATCCATCCCTCACTATATGGCGAGGGACAAACTTGCTACAGCCCAATTAGAACCCTCACTGATCATGGGACTTGGGGGAGTGGAAAGAGTCATATTGGATGAGCCCGTATATCAAGTTTAGGGCCAATCCCAAGTCTCTAACCCCTTTATCCGTGGCTTACAAATTTAACAATTTGATATTGAAAAAAAATTTGACCCTCAATCCAACAGTTCAATCCTCTCGAATTAGTAAAAATTCAATTGATTCACTGTAATTCCGAGGTTCCCATGTGTGTGGATCGTTTGAATGAGTCATAAAGTCGGCCCCACTATATTGTCCCTCACTATAATGTGGTGAGAGATCCATCCACATGAATATTTTCCATATATATATATTTATCATCTACTCAAGATAGATCGGATGGAGAAACAGAATTCGTGTAGCCAAACCCAAAATAGTTAGGATAGGCTTTGATGATGATGATGATGACGATGATGACCTAGTAAAAAAATTCTTATTTTCATTTCAATCAAAGTTGAGCACACGATTAAATTGATAAGTGTGTAAAGCACGTGGTTTCACATTTTTTTGTTATTTAATTAAAGCTATTCCAAAGGCTTCTCACACTCTTGTGCAAGTCAGACTTTTGCATTCCAGGACAGAAAAAATAAAGGTAGGCTGGTGCATCCTTCCTTGTCAAAAAAAAAAAATACCAAACAGGGCCTTTGAGACTACTGTGGTCTTTTTAAGATATTGATGGTGCTTTTGGCTATTGACAAGTCTTAGGTGATTTTTTGGGTAAAATCCTCAAGCAAAAAAAGAGGAAAAATAGACGGTTTTTGGTGATGGCAAGGTCTTTGCTTTCCTACCTAATAGGTTAGAATCATGCATAGGAGTAGGCTTTGAGGGAGAAATCCTTGGTTAAAAGGAGTGGAACTTTACATTGGAGCCCATCTATTGGAAACCTGAGTCAATCAAAATTAATGTCCTCCACCGTATGTGGGTATCTCTACATTTTTACCCAGTAGGAATTAAATTAATCTCACTATAAGATCATAAAGTGGTAAAAAAAAAAAAAAAAGAGCATGATAATGACAGCCTTATGTGCTATTCATTAGAGCAATGCTACGGACAGACGCCCCAGGATAAAAGGCGGACAGACGTTAGAGGCACGCACGCTTTTCAAGACATACATGCTTTTCAAGACACCAAAATCACAATGTCTGTCCACAGCTTGTCCCTGGAATTTCTCTATTCATTATTACGCTTTTTTTATCCAATATGTGAGCCCACTATTAAGCTCCACTCCTTCAACTAAGAAATCTTATGAATCAAAATCTTGGAGAGTCCGGTGTGTCAACTAACAAACAGGGCCTAATTTTCTAAAATTGGAGTTGGGAAAGGCAAAAGACAAGAATATGTAGATGAGTCACTTCACTGAGTGGGGTGTCCTTCATTCCTGTAGCCGCGTGACTACTGTGATTGAGATAGAAACCATGTCGGATTGCTCGATGGATTTTCATATGAAGCCATGGGGACCGTACAGCTGGGGCCATCCAACTACCAGGTTTGTCAGTCCCCGATTCCCGTGTTGTCCACTGCCTAAAGCAGAGTCTCTACAGAAGCTTGTGTATTATGAAGAGTTGTAAAATGAAGCCTTGCTGGGCTTTTTTTTGTATATGAGTTTTTGGAAACGGATTTTCATTGGGTGGGGGGGGGGTTTTTGGAAACGGATTTTCATTGGGTGGGGGGGTGGGGGGGTGGGGTGTGTTTTGGGGATCACATAGCTGTAAAAAACATCTCTTCCCATGCGACACCCTCTAAATAGTCCGAATAGGGGGATCACATTTCTTTAAAAAATTTCTCTTCCTATGGGACACCCTCTAAGTAGTCCAAATAGGGGATCTGGATCCATGAGTTTTATAAATAATCTGGATAAAGTCTCTCCTTTGTCATCAGGCATTGGACCTGGCTCCTATGCCCTGATTGCTCTTTTTAACTTGGGGAGGCATATAGGGATGTAAACAGGTCGAACATTTACGCTGTGTTTGGGAAGGGAGGAGGGGAGGGGAGGGAAAATTTTTTCCTCCACTTGTTTGTTTATAGTAAAAAAATTTGAGGAGGAAGGAAAATCCCCTTTTTGCCTCCCTATTTCCCCCAGTTTTGAAGGAAAAATTTAGGGGTAAAATTTTGAAAATTTTACCCCCAAATTCCCCTCCCTCACTTTCCCTCCTCCCTTTCCAAACACCCTCTATTTTAACTTTCCCTCCATTTTTTCCTCTTTTTTTTTTCCTTCCCCTCATTTTACCTCATTCCCAAACATAGTGTTTGGGATGAAAAGATTTACATCCCTAACTGGTCCTACCATGGACCCGAACCGAAACCGACCCATTTAAATCCCTAACTGCAACTTACTCATAACAAGTGCCCCAACCGACGTTGAAATGCTCTTTTCCCATCTAATAGTGGATATGAATTATGCAAGGAATCTCATTCTTGTTCAGTTTATTTCTCTTTACCTCACCCTTCAGCCCCCCACCCACTCCCCCTTTTCTTCTCTATATATTTTCTTTCCTGTCTGGTGTACTTCTCTTACGTAGGTTTTTCTTTTATGTATTAGTAGTTTCGTCTTAGTTGAGTCTTTACTGTTATTGATACTAAAATGACAATCTTATTATATTTTTTTACCAGTTGCCAAGATTGAATCTGAAAGTTACTGAAATGGAATAAGTAAGCTAGTCCAGATACTAATGCACGGCGGAAGTAATAAACCAAACCAAAGCGAACTAGCAAAACTATTCTACCAAGTAATCACCACAAGAAGGGAGACACAAATTTTAACGTAGAAACCGTATCCAGTATCCAGGGAGAAAAACCACGATAAAAAAAACCAATCACTATTGAACGATTACAAGATATACTCGCAGCTTCTTTATCCCAGTTGGTACGTCGAGCTAAAGATTGTAGTTGTTCTTGCACAACTCTTCGCTGCACACAGCTCCCCGTGTGTGTTTTGGGTGTTTTGGGGGATCACATATCTGTAAAAAATTTCTCTTCCCATGCGACACCCTCTAAATAGTCCGAACAGGGGATCTGGATCCATGAGTTTTATAAATAATCTGGGGGGGGGGGGGGGGGGGGGGATCACATCTCTTTAAAAAAAATTTCTTCCCATGCGACACCCTCTAAGTAGTCCAAATAGGGGATCTGGATCCATGAGTTTTATAAATAATCTGGAGAAAGTCTCTCCTTTGTCATCAGGCATTGAACCCGGCTCCTATGCCCTGATTGCTCTTTTTAACTTGGGGAGGCATGTAGGGATGTAAACAGGTCGAACATTTACGCTGTGTTTGGGAAGGGAGGAGCGGAGGGGAGGAAAAATTTGAGGGAAAGAAAAATGAAGGGGAGGGGAGGGAAAATTTTTCCCTCCTCTTGTTTGTTTATAGTAAAAAAATTTGAGGGGGAAGGAAAATCCCCTTTTTGCCTCCCTATTTCCCCCAATTTTGAAGGAAAAATTTAGGGGTAAAATTTTGAAAATTTTACCCCGAAATTCCCCTCCCTCACTTTCCCTCCTCCCTTCCCAAACACCCTCTATTTTAACTTTCCCTCCAGTTTTTCCTCTTTTTTTTTCCTTCCCCTCATTTTACCTCATTCCCAAACATAGTGTTTGGGATGAAAAGATTTACATCCCTAACTGGTCCTACCATGGACCCGAATCGAAACCGACCCATTTACATCCCTAACTGCAACTTACTCATAACAAGTGCCCCAACCGACGTTGAAATGCTCTTTTCCCATTTAATAGTGGATATGAATTATGCAAGGAATCTCATTCTTGTTCAGTTTATTTCTCTTTACCCCACGCTTCAGCCCCCCACCCACTCCCCCTTTTCTTCTCTATATATTTTCTTTCCTGTCTGGTGTACTTCTCTTACGTAGGTTTTTCTTTTATGTATTAGTAGTTTCGTCTTAGTTGAGTCTTTACTGTTATTGATACTAAAATGACAATCTTATTATATTTTTTTACCAGTTGCCAAGATTGAATCTGAAAGTTACTGAAATGGAATAAGTAAGCTAGTCCAGATACTAATGCACGGCGGAAGTAATAAACCAAACCAAAGCGAACTAGCAAAACTATTCTACCAAGTAATCACCACAAGAAGGGAGACACAAATTTTAACGTAGAAACCGTATCCAGTATCCAGGGAGAAAAACCACGATAAAAAAACCAATCACTATTGAACGATTACAAGATATACTCGCAGCTTCTTTATCCCAGTTGGTACGTCGAGCTAAAGATTGTAGTTGTTCTTGCACAACTCTTCGCTGCACACAGCTCCCCGTGTGTGTTTTGGGGGATCACATATCTGTAAAAAAATTCTCTTCCCATGCGACACCCTCTAAATAGTCCGAACAGGGGATCTGGATCCATGAGTTTTATAAATAATCTGGGGGGGGGGGGGGGGGGGGCGCGATCACATCTCTTTAAAAAATTTCTCTTCCCATGCGACACCCTCTAAGTAGTCCAAACAGGGGATCTGGATCCATGAGTTTTATAAATAATCTGGAGAAAGTCTCTCCTTTGTCATCAGGCATTGAACCTGGCTCCTATGCCCTGATTGCTCTTTTTAACTTGGGGAGGCATGTAGGGATGTAAACAGGTCGAACATTTACGCTGTGTTTGGGAAGGGAGGAGCGGAGGGGAGGAAAAATTTGAGGGAAAGAAAAATGAAGGGGAGGGGAGGGAAAATTTTTCCCTCCTCTTGTTTGTTTATAGTAAAAAAATTTGAGGGGGAAGGAAAATCCCCTTTTTGCCTCCCTATTTCCCCCAATTTTGAAGGAAAAATTTAGGGGTAAAATTTTGAAAATTTTACCCCCAAATTCCTCTCCCTCACTTTCCCTCCTCCCTTCCCAAACACCCTCTATTTTAACTTTCCCTCCATTTTTTCCTCTTTTTTTTTTCCTTCCCCTCATTTTACCTCATTCCCAAACATAGTGTTAGGGATGAAAAGATTAACATCCCTAACTGGTCCTACCATGGACCCGAACCGAAACCGACCCATTTACATCCCTAACTGCAACTTACTCATAACAAGTGCCCCAACCGACGTTGAAATGCTCTTTTCCCATTTAATAGTGGATATGAATTATGCAAGGAATCTCATTCTTGTTCAGTTTATTTCTCTTTACCCCACCCTTCAGCCCCCCACCCACTCCCCCTTTTCTTCTCTATATATTTTCTTTCCTGTCTGGTGTACTTCTCTTACGTAGGTTTTTCTTTTATGTATTTGTAGTTTCGTCTTAGTTGAGTCTTTACTGTTATTGATACTATAATGACAATATTATTATATTTTTTTACCAGTTGCCAAGATTGAATCTGAAAGTTACTGAAATTGAATAAGTAAGCTAGTCCAGATACTAATGCACGGCGGAAGTAATAAACCAAACCAAAGCGAACTAGCAAAACTATTCTACCAAGTAATCACCACAAGAAGGGAGACACAAATTTTAACGTAGAAACCGTATTCAGTATCCAGGAAGAAAAACCACGATAAAAAAAACCAATCACTATTAAACGATTACAAGATATACTCGCAACTTCTTTATCCCAGTTGGTACGTCGACTTAAAGATTGTAGTTGTTCTTGCACAACTCTTCGCTGCACACAGCTCCCCGTGTGTGTTTTGGGTGTTTTGGGGGATCACATATCTGTAAAAAATTTCTCTTCCCATGCGACATCCTCTCTTCCCATGCGACACCCTCTAAATAGTCCGAACAGGGGATCTGGATCCATGAGTTTTATAAATAATCTGGGGGGGGGGGGATCACATCTCTTTAAAAAATTTCTCTTCCCATGCGACACCCTCTAAGTAGTCCAAACAGGGGATTTGGATCCATGAGTTTTATAAATAATCTGGAGAAAGTCTCTCCTTTGTCATCAGGCATTGAACCTGGCTCCTATGCCCTGATTGCTCTTTTTAACTTGGGGAGGCATGTAGGGATGTAAAACATTTATGCTGTGTTTGGGAAGGGAGGAGGGGAGGGGAGGGAAAATTTGAGGGAAAGAAGAATGAAGGGGAGGGGAGGGAAAATTTTTCCCTCCTCTTGTTTGTTTATAGTAAAAAAATTTGAGGGGGAAAGAAAATCCCCTTTTTGCCTCCGTATTTCCCCCAGTTTTGAAGGAAAAATTTAGGGGTAAAATTTTGAAAATTTTACCCCCAAATTCCCCTCCCTCACTTTCCCTCCTCCCTTCCCAAACACCCTCTATTTTAACTTTCCCTCCATTTTTTCCTCTTTTTTTTTCCTTTCCTTCATTTTACCTCATTCCCAAACATAGTGTTAGGGATGAAAAGATCTACATCCCTAACTTGTCCTACCATGGACCCGAACCGAAACCGACCCATTTACATCCCTAACTGCAACTTACTCATAACAAGTGCCCCAACCGATGTTGAAATGCTCTTTTCCCATCTAATAGTGGATATGAATTAGGCAAGGAATCTCATTCTTGTTCAGTTTATTTCTCTTTACCCCACCCTTCAGCCCCCCACCCACTCCCCCTTTTCTTCTCTATATATTTTATTTCCTGTCTGGTGTACTTCTCTTACGTAGGTTTTTCTTTTATGTATTTGTAGTTTCGTCTTAGTTGAGTCTTTACTGTTATTGATACTAAAATGACAATCTTATTATATTTTTTACCAGTTGCCAAGATTGAATCTGAAAGTTACTGAAATGGAATAAGTAAGCTAGTCCAGATACTAATGCACAGCGGAAGTAATAAACCAAACCAAAGCGAACTAGCAAAACTATTCTACCAAGTAATCACTACAAGAAGGGAGACACAAATTTTAACGTAGAAACCGTATCCAGTATCCAGGGAGAAAAACCACGATAAAAAAAACCAATCACTATTGAACGATTACAAGATATACTCGCAGCTTCTTTATCCCAGTCAGTACGTCGACCTAAAGACTGTAGTTGTTCTTGCACAACTCTTCGCTGCACACAGCTCCCCGTGCTTGAATCTCCTTCAATCACCTTGAAAACCAAGATGAACCAATCTTCTACGAAAAACGTAGAAGCTTCAAACCTTCTAAAGCATCTCTTCAGAACAATCTCTCTATGATAGTTTTAGAAAAAAATTCTCTCTTTTTAGTTCTAAAACTGAACGATCTAATCCTGCTGCGGGCCTTGTGACAAAATTAACAGATGATCTAGTACTGCAACATACCCATATGATTTGAACACCCTTTGAGACCATCCTAGGAGGAAATTTCCAATTCCCTGGGAGGGTAGTGAAACTATGGAATGATATTTACTCCGGCCCATAAGCATTGTGGGGTAGCCTGATATGTGGCAAAAGGATCAAGCATTGGAGGACCTCAATTATTCAATCCATTTAAACTCAAGTGGAGAGTTTTGAGGTTGCAGGAGCTTAGAGTTGACCCAAATAGGCCTGATTTGTTCATTTTAGTTGACCACCGGTCTGCTCTACCATTGCCATCTGTACAGGTTTCAGGTGTGCATTTTCCAAAGCTATTATGATACAATTAAACAGTAACTACCATTAATCTTACCCACATTAATCAAGAGGGTAAGATTTTTTTTTAAAATTCAAATACTTTCTACTTTCTAATATAAAGGTGTTGAGGATATTTATGTGGACACACAAAAAAACTCATTTGTCTCGAAATTACAATTTCGAGGACAAAACATTCATTTTTCATAAAGGAGGCTATTTTTCTGACCACCGTAGTCTGAACCGATCATAGTGAAAAATCCTTAGCGGCTATTGTTTACAAAGCTCACCGGCCGCTGCGATCTTCAAAGCACCAGCTGCTCAATGCAACAAAAACAGTCGGTGATCTTCGTCCAGAAGATGACCGCTGGACGCTAAAAAGCTTCATGCATTGGCCGCCGAACTTCTTCTTTCCCGGCTGCTTGTCGCCTACGATCTCCCACTATGTCTGGCCAGTTACTTCTCCAGATGGCCATGGGACCTGCAAATGGGGATCAGCTACACTACCCGTTAATGGCAGTTTCGAAACCATCCCACTCCCCCATGATTTCCGACGATTATGGCTTCTCAAAGGCAATAAAATGAAAGCTTGGGGAGGGTAGCAGGACATCGAGGATCTAGTGCAAAGAAAGCACATAAACTCTGTCATTTTCGAAACTCTCTCATCTTCATTTGCAAGGTGAGAATCAGGCAGTAGAAAATATTGTTCTCTAGATCTGAGCGATGGCTTCTGAAAATCAGTTTTTGTTCCTCTGACCATGGAGGAAGGAAAAAGATTGCCTCTGCTGTTTTGAAGCTATTCCTTCCTTTTAAATAATGGTGATGAATTACAAAAACTGACAAAGGAAGCTAAATTGCAGACTTCTCTAATTTTGTCTCCGGCAAACTCTCGAAGACGGCAGACTTCTCATCTCTTCTTTCAATTTAAATTTCCCTTGTTTTGATCTCCTAAGCCTCTGACAAGGGGGTTGTATAAAAATTTGTAAACAACCTGCACTTCGAAGTTGAAGCAAAGAAGAACCCATGTAAATAAAAGCGGAGATGACCCTCCCTGCACGAACAAACACACGTGTGGGTCATTTCCACATCTTTTTGTAATGTTCAAAGAATGAATAAAAGCTTCTTCACTAGGACTTTCATATTCTCCTCTTCTAGGCGAAACAATTTACACATCTTGGGTACATTTTAAATTTTGAATTAATCCCATTAAAAACCAACTTCTGTGACCCTCAAAACCAAGGATGTAATCTCACGCAAGTTTTGGCATTTCAGTGAAAATAAGCTACCACTTTCTTAAATATGAGCTGACCAAGCAGTTTACATATCACACCATATAAAGCCTATGCCAGTTGCAAAACCCATATGGGGACAGCCAGTATTCAAAGTCCAGTCTATTTTCGCATGATACAAACTGCAAAGAATGCAAGAAAACGTTCAATCTTAAAGACAAGGACTGACTTCAACCGTACATAACACCAAATGGAAAAAGTAGCATAGTAACAACAACTGATATGTCATTTCTACTTCTATTGACTGTCTATCTGGGGCCCTGTTTGGATCATTTCTACACTTCACCCGGCCCGTAATTGGTTAGTTACAAACAACTGTAACCTACAAGCAACTCGGTCCTGCAAGTGCATGGACACTTGAGTTATTTACAAAGATCCATGTTTGGGCTTCAGTATTCATATATCTAATGGCAAGTGGCAACTGCTCACATTCAAACACTATGTAGTGGATTTATATTATCTACACATCATGCTTAACCACACTTCTAAAACATGTGTGTATCTGGTCATGTAGCTCAAGAACACCACGGCACCTGTAAGGTGTCGTAGCTCATCAAGTCCAAGCTATCTTCCAATTCGCTGGTGGGAAGTCCAAGATCATTCATCATGGGATAATTCTCAGCCACTTGCATTTCCATCCAACTCGATTCCACCTCAGGCAATTGCATAACATCACCCCAAAGCCCAACTTTCGCATCGTTGTCGGTGCCGGTACTCAGATAACTAGAAGACTCAACGGTTGTCAATGGGAAGTTCATGGAAAGCTCGGAGGGGAGAGTTGAAGAACCAGCAGATTCAAGTTCAAGGCTGCTGTTGGGGAAGCAAATGCTGGATGAAGTAGACAAGCCGGGCACTGGTGGCGAAGACGATGACTCGGTGGACTCGGACTGTAATTCGGGTAAATTGAGGTTGGCGCACGGGCCGTAGAGCCTACGGGCAGCATCATCGTAGGCCATAGCAGCCTCCAGGGAGGTGTTGAAGGTGCCCAGCCAGAGGCGCGCCCCTCTCTTGGGCTCGCGAATCTCAGCTACCCATTTGCCCCAAGTCCTTTGCCTGACTCCTCTATATGTACAAAAGGCGTTTTCAGGACCCCCTTTGCCTCTCATGCAGCCCTTCCTGGAGCGTCTAGGAGGGGCAGGACCCTTCACTTCCTTCTTCCCACCACTACCCATGGTTAACATATCCAAAAACGCTCTCCCTTCTTATTCTTCTGTGTAAATGGAACTTCTTTCGGTTTGAACAGTTGAAATAGGCAACAGTAACATGAGCCATGAGGGGTGAAGAGGTGGTGATACTGATGGCAACTGGCAAGCCCATTTCCTTACAGCAAAAATGGGTCTGTTGGGTCATCGTTGTGTCATTGAACCTAGCCAAATATACACGGAATAGTATAGCCTTTTTAATGGGTCATGGAGGAATTCGTGCACACCTGTACAGTAAAGGACAAGGGGAGGTGGTTTCCTGGCATGAGGAAGGTTGCTACACGTGTGGGGGGGTAGACCGTTTGTATCAGGCCAAAGGATATATATGTCTCCGACCATGGGTTGAAACAGGTGGCAAGGGGTACACCCAAGGCCAAGGGCATAGAAATGGTGGTTGACAGGCTGTGTATGTGGCAGGGTAGAGAGAGTAAGCTGTCTTGTTGGGGGGTTTTTGCACCTCTTGTTTAATAATCGGTGCTTGATGTCTGCGCCTCTATAAATGTGGAGAGCTAGTTGGTTAATAATGGGAAGAAGGCGACGCACACACTACCCAAAATTGGTGGACTGTCATACTCATATCATATGAGATCTCCCTCGATGTGAGAGCAACAACCCAACAGGTAAATTGGGATTTACCTACAATTAGGACAAGTTAAAAAGACTCTCTTGATTCTCCCAACCGGTAAATTGGGACTTACCTCCATATGAGAGTAATTACCACCAAAGTGAAAAAAAAAAAAAAATAGATTTACTGTTTTTGCAAAAAAGAAAAAAGACATTTACCAATAATAGACTCCAATTAAAAGACTTGACTAATTACCAACAAGTAAAAAGAGATTTACCAGTCCCAAGTAGTATCTCAGCTTGGTTCGGACATGGGTGAGCGAGTGAGTGAGCGTGTGCTTGATTCTCTAAAAAAATAAAAAATACCAACCACAAATTCAAGCCAGAGACTCTAATTTGTGAATTTTGAATTTACACCTACGATTTCTCCATTCAATTTGCACAAAGAATAGATTTTCAAGAAAATAAACTTCAACAAAATGTCATTAACAAAAGGCAAACCCAAGTTGGAGTTCTACCATTGTTTTGGGGTAGATTGATTGTGAGACCTGTCATATTAAGTACCATTACTTTTTTTTCCCTGTAACCCAAAACACAAATGAGAGGAAAAAAAAAAAAAAGAAAGAAGAATATGAAATCAGTTTCTGCTTGTATCAGCCATGCAGGAAGAATGTACCAGCCAACGCCAACATTCAAAACCATGTGTAGGAAAGATCTATGGTAATGGCTCCACAATGTGACCTGATTGCAAAGTCTGCATGATATCTGGCCTATATCCGCACTTTACTAGTTTAGTAAAAGTCAAGTAAAACCTCTGTTTTTCAGACATGGGGTCACATCAAAAGCACACTTTTCCAAAATTCCCTCCTTTAATAAAAAAAAAAAAAAAACCCTCCTTTCTCCACTAAAAGACAAATAAATCTCACTTTTATATACAAAAAGTAAAAAAAAGATTTCATACCAAACAACTAAAAATAAAGTACCATCATAACCCACTTATATTTTATTCTCTTTTGATTTGATGCTTTACTTGATCTTTATTTTACTGTAAAATTACCAAATGGGCCTTAATAATTAGTGGCTGTGGTCACAATTGGCTGCAAAAACATGTTAATGGAAAAAGAACATGTTGATTATTCAGGCGTTTCAAAATAATGTCTGTTATTTATCTAGATGCCTCTCTAGTCTCTAGAGATTTAAAACGTGATCCAAGATCAATTATACAGTGCTAAGCATATTTACCAACGCCTGGCCTTTCAAAACATCAGAACCCCATTCCATTGATCTGGATCAGTTACTACAGACTCTAGTTTATAGGCTCCCAAACAAAAATCTCGCTGGTTGGATAACAAATCCCATTAGGTCGCCAAATGTAGAAGAAGATAATGATGGATTGAAAGTATCATTCTGCCTCTTTAGACCCGGATCAGTTCCACCTAATTGCTGTGCGGTTTACTGCTCTCTCTCTCTCTCTCACACACACAAAGGGTGACAATGAAGAAAGGTATACAATAAGAGAGAAACAGAGGTAACAAACCGCTTTCTAATAAAGTGATGGCTTTAAATGTCACATTTCCCAACATCTTGTTCAAAGCATGTTATTCAATACCATGCAAACTTTCAGAATTACAGTCCCTCGGACAAAATGAACAAAGACTGGAAAAGAAATTTCAGAAAGCAAAGGAAAATGGACCTGATTCCAGGTTATGAGTTTGGGCACAACATCACAACTGGAATAGACTGAAGGAGAGGTTTTGGAAAGCAAAGGCAAATGAATCCTGATCCCAATTCATCAAATTGGACATACCGACACGACTAGCACAGGAGATTTACCACTTTAGCGCCTTCCTGATGCTACCGATTCGGTGCTAAACAAGTATCTCACTCGTGAAAGGACTGAATCGTGTGTTGGATCATATGGATGGTCCTTGGAAGGAATCTCCAAAATTGCAGGAACTGGATTGTTGTAGCTGTCTACTAGGAACCTTATCATATTTGCAACCTAGAACAAAAGGTACAAACAAAGCAATGTCAAGGAAAAGCCAAAAAAAAAAAATCTTAAATAAAACAAGGATCAATAACAGGCAATTGCACTCAAAATCGTGCTGTTCATACTAAGAAATGAATGAAGAGAGCAATGTTTGGTAGTAGCTGCAGAAATTAACGATAACAATTGCCAGTACTGAAGCCATGCTTCTCAAACAAACACAAGATCACAAAAGATGAAAAAAAGATAATCTTTTCAATGGAATCGGGATTTTCATTGAATGGTACCATGACTAGAACAGATAACTGTGTGGTTGCGACAAGAAGCACCTTCGTATTGCGCAATGTACTCTTGTCAATAATTGTCGTTTCAGAGAAAGAAAGAATTTTCTTGATAATAACATCTAAGCTGAGATCAAATTCAACTAACAGTCAGCTTAAATGAAGGTTTAAGCATTTGGAGAGAACTTGCATCACCCACCTATAAATTGCAGTTGTTTTTTCATTGCCATAACCAAATATCTCAAAATTCGCTCTTTGATAGAATATAGATATTTTTCCCTCTATATCTCTTTAACCCGTGGTCCACTACCGGATCCACTCTGTGCATGGTCTTAATCTACTGTCTTCTCCTGCTAAGAGTAGAGTTGCAGAGGTACTCTACCACAGTTTGATTCTTCCCGAACTAGCAGTGGTTCCATGTTTGCCATCAACAATACTGAGAAATTGTCTGAAGTGGCAAGGATACATTACTAAATGACCCTTTCCATAGGAACATACAGTAGGAAAAAAACATAAATAAAATAGTCTAATAATTAGCTGATTTTTTACACCTAAATTCCTTACCATTCAAAAAAAAAAAAACATAAATGCCTTACCATTCAAGAAATGTGACGGGCAGTATAGCAACTTTATTTCAACACACATTCAAAGAGTAAAAAAATACTTAAAAGGCACAGTCAGAGGGAAAAAAGGGAATATGGTAGAAAGGTGTTTCAACAGCGAATCTGTCATAACTAATGAGGAGATAGGAAGTCGCTTGTATTTCACTGTTCTAGAGCTAAAATGCTTCAAAGAAAGGATTCATTTTTATTATACTTCAGGGCCTATGATGCATGGATACTTCCAAATGGGCCATGTATCGTGTCATACCATATCTGATGCTTCACTTTTTATGTGTGAAATCCATGCCGTATGTGTCCATCATAGTTTAGTGCTTAGGCTCCCTCCATGTTCTTGTTGAGTTAAATCTTAATTGTCATATGGTGTTTTATATTCTCCTAATTATTAGTCAAACCAAATTCCTAAACAGTATAATCAAGATACTTCCCATTTTAAATATGATTTGATGATAGATATGGATGTGGAAAGGGCTTCATAAAAATATATATGAATCTGCAAATATAATGTACAAACTTACATATTGGCTAATCAACACGATAGCAATATCCTCCTTTGTGGTGAACTCTTTGAATGCATCTTCAATTTGTTTCACCGTTGTCTCTGAAACATGTGGGATTTTGTTAAAAACAAGGAGATAAGCACCAGTAAACTTCAGCTTCAAGATCTGAAAAAGGAAACCACAACTATGCAAATTTCTAGCCAAACAACAATTAAAAGCATCATAGGCATATGGTATTGCACCAAAAGGTGTATGATACGAGTAGAACCAAAATCATTTATAGAAGCTACCAATTTAAGGGGGAAAATTATCAAATTGACTGTTGTAATAATCCAAATGGGGGGGGGGGGGGGGGGGGGGGGGGGGGGGGGTTGGGGCCGGAGGAGGAGAGACAAAGAATGTGTAGTGGACATGAACAAAAACAAAAGATTTGTTGGAGAAAAGTGGAAAATCCAATATGTGCACAGATGTTACATTTGGCTGCTTTAAAACCAAAGAATTTCCTTTGCAGAAATATTCACTGTGACATAGGTTGTATTTTACGTGATTATACTTGGGAATTGGCAGAACATCTTTTTGTTCATTGCCCCTATTCCAAGGAGATCTAGCGATTGCTATTAGGAAGGCACAATCTCTATCCTGCATGCACTTCTGATGATTTGACCACGTCTATTCTTTCAAAAGTAGATCTGCATCACAAAGGGCTTCAGACCTTAGCAAAGTTTCCGTAAGGTCCCCGACCTTACTGGGTCATTTGGGCCCAATAGTAGGCCCGTTGACCCGTTTATTTTGTAATTATTATAATTAATTGTATTTTAGATATTTAAGTGGGTTTAGATCATGAGCGAGTTTCTTAGTGTCTGTGGAGTTTCGTACGATTTTGAGTTCGTTTGACTCTAGCAAGGGGGTAGTTTGCAATTTTGGGAAAATTAAGTGTTTTTCTGGAAATTCCAATCGCCGTGATTTTTCGGTTCGTCGGAAAGGTCTCGTCGCGCTGATCATTTTTGTCTCCTGGTTCGTCGTGATCCGACGATTAGAAACCCTTCAAGTGGTCCATTCCTTCACCGAACCCACTTAAGGGCAATTCAGTCATTTTCTCCCTCTCTTCTTCTTAAGCAGGGATTAACCTTAATCGTTTCATTTTCTAATCTCTGCAACGAAAGCTACAACAGCCCCTTTTTCTTCCTCTTCATCTTCTTAAGCCCAGAACTCCACCAGAAGAGATCATCCTCGAAGATCCGAACCACATATCTTCATCCTCTCGATCTCCTCTTTTCATTGATATCAGCTGGTAAGCCTTTTTCTCACCATCACTTTTCCAGTCTTCTTTTCTTTTGTTAGATTTAGGTTTGATCTCGTTCTTTTCCTTTCTTTCCTTCTCCTTTGCGTTTTAAGCTGTGTTTGGTTGGGTTATATCATGGTTTTCACGGTAGAAGGCTTCTCCTCAAGTTTTTCCAATTTCATTTTGTTCTTGGTTGAGGCAAGTAGATTTGCAATTTGTAATTTAGCATGTGTGTATGTTTCTCTATTGATTGCAATAATTTCTTGTTAGAATACCCAAATTCCAAGTTGTGATCATGTTTTGATTTGGGATCAATATGTTAGATTAGGTTATGGCAATGTTGGGTTGGGATTAATTGTTAAATTGTAGCTTTGATGTTTCAATTTGATAGAATGGGTGGAAAATGATGAATGTGATGAATAGGGAGCATGGTGGCTCCTTTTTTGCACGTTTACCTCTGAATGGCCCGAGGAGGGAGAGGGCAGAAAACCCATTTTCGGGGTTGCAGGCCACTGTCCGATCGACCGAACACTCTGTCCGATCGATCGGACAGGGTTAATGCCCTAGTTAACTAAGATAGATCACAGTCCGATCGGTCCGATCGACCGGACTGTCTGTCTGATTGATCGGTCAGAGCCACTAACTAAGAGTGGTTCAATGCTGATCGACCGGACCTTTTGTTCGATCAATCGAATGGTGCAGGTAGGCCGAACTTGACAACTTTGGACATTCGTAACTTTTAATCTGCTCGTTGGATCTCTACATGTAATATATCATTAGAAAGCCCTTGAGATGTAGAATCCAATGGTTCTGGTTTCGTTACGATCGAAGATCGGGAAGTGATGTAAATACTTGGATTATTGATCCAGCTCATGTTTTATTGGAAACAAGACCGGTAACCTAGGTTTAGGCCTTCGATGTTAGAAACTATGAACCTACTCTCACTTGACCATTAATGGGGATTGAAATCAAAGAACGTGGCTTGGTGTGCTTCGATGTGTTGTCTAGGTATTCGTGTATTACGCGTGGTGTAACCGAATGCGTATGGAATTGAATTGAACGGTGCTTAACATGATTGTACACCAAGGGATTTCCCTAGAAGCATCGTTGATCCAATTTCCACATGTACTCCGTTAGAACATATGGGCTACAGGGATGACACCATTTGCCTAGGTTGGATTGTAATTCCTCCTTGACTTGTGATCTGTATCCGTTGTTACTATTCCTTGCACACTCTCTTGGCATAAAACACTTTAATAATTATGAAACGTAATTCTTGTAGAACTAGGATATGAACCTGACTTAGAGTGTATCTTAGGAACCGTGTGTCATTTATTGATAAACATGACTGGCTAGCATGTAAGGAATTATCATATGGTTGACTTGTCTTGTATTATCTTGAATGAGATAATCCCTATGAACATGTCTTGTGTGTGGAGCTAGCCAGATTTGCTTGTCTTGGTTTTCCTCGTGTCAACACCACTTCATTATTATTGCATGTTATGGCCAACTGCAGTTTGGGGTTTTATTGATGGGTCGGCTACTCGGACATCGGGGTGGGCAGTCGGCCTAGGACAGCGTCCATGGTGTTGAATAGCTGGGAGCGGGCTAGGACCGTGCTCCTATTATTCACAGGAGCGGGAGCTAGGATCCCCATGGAGCTGGACTTTGGTATCACTAGTCTGGGTTGGATTGTTACCGATACCCCGTGAGGTGGCTAGGACATCCTCGAAGTCTCCCTCTTGATACTTGCATTGCATTGCATGGATAGTGGTTATTGCTAGAAGATATTAGGATTTCTGATATAGATTATGATTATGATTATTCATGCTTTCATGCCTAGCATTATTTCCTTGTATTCACATTATTTTTATACTCGTCATTATTCTGATATTGATGCATGCCATGTTTATTATCTTGCTTATCTATTGCTCAACATGTCGTTGATTCTGTTCCTTGATGTGCAAACACCCTAGGTGACTACTTCTATGAGGAGCAAGCCAGTGAGGAGATCCCAGAGGATCTCCGACCAACAGAGGAGCGAGAGTGGCGTGCGGATGACGTAGAGTAGCATCATCATTCCCGGCATGAGAGGGATTCACATGGGACATCATTAGATTTTATTCATTCTTTATAGACTCACAGAGGATCTCCAACTAGCAGAAGAGGAGCAAGAGTGGTGTGCTGATGACGTAGAGTAGCGTCATCATTCCCGGCACGAGAGGGACTCACATGGGTCATCATTAGATTTTATTCATTCTTTATTATCTCTCGTTGGACCTTTCACTTTATTGACTTGTAGTTCTTTAAAAGGTTCTTGGATTTTGGGATGGCCATTGTAATAAATTAACTTCTTTGTTTAGTTCTATTTATTCTTGTTACAACTATAATTTTAATGAGACTTATTATTCATTGTTGATATCCAAATATGCCCAGAAGTATATAGATTCTGCGGTCCTTGTATTTCTTGAGGTTTGAAGCACAATATCCTCACAGCGGACTTACGATTCTTGGGCTTAAAGAGAAAAAATTTTAATTAGTCCTAAATTTCACTCCCCGGATCCAGTTTATTCTCTAATTGGGTTCGGGGGGCGTGACAGTTTCATATCCTTGCCTTTGTTTGGAAATCTTCGCATGAGGGAAATTTACATATTTTCAACATCAACACATATTGTATGCTATTGTTCCTCAAATCAACAGTGTATTAAAGATACTGCTGCAGACTATCATATAAATTAGAAGAGGGACACGGTTTACAATACTCCACAGATCATTATAGTGTAATAATAATCTCTAAATATTAGAATCACCCAATTAAGGGCCTATTAAAGGGATACAATTGCTGTAAACTACTATAAAAAAGGGGTTCCAATGTTTGTATTTTCTCTCATTCTATGATTAATTTGTATAGTAGGGTTACTTATCTTGGAATTGACTTACTGATTGCATTGCTTGTCACGGGAATATCCCTCCTACTAATTTTAGTACTATATATGCTGCGTTCTATTTCATTGGGCACTCGTAATGTGATTGCTGCTTCAGTGTGGAGACTCAATATTTCATTTTGCTGATATTTGTGTGTATTTTGCGGTCTCCGAATGGCTTCCCAAAATGGGGTAAATTTATCAATTTCTATGGTTTCTTCATGTGTGCGGAGTGTGGACTCTGCTTGCTTCTGTCCCGCTCCCACCTGATGTTTCTCATCTTTGCTTTGAGTTGGACTAGAAACATATTAAGCATGTTAGGGTTCCTTTGCAATCTCCATGGACCCATCGCTTAAGTGTGCGGAAGTTTAAGGCTAGCTTGCAGCATGTCATAATGTGCACTTATATGGCTTCTCTCATACATCTCTTGCCTTAATTCACAGAGTCAATAGGTCAGCCGCTACAACTTTGAGGCTTCACTTCGCCTACTTACTTGATATAGAATGTAGACTTCACTTGGTCCTCGGGATGTGAGCAATCTTCTTGTTTGCCAGATGCCTGCACTGTGGGATTTCTTTTGTATGGGGATTTCCCTAATGGATCACTACTACTCTAGTTTGTTTACTCGTAACCAATAGAGCCAATGCCTATCTGAAAAAGGACTAGAGTTGGGGAATATAACACACGTAGACTACTGACTTGACATGTAGAATGCTTGATGCTCTGGATGTGAGCTACCGTCTTCTTTGCTTGATGCTCTGGACGTGAGCTATCGTCTTATTTGCTTGATGCCTGGGCTGTGGACTTTCTCTTGTATAGGGATTTGCCCTATTGGATCACTACTACTCCAGTGTGTTTACTAGGTAACCAATAGAGCCAATGCCTATATGAAAAAGGGCTAGATTTGGGAAATATAACACACATGTAGAGTATGACCAAGGTTGGAAAACTTGGACTCTGACTCGTCCAATGCAAAAAAAAATTAACTCAGATAGAGCCAACACGGAGACTTGGGAGCTATGATGCCCAGATACGGCCCGGATACGGCAGGGACACGCCATAGGCATGGTAGGGACACGGATTTTACTTGTAAAAAGTGAAGTATCGGATACGATACGACACGATACGTTGTCCATTTTGAAGTATCCGTGCATCATAGCTTGGGAGAGTTATGTTTTTTTAAAAATAATTTCAAAAATATTTAAAAATGAATCAATTATTAAAAATATAAATATACATTTATTTACATGCATTCATGATAATCAATTCAAATTTATAAATTTATATATGCAAGAAAAGCACTACAATAAGGAAAATAGAAGAAAAAATCTTGCATATTACATAATTTGTTAATGCAATCCGATCCAAGACCAGGACCCACATGCCCTAATGGACCCACTTGATCTTTGATTTTGAGATCCCTATCATTAGTTTAGTTAGTCTCTAAATTAGTAGAGTTGATTAATGTATTTTCTACCTAAAACCTATTTTGATTAAGATTAGATAGATTCTTATTTTAGAATGTCTTGTTTATTTAGAAAAAAGCTACTCTATATATAGAGAAGCCCCTCATTGTAAGGTTATGCTTTATTCAATTAATTCAAGTAACGTAAGTTATTCCCATGAGTTCATGGCTGTGATTGTTGTTTTGTGTGGTATCCCTTTGTTGGATTCGATCAATCCTTCGGGAGATTGATCTACTATTTGATCGCGGATCAGGGCTGCGCCATTTGTTTGTATAAATATCAAATGAAAAAGATCAAATATAAGATTCAAACTACATTCCAGTCATCATTTTTAAATTGCTGACTCCAAAATCCATGCATAATTACTTATAAATTTATATGTGCAAGAAAAGCACTACAATAAGGAAAATAAAAGAAAAAATATTGCATATTACATAATTTGTTAGTCTATATATCTAATGTAAAAGATCAAATTTAAGTTTCAAACTACATTCCAGTCATCATTTTTAAATCACTGACTCCAAAATTCATGCATAATTACTTATAAATAAACATTAAATGTTTAAACTTATATCTACCTACTAAATGATGCAAAATGCATACAACTAATTAAAATGAGATGACTCGACCGAGTCTCCCCTATTCTTGACTTAGTCCTTCGTTAAAACAAGATGACTCGGCAGTGTCAAGAGTCAACTCGGAGAGTTTTCCAACCATGACTATGACGATGAATCATTAGAGACCAATGGGGATGAGCACAATTAGAACAAAAATGAAAGTCCCCGAAACAAAATGCGAAGCAGACTTCTGAGAAATACGAAATGAAACTAACAGCTTGAACTATAAAGAGTCCTCCAAAATACTGTAAAAACAATAACAGAGCTTAGGTTAACAGAAATATTTTAAAGTTTGAAATTGTCTCTGGCAGTGTGTTTTGACTTGACTGGTTCACATCCAAATGTCAATTAAAATCTCAATAAGTGAAACATGTAATGATGTTTCTTTTCAGGGTGATCTGTCTTTTTGGGGAGGTCAAGCGGCTTTCTGGCTTTCAGTTCTCTAAGCCCATCCCTTTGTCCTCTGCTCGCTACAGGTCATATCCTCATGATTGCTGGTTGTTTTGTGGGTTCTCCCCTTGTATTCTTTGAATGATAATCACTTACCTTCCAAAAGAATAAAGTGAAACGTGCAATTCAGCACAACTAGAAGAAACTTCTTTGACCTCTAAAGATAGGTAGACATAAATCGAAAACAAAAAGGAACAATCATACAGATAAGAATGACTTGTTTATAACTTTATATGACTCTATAAAATACACATCTATCTTATAATTTAAGTTAAATAAATCATTGTGTTCAATTATTGCCAAGTGGGACTCGTCCATAACTAAGGAACTTGAGACTATGCACAAGTCCTGAACACAGTAGCTAAAAAGAAATGCCTTTGCCATAAATGATTCAAGCAAATATCTAATCAAAGGAGTACTAAGCAGACATAATGTAAATAAAATCATCATCTTCATCATCATCAAAGCATTATAACATCTATCAGAGGTTGGCATAATGCAAATAAGAGATAAACGAAATTTTGAGGAAGATAATTAAAGGTAACTGTTTGAGCCAAATAAAGTAGATTATTGCAAGAATGTCGCCACATGAACATACTAGAGTCCACAATAAGGTAATTTGTCTTTCTCCGCAAATCAACGTTGCCAACTCCAGCCAGCAAAAATCCAGTTACAGTGTCCTAAGGAAACAATATGACAAATAAACTCTCAAATGTGCTCTATGATCATTAGTGAAAAAGATGAGATCTTACATGCGCTGCATAAGAATATAATTTGTTCACACTTCAGTGAATGTTCCTCGTTTAGTATGGCTCCACAGATCAGTTAGTGTACATGTTTAGAACCATAGAAGTCATACTGATTCGTCAGTGAATTTTGTGAGTAGTTACGCATGTTTGAGGCCTATGGGTTTGATAAAAAAGAGTGTATTTATTCAGCACAGTATCTGATATCTTTTTTTTTTTCTAAGACGGAAAAAATAACAAAAGATACATAATCTTCATGATGGAGTTGGAATCAGTCCAGACACCAAAGTGCCCAGCCTCTATATTTTCATGTGCATCTAGCTTTTCCCTCCTCAAAGGGCCTTTCTTTTTCATTTTCTTTTTCTTTTTTGAGCAAAAAGTGCAGCCCATATTTACATCCTCCAGGGATCTCTCATCCCTCTTTCTGATGTTCCTTCTGTTTATTAAAATAAAAAATAAAAAACTAGCCATAGATTTTGTTTTCTTCTTCTTCCCCCCTTCTTTTTTCGAAGGACCCGGAGTATCAAACATGGTAACTCCTTGATGCATGTCTAACAGACAATTATATGAAGAAGTTTTCAGCATTCTCGTAATCATGACAGATGCATATAAAAAACGGGTTCTTAAAAGTAAAGGCATGTTTATATAGCATAGTAAAACAAGTTATAGACAACATAATTTCATCAGTAAAGAGATCAAGTCCATACATGACAAGGAAGAGTACAAGTCAAAAGCCTAATTCAATAATTGCTAATAAGACCAAGGAACCGAATAAACGAAACACATGCAGACTGTAAACCCAAAACAACTCATGGGTCCTTTACATGTAAGGAACTGTATAAATGAACTGCTTAAAAGATGTAGAAATCATTTAGAAAGAAGTAGTGCAAAGATTTTTTTTTTAAAGAAAAAGAAAATCTCAGTTAGTTTTGATAAAAGTTCTATTAGAAACCAGGACAAGGAGATATTCAGACCACCAAAAAGATAAAGCAAGAGAGGTAAGAGTGGAAACCTCAAGTCCTGCCAGACACTTAAAGAAGTAGAAGGATGTTAATAGTTGTTATAAAGGTTCAGGAATTCATACCTTTTCATGTTGAAACTGGACAGTGAATCCTTTTCAGTCACCAAGTGTGTTACTAACAGACTAGGTATTGAACTGATGCAGGAATTGCAATTATGTTTTTATTATTATCAAGATCTAGGGAAATTTTAATCCAACAAGATTTTTCTAGCACATCATCATAATTGGATCATTTAATAGGGAAATTTTAATCCAACAAGATTTTTCTAGCACATCATCATAATTGGATCATTTAAGTAGTATATTATAACATCTCTGCTATGCACATCACTACTAGAGAAGTTGAAAGGAAAATGCTACATCCAAACCTCATGAGAACATCATTTATAGTTAAGCAGCTAAAACTGATCTATATATATATATATATATATATATATCTGATATGAATTGTATCCATAAAGGGACTGATCATGTCCTGTCCCCAACCCAAAAAAAAAAAAAAAAAAAAAAAAAAAAGAAAAAAACTCATATGCTTACCTCATCAGCAATCATAGCAATGAGTGCTGAGTTTTTAGTAGGAACCTGAGCTCTGTTGGCCATAATAAAAGCTGCACAACCCACCTAGTAAAAATAAAAATACAAACTCTTAGAAAGTGAGATATTAGAGCCAACCAATATCTTATAGGCTTGTTTGGATGACAGAAATCCAACCACCAGAATCCATGGAAGAAAACCATCCACACTACTCATATATTCGGTTGACCCATAAAAATTTTTGTACAAAAATGGAATCTTTGACTCTTGGTTTCACACAATTTTTGAAGAATCTTACTTTCGAGTTCAAATGGAACCATAATCGTATGATATAAACCGATCATTTTCAACCCTCTTTTGATTACAAGATGAAAGCCTAAATCGAACAAGAACTATGCGGCATAAGATTTTGTTATATGTTAGAATCACTTTCGATCTAGATTACAGAAAATCATCAATCATCAATCTCAAACGGTAACCCCTAAGCAATCTGATGTTGCATCTCTATCTACGAAATCATGCAAGAGATAAGAAGAGATCTTCTGAAATTCATCCAAATTCAGCAAAAACAACAACAACAACAACAACAACAGATCGAGATGAGTACTGAATAAGGTCTGGTGTTGATGGAAAATGAAAATCGAAAGAGGGAATTAGAGGGATGTGAAGATCTTACCTGTAAGTTTCTCAAACTAGGGTTTCTGGTTTCGATTATAAGATATTACTCTTCTTTCTCTCTCCTCCGATCTGATGTATGCATCTATACTCTAATATAGATTGTGTGGAAATTACATATATTGTATGTTCTCTCGAAAGAGAGATTGATTTGCACCTTCAAAGTGGAATCACAATTGTGCCCACACGATGAAATCCGATTCGCACAAAATAAATGCCCACCTTATAATTTTATTTAATAAAATGAGTGGCCCATCACAAGCTAGAACATGAAAAAAAAAAAAAATTTGGTCTGCCAAGATTGATTTGTACCTTCTAAGTGGAATCACAATTGGGCCCACATGATGAAAATCCGAGTCTGAGTTGTTCAAAATAAATGCCCGTCCTGTAATTTTATTTAAAGAACGTGAGTGGCCCATCACAAGCTAGAACATGATTTTTTCCTTTTTTTTGGTCTGGGATTGATTTCTGGATAGCTATATAAAATATATGTTTTTAGATATCGTAGTACAGTCTGACAACACACAATAATAGATTGAAATAGATTTTTTTTTAAATAAATGATTCAGAGTTTTTTACAAAATTTATCAGATTCACGAGGAATCAATCTTTGAGATTTGACCTCATAGCCGTGCTTAACCGTCCAATTAGATTTAACTGTTTGGATCCTGAGCTTGGGACCCATAGAATCCAAAACGCAAATATCAAAATGTTCACATTTTTTTTTCAAATGTCTCAAGGTTGGTAATCATTCAATGACTGAAATTTGGAGCTATAGCTTTATTTGACATTCTAATCAGTTAAAGATGATTTAGATAATATTTCACTGTTCCAGAAACTAAAAGAAGAAGGAAAAAACGGACTGCCTACCGGAACCAAGCTTTGAACTCACATTAAATCAATAGTTGAAAAACTTTTTGCAAATTTCTTCGGGTCCATAAGAAATCAAGCCTTGAAATTTGATCACATAGTTGCATTTCACCTTCCAAAGAGATTTAACGGTTCGGATATTCTATTTGGGTCCCACAACGTCTAGAAAATAATATCCAATGACTCTTATTTTTTTCTTTTTTCAAATATCTCTAATTCGGTGATCATCCAATGGCTGAAATTTGGTATCATTCCCGTGGTTGACCTTGTGAATGTAATTAACTGTTTGAATCATGATTTAGGGGTATACGATTTAAAAAAAAAAAAAGAAAAAAAGACTGCCCTATGGGATGTCCGTAGCTCCACTACTCTATCCACTTCAGAGTTCATACATACATGTCTATTTAATTCTTCCCATCTTGCTGGCTTTCTCAAAAAGAGAGAAAGAGTCTAAACACCAATCCAATTCAGACATTGCAAAATGGTTTACCAAACAATCTAAAGGTAAATACAAGACTTGCCAAACACTACCTCACCCCAATCCAATTGGTCTTATGAAGGGGCCAAGCAAGGTTGGGCTCAAATCACATGAATGCAAGCCTTCTAGATATACATGACATCATTTTAGAATGAACACACATTTAAAAAAAAAGTGACATTAAACATGTGATTAAAGCAAATTAAAAATCTTACACTCTCACATAAAATGTATTAAATGTGTACTCTCCTCAATTTTGTACATGTTGTTGGAGGTATATTATGAGTTACTACTTCAAGCATCCTTCATTTTGCAGGATTACCTCTGTAATTTTAAGGATTACTACAACATTGCCACATGTGGATCCTCCTGATTGAACCATTTGTTTGAATGAGAGGTGGGTCCAGCATATTAAATCCCAAAATGAGGCTGTGGCCGCACCGAACTTTTTTTTCCCAAGTAATCCTCCATCTTCCAAGGCTTTAAGCTAGAAAAATCTTGAGTTAAAAGAAGTGAAACTCTATATATGTCACCTTCTTGATATCGGAATCATTCAAACTAACTGGCCTTGAGACGTACGGGATATCCTCAAATTTCATGTAAATTTGAGTTTTTTCCACTGTTGAATTGATTGTTTGATAATTAAAAAAAAAAGGTGATAAAGAGCATATAACAATGGAACAAGTTCGGATTGATATAAAATTGAAAAAGTCTTCTTGTCCCGACATCAGTCCCGATGTCGGGACCGATTTACATGGGAGGAGGGCAAAATGGGTAAAAACAAAATGCCTCCTCCCATGTGATCGGTCCCGACATCGGGACTGATGTCGGGACATGTAGCAGCTCTCTATAAAATTTGCGAGGATTTCTCCACCTCTAGTTTATGCCTTCTCCATTCTAGTGCACATTTCTCCACTCGGTAGAGAATCTCTACTTTCTCCTTTTTTTGAGGCAAAGTAAAAAAGTCTGATTGATTTGATTAGAATCACTATCATCCAATGGTGCCAGGTCTACTTAGTAACCCATAAACAGTGGAATACTTTAATGCCACTATCTTCTCTTCAGATGCTAAGAAATGATGCCAAAGGTTGGAGTATGTAAGATTTATCAACAGTGGATGTATTGCTACAAAATGGAGATTTTGAAGCCAGGCTATGACAACTCAATGAAACATCACCAATACCCAACATGATTCCTCAACAGAAAACAGTTCAGCAACACTCAAATACAATTCTTCACGAAAAACCTGAAATTTAATTGCATGTGTTGAGCCATGGAGGTGCCGCTTGAATCAGTAGTAAATCACTTATTGGAAAGTATCTTATTGATTTCGCCGTTCTCATTGTACATTCCCACAATCTTCTTGGCATAAGATGGCATGTGCTGATCAGCCCTGTTTTTATGAAAGAGATGACATTAGTTACCAAAAAAAAAAAAAATTCAATATTCCTCACAGTGGGGACAGTAACATACCTTGGTTTTCCCCAAGACCGCTGCACATGTAAATAGTTGCGTAGTGTATGGTAATCTAAAGAATATCGGGCGAATTCCAGACCTTTCGGACCAATCTGCAATGAGTAGGTCAATCACATTGATGAAGAAACATTCTTTCCATAACTGATCCATACAGAACTGTAAAAATTTTAAACAATCCATGCTGTTTGCTTACCAAGTTCAATAGAAAAGCAATCAAATTACCGACAAACTTTGGAGCTGGCTCCGACGGACCCTTCCCTGAAATAAACCCTTCTGTTAATCATGTGAAGAATCAAAAGTTCTCTCACTAGAAACCGTTTAAAAAACAGCAGTGGGATCCACTGCCGCATGGGCCAAGAAGAAGACGACCATCCACTTGTGAACCATCATATATGATGCATGAAAGTGAGCCACCAGTCACTAACCAGAGGGCTTGGAAATGTAATCTGATTCGAGTAGCCATTTCCTTTTGGCTCTACAATTTTACGTGAAGGAAATTGTTAGATCCAGTGCCTCACCAAATTAATAGTTCCCAAGCACTCCTATTTTCAACAAATTGGGCCCCTGGTTTGATGGTCCAACCAGAGGTTTCTTGGTATAATTGTTTATTGTTACTGATCCAAAAAAAAAAAACAGAGAGGAAAAGGCCAGAGGTCCAACAGGGTGGCTCTTTTGATCAGGGTCATTTGTAGGGCCCTTGCAAGAAATGATCTACATGTCCCCTGAAATGGGAAACTCAAGGAACTACACATTTTATGAAGCAACAGGCCCCATAAATTCTCTTTTCTTGAACTATTCAAACCCCGAAGCTAAAAATAATGAGACAGAAGTCACAAGATAGGATCATATGCAATTGTGATGCCCTCACCTAATTTCGCTTGATCATCGGCTTTGACTGTCTCCATGACATATGGACGCCGATTACCCTGAAATAATATTCATACTCTGAGTTGACTCCCTTGCTTCACTCAATTGATATGAAGTTCCATAAAAGTACAATCAGCTAACTATCAATCACATAAAATACAAACAGGCATACACTGCTAATTGTAGGGGTGATCTCCAAAAGATGTTCTACAAGGCTGAGCATTTCCCTTCCACGCTCATTTCTGCCATTCGAAAGGAAAGAAGTTTCATCTATCAGCAAAATAAAGTCAAAGATAGTTAACTGCCACTGTGAACCATGGTTTTTTAACATAATGAACCGATAAACCAATGTGATGAACTGCCAAAACATTTAAGTATAAAAAAAAAAAAAAAGTTAATATATTTTGCAAGATGTCAAACAGTAATATTCACCTCACAGTTATATATTGAGGATGTTCAGTCATGCTTACTCCTGCATATTTGGGCACACCCATGTATCCTACCACCAAGTCCTGGAGATTTGCATAAAGCAGACTAAATCATTCATTGAAAGTATAATAGGATTTTTTTTTTAAATATATATTCCACTAAGGAAGTTCTCATGAATCTCATAGTTGTCCATTCATTTTTGCAATAATCCATCTTCTAACCACATGGAAATGCATTAGTCTACATATAATATAAGTCCAAATATTACATGAGTGAACGTTTCTCCTTTACTTTTTGACTACTCAATACCTCAAACTTAACAATTCAAAATACCCTTGGTAATTTGTGCAACCAGCACATGATTAACCACTACTAATCCTTCTAGAATCTAGACAACCTCATATCGCGATAACAAAAGTGCGACATGGACAGAAGAGCGTCAAAAACCAACACACATATTTGGAACAACTTTCTGGAACATAAAATGTAAGAAATGCATTGGAACATAAAATGTAAGAAATGCATCATCAATAAAAGAACTAAATAGTTTGATTTTTTACCAAAAAAAAACAGTAAATAGTTTGGTAACACATTGAGATAATTGATTGGATGTATACAAACGGATGTAGAGCCCAGGAATTCTTACAAGGTGACCTAGCAGTAAAACTAAATAGAAAGTTAACTTACCGCTAATGCATTTGTGTAGTCAAAGCAGCTGCATGACAAAGACATGAATTGAGTCAATCTTAGGCATTATAATAAATATACAGAGACATTGTGGTAACTTGTCAAACCAATACAAAATCCTCACAGCAACAAACTGGAAATTAAGAGGTAAATGAGAGTGAGCAAAAGTAGTAATATCCAGTGTTTGCACATTTACAAGAAATACATATTGCCAAAGTCACTCTGATTTCCATGCATCATTTAAGGGGGACCAGATATATCTAAAATAAGTTAAAGGATAAGAATCACCTATCACAAGATTTTTTTCTTTCACAAAGTCGATTACCTATAGCAAGATGGTGCAATAACATCAACTAACTCATTAGCTGGAAGGCAGAAATAAGGAACCTGATTTAAACAAAAGTTTTGTTGAATGAAGAATATGCAAGTCATAGAATGTAAGTTTGCATAAATAAAAGACGACCTAGAGCGCCAATGTACCTCTTCAATATGGCCATCCAAATGCTTCAGGTGCACCTATTAAAGGAAAACAATCTAAATGAAATATAAAAAACCTATGAACATCCTGATGAATATCATCACCGTATTTCATAATCAAAGAGACTTAATATTAGAAATCAACATGCTCTGTAAATGAAGAAAAATTTAACTACAATGATAATGATGAGTGTCACATTATTGAATAATCAAAGAAAAGTGTGATTTTATGAAGTAGTACCTAGCTAAAGGTATTCTCAAGTAGTGTCTAGCTAAAAATAGAGCTACATGCATGCGTGTGTGTTGTGCACGTGTGGGTGGTTGAGGTTATATCTTTTGCCCCATCATCTGAGTTATGAGCTAAAGATAAACATCATAGAGTGTTTTGTTCCTCCATGCATGCAAATCATATGTGCTCCAAAGTCCAAACACATAATGGAGCACAACTCTTCAGTAGTCAACTGGAAAGTCTTCTGAAAATAGGGTCTTGAATGGATGACAACTAAGCAAAAATCACTAATACTAACAAATCTCTATAACCCAGGCCATGTAGGGCTCTAAATGTGTCTGGTTTGGAATATTGGTTTAGATCAAGCCATGCATGAACTTAAAACTGAATATGATTCATGGGGTCCACGAGTTATAATCTACATCACATTTAAAAATTATAAAATAGAATGGAAGATTTATTAATTTTTGAAAGACAATGCATAATATAGTATCTATCATTATAATACTAAGCATAGGTTCACCAACATTCAGGAATGTCACGTCTCACACCCTATACCTGGACTTTACCTGTTTTTGAGTCTAGAATTTGACCTGGACATGGTATATTTAGGGTTGGGTCCAACCCAACCTAGTTATGGCTCTTCTATTTAAGCACCCCATATTCCAACTTGAGTGTCACTAATAGCACCAAAACCTCTTGGTCAGTTTGCTGCGGGAACCTCTGTGGATTTCTATAGAACCAAATTCTCACTCCAAATGGATTCCCACTGAACTTTAGATTTTCAAAGGAAGCCATCCTACAAAAAGGAGCCCCAGAATGACAATATAATTGAGCATTGCTTTTTGCCTCAATCCTCATCTTCTACCTTACGTATTGAGCCCAACAAAAGGAAGCCTGAGACAACTCACAAAATCATATCACCAAACCATAAAATAGACACTTCAGGAATCCCAGAGACCCCAAACCAAGAGCTGTGACACAGTTAACAAACATGATATATTATCATGTCAAAATAAGAAAACGATGATTGAGTATCTCAAACCATTAAGAGATTAACGTTACTCCTTTAACAAACTTGACATATTAACATGTAAAAATAAGAAAAAGAAGATTGAGTATCTCAAACCATTTAGAGATTAATGTTCCAGTGAAAGAGACAAGTCAATTTGTGATGAAGAGCAACATATCCACAAATTACCAATCCACAGATACTTTCCTATATGATTCAACCACTAAAAGAGTTTGAAAGGTTCCATAAAGTGAGTACTGCGTACAGAATTAAAGATCTGGTGATTATTATAACCTTGTAATCTTGCATGAATTCATAATGCAAAACTGTTTCAGGATCACTGCTCGCAGACTTCAAAAACTTCTCTAGTCCCTCCCGAGTTCCATTGTCCACTAAGAATAAAAGACCGAATTATTAGTAAAGTAGTTTTGATAAGCTACGTGGTTCAGCAAGAGCTATATATTCATGAATGCAACACTCTAAACAAGCAATGGAGATATATAATTATGGATGATTTTACATAAGTACATTTCATTTATACCCCACAAATGAACAAGTGATGCTATCAAGAGATCATTATGAGAGCACGTAATTACCACAATTGGTGCCAAGAACATAGAGCTTTTCTAAACCCAAGTGGTGCTCTATGGATCTTAATGCTGCAGTTTAAGAAATCACTCTGCATTACAATAGTAGAAGTCACAATGAAGCAAGCTTTCCATACATAAAAAGGAAATCCTGATGAGAGCACAGATTATACCTTGCACTTGGCAACCAACACCACAGAACAGAAGACGTTTTACACCGGCAGCCTGTTTTATGGAAAATAAGGTAAAACTGCAATCATTTTTAAATAGTGGGAAGAAATAGATAATTACTATTGTCATAACATTATTGCTAAAAACAAATCAACAATGTCATAATTAAAATAACATGAGAAATAAGTTTGAGAATGTTTGTCCATTCTTTTATACTTGTATTCTTTGCATTGGTATTAGTTTCTTGTTAGGTTAAGAATAACACAAGTTTGGGGACATTCTAGTGAGAGACAAGAGGCCCCACATAGATTTTTATCTCTTCTAGTGTATGATCATGGGAATGGAGTTATTACTCATTCTAGAGCCTTTTATAGTTTTATTCTCCCCCTTGTTCCAGATCAAACATCTTCTTCTGCCTTCAGTCCTCAAGGACTCCATCAAATTCTACACTTTCACTAACCATTCTAATTAATTCAGGCTGGCCAACATTAAGTATTGGGCAAATAATCAGAGGCATTAATACGAAATTTGAAGATGAGGAATATCATCATCATCATTCCCATCTGATCTTATTCGGATTTAAGAGTTTTACCATTGTACTCTAAAATAAGCTATATTCAATGTTCTTATCTATCAAACTTCGAAGATATGGACCATTAGAACTTAAATGCACTGAAAGGATCCAGACTCTCATAGTAGCCAAAAAGTCCAACCTCAGGATCAATGAGCCGCACAAAGTGCTACAATATATAAGTATAATACCGATATCAAGATAGATACATTCAAACATAAATACATGCATACAAAAGAGAGCACTGGATGCCTCTACCATGATAAAGAATTGAATACCTCAACAAGGGCAAGAGTATTCAGATTAGGAGATAAAGTTGGCTTAACACCTTTTGCTGCAAAAACTTCCTCTGGTGTCCTATTAGCAAAAAAGGAAAAAAGAATGCATTAGTTCATCAAAAAATAAATAAAAAGATGTTTAGTAGGATAACCAACATCAAGTGTTCATAAAGAAAGGAGAAGTATGTGATGAAACAACGGAAGAATATACTAAGAATTTTTATATGAAAATCTAACATTTCAGTTCAAACTCAGATTCGAATCAGCACACCTGGCTAAAACTGGCTTCGGAGTAAGTCTGTCATCTGGGTCACTGCAGAGATCACAACACTGAAATAATCAAATGCTCTCATACTAAAAAACACTCAAGAAAGATACCTTCAGAGTTTGAATAGCTCATAAGCAGAGATCTTTATCTTATGGGGTACGGGAATTAATTTGGACTAATACCTTTGTACACAAACAACCGCTTCTACCATGTTTGCTTTCAGCATTTCTACCGCAATGGTTGTTACGATTCCTGTCCACTGTGCTCCTACAGTTAAAATTCGAAAACCAACATCCAAGTGTCAACAGATAATGATTCTTTAGTACCAAGGTAAAATTGCTCAGTATAAATCTTGCAGACATAAAAGATTTAATATTTGGATATAGTTAATGCTTTTTTCCTAGTTAAATAATTAGATATAAACAAAAGCTTTCATTAATAACTAAATCTAAATTAACTGCAGCACAACAATGAAAATAATGGGAAAGATTGATAAACCTTCAACAGGCTTAGTTTTCCGAGCGTATAGCAACTCTTCGTGGACCCCAAAATACATCTCATCCGATGAGCCCGCTTTCCTCCCTCTGCCATGGACAACATCTTCCAACCCCTAATACAAAGACTCTAGTAAGAATAACTATTAAAAATGGGAAATGAAACAATATGGCTAAGGAAATGCACACATTGAATTAAAACAGAGTGACAAGCTCTTCTCTTATTCTCACGCTCATTGGCATTTGAAGTAGTAAAATCTGAATTTACATTTTGACAGATACTTTCTTCCACACTAAAGCCTGTATTTCAAGTGGTTATTCATGTATGATTTTGCTCTACAGCTGCTATATTCTATACCATACTGATTCTAAGAAGCAGTGATTCATTCAAGTTGTTTTTACTGACATCTATGAGAAACCTGAAATGGGTAATTTTCTTCTGTATCATAGAAAATGAGCCTAAAAATTCCAAAACTTTTCATGAAAACAAACATAAGCATACAAAAAGATTGGGTTTTTACAGCCAAGAAAAGTAATATCAGAAAAAACACAGAGAGAGAGAGAGAGGGGGTGGGGGTTACTTCAATCCTGGACATGCCATCTCCAAGGAAAGCACAGGCTTTCTTGACATGGGCAATGTAATATGTATCGCAGAGGCCGCAACGACTGCAAAAGAAGTGAAATTAGAACAACCCAGATCAAAATTTCATGAATTTCTCTCCTTTTCTTTTATTCTTCAAAAGTGAAAGGAGCAACAAAGGCACAAACCTGCAGTGGTCTTTGGCAGGATAGACTCCTCCCGGGGGAATGGGTTTTGAGCGTTTCCTCCAATCATCTCTCAGTTTAACCGACTTGGTGCTCTTCTCTGCCAGAATTCAATACAAAAGCCTCAAAACAAGAAAGAAAAAGAAGAAGGAGATACAAAGCTAGATGGATAGATAAGTAGATAGATAGATAGATAGATAGATAGATAGATACGGACCCTGAGAAGATGATACAGAGACAAGGGCCGAGGTGATTGGGAGGGAAGAAGTAGAAGCAGCCATGAAAGCCATGGACATGGAAATGAGAGAAGGAACTGGTAAGTGGCAGAACCCACCAAAACCATACTACATGTACTGCTGCTGTCCACACATAACAAGCATGGAGACAAGTGGATAACGTTTCTGGGTCCTTGTTACATGCTGTAGGTACTCAAAGCCCGCACTTGAAATCCATCAGTCCATCATATAGTGGGGCACACATGGATGGAGATAATCAGGTTCGTTCAAGATGAATTACATCCTCTCTAGTAATATATCATGGCCCACATAGTGATAATCCCATTCCCAACATTAAAGATGAATGTCATCCCCTCCTGTAAGATATTCTCGAATTTTGTTTTAATAAGATTGGGTCGCGATCCTCACATTGAGTGCATGATTGATTATGGAATTAAGGCATATGATTAGTAATACAAAAGATTGTGCAAATCACCACCCAATTGAAAAACAAGTCTATATATGGGATGGAGGGAATTGCTCACCTAAGAGTAGACTGAAATAGCTTATATATCGTCTAGCTCATGTGGCGCACTTAAATGCAAGTTTGCTAATTAGAGGAGGGTACATGTGGAAAGACCTTCTAGGCCTTGATTTACCAGCTTTTCATAGAAATTGATCCAGTGAAAACACTATCAAAGTGGACGAAAGGTGGGCCCAAGTACGTCCCACTAGATTGCACTCGTAGTTCTCTAAACAGGAGAAGGTTGTCCACGTGTCCCATATGTAGTAGTTGATTTCGTTTCATTTGAGCTAGAATGGCCGGAGCTTTTTTGTTTTTGTCCTTCGGTTGAAACGGAATTCGGGTCAAAGTATTTCGGTTTGAATTCTTATCAATTACGGCCCATTTTGTCCAATTTCAGTCTCTTCCTATTGTCCATTCCAATCCATTTTGGCTTTTAGCACAATTTTCACAATTTTTTTTCTTAATAACCATATTAAGAAACATGCATAATTTATATTATATATTAAATTTTAATTTTTTTGAAAAATTATTACAAAATGTTTTTGTTCAGAGTCCGAAACGTCAAAATATTACATTTAAAAGGCCAGACCCAAATCACGACCAAAACAAAATTCACAACTATAGTTCATACTTGCTCTCTAACCATTAAGATCCATAAAACATTCAAGAATTGGGTGCCCCATCTTCATCCCTAGTTTGGCCCAACACTTTCAAACCCAATTAACAACCAGGTCAGAGTCGGATCAACCCTTTCACATTACTCTACAATAATCACCATGACCCAACCCAATCAACTGGCCTGGCAGTTCCTTCCCCCCCCCCTCTCTCTCTCTTCCTGTGTCTGTTGATCAGTTCCTATCTTTCTCTCTTCATCTACAAAACAATAAAAATCAAATCTTTCATGTCTGAAGCCCTAAAAACCAGAAGCTAAAAGAAGAAGAAGAAATGCAGGGTTCTTCTTCTTCTTCTTCTTCCAAGGAGACCAAAACCCTCTTCTATCTTTTAGCCACGTGTCTCGTCTCCATCTTCTTCATCCTCTCCTTCTCCCGCCGCTCTCCTCCCTCTCCCTCCGACACCCACCTCCACCACCTCCGCCTCAACTCCTCCTCTCCTCCTCCTTCCATCGCCTACCTCCTCTCCGGCTCCGACTCCGACTGCCTCCTCCGCCTCCTCTTCTCCATCTACCACCCCAACAACCGCTACCTCCTCCACCTCGACCTCTCCGCCCCCGACAACCTCCGCCGCAGCCTCGCCCTCGCCGTCCGCTCCGTCCCAGTCTTCCGCGCCGCCGGCAATGTTGATGTTGTCGGCCGCCCAGACTTCGCCAACCAACGGGGTTCCTCCTCCCTCTCCTCCACCCTCCACTGCGCCGCTATCCTCCTCCGCCTCCACCCCAGTTGGGACTGGTTCATCAATCTCGACGCCCGTGATTACCCCCTCCTCAATCAAGATGGTTCGATTTTATTCCTCAAAGAAAAAGATTCTAACTTTTTTCCTTGAGATCTTGATTTGGGTTTTGGTGGGTTTGTGAATCTGCTTTTATTTCTCAAAGATCACTCTTTTTTGAAAATTTTTTGATATGGGTTTTGATGGGTTTGTGAATCTGCTTGTATTCGCCAAAGATTACATTTTTAAAATTTTTTTGATATGGGTTATGATGGGTTTGTAGATCTGCTTCATGTGATGTCGTTTCTTCCAAGGGATCTCAATTTCATCCAGCATAGCAGCCGCATTGGTTGGAGAGAGTATGGACATTTTAATTTGTTTTTGTGATTGGGGTTTTGTTAATAGTATAATGAGTTTGAGAATTTGATTGGTGTTTTTTCAGATCTAGGAGAATGAAGCCAATTATTGTTGATCCTGGCCTTTATCTTTCCGGGAGGAGCGATGTGTTCTATGCCACGCAGAAGCGGGAGTTGCCGAATGCTTACAGGATATTCACAGGTTAGGATCTGTGGCTGTTTAGCTAGCTATCTTGGATTGTATCCTATGTTGTTTAAGCTATAGATATTTTGCTAGTAATTTGTTAATGTTACTTAGCTGGTTAACAGAATTGATTATGGGTAAATGGGTACTAGAGATGGACATGAGTGAATATTGCATAAACATTTCTATAGCCTGCTATCTGAAAACCAACAAGCTCTTCGACGCCCTTTGCCCCATGAAACTGAATCTAAAAATATGAGGGGAAGTTTAATGGTCCCTTGTAGATCTCCACTCTTGGCCCTTCACTTGTTACCCCTTTAATAAAATAATTCTTCCTAGGAATTTCTAGGATTTCAGTATGAAAATGTGTGGATTTGCTTGGAGTGTAGGTTTTACTGAATTAACTTAAAGAAGTCTGTGATAGAGAAAGACCCTCTATGATTAACAGATTGCAGTTGTTGAGTATACAAGGAGTTGGTGCATTTACTTGTGTAAATGTTATTGTCTGTGCGAAATATTAGTCAATATTCAATTAAACAATTTCTTGCTAGAAGCAGATGCTCCATTCAAATTGTCTTTAAAGATGTACAAGTAATATGCGGGAGGAGGTGGCATGTTAGTTAAAATGGTGTTCTTGGTTAATTTTTATTGTTTACTAATAAGTGGGTTATTGTTGTTGTTGGGTTTTTTTTTTTTTTTTTTCCTCAACAAAAAAGAAGAAATCCTTGCGTGGGTGTGCGTGCGTTCTCTTTCTGAAATTTCTTGGAAGAACTGCCCCTTTGTTTTATAGTTCCATATGTTGCCTTTTCATTGCCGAGAAACATAATAGAAATTTAATAAATGATTGGAATAATTTTTTTTTATTAATATGCAGTTTCCCCAAACTGGAGTGGCTTTTGAGGTTATCATTACGTGACTGATATAAGTTGTTCTGGTTCCCTTTTTTCAAAAATAAACAAATAATTCATGTTTTTGATAATTGTCTAGTTGCCCTGATGGAGTGGGCAATTTGATAATTGTCTGAATCAAATGATCATTTATCAATATGCATTAATCCTTCATGCAGAACATCCAATGTTTGTGATTGTTGCCCTGTTTCCTATGAAGTGTACTTGACTAAAATGATGGTTCAAATCAATTGACGTCGAGTGCCACCAGAAGCAAGCATTCCTGTATGTAATTAACACTGACATGTAGCTTCCATATGCTCTAATTACAGATAACCATCCTTTAAAAAAAATTCATTGTATAAAAAGACTTATCATATATACAAAATAAGCAGAACAGTTTTGATAAAGATAACACTTTCCCACAAAATAGCATGCACATTTTGTTCTTTATTAGTATTGAAATATTTAATGCATTGCCATTTGTTTGTTGCATCTGTGATTTTGTATCTGTAGTGGTCAGTAATCAGATTTCTTTGCCCTGTCTTTTCATTTTCAGATTTTTTTTACCCTGTCTTTTCATTTATGTAAGGAAATAGAAGGATGAGATTCCAGATTAATGCGTGTCCTTTCTGTAGGTTCCCCTTCTGTTGTTCTAAGTCGGAAGTTTGTGGAGTTCTGCATCTTGGGTTCAGACAATTTCCCAAGGACTCTTTTGATGTACTACTCAAACACACCTTCATCTCATGCCAATTACTTTCACACCACAGTATGCAATTCTCAAGAATTTAATAAGACTACTGTGAACTACAACATGCACTATGTTTCGTGGGACAATCCCCCCAACAGGGACCCAAGACCACTTGGGTTGGATGACTTTGAAAAGATGATTGAGAGTGGAGCAGCCTTTGGAACACAATTCTCTGGTGATGATCCAGTTCTTGACCGCATTGATAGAGAGGTCTTGAATCGCAGTCCTGGGAAGATTGTGCCTGGTGGGTGGTGTTTGGGTGAAGGTGATGACCCATGCACGGCATGGGGAGATGCTAATGTTCTAAGACCTGGATCAGGGGCTAAAAGATTTGAGAAAGCTATTGTAGACCTTCTTTCAAATGGGACTTTTCAGTCCCAGCAGTGTATATCTGAATGACCCACTTGAACCTCCTAAAGCCCTGGGCTTGTAATTTTTGTTGTTAATTCTAATTGATTGTTTCCATTTTCTTTTTTTATTTTTTCAGTGATAAATGTGAAAGATGTACAGTTGATGCTAGAAACCATAGGGATTGCCTCCAAATTAGCCTTAGCTGGAGCATGCCAATGCTAATGTGCACTTGTGATCTGAATCTATGACAATGATTTGGTTAAGTTTTCGCTTAGAAATTTCATAGAAAGCATTGTTATCTTCATGTTGTGATCTGTGGGAAAATAAAGAGTCAAAAGTGTTTTTTACAAGCATGGACATCAGCAATTATCAGAAAGGCGATTCTTCTGTGATCCTAGGGTTTCTATGATGTTCATAAATCAGGGATTCTATCCTTCCATTTTGCCACCCTCATTTAATTACTAATGGCAACCCAAATGGTTATTCTATTTTGTTATTTACCAAAATTGCATACTGTGATGTTTTACACCTCCTACCTAGGAGATATTTGTTGGCATTGTATTTTGGATTGGTTGGTTGGAAGACAGCATCAATTTATTGGAGTACAATTGATGTGGTAAGTGGTCCGTATGTTGCAAGGACAAAAGGGTGGAGGGTTTATAAAATGAAACCTTCACAAAGAAAATGCTTTGGGAAATCAGTTGAAGGGTCCTTTACTAGGTTCAAGTGTAAGAAACCTTCACAAATTTTTTCCAGAGGTCTGATAACCAAAAGAGAATTGGGCATGCAATAAATTGACAGCTAGCTGTAGTGAGGGGCTATGGAGTTCCTCATACATTGAAACAAACCACGCCATTGTAATTATCATTCACATTGAAACAACTTTTTTCCATTTTCTCCTTCAGTTTTAAGATTTTGATTACTTCGATGCAACCGATAGAACTGGATGAGTTTATTCTTATTCTTCTTCTTTTCCCTGACACTGCTTCTGGATATCAAAACATTGAAAGGAAAAGATTTTTTTTGCGAAAAGCAGTTGGATGGAGCTAAACGAATTCACATTAAAGTTAAATAGATGGGAAAAATCCATTGGTAATTAATTGCTATGTACAGATTCCATTCAATCCTGAGGATTTTTTTTTTTCCTTTTTTTGGGGTGAAAAACCTTACACTCTGTCGTCATCTTTCCTATGAGTTCTAATTGCATGATTATATTTTGACAAAAAAAATTGCATGATTATATAAACGGTTGATGAGGAACCAGGGAAGGCTAAAAGCAACAAGTTCATAGACTAATGAATTTGGACAAATGCAATCAAATTCGAGATGAATATAAATCATATCCGGAATGACATGACATGGTACAGTAGTTTGTCATGATGGGTATATGCTTGTGACATTTGAAATTACCTTCATTCATATCCACCAAGTCATCTTTCCGTGGCTTGGTTGCTAATACCACCAATCTTTTGAAAACAATGAAATTATGTAAAAGACCTGTTCATTTCTATCCACCAATTCCTCAAATATTATCCCAAAAAGAAAAAGGCAAAAACCCCAAATATGAAGATACCCCAACACTTCTCAAGAATTGGAGCAATCTTTTCCCAGGGGGCAAAATCCTGTTTCACTGTCCAATGACCCCTCGGAGATGAGCAGTAACGTTTACACAATAAGTTGCCTCTTCCAGGTGGGTCACCAACCAGTAGCTACTCCACATGCATTTGAGTGTTCAAATACCAATGCTTGCATTGCCAACCTTGAACCTGAAGCATGGGCTTTTGTTGTTTATGCAGTATTTGGGATAGGGCACCATCGCATCCGTTGTCAAGAGGATAAGGTGGATAGCTTCAGTCTGCACAATGGTATGAGTCCCACAACCACCCAAGAAAGAAGATCATTTGTTCGTATCTTATTGAGGGGCTTACACAGAGTTACACATCTCTCCATGAGTCAGCCATTGATACAAACTTTAAGAGGAGAAATTTGCACCTCCCCGAGCTGAGCTCTATTCTATTAAAAAAACCCATTTACAATGAGGCTGGTGCTTCTCAAGTTCCTGTAATTTACATGGCAACCTTTTGATAAGTGAAATATTGTTTTACATACAATTAAAATGGGGTGGGCTTCCTGATTTGCTGTAGAGTCAAGCTGCTTGATATGTTAGCGGAAAAAAGAGAATTCACTACAAAAAGGTATCCCGAATTAAGCGTGCCAGCACTCGCGAAGACAATCGACTGAGCACCTCGGGAAGGACTTTCGCTGATATGCCTGGCAATATTGGAAGTAGCTCCCGGATAACCTGGGTGACATCTACATCCTGCCAATGCCCACAACACAGATGTCAAACATCAATCCTGTAATGCTATCTTAATGACAAGGAAAAAGGAAAAAGAGGAACTTCCAAAACTATTCTTACAGCATATCTACATTGCTAAAAGTTCCTCAGAATATTTCTACTGCATTTTCAACATTATTAACTGGTATAAAGCAAATGCAAGCAAGTCCTCAAGGAATCTTATGAAGAAAATGCCACAATGAAAGCTGAAAAGCCACAGGTCCTAAAAGGGTCAAATCGAGCAATATCTTTTAGTGGATAGAGAGTCTAAACACACCTGATTTATTGTGGACTTTGAACGTCCACCGGTGAGGAATTCAACAACCTTTTGGACATTGTTCAGTATAACTTTGTCCTCCTCTGTGACGGTAGGTAGCAAGCCTGCAGGCCTGAGACGCCCAAAAGTAGGAAGCATGCTGAAAATTGGGGTCGAATTACCAATCCCCAAGGCTGTAGTTATTTGTACCAGCTGCTCCCTTGATAAAGCATCAATACCCTTTACAATCTGCTTTATATGTAAAAACCAGCGGTTAGAATCATAATATACCAAACCTGACCAAAGCAGCACATCACAAAGCCAGAGAGGTCTATTTGAAAGTCATTGTGCAGTGTACTTGTACAACTACATAGAAACGCCAATAACTAATGATCATATTTACTGACTATTGAGATTTTGTAGGTTGGAAGGCACTATTATTTATTCTAGTGCTTGTGGAGTTCCTTCTCATTCAATGTACATCTCTGAACTTTATCTGCCTATAACAGTAGCAGACACTAGGAATATGTGTTACCAGTGTAAATACCCCAATAACCTTTATCTGGCTGCTATGGTAGGCAGACATTGGGAATAACTAAAGAAATATATATATATACACGTAATAATTAATCAAAGATCGACTAAGACTAGATCCTCATGAGCATACAACCATCCGATGACATAAATGTACCTAATTCCTAGCTTTCACCGGTAATTATCAAAATTTAAAAGCATATTTGGGACAAGTCAGCAGAACAAAGTCCACCATGTAGAGGCTTTTGGTCAGTAAAAAAGAACAGAGCAACTAAATCAGAGTTATAGAAATTATTGTACAACAACCAAAAAAGTAAATACTTGAAAAAAAAATCTAGAAAAAGACCAGAGTAATTTCAAGAATGAAAGAGTATTTGTTTGTAAACACAGAATAAACTTGCATTAAAGATGCCATGGATCTTGAACTATGCCAGTATTTGATGCTTAATACTAAATGTAGACAATAGACTATTACTTTTCTCTCAAGTGATCCATTCACCATTATGGTTGTCCAGAATTACCTCATCTAGAATAAATTCCCGGAAAAAATTTCCCTGGTCAGACAACAGAAATGCCAAAGCTGCCCTTGTTTGAACTGGCTTCTCTGGCTGAGATGGAATTAATTGAAATCCAGGAAGGAAATTCCCTGTTTGATTTTGTAAAATTCCAAGTTCAGCCATATTCCCATTCATGCTCTCACCGCCTCCACTTTTGGCCGCAGTTAAGAAATTCTCAAAGGCTTGCATGACATCAATGAATCTTTCAGCATCAAACACTCCGGACTTTCCATATATGGTGTAACGCAAAGCATTCCTCAACCTCGGGGATTCATCCGTCAGGAGTCTCTGGAAGGAAAAATATACTAAAAATTTATTCTTGAAAGAAGGTAGTTAAAAAAGTGAGATCTCAACAATAGCATGCTAATCAAACTTTGGATGGTGGCAACCAACAAAATAAAATTTCGATTTTCATTTAAATTTAACCTACACAATCATTAGGTGGAACGCTTAAGCAACTCAAGATCTCTGTTCATCACAAAATGTATCATATGGGAAACACAAGCAATATCAAACTACTACCACCAAAATCTATGAAGGTTTCACATGGAGAAATTTAGGTTGAAATATCAATAGTTTAAAGAGAGAGATTCATAAATGACATTTATATTCTATGGTTCTATGAAATGCAGCTAATACTTATAGTTACAGGGTCTCTTCATGGTAAAAGGCTCACTTCCATTTCGATTTGTGAATCAATGTCAGCTTTCTTTTGGTTTAGCAACCCCTAGTTATTAAAAGAAACTGCTCCATGCATATTCAAAACATGCAACTCGTCTGGATGAAAAACAACTACTTGTTACATCTCCAAAAACAAATATTTTAGACAGAAATCACTGGTCTGTTTCAAACCCCGAGGGGTAGCTCAGTTGTCCTACGACCACAGTTTGCACCTGGAGGATGAGGCTTCGAAACTGCACTACCACACTAGGTCCACAGGGGATTTACCCGGCTCCCCCTGGGCCCAAAGGGCTGGGACACCCTATGTTATAAAAAAAAAAAAAAAAAAGAGGATGAAATCGTGGTTTGTGTACAGTGGTTTCATATAGCATGAGAATGTGGATACCATCTCTTATATAACTTGCATATTTTCACCTCTAAGTAATGAGCATTTTCAGGGCCTGTTTGGTTGTTGGAACTTCTTATGGGAGTTCCACCATTGGGAATTCTGCGTTCCTGTCAGAGATTATCTGTAGAATTCTCCAAATGTTTGCTGGATTCCACTACAATGGCTGGAATTCACTTGAATTTTCACTCTAACCCTTTGGCATTCTCAGAATTCCAGGTTTTAAGGCCCCGTTTCTTTACTAGAATTCCTGACAGGAATTCAGGATATCTGGGAATTCAGAATTCTTGTCAGGAATTTTGTGTTTCATTACTAGAATTCCTGGGCATTTGAAATTCCAGGCATTTGAAATCCCAAAAAATTCAGCATTTGAAAAACCACTTTAACAAGGAGGATTTGGAAATCTCACTTGGCATTGGAATTCCTGAAGAGGGACGATGGCATTCCGGGAGCTCAGGTAGGAATTCAGGCCATGAATGAAATCACGAATTTAGAATTCTAGAATTTGGCAGCATTTCAAATACCAGCATTTGAAATTCCCAAACAACCACCAGATATGAATTCTATAAATTCTAGTAAAGAAACGGGCCCTAAGTGCTCTTCCATGTAGCAGCATTGGGAAAATCCCAAAAAGAGCATTATGGAATTCTCTGAATTCTCCAAATCAAACAAGCCCTTAAACTGTCTCAGGCATGAGTCTCAATAGGCGAGTTTGGTTAACCAATAACGACAACGACCTTAAATAAATAGGGTACATGTATAGTGTGGTATACCTGGGCAATATATGGATACGCTTCATCCACAATGGCAAAATCCGGGTTTCCAACCAAAGCTATGCCTTCCAAAACACCAATTGCTCTGATAATTAGAGCAAAATAAGGGGGAATTCTGAAAGGATAATCAAATGTTATTTGAGCCAAATCTGAAGCAAGCTCCTGAAAGTTAATATTTTTGGCCCCTCCCCCTTCAAGCGCCTGATCAAAAACTTTGGCAAGAACTGGTAAAATAGGTTCCAAATTAACTCCCTCTGGGATGAAATCAAGCTTGACAAAATCTTTTACTATAGCAGGGTAATCCCTATGAATAAGGTGAGCAATTGCTTCAATCATTCCATACTTTTGATCATCTGTTAATTTTGTCACAAGGCCTGCAACATCATTAGAACATTCAATTTTAGTACTAAAAAATATGAATATAATAGCAAAGCAGTCCAAAAGGGAGTTAAATACACAGACATTTCAACAATATCATTCCCTGTAATGACTCTAAAATGTCATGAATATTAACATAAGAAGACCTCCCTTAGCATGAATGGATTAATGAAAAACAAACCATTGATTTCACCATACTATAGTACAGAAGCGGCAAGGAAGGAGACAAAAAACTACCATAAGTGATAAAAGTTAGCAGATGTAACTTCACGATAAATCATTCAAATGATTCAATCCTGGCAACTGGTAAAAAACTATAATAATGTTGACATTTTAGGGTCAATAACGGTAAAGATTCAACTAAGATGAAACTACAAATACATAAAAGAAAAATCTGCATAAGAGAAGTACACCAAACAGGAAAGCAGAAATAGAAAAGAAAAGGGGAAAAATAAGGGCCAATCTTGAGGTATAAGAGAAATAAACTGAACAAGAATAAGATTCCTTGAATAATTCATATCCACCATTAGATGGGAAAAGAGCATTCAACATTGGTTCGGGCACTTGTTAGGTAAGTTGCAGTAAACTCAAAAGCAACTACGTCTGATCTAAAGTTCAAAGATGTTACAATCCTCCCTAAGAATGAACCTGCAAATTTTTTTTTTTTTTTTACTGATATACATAAAGAAAAGAATGACATAAATAACCTGCCTCATTAATATAATGAATCTTGCCAATGGGCCTCCATTGAGCCCAAGTCTAAAGAGTCCGTCCAGCTGGAAATGGACTCGGGTTTGGCAGGACATATTAAAACGCTAATCCATGGCTCAAATTCCTTAGTGGACAAGATCCAAACCCACGAATATGGTCAATCAGATACTAATAGTTGAGAGACTTGGAATCTAATAGGCTCTTTGTGGATTGAGACCTGGGTTCAAATTCAAACCCTAATCATATGTGCTTGTTTGAGATTGAAAATATGCCCATTGCTGATAAAAAATTTTTTTTATAAAAATTCCTGTTTGAATTTGAATTAGGACTTGGGACTAGGATTTGAATTTGTACGTTTGGATAATTTGGATAATTGGATCTAACATGACATGTGTCTGATTAATTCTTACTGGAAGAATTTTGGACCTGGGGCTCTCTTGGATCCTTAATTGAATCTGGACCTGGATCCATGTGGTTCCAATCCAAGCTATACCTTATTATTATTTTTATTACTATCACTATTATTATTATTCATTGTAATCTAGATAAGTTGTACATAATGAACAATATAAACATGACATAAATCAGGGTGGAAGAGGTGTCGTTGATCTGACTATCTCCACATATACAAATTTGTTCCAAGTCGTATCAAAATAAATAAATAAAGCTTCAATCAGATGCCCTTGGATTGGTTTCGGTTATTAAGTAAGCTCTCCACCATGATGTTTACACCACATTTCTAATAATTAGTGTAGCATCTATTTAGTTCACATCATATTGCAACCTAAAAATCTAAAAATGTTTGAACCTTCACATGCAACCCATTGAAAACATCTAGACTTTTCTAGAAAAAAATTATGTTGACAAAAATTGCATATATGACGCTGCAAACCATGAAGAATGATGTTCCTTCACAATATACTCTTATAAAGTGGATCTTTACCAAAGTCAAGTATGGCCAACTTCCCATCTGGAGTGCGGATCATATTTCCTGGATGTGGATCAGCATGGAAAAAGCCAGTATCAAGCAACTGTAAAGCCAAATGGTAACCAGTTAGAAAAAGAAGAGTCTAAAACAAAGAAAACTAAAATTGAAGGATTAAATCTATATTTCCCATATATAAATGTTAAACCTGCTTTAGGTAGCATATAACTCCGACATTAACCAGTTCCCCTACATCACTTTCAGTACTTTGTGATAGCTTTTCTCCATCAACCCATCCTGTGGTAAGGACCTTTCTTGAGGTATACTTGGTGTATGTCTTCGGTACAACAACCTGAAATATCCAGAATTTCCCAAAATGAATTGACATAACATACTATAGGAGCACAATAATGCATAGATAATGTGTATTTATATAGGCATATTTCGATAAGTTAAAAGAAAGATTATAAATTACCACAAAAATCCAATAAAGAAAAATCGTTAGATGGAAAAGAACTGATCCATGGCCTGAAGAAGCTTTGATATGGTTACATCTAGGTACGGGTGGAAAATTTATCAAACTAATGAATGAGAAAGTGAATGAAGGAACCTTTCCCATGAGCACAAAATGATAGGATTACTCATAAGAAAAGAGGCTGGATCAGGAATTCCACGGGTCAGACTTCAGAGGTCTGCAGCCCTGAATTAATGCATACTTTTAAAGAATCACTGATATTGCCTGTATAATTTTGCAACCATGGTAAAGCACTAAATAATGAAAAGCACCTGAGGAAGGTCCTTTCTCATCATCTCAGCAAAGCGTGTCCCATTTTCCCCCTCATTAATATAATCAAGTTCCTCAAAAAAGCGAGCAGCCCATTCATCTACCAGTCCAACTACATCAATCGAGATCTGTAGAGAGAAAGGAAAACATATCTTAACTACAGATTATAGTGGCTGGGGAAAATAGAACTAAATGATGGGAGAAAAACTGTGACTGCTTCAATTTGAAATTTTGATGAATTACCTGAGGAAATTTACGGAGAACCAATCCCAAGTTACGAATGATAAACAAATCAACTGTTACAGTCTCAAGCACAAAAGGCCGCTGTACTTTAACAGCCACCAGGTCCCCATTTTCTTTTAGACGGCCTTTATATACTTGTCCCAATGATGCTGCACAAAAAGCATCGCTCCACTATGAATTAACATGATTAAATTCCTGGATGGATAAAATATTACAATCTATGATACCGGATACTTGTACTAGTTCAACGTATCTGTATCGGACCAATATGACACTTGTATTGGTACCTGATACTGCACCAATACTTCTAGGGAACAAGTTTAATATATCCTACTTATAAAGTCTTTATTTCATATAGTTCTTTTAATACTTTTGCTTCTCACCATAAAAAATGCTAGAAAGGGACGAAAATAATGATAATTTCATTGATTCAAAAGTGATCTAAATAAAAAATTAGGGCACCCATATCCATATCCGTGTCCTAAATTCTCAAAAGTGAGGAGTCGTATCCCCGATCCCTATATCTATGTCCGTATCCATATCCATATGTGGGCATCATAGATCACAATGACATAGGCAAGCATCGGATACTATCTTCGGAAACAAATGGCAAAAAAGAGAGGGAAAGATTGCCAGTGGTCTCCACATCATATAGACAGAATAAACAACCAAAAAAAGTAGGAAAAGTAACTTGAGACAATAGAATACAGGACAAGAGCCTACCAGCAGCAATTGGAGAGGATGTAAGCTCGGAGTATACATCATTCCGAGGCCGACCAAGCTCTTCTTCAATGAGGGTCATTGCAACATCGTCTGGAAACGAAGGCACCTTCAATATAATCAAGAAGAATCCAATCAATGAGAAGAAAAATAAGTAGAATCCAGGTGTTGATGGATCATTATATAGGGCTGTAAAGCAACCAATGCTAGATTAAATGGCGTAACGGTCATACTGACAATAAAAATTGAATTATATCATTATTCACTTGGAAATATGAACTGGCAGCAAGGAGACACGCTCTATTTACCTTATCGCAAAGCTTTTGCAGCTCAGTCATTGCTGCCGGAGACAATATATCAGGTCGAATGCTCAATGCTTGCCCCAGTTTTATATATGCTGGACCCAAAGAGGTTACAATCTCCCTCAATTCAATGGCCCGTGCAACTTCATTCTAGAACAAAACAAAATGAAGCCAAATAAATAATTGCAGTGAATAAGAGGTTTTGTAGGAACTTGTGCTTCAGATGCATAATTTCACGAGGCATCGGTTCTATAGATCAGTGGCCCATGTTTCAATGATCCAAAGACTTGGCATGATGGGGGGCCCCCAGATGGGTAATGGTACAAAGATATGGTGACTGGAATACCACCTGTACTTTTATCATTCCTTAACAAAAATTACAGAGTTACACCTTGTTGCTTCTAACTAACAAGAAGCACCTTAACCTGCATCACATTGCAACTTGCATGCATATATATTTGCAAATAAGGACCAAGTATCAGGGTTGGACCAACAAGTCAGTGTGATTCAATGCAATATCAACAAATACGCAATCACAAGTGTGCAGTTAGAATCTCACCTCTTTGACTTTCTTGTTTATCACGTCCCAGACTATTTGAGATAGAAAACCTCCAGCAACAGATAGTAACTGAACAATACGTGTTGCGACAGCCCGGGGACGCTTTCCCCAGTATGATGAGATAACGGCAGGATCATACGCCAAAGGCAATGTCTCACCACTTTGCACCTGAAAGGCGCACATTCCAAAAGTTGACAACAAAACCAACAAATCCTCTTTCAGAAACTTGGCAATGTCTCACCACTTTGCACCTGAAAGGCGCACATTCCAAAAGTTGACAACAAAACCAACAAATCCTCTTTCAGAAACACTTCGCGGGGGGGGGGGGGGGGGGGGGAGGGGGGTGGGGATGGTGGGATGCATGAATAAAAGATTCATTTTGGACTAGCCCAGCCTACAACTTACATCAACCACAGCAAAAATTGGAAGCATAAAAGGGGCCTTCCTGAGCTATGATTTATGGATACTTCAAAATGGGCAACGTATCGAATCTGATGCTTCACTTTTTATGTGTAAAATCCGTGTCCCTGCTATGCCCACAACGTGTCCCTGCTGCATCCATGCTGTATCTAGGAATCATAGATCCTGAGAGCATTTAACAATTTTCTGACATCTCAATTTTCTCTACCCTCCCTTGATGTCTTTTAGGATTCAGCATCCTTTGGAGCAAAAGCTTAAAATTATTAAAGAAGCACGTCCTAAGAACCACAATTCGGGTTGTATCACGTGGGCAACAAATACCATAGAAAGAAAGGATATGGGGAAAACACCAAGGTTCCCATCTAAAAAACAAGTAGCCACAGACGCACATTTAAATTATATACCTTCCCTATGACACCTTTTTTCAGGTGAACAGAAGCGTTTGAACTAAAGGCCCCTTTACCCCACTTTGTATTATGCTAGAAATTCACAGTAAAGTGGGTTCCAACTTTCACCAGAGATGAGAACTGAAGAATATAAAAAGTGGGGATGTGGACAGAACCCTCACGTTCTTAGGATTTGATTTACTGGGGCAATATCCGAGCTGAGAAATCATTTCCTAGCAAAAGGTAGGCACTACAATGATCATTTAGCCTCTTTGTAAGTAAGGCATTTCCTGAAACTCGTATGAATTCAATACCTAGCAAACAAACAAGTCCTAAATGCATCAAGAATCGATTTTTCTTTGAAATCTGAAATTCAATCTTCTTTTCCAATAACAAACCCAATGCATTTCCTACTCTTGTACTGAATTTAGCTCAAATCCAATGCATTACATTCTATACATAATCTCAAAACCATGACAAACCTCGACAAGACGAAGCTGGACATTATCAGCAGCAAACTGCGAATCTGAAAGATTCTGCCCTCGAAGACCTCTCATTAGCGTCGCCAGCTGCTCGTCCTCTTCCATCTGAGCTCGAACTTTCCTGATATCATCCGACATGCTCCCAATCCTCTGCCCAATCCAAAACCACAAATCTCCACAGACTTAGCAGGAAAAAAAAAAAAAGAGGAAAATTTTTAAATCAAAAGCCCTAGATCGAATTCAAATTAAGAATTTCAGATGAATCACCGTGGAGACTCCATTGACGCGCTTCGGAACTCCATTGATGCGCTTGGGCTCTGCACGTGGAGATTTTCTAGAAGGTCCAGCGCCGGCATCGGAATCGGCCACCGGCTCCGTCGCGACGGAGACGGCGACGCTCCGCCGGCTCCGGGATCGGTTCGCCGGGAGAGGAAACGAGCAGCGAATCGAACTCCTCTTGGAACGGAAACCCTCGTCGTGTGCTAACGTGCGCTGGAAGGGTTTGATTCCGCAGAAGAGATTATGACTCGCAGCGTCCATGGCCGAGAAAAATGGAGGTCCGATGCTCGATCGAACGACAGTCGAGAAGTTGCTCGGTCTGTAGCAGCAGCAGAAGAAGAGGTTTTGGTGGGTCCAGTGCGTCCGGAGGGATTGGATGGTGAGACGACACGTGGGCGCTTAAAAGATTCGCGTTGTGTTTGTATTTGTATATGCATGTGGTGGTGGTAGCGATGTCGTGGGCGAGTTGAGAAGGATGGTGGTGGCATCCGCACTGAGAGGATGGTGTTTGGGTCCTGGTCCTACCTCCCATATGTTCCATGGTAAGACATTTGTCTCTTCATCTCTGGCTCTATGAATGGGCACAGTCCTAAAAATTCTTGGGACAGCGAATGGGACATTTTTCAAGTCGGAATCACGGTGGACCCGGAACCGGACTCGTTTTTAAATACTAATTTCCGTTTGAAGTTTTCGAACCTTTTTCTGATCCATTTCCATTTTCAAAATAGGATCCAACTAGAAGACTGAATATAGTTTCAAAATCAATTCTAACGTTAAGTCTTCTAAAAGCTAGCCCTATGTGATGCTTCTTCTTTTATTTCCATTAAAGCAGTAAAATCTAAAAGCAAAAAGATGATAAATCTTATGACTCCATGTACGGCTGTCAATCGGGCCCTCCTATGAAGGTATCCGGTCCGGCCTGGCCCTTAGAAAGCCCACAAAATAAGAGCTTTTGTTTTTTGTGAAAAGCTTATTAACGCCTGGCCTTGGACAAGAGATTTTTGTAGGCCTGCTAATTTGAGGGCAAGGGTTAGAGAATACAAGGCATGATCCTTGATTTTTCTTTTTTATATATTTATGGATTTATTGAACATATAGGTGGGACTATTTGAGTATGATTTTTATGTAACTTCTTATGTGATTCTTATATTAGTTTTTAAATGATTCTGACGTGATTTTCATGTGATCCTTACGTGGGTTTTTATCTAAATAAATCAAACATGATTTTTAAGTATTTTTTATTTTTTATTTTTTTCCAATGACTTACTTAGATATAATTTCATATCATCTTCAAAACATTGTTTCAACTATTTTGGGATCAACTATATGAATTATGTTTCTCCATTTCAATCTATCCTGAGCCGGATTTTTAAATAAATTGCACTTCTTTATATTTTTTTTACGTCCTCTTTACCTACCCCTCTCCTTTGGTGGGCCATCAACCTGCATGTTAAATTTCTTCTTATCAGTGTTGTTGCCAACCTGTGTTGGAAATGTACAAACCATCTTAAATGTGTTCCTCTAATTTTATCCTTTATTGATTCAATACTTAAATGTGTGCTCTCGAAAGCTTTTATTTATAATTTTATCCTTCTAGCTAGTTTTACTATTTCAAACTTTTTCAGATATAGTTTGTTGTATATGTGGATTTATTTACTATCTCGACAAAACATTTGTGGGCTATTTAAACACAATTTTATGTGATTCTTACAAGGGTTATTTTAGCATGAGATCATAACTTCTTCTTAGTTATTAGGTATCATGTTTCGTCTCATACTCATATTCAACTCTAATAGTTTACCTCTTGGATCAACCACAAAATTAGATGGTATGTTGTCGAGAAAATTATGAGATAACAGAAGTTATTTATGTGTTTAAATTCATCCATGAAAATTCAATGCATTGCAATAGTTTATCAAGGGGGCATAAAATTGATGAGTTAAAAACAACATTCACCAATACAATCAAATATTCTTTTCTTGCATAGTCTGATTGACTAGCCAACACCCTAAATGAAATTGTTGAAAAGATCAATCCGATGACGGGGTTCTTTTGATCCGAAACTGAACTCCAAGATAAATCCGATAAGGGTTCTTTTAGATAGAAGATCTGTAATTGGATAATCCAAGGCCATGAAGTGGATTCTTGAAAGGAAAACTTCACTAATAGTCCATTCCATTCATGATCTTAGAACATACAACTTGGAATATTTGATGGCCCTATTCGATTAGATGGATCTCTCTTGTTTGATAGAATGATGGACTCCACAAAACATATCAATGTTTTGTTCTTTTGCTGTAAAAAACAAGGAAGATTCAAGAGAGAAACGTAAGGCCAAGGGCATGGGCAGACCTAGTGTGACACCCCAGATCCCACATTAACTTTAGAGAGAAAAGTGAATGGAATTATATGTATAGCTTATACATTTACCTTGCATGAGGCCTTTTGATGAGTTGAGGCCCATCAGAAACAAAACCGTGAGGCCCGTGGGCCAAAACTGACAATATCATGCAAGCATGTAGAGTGGGGGAGAGGACAGTAAATGAGATTATATGTAGAGCTTACACCTTTATCTTCCATAAGGCCTTTGTTCATTTAGGTCTGTACCCCTCAAGCAAAAATCCCGTGTCCACCTCTGGCCAAGCGTATAGAGATTTTTTTTTTCAAAGCAAATATGGTCTGGTACCAGGTGGGTTTTCGCTGCTCTTACCTAACCTATCTCATTTGTGATTAGTTTTTATATGTATTGTTAAAGTGCAATGCACAAATTCTAACTTAGCTGGCATTTGACATTTGAAACGCATAGAATTGAGTTTGTATGTTTAATCCCTCTTTAACATTTATAATTCTTCTTAAGTGGGTTTGGGCTTTTTTCGAACCTAGCAAAAACGTTTGTCTTAGGGTCATTTGTCTACATCCATTTACATATGTAAATGGTGAATATATGTAACATTTATGCATCAGTCATGTTTGTCTATAATTATTTACGCATCTTGTATGTAAATTAGATATTTAAATGCTGTGAAAATAGGCTTATTATTAGCTTAACCAAACATTATTATCGAATAATTGATTACATTATTGAATAGGATTATTATTGAAAAATTGATTACATGATTATTTACATTTTTTTTAGTTCTTCTCATCATCATGGATTAGGAATCAGTCATAAAACATGAATCTAAGTTTAAATTATACACTACAGGTTTTAAATGAGTGAGCTGGGACCTTCCCATTTCTAAAGGCAAAGGTAGAACTGAGCCAAGGGTTTGGGTCAAACCAGAATCAAGAGCCTAACTGAAAACAATGAATGTCTAAATAATACGAATAGTTTTTTTTTTTTTTTTTTTTTTTTTTTTTTTTTGAGTAAAGGGTAAGTTTTATTGAAAGAAAGGGAAGCAGAGAGAGAAAACCCTAAAAAGGGAAAGAAGAAAGAAAAGAAACAAAGAATACATTGCTGGAAAACTCTACATGGGGAGAGAAAACGCAGAGCACCAGCACCAGGCAGGGAGAAGCTAGATGATCCAAATGAAAGCCAACAGGGAGCACCTAAAAAAAACAGCAAGCGCAAAGCACAAAAGCCGATGAGGAACTGGGAGAAGCCGAGCCCCTAATGGGGCGGAGGAGAGGAAGAGAGAAAAGGGGAACGCTGAAACCCACAGCTCAGGCCGGAAAAGGAGATCGCCGGAGCGTAGAAACCCATAGCTCAGACCAGAAAATGAGAGCCGAAGGAGATCACAGCAGTGAGCGAAGAAGCAGGAGATCGCCGACGAGGAGCGAAATTGCAGGAGATCACTGGAACGCTGAAACCCACAGCTCAGGCCGAAAATGTGACCGTCGGAGGAGATCACAGCGGGAAGCGAAATTGCAGGAGAACTCCATCACAGCGGAGAAGGGCGAACCAGAGCTAGACGATCCTAAGAAAAAGACTACAGCGAACCAGAGACGATCCCAAGAGGGAGAAGACATCAATAAAGGCTTACTACTGATGATCTGATAGATTCAGCGAGATTGAAATCGAGCTGAATTAAGGGCTGATGATCGGCGAGGAGATTTGCTTGGAGGAGAAGCTGAATTCCTCTAGGAGATGAGCAGTTATCTGACTGAAGGTAAGCAGATGATTTTCAAACACAGTAGTGTTCCTTGCTTTCCATATTGAGTAGATCACAGAGAGGAGGATCGATGCCATTACCTTCTGCCCTTTTTTGTCATTCCCAGAAGAAAGACAAATCCAGATAAAAGAAGCAGAGATGAAGAGAGGCTGATGGACTTTTGCAGCCTGTAGAATCCAGGACCAGATGGGTCAAGCAAAAGGGCAGCTGAAGAATAAGTGATTGGTTGAGTCTTCTCCTTCTTTGCAGAGGCTACATCTAGAGGCAAGGGAGAAGCCAATTCTCTGCAAGTGAGAGTCTGTTGGGGTACGGTTGAGCATCAGACGCCAACCAAAGCAGCTGACTCTGGGGAGGGAAATTCCATTCCAGATCAAAGGGGCCATTGAAGTTGAATGCCCCTTGGTCTGATTGCATTCCAGACATTGGACAGAGAAATCTGGCCAGAATGGGTCTCTTTCCATCGAAGCTGATCACTAGCTGAGGGCCTTGGAGTTAGCAGAGATGTTGCAGATGAGATAAAAGCTTGCACTGCTGGAGGTTGAGAAGAAGGGGTGTGCCAGGAGCCGAAGTGGTAGATAGAAGCTTGTCTCTGGTTTGTAGGGAAGATGAGGGTTGGGAAGACTGCTGATATAGGTTTGTCCCCGCTCCAAGTGTCATGCCAGATATCAATGAGCTTGCCATTACCAAATACCCAGGAACTACCATGGTGGATGTAGTGAGCAAGCCTACGGATTCTCCTCCAGATACAGGAACCAAGACCTGAGGTAGCTGGGCTCCAGATGTTAACATTTTTTAAGTATCTTTTTTTGAACCAATTAGCCCAGATGGTATTCATAGTACTGGCCTGCCATCCCAATTTAATCAAAGAAGCTTCGTTCAAGATTGAGATCTTCCTGATACCTAAGCCCCCTTCAGGTTTAGGGATGGAAACTTGGGACCAGTTGACATAGTGGATCTTGGAAGAGGAGTTGCCTGACCAAAGGAAATTCCTCATTAATCGCTCTATGTCTTTACAGATGGAAATTGGGATGGGAAGGATGGAGCCTGTGTAAGAAGGGATGCAGGAGAGCACGTGCTTGATGAGGATTAGACGACCTGCAAAAGAGAGAAATCTTGCTTTCCAAGCAGTTAGTCTAGAATTAATGGAATTTAATAAGGGGAGAAAGTGGAGTCTCTTTGGGGAGCCAAAGGCTATGGGAAAGCCCAAATATTTTAGCTGGGCCTGACTTTCTTGCATTCCAAAGATGGAGCAAATCCTGACCTTTCTTCTACTTCCACATTTACCAATGAAGAGCTGGCTCTTCTAGAGATTGATGTGCTGGCCAGAAGAAGATTGGTAGAGGTTTAGAAGGTCTTGCAGAGCAAGAACACCAGAGGTGTTTCCTTTCATGAGGATGATAATGTCATCAGCATATAGGAGGTGGCAGGGAGTGTGGGGAACAGTGGATAGGGGGAGGATGATTCTTAGAGATTGAAGGTTGTGAAGATGGAGGCTTAGGATTTCCTCAGCAATTGCAAACAAGTAAGGGGAAAGGGTGTCTCCCTATCTAAGACCGCAGGAGGGGCTGAAGAAGCCTTGAGGGGATCTATTAATCAAAACAAAGCATTTAGAAGAGCAGACACACTCCTGGATTATGGAGATCTAGACTTCAGAGAAGTTGAAGAATCTGAGGGCATATAAGAGAAAAGGCCAATTAAGTTTATCAAAGGCTTTGGATATGTCAAGCTTGAGGCAAAGAGAGCCTTTACTGAGCTTAGAGTTGAGTTTCTGAAAAAGGTCAAGAGTTAAAGCTGAGTGGTGGTGGATTGGTCTCCCAGAAATGAAGGCAGCCTGGTTAGAGGATATTATTTTAGGAAGGAGAGAGGAGAGTCTGGAAGAGAGGATTTTGGAGATGATTTTATAGGAGAGATTCAGAAGACTAATTGGCCTGAACTCTGCGAAGGTGGAGGGGTTGTTGGATTTGGGGATGAGGGCTAGGAAGAAGGCATTGGAAGCTTTTAGGAGTTTCCTAGAGATGAAGAAATGCTGCACCGATTTGGTGACAGTTGGACCTATGATTTCCCAGGCTAAGGTGAAAAAAGCTCCATTGAAGCCATCAGAGCCTGGAGAGCTATTCTTCTTTAGGGCAAAGACTGCAGATTTGAGGGGGGGGGGGGGGGGGGGGGGGGAGGGGGTGTGGGTTTGAGGGGAGAGTGAGCACACCTACAATAGTATATGAGTTCTGAAATGATGTTTTGTTATTCATTTGTGTTGATTTGTTGTTCCGTGGACCTTTTGTTTCTGTTTAAAAAAATCGTCTTTTCGATAAAAAAAATAGAAAAAAAAGAAAAGAAAAGAAATTGATAAGCACTGAGTTTTCTCTCTGGTTGATGTTTGAATAATTTACCAAGAAAGTAATTTAAAACAAATATCATATCTGTGGAAAAGATAATGGTTATGTAAAGAAGTATACTTTCCTATAAATCTTATTTACATTTGTTTTTATATGGTAAAGTAATTTGAAGCGTGATATAGATGAGAAATTAACAACCAGTAAAGTAACTAATTTACTCATGTTTTATAAAGTAAAGATTTTTTGGGAGCCGAAAAGGTAAAAGTAAAATTTTTGGTGGCTGAGACTTTACTTTTCCATCTATTGTAACTAACCAACTATGACTAAAGAGAGAGAAAAAAAAACTATTTAGATTACTTTTCCATGGTTTTCACTTTACCAAAAATAAACAATGGCATTGTAAAAACAAATTGAACCAGTGGGCAGCTTTGGTTTTTCGTATGAAATTAAGTGGGTCTATGTCTTTAATGTGAGCTAAGGTGATGTTAGACGACAGTGAAGTGTTCTCAGCAACCTCAGGCAAGTTAATGAATGATGTCTTCAGCCTTTCTACCCTGCTTTTTCCAACATATCCAGATGCAACTAGGTCCATGAAGTCCATGAATCTACTGCTTCATCTCCATGATTGTCCCTAGCACTATTGTAAAGGTGGTGATTATACATATATTGACTTCTCACATAGACAAAAACTCCATAAAAGGTGGTTCTCATTTCTCAGGCCGTTGTATGCATGGCTTACTAATAAATGTTGGAGCTAGGCTTTTACCAAAAAAAAAAAGAAAATGTTTGAGGCAATGGTCAAAAGTAGGATTGAAATTGAGCTATTTTTTTTTTATTGGAGGGTTCTCAATCTTTTGGGCTGGACTAATCCCTCTGGGCCTAGAGGAAAGTCAACCGAATTCCCCTGTAGCCTTAGTGTAGTAGTACAGTTTCAAACCGACAACCTCCAAGTGCAAACCGTGGTTTTAAGCCAACTCAGCTACCGCTTGGGGTTTAAAATTGAGCCACTTCATTGCAAAAGAAAGAGATCTCTGATTATAGGAATGGTGTTTGAAATGTAATTTCTTCATTGGTCAAGTGGGGAAGCTCTTGTTGGGAGGTTAGGAATCATAATGCATGGGGTGGTGGGGTGAGCCCCAGTAGTGCTGACCCACTAACTTTTGTGACTCCACATAGATGTGGTGGGGCCTAACTATTAATATTGGATTTATATGACCCGGATGCATTGATGCATGGATTGGTTGATACAGAGTGTATGGCGTGGAAGATGTGATTTTAGTTAAAAGTCGTACTCGAGATGCGCGATGTTTTTGCTGCACAATCACGGCCCATGTCTCACGGATCATGGCACCATCACGCGCACGTTAGCCGGAACAAGTAACATGGTCAAGAGGATCTTACCAGTGCCATTGAAAAGTGTATGATCTGTATCATTCCAACATAACTAACTAATTCAATTTTTACAGTCAGGATCTCTTGAGGTTTTACCCCTACGGTGAATGTGAGTGGATCTACCACGATCCAAATATCACCATGGGAAAAACCCCGACCCTGACTCAATTTTTACTTCAATCTAAAGCTTCCAAAACATGGCCTACTGTGGATGGTGCCTAGCCATGCTTTAGAAAGTCTAAAATCGTCGCGACTCCAAGAGCCTCTTCTTTTGCAAGAATTCTTTATGAGAATTCTTGTCCTCATGATTATGAAATTCTCCAAATACTGTCTCTACATGGAATTTTAAAATCCCCGTGGTTCATCTTGCATTTTTTAAACGGCAAAAGGGTTGGAACTTGAAATTTTAAGAATTCTAAAGCTATTTGTAACATTTCAAATAGGTTGAGATTTAAAATTCTTGCATATTATGAAATTCTAAAAGGACATCCGTCCTATCGAAGTTTGGAATTTCCAATATGAGAAGTTCTTTTTGTAAATAAATCTAAAGAAACAACCCCTAGAAGCTAAAACAGCGGGTTGGAAATCATATGATAAATCTTACAATAGGATCAATTTTTATTGAAGTAAAGTTTGAAGATATATCAATTGAGGGGATGATATTCATATTGATTGGTTTGAATTATCTATAAGTAGTACCCGCATCGAGTTACAAACATCTTGCTCGTGGGAAAAGTCTGGGAAACACGCAGCGATCCCGAATCAGTCAGACTAAGGTAATGTTTGGATCGTCTTAAGTTTGGGTCTTAATGTCTTGTGTCTTAAGCGCTAAGACAAAAAAAACTAAATAAGATTGTTTGGTACGCAATAACAACATGTCTTAAGCGCTAAGACGACTTGTTATTTAAGACGAAATTATCTTAATTCTAGGAGTTCAAAATCCAACTCCTGGAATTAAGACCCCTACATCTTAAGCGGTAAGACATTTCAGGATTTTAAAATAATTTAAAAATTCCCGTAATAACCCTCACCAATATCAACGATTGGAGCCGTAATGTCTCTATCTCTTTCATTTAATGATTAATATTATTCTAAATTACTTGTTTTTCATTTTGGCAGAACCATAAAAGGAGCATTTAAATGGGACAATGTGACCAATGAGTAGAAGCTTTTGTTTGTATGCTCCAAAATTTTCAAGTTAAAGGGAATCACCACCAAGTGCAAATAGTTCTAGATGTGGACTCGAAAGTGTTTTTGTTGCTTTGGTTGTTTTTTTTTTTTTTTTTATCATTTTGGTGGTCGTTATAGTGATGTGTCTTTAGTCCTTTTATAAGCGAACTATTATTAAAGTTTATGTAATAATGTTGGTGATTATGACGTGGAACATGCATTGTGATAGTTAAAACATGATTTTCTTTTAAGTTTAAAAAAATGAGTATAGAGTGTACTGGACATTGTCGGAATCAAAAGAAACAAATTTATGTCATAGATGTTTTTCAGACTTAAAACCATTTTTTTTAAATAACAGAAATTACCCTTAACTTAAGACATGTATAAGATGCATTACCAAACAGTCTTATTCAATTCAGATCTCATCACGTTTAGGTGTTGCCAAACGATCTTATTAAAGAACAGCTAATCAGATCTTAAACTCGCAGCTCTAATAAGATCTTAAACTCACAGTTCTTTTTCAGACAGATTAAGACGTCAAAACATTAAGACGATCCAAACAAAGCCTAAGGATGAAAGAAACCAGAGGTGGTCCTATTTATCATAATGGCAAATCTTAACGTACTAGATTAGTTATCCTGTGAAGGAAGCTTTTGAATATATTTGAAACCTTTTTCAAAGTTATGGAAGGAAAAGGCTTAGTATTAAAACCACTATCCCATACTCTCATTGCTGCAAATGTATGAAAAATGTAAAATTGATGAGTTGCCCCAATTCAAAACTGATCACACTTTGGTTAGTGGAGACTGGTGCTGTGTATCTGGTCGTACTGTCGCAGGCACCCAAAAATAATAAAACCTTTACTCCTAAAAATACATGTAGTAGTGCGAGTAAGGATCGTTCCTACGGAGAGTGTTTAACTAAATTTTATGCTATGTGATCAAAGATGGGGGTTTTGATTATACTAAAAAAAAAAAAAAAATAAATAAAAGCAAATAAAGATCAATAAAGTAACGAATTCAATTAAATGAGCAAGCATTGGTCAAAGTTAACATCCACCATCGGAAATTCAGAACTGATCATTGATGCAAAAATAAATCAATTAACACTTTGAATATTCATCGGTGGAATTAAATTCCTACCTCCTTAATTAGTTAATTAGAAAACACGCGCTCTAATTAACCCTAATTACTAAACAACCTAAGACAAGCGCTATAGATTTAATTTAGTAACAGCATTAAAATTAGAGAGATCGATGAACCTAATTAACACAAACACACGCGGTTGCATTTAATTTAGCCAAGTGTTCTTCCTAATTTCTAACAATTACTGACGCAGTAGATTAATAAAAATCAGTTACTTCACAAATTAGAGGGACCAAACAATTACGGATTTGATTTCTAATTCAGCAGTAGATTGCAACGAAAAATAAACTAGTAGGCTTCCTAGTAATTAAACGAAACAATCATGATAACAAATTAAGCACAGAAGAACAACCCATATTCAAAGCATAAATTGAACAATGAAAATAAATTAGATCTCATAGTATTTATTCCGAGGCTTCAGTCTCCTTCGACCAATAAAAAATTAGCCACGCAGGGCCATAAAAAGACTTGCAAAATTAACAAAAGAAAAGAAGAAGAGTAATGAAGAAAGAGAGAGGAAATTCGTCAGAGAGGAGAAGGTGTAGAAAGACAGAGAACGTGCAGTGCTGATGAGATCCCCTCTCGTCTTCAAATGGTGGGTTTTTATGGAGAGAAAAAAAAGTGGTCTTCATGCCTTGGTCTTTGTTAGAAATATTAGGGATGAGAGAGAGAGACCCACTGGGAGGGAGTGTGAGACGTGGGTGATGGAGTGCAACCGTGAGTTTTGAGAGATTTTGAAGTTGGGTGGGATTGGAGATGGGAATAAAATAATTAATGAAATTCTAACTTAGTCAAAATCTTCTTTTTGACCATATCTTCTCACTCGGGCTTCTGTTGGACTCAACCCAAGAATTGAAGTTGCACTATTTTTCGTTCTGCACAATACGAGCCCAATATTGGATATATTTCGACGAACTCTGATTTCTTCAAATTTACCATAATGCCCTTCTGCTTGATTTTTCATTCATTTAGCATTAGGTACGAGCAGTAACTTCAAGCCCGATTTCGACCTTGATGCAGCCAGTATTTCTCAAAACTCAAAACATGAAAGTTGTAGATCTTTTTCTTGGAGTTCCATAGCATCTTGAATCATCGCAATTGGAGCTCGGATGAGAGAATTATGCCCAGATTACGAAGCGCTATCCAAACTGTCCAGAATTGCCCAATTAGCTTCGTTTTGCACTTAATGCCTCCATTTGCATCCTAAATCAAAATATAAGAATAATTAGTGCAATTGGACATCAAATAGATACAAAGGACTAAATATTAATGGAGAAAAATATATCATTTTTCATTCTCATCAAATTCCCCCACACTTAACTTTTGCTCGTCCTCGGGCAAAACTCAAATTCATATTTTTTTTTTCAAAAACACCAAGGTTGAATGCCATTAACAAAGAACAATCGAGCTCTTCAAAACTCATAACATATCATGAGCAAACATTCTTAAGCAACTTACAATTAATTAGCAAGCATTCTCATTCGAAGATAGAGCAAACTAAACACGTAGACCCTCACGGATATAAGCACTCGACTCTCATGTGGTTGAAGGGTAGGTATTTCTCTCAAATTCAGTCCAATGGAAATGATCTACCATAAGCTTGCAAATCTTCTCATTCTTCACCACTGGGATCACATGCAGAACACGAATCAAAAGGACTTTTCAAAGGTTGTAATGGGGTTTAGGATCAAGGTTGGAAATATTTGGGAATGTAGCTCAAAAGCCATCAAAACTAGTGGAGCAAAGATGAATCAACTCAAGCTCGAACATATAAGACATGTAAAATCAATCACTCCATTCAGCAGCTTCTTCAATTTGGCTTCAAAGCATTCAGAACATGTAAACTCTTGTACTGAAAAAAAAAATCGTTC